>CM066330.1:213814281-215014281 GCA_033807585.1 Hydrophis major
TTGACAGCCAACGGCTTCCACAAAAGCAAAATCACCAACTTGATCCACAAAAACACACTGAGACATAATAGAGACCCAGAAGATGAACAGACCCATGGAACAGCTGTCCTGCCCTACATAAGAGGCACTACAGACAAAATTAGTAAGATTCTATACAGACACCACATCAAGACTGCCTTCAAAACAGACAGAAAAATAGCAGCCATCCTCAGGAACCCCAAAGACAAAATTGACCTGGAAAACCAAGGCATATATAAAGTCCCCTGTGCATCATGCCCGGCCACATACATTGGACAGACCAATAGAAGAATAAGCACCCGCTTGGAGGAACACAAAAATGCAGTCAAAAAGCTGGAACACACTTCCTCACTAGTCCAACACATGGAAGCCACAGGTCATAGCATCAACTTCAATGGCACCAAAACCCTAGCCACTATAGAAAATCCCAGCCACAGAATCATCAGAGAAGCCATAGAGATTGAAAAAAGACCAGAAAGCATGAACAGAAGAGGTGATTCCACCAGGCTGTCAATCATTTGGAAGCCTGCACTCACAAACAAAAAAATCTCCACACCACAAGCCAGGCAAACACCTGGGCACAAACAGATCCCCCCTGATACCTCCAGCTCAAACACACCCCAACCAGGCACCCAGATGAAACCCAGCTTCCTAACTAATGATAGCCGTCCATTTACCCGAAGCCAAACTGCACTAAAGGCCTCCAATAAAGTAACACAATGTTGCCAGCCAATCAAGATACAAAAAGAGCCAAAAAAACAGACAGAAGATATTAGAAGCAGAACACAGCAAACTCCAAGACCAATAAACACAGACCAACACTCTCAACCAATCAGGATGAAGAAAAAACCATTCTGACACAGCAATAGGCTGCCCCAAATTTAAATCTGAAACCACTGTAAAAGTCTGACTCACAGACAAACACTATACAGAAGCCTGATGATGGCAGATGAGATTCTGCTGAAACGTTGCTACAACTTTAAAAGCACCACTATCATGACGTGGGAAAATACCTGAACAAAGCTGAATGCCAGACATGTAAGTACCCGCGAAAACTTAAGAAAACACACACACACACACACACATACACACACACACACACACACACACATATATATATATATATATATATATATATATATATATATATATATATATATATATATATATATATATACATATATATATATATACATACATACATACATACATACATACATACATACATACATACATATATATATATCTGGCATTCAGCTTTGTTCGGGTATTTTCCCACGTCATAATAGTGGTGCTTTTAAAGTTGTAGCAACGTTTCAGCAGAATCTCATCTGCCATCATCAGGCTTCTGTATAGTGTTTGTCTGTGAGTCAGACTTTTACAGTGGTTTCAGATTTAAATTTGGGGCAGCCTATTGCTGTGTCAGAATGGTTTTTTCTTCATCCTGATTGCTGGGGGATTTGAGCTGGTGAGCTGTGATCTTGCTGTTTGGCTTCGAGTTCGTGGTCGTGCTGCATCTTCATGGTGGGGGTCAGTTCGCTTCATGTATGGCTCAGAGGGGTTTGAAGTGGGTAGTGATGCAGCTGCAGTGCGGCTTCTGGTCCGTGGTCGTGTCTCATCTTCTGTGTGGGTGTGAGTCTGCTTTCTACGTGGAAGTGTGGTGGTGGCATCTTGTGTGGCTCTCAGGGGTGTGGGTCTGGTGTCATTCTTCATGTTAGGTACTCGTCTGTTCATGAGGGCGGGTTTCCAAATGGCTGGTAGGTGGGAGGTATCATCTTGTTTATTCATGCTATGTGGGCGTTTTTCTATCTCTATGACTTCCCTGATTATTCTGCTGCTGAAGTGTTCGGTTTTGGTGATAGTTGTGGTATTTTTAAAGTCAATCTCATGTCCTGTGGCTTTGAGGTGTTGGACCAGGGAAGAGGTCAGTTCTTCCTTTTTGATTGAGTTCTTATGTTCTTCAATGCGTGCACTTATTCTTCTGTTAGTTTGTCCAATGTATGTGGTGGGGCAGGCAGTGCAAGGGATTTCGTATACTCCTTGATTTTCTAACTCGATTTTTCCCTTAGGGTTTCTTAGGATGGTGGATATCTTTCTGTTTGTGCAGAATGCTGTCTTTATGTTATGTTTTTGGAGGTAGTGCCTTTTATATATGGGAGGAGGGCTTTGCCATTCTCTTGTTCTTTGTCTTGGATTTTGGCTGGGGTTTCTTTTTGGATTAGGTGGGTGATCTTCTTTCTTTGGAATCCATTGGCTGTCAGCATGCCAGTGAGAGTGTGTAGTTCAGTCTCTAGGTGTTGTTCATCGGATAAGCATTTTGTTCTGGAGATGAGTGTCTCGGCTACGGAATTGATCTGTGCTGGGTGGTGGTGTGAGAGTGCGTGTAGATAACGGTTTGTATGTGTTTTCTTCTGGTAAATGGTGTGTCCTAGGGAGCCATTGGATTTTTTGTATACCAAGACATCGAGGAAGGGAAGTTGGTTGTTAGCTTCTGTTTCCATGGTGAATTGTATTTTGGGGTGTAGGCTGTTGAGGTGTGTGAGGAAGTTGTTCAGTTTTTCTTTCCCGTGTGGCCAGATTATGAAGGTGTCATCTACATATCTGAGCCAGAGTTTGGGTTTGTGATCATATTTTTCTAGAGCTTGTGTTTCAAAGTGTTCCATGTAGAGGTTAGCAATGACAGGTGAGAGGGGTGATCCCATGGGTGCTCCTTCTATTTGTTTGTATTTTTGTCCATTGTAGGTGAAGTATGTATTGGATAGGCAGTGGTTGGTCAGATCTAGTATGTGCTTGGGGGGGGTGTATCTGTTTTAGATGGCTGTCAGGGCTTCTTTTATTGGCACTTGGGTGAAGAGGGATATGACTTCGAAGCTCACTAGTAGGTCACTGGGTTGTAAGTTTTGTTTCTTTATGATCTTGATGAACTGGAATGAGTTTCTTACGTGCGAGTTGATGGATTCTGCATAGGGCTGTAGTTGTTTGGCGAGAAATTTGACTAGGTTTTGTAGAGGTGAGCCTATGGAGCTGACTATTGGTCTAAGTGGAGCTGACTATTGGTCTATTCCTTCTTTGTGTATCTTGGGGAGACCATAAAGTTTAGGACATCTGGATGATTTCTCTCTGGGTATGATTAAAAATACCAGAACTATCGCCAAAACCGAACACTTCAGCAGCAGAATAATCAGAGAAGCCATAGAGATAGAAAAACGCCCACACATCAAACGAGATGATCCCTCCCACCTACCAGCCATTTGGAAACCTACCCTCATGAACAGACAAGTACCTAACATGAAGAATGACACCAGACCCACACCCCTGAGAGCCACACAAGATGCCACCACCACACTTCCACGTAGAAAGCAGACTCACACCCACACAGAAGATGAGACACGACCACGGACCAGAAGCCACACTGCAGCTGCATCACTACCCACTTCAAACCCCTCTGAGCCATACATGAAGCGAACTGACCCCCACCATGAAGATGCAGCACGACCACGAACTCGAAGCCAAACAGCAAGATCACAGCTCACCAGCTCAAATCCCCCAACAACTAAGACTAACCTGAGCACAACCAAGCGCCCACCTGAACAGAACACGCCTCCAGCCAATCAGAACACAGCCAACCCCCCAACCAATCAGAACACACCCACACCCAATCAGAACACAGCCAAGCCCCCACCCAATCAAGTCACACCCCCACTAGCAGTTAAAAGGAAGAAGCAGCTGCAAGCTCACATCACTCTGAGAAGCACAGAGCTGAAGACCAAGCCTGAAGATGATGAATGAGACTTCATTGAAACGTTGCCTAGATACTTCCAATCTTACGCAGGAGAAAACCCGAATAACCAAAGATCCACATACAAATACCCAGGAGAACCTCAGAAAATAGATAGGTAGGTAGGTAGGTAGGTAGGTAGGTAGGTAGATAGATAGATAGATAGATAGATAGATAGATAGATAGATAGATAGATAGATAGATAGATAGATAGATAGTTTTTATGTTTTTAAATTTTTATTTGAACACTGTCCAGAATCCACCTATGGGGGAAATGGGCAGTTCCTGAATGGAATAGAGGATAGGTGAGAGATGAGAGAGAGAAGAGAGGAGAGACAGATAGACAGACTATGGAATTCATTATGTGGAATTCTATTGTGCAATTTGGAGGGCCTTCACTGCATTGCACAATAGACATGCTTCTGTTTTACCATTTTAGCTTGCTGTGTGTTATACATTTCTGATTTGATTACTAATGCAATATATATATCTAATTGTTTTATGATATGATTTTATGTTTTGACAGTAAATTATTCTTTAATGGCCACCATTTCAAGGATATTTTGAAAAATACTTTCTAAATGAACACTAATCTGTAATAATACTAGAATAATGATTAAAAATGTCTCTTTTTAAGCACTGCTTAAATTTCGTCTTACCACATGGAGCACAATTACAAGTCTTGAAAAACTAATTTCATGGCAATATGTTATTATAAATTAATCCCATAAATCCACTCTGGGGCTGCAGTTTCCAGCATACATTCTTAGAATTACACTATATTGTCTAGTAAATATATTTAGGAATGAAATGTAAAACACTTCTTAATTCATTTGTGAAACTTAATGTATGATTACATGGAAACTGGCAAATGGTATAATAATGAAAAAATTAACTACATTTTTGCACTAAGAGGTTCAATGGCAAAAAAGTAAAACAGATAATTCCCTAGCAAATAAGCAAAATGAGTGACTCTACCTGGATGAAAGGAACTCATTAAATAAGCAATAGTCTGCTACTGGTGCAATTGCAAACTCTTATTGTTAATGATTGATTTTTGCCTTTTTATTACACTTTTCACTTATTTTTTTCTTCTGCACCAATTTTCATTCTGGCAGAAATTTCAGAATTGTCTCAAGTGTCAACGTAGTCTTTATTTGCTCAAATTTGATCAGAAGTAATCTTTTGAAGACAAAATATTGACAAGAAAAGCTACTAAAGAGGCAACCAAAGAATAAACTTAGACTGAAGGAAATGTAAGATCTAGATAACCATTTTGTTTTCTTCTTTTTTACATGATTAACAATAAAACTATTGAGGAATTTCTAAATGAATTATTTAATGTTTGATTGTCTTCACTGAACAAAATGATACTTTACAATCTGTCTGATTCTGTGATCCATTTCCAACTTGTTTACAAAATACATAACCTTTGTCTTTGAAAACATGCATGACACATTGATATTTTTTTGCTAAAATATTGAGTCTCCAGGGAGAAGAAAATGAACCAGATACTCACAAAACAAAAGAAAGTAATTATCAATGAGTTAATTAGAGGATTTCTTTAGAGTTAAGTCACAAAACTCGGATAGTAATAATAATGCAGGGGGCACTTGATATCTTGCAGTAGTAGAGCAGCTGGCAGCTTGGGGAAAGCACTTTGCAAAGGTTCTGCACATTCCTGAAAGGAGCATCAAGTTCTGTTGATAACTTGGTCACCACCTATTTGGATTACTAGGATGCATTTTTCATAGGGCTGGCCATGAAGATCATTCAGAAATAGCAGCTGGTCCAGAATGCAAAATGCAGTGGCATGGACAGTTTGGAATTTCTTATTATGGTTATATAACGTAATTGCTCCATATGTTGCATTAGCTCCCACGAAGCACCTGGGTGTGATTCAGGGTGCTGGATGCCACCCATAAAGACTTACATGTCATAGGACCAGGCTATTTATGGGACCTTCTCTCTTTAATTGTTTTAGCTGGCCACACCAGATATAGCAGAGGGGACATGTTATGGATCCTTCCTATCAAACATGTCATCTTCTTAGGCCTTGGGATCTTGCCATCCTCTGTGTCAGCACCAGCCTTGTAGAATATCCATCCAGAAATCCAGATTGGCTCTCAACCTGTTAGCCTTTCCCTTATACAAGAGTTTCTAGGGGCATTCCTAGTTTTCAGCCATCATAATGATAATCTTACATATCTGAAGCTGTTGACTGATCTTTCAGTCATTTTAATTCCAGTTCCAATTTGTTTTAGTTATTTGTTAGCATTCTGCTACTGTCAATGAGCATATTATTCTTTTATTCTTTTCAATTTTAAATATTTCTTCTTGTTCTCAGCATCCTTCAACAATCTCAGCTCATTCTGAATGGTAGCCTTTTTACTACTGCTTTACAGTTTTAAAATATTTATATATACATTTCTTCAGTGACTTCTCTTGCTTTCTACTTTATATGGGTGCCTTTTTATTTTCCAATTTTATTTTCTATGTGTGTGTGTGTGTGTTCAAAAATATAACAACTTCTTGAGTGCTAGAAATGATTCTAAATTTATATGACATGGATGTCACAGAAAAACAAATTATTACTAATTTAACAAAGTACTTTGCAGTTAGTAAATTGCATAAAGCATTACAAAATTACTTATAAATAAACTTTTATTTTTAGTTCTGGAATGCTGGAAGTATTTATTACCATAAACATTTTTATAACTGAATTATTTATATGAAATATCTCATGGCATACTAATACACAATTTGTTGCTGGCTAATAATGGAGTACAAGAAGCTATTAGAGGCTTCCATATTCCTCCCAGTGAAAAGTTTTTTGATAGGACAACACAATTGTCATGTTTGTGATGCCTTTAAATGTTGTCCAAAAACAAAGGTTTTCTTCCTGTGTTTTTATCAACATTTAAAGAAGGTTATCCCATAAATCACTATTTTATAATGTGCTATCTTAATTGGGTCTGAGTTTTGACAGATACAGTCAACAAATTGTGAACCAACCAGTTGTTGGGAGTCAGTCAACAAACAAACAAATACATAAATAAATAATAAATACATTTAGTAATTCATCATATTAACATCAGCATGGTCTGCAATGCCTTGTGTCAAAAAAACAAAATGATTGGGTAGACTTAAGGAGATTAAATCAAAACCATTGGCTTCATTTATTATATTAATACCTCATCTTTTCCATAGAAACTGAATGTGTGTGGCACTCTCTACCCTTTTGGGGTAGAGGGAAAAGGGAGACTTAAAAATACATTTGGGAGTTTAATTTTTCACCTACTTAGGAAGTTGAGTGCTTTTTATTTATAAGTTATTTTTACATTCTTTGTCTTCATAGAAGCAAAGCATATTTTGGGTTTCAATTCATATCGGTCATCCATTTGAAGAACAAGGTGTTTCTGTGCTTCTGAATGTTATTCTTTTACCTTTGCCTTATCACATTTTTTTTCTTTATGGCACAGCATAGGCTGGATCAGGGCTACACCTTAAAGATGTACCTAGGTATGTTTTATGCATAAGATAAAAATTAGAATTGTATGGAAGTCATGGGAATTCTATGGGGAAATTTGCATTTTTTGTTATTCTTGTTGTTCAGAGGGAACTGGAAATCTTTCAGCTTTCTATTCCTTTTTCCTCCCAACACCAGACAACAGAAAGGTGTTATTTTCAGCTTCTTTTTTTAACTTCTTCAGACACTCCACCCATTCCAGGATTCTCTTTCTAATTCTCTGGCTGTCTTTCTCATTAGTTATGCAATTATCTCTGCCTCACAAAGAAATCTCCCTCCCTTTCAATATCAGAAATGTTAGCAGAAACAGATGCTTGATTGTTCAGCCACTCAGGTAGTTTGTTTATGGTAAAGGAGGTGTAGTTTTTCCGGGAATATTTCTATGTGCAAGTAGTACTTCAAGTAAATTGAATATTCCAGTTTGTCTCTGGAACACCAACTGTATGTTTCAACATATCAAGTATGTTTCACATTAAAATTTGTGGAGTAGGAGTAGACTATAGACATATAGAACCAGGAAGTGATGGTTGTCATGGGTCTTATGCTTGTGAACATAATTGTGAACATAATTGTGCTTTCCTCCCCAGGTGAAGTTGGCTTTATCTCTGCCAATATTCTGGAAATTCCTTGAAATATGTCAGGCTTGGGGATTTCAGGGAAATGGAGAACTGGTTAAATGGCTGCATTGCATGTAATATCAAAATGTACTCTTTCAGGTTTTAAAAGTTTATATTAATATTTTATTATTATTTATTATGGTATAATTGTTAATGATTGCTTTTTACAATTTGTTTTTATTGTGCCTCATTCAGAGTCATGTACATGAAATGGATGGCTATATACACCTGCTGCAGATAGATAGATAGATAGATAGATAGATAGATAGATAGATAGATAGATAGATAGATAGGTAGGTAGGTAGGTAGGTAGGTAGGTAGGTAGGTAGATAGATAGATAGATAGATAGATAGATAGATAGATAGATAGATAGATAGATAGATAGATAGATAGATAGATAGATAGATAGATAAATAGATAGATAGATAGATAGATAGATAGATAGATGGATGGATGGATGGATGGATGGATGGATGGATGGATGGATGGATGGATGGATGGATGGATGGACAGACACAGAAAGAGAGAGAGAGAGAGAGAACAGTTTAATTGGTATACTGAATTTAATTCCATGTTAATGGATAACTTCAAAGCTGGTGTTATATAGGACTGGAGAAAGTGTAAAGTCCTGAAGGATCCCCACAGAATAATGATCTAAGCCTAGATTTCTCCCCTCCTACCAACACTGATTGGAAGTGACTCCAAAGAAAGAAGAACTAACTACTAGCTGCATATATATATTTTCAAATGCAGAGCTGATATGTTAACCTAATATTCCTTTCTAGTATGGGAAATAGTGGTTGCCCCTTCGATCAAAACATGCTTAAAATTGTTTAATGAAGTAATACAGCCTTTCCACTTCTAGGACATAATGGTCTGTATTCCTTTATTTTACTCTGCTTTTTGCATCTTTTCAGTTTTCACTCACAGAGTTTGAATTGTGAAAGAAAGCCAAGAAGAGCCTTTTCAACAAGAACTGTGAGAGAAGACTGACAGGAATCTTCTTGCACCAGATTGATATTCATCATGGATGTTCAGACTGAGCAGATTTGGTGTGTGCTATTCTGCAGAGCACACCAAAGTAAACATAGGACTATACAACAACATCCACTTGAAAGAGAGGGATGTTACCTTCATTATTTTGATAAAAATGGCATTGCATTATTAGAGTTCAAACCCTGCCCCTTTTGTAATCCATCATAATATTACAGGCATGTCTAAAATATGATGGAGATTGCAGTGTAATGGTGTTTTAGTCTCTCTGTTGAAAGCAGCTGGAGCCTACTGGCATCCATGGAGTATGTTTGATAAGCACCAATGGACTATTCAGGCTCTCCATCTTCAGCACATACTGTATGGTGATTCCCCAGTACACAATGAAGCCTTTCAACTGTTAAAGAAGGTGCAAGATCTTCAAGAGAAGGCTCAAGCTCCCCCAAAAAGAAAACTGCATCCATAATATAGCCTCAAGCAATTGGAGGGCCACAATTCTAATAGAAGCTTCAAGAAAAGTTCAATAAAGGTTTAAAGCTTTAGAATGAAGTGATCTAGTTTGCTAAATTGCAATCCCAAGTGTATTATAGGACAAAGGTGTGCACATACTCAGGCTAAAAATGTGCTGCTGAAATAAGATGTTACCAAAAAGAAGTATCCTATTGGGAACTATGTAATGGTACTGCTGAAATGACAGCTATGAAAATTTTATGGTTAATCTATGTACAAGCTTAGAACACTTTTTGCTTCATTTATGCTAATATGATAGGGAAATTACTGTAAGGAACAAGGAAAAGCATCTTGTGACCTTCTGATATTTATCTTGTAATAAAAACTATATAAAACCAACCAGTGAACATTGGGTGGAGTTACAGGGCTTAGAGACTTGCTTGTGTCCTTTCTTCTGCAGAATGATCTGAAATCATCTTTAATTTGCAAATCTTAAAACACAAATATGCAGAAAGCACTATGAACCAATCAGTGCCTACCATTCAGATAATCAATATAATAAAGCCATTTAAATAGTGTACAGTCCCTGAGCTACATGGGCCCTAAAATAACAAAGATCATTTACCCTTACACCACATAGATAGGAACCAAATCATTATTGTACTACCTTATTCCTGTTTGTCAGTGTATACATTTGTGGGTGTCTGTTTATTTAAAAAAAAAATAACAAAAATACAAAACTCCAGGTACCAAAATTGTCATCATTCTTCTGTTGCATTACACAGAGTACTGAATTGTAACTGGGGCAACTAAGATATAGTAATGGTCCAAGGATAACTTTAGAGCCACAGCAGTTCAAAAGCAGGCACTAATTGTATTATGGTTTTGAAGAAACTAGAGATAATTAAAAATGAATAAACTCTTCAGGCCACCCACCATGAGACCAGTCAAATCCAGAACCAATCACAAAGGAGATTTGGAGGGCATGAAGAATGACCTTGAAGGACAGTGGGAAGATCTGACTATAAGGAATAATCAGACAAGCACTGCCCAAGTCCATTCCTCAAAATTAACTTTAGAAAATGCTTCAGACCTCTCCCTAATTCACATGAAGATAAAAGGAAGAGGGAGGAAAGTACATTCAGATTTGCAAGATTCTGTTATTGTAGCTGTTCTACTTAAAAGTAGTTTTAGACCTATATGACTTTTCTTAGTCTGGTCTATCAATGCAAAATAGTTGTATGAAAAAAACTTAGATTAAGATCTAGACTATTATAATATTACAATGTCTATACAATGTTATGATTCTATCTATTCTAGGCTCTTTTAGTGATTTATATTGATACCATTTAGATTGTGGATGAATCCACTAAATGATGGACTTCATCATTAGACATTGAATGTAAAATTAACATTTACACACATAAAGTACACAAATTTATATCCTTGGGAAATTCAGATGACTCACGTGGTTATTAAAGACTGAAAGTGCTTAGGAAAGCTGTTTGCAGTTACTTCCAAATAAAATGATCCCTTTTGTTTCTGCATTAGCCAGACTGCAGCCCATTTAGAAAAGTCAGCTGTGCTCTTATAGCATTTTGAGTTATTACTTTTTTCAGGTGATGGCATCTAAATGGCTTGAAGACCAGAGTGACCTAGAAGCATCTGCTACTTGAGCAAAAGGTGCAATATCAGTAGCAAGATGTTTCATATTGGAAGATTGATGAGAATACAGCTCCAAAATTTATGATTGCAGAGAGACTTTCAACATGTGTTAGATTTTTTTCAACACATTGTTGATAAAGAGGATGATTCTTTGATGTTCAAGGTAGTTTGATGAATGGTGTATGTGGGATTGTAAAACCTCTACATTGTGTTGAAATAATATTCTGAGTATATGTCAATTCATTGATATTCCTAATTGGTTGAATGAGGTCAATAAAATGTTGGATTGCAAAGTAATCAAGGTAATCTATATGTTGAAGCCTTTCTCAGCATGCTAAGAGGTAAATCTGTTTCCTTTTTTTTCTTTTTAGGAGAGACTTGTACTTCTTTTTCAAGAACAAGGAGTTTCTTAAGAATGTTGGTTACTATCACAATTCTCACAATTCTGGAGGCAATAGCTACCTCTGCCTGTGCTACTTTTCTGCCAAACAAGGATTTGAAGACAATTATTGTCGACAGCAACAAAGCTAAACTTAATTTGTGTAATTTCTTGTGAAATATTTAGAATTTCCTATGTGTCCTTTGAATCATTTATGTATTGTTTAAATGGTGGTCTTTGGAGACCTTTAAAAAATTAATGGCAGCACATAGGGATTTGTTTGTTCATGTAAATCAAAGATACATCTCAGATGAGGGTTCAGCCACAATTTATGGAGCTTGACTGTCATCTATTAGGATAAAATGAAAAGACTATTACTATTTTAAAAAAGATCACTATCAAGGGAGGGCTATCATGCAGTAGTTGCATGATATTAGTATAAAACCTAGGATTGTTCAACCTCTTTCTTCCCAGATAGTGATTTATCCACCAAAGACTCCTAAAGATGTGATGTATAATATTCAGAGATCAAATTTAACAGCCAATTGGAATTTCAACGTTGCTTTTTTTCAAAAGATATCTGGTTCATCTGATGAAGCTTCTTGGATGAGAAGTGAAAGTCTTCTTCCCCAAGGGGGAAAAAAAAAACATAGTCCAGTTGCCTTTTTGAAAAAAAGTACCTTTGAGACAACTATGACCTGGATGATGATAATCTCCATAGATATTTTAGCCAGTTGGAGCAAACTCTGTCCTCCAATATTAATACCTTTGCCTTGAGCATTGATGCAAAGGTAGGTAAAATTAAAACCTTCTGTTTTAAATATTTTTGAATTCAGGAGCTGGAATGTACATATTTAAAAAAAATTATATGTTGTGATGGGTGAAGAATGCTAAACAAGCAATCTCCAGCAAAATGAATAAAATTAAAAAATAAAAGTGATGCTATTATATGGGGTGAAATGGAAGTAAAGAATGCTGAAATAACTGAAATCTGCATGGAAAGTATAGGCCATATAGAAGGAATTTTGGCTCAAATCATATTTAAAAAAATAAATTCCCATCGGAAACATTGGGAACACATATCTGGTCTTACTGAAATAAAATGTTTAGATAGCAATCTGTTACCAAAATTTCTCCTTCTCAACAGAAAAAATAGTATGCTTATATTTAAATAACCTCTCTGGGTCAATCAATTAACAGATAGGACAAAGTGAGAAGTTGAACTCTTTAACATTTCATAGATTTAGAACCTCTCCTTTATGGGATTTTCTTAGTGTTTTGATTGTCTTAACAAAATTATCATTGGGGCCACTTTTTATTGGCATTATTTGTTCTTTTCTTTTAAAGTCTGCCTGCAGTACAAAGGTGAAAATTAACCAAAAGCAACCTGTATTTTTGTTTGTACAGAAGGATGGCCACTGGTGCAAAAAAAAAAAAAAGAGCAAGTTATATCACACTCGCTCCAATGTTTGCCAATCAGCTATATTGGTAGCTACATTCTACAACCTCAAGAGCATTGGCAATATGTATGAAGTACATATATTAATATATGTTGGTATGAATTGCTTGCAAAATCAAACACAGTGGAGTCCTTGGTGCTGTTTGAGTTTGGTTCTTTTATTGCAGACATTTCATTTCCAAACTAAGTAACATTGTTAGTGGAAGCAGGGAGTGGGAGTTGCTCTCATTTTATATTAAAATCAACCATGGTACAAATATATACACAACCAACTTATCCAACTAAATGCTTTGCCTTTCTCATTGTTGTGGCTGTGTTTGTTTTTTTAAAGCAGACATAGTTATAGCTGCAAGGCATCCTGTTCTTTCTAACCATATGCTTAATTGTTTCTTTCGTCTCCTGCATCAACCCATCCAGTCTAAATCGGTTAACAGCAGGGATCTAATTCTTCCCTGGTGTTGTACTGGATAGGGCTGAAAAACTCTGACACTCGATCAAGAGCTACAAAATGACAAGCAAAGTGCAGAGTTTGAAACATTTGGAATATTCAAAACAAACAGGCAAGGTTTTATTTCACTCATTTCACAAGGATGAAACAAAATTTATGTTTCTCAAAAAAAAATATGTATGATTTGTACTCCAAATGTTCACAACAGCCATTTTGAGACTGGAAGATTTTGAAGCTGAAGTTTTTGGACTTCTCTAGTTTGTTGCTACTGGTCGCATTATAATTTTAGCCATAAGTGCTAAAAATTATTTCATTCTCTGCTACATGTTCAAGACATGTTGCAAGCTTTATTTTACTCTTGGTAATGGAATAAATGGATGATCATACTAACTGCTTATAACTCTTGTAGCCCAGGTTAATACTTGGGCATTAATTATTAAATGGGTTACTCAAGTGATGTGATATATCTATATCTATATATCTATGTCTATGTGTATCACCTATAATTATTGCAATTTAATCACCTGCAGATCATATTCAATCATAAACAATCATAGTGCAAAATTTCTCTGTTCTGGGAATCTTCCTACAAAAAAAAAGATAAACATATAAATTCTCTTCAACTACCACTTCATTTAAATTCCATACATTATATTGAAAATCATTGATACAACAAAAGAAATTTTCAAATGCTTGGACTGAATTGTGCTTTCTACCTGTTTTGTTTTATAATAAGGCTTTATTAGTGCACTTGATTTAACCAAGTGATACAACTACTAAACTATATTTATAATGTGATGCTAAATAACATCAAACACACTTCATGGTGAGCTACCTTAATTGAGTTCATAAAATGTGCTCTGCCTTTATTACAATTTGTAAATTGCTTAGATGCACATGATTCAACAATAACTAAATATTTTCTTTAATCATTTGCAGTAAATATTGCCTATATGCTTCTTTTCAAAAGAGAATCAACTTGACTGTATTTTCCAGGTTATTTATTTCCTTGCTTTGGGGACTACAGGGGTGTGAAAGGAATTTCAAGATATATTTAGGAGTATGTTGCTGTTGCACCAAGACATGAACTAAAATTCTTTAGAGAAAGGGAAGAAATACCTTGGTGAAGCCAACTTTGTAATCATTGCAGTTGCATGGCAGCCTTTATTAAGTCTGTAACATTTACGAGCCTACTAAGAAAAAACATCAACCTTTTAGGGTTGGGCAGAAACATCTGTGAATGCTATCTTTTCAGCAGCTACTCCTTATATTTCTAAGCTGAGGAGAAGTGAGAAGAGAGCAGCACATCTGCCCTATTTTAGGATATGAATTTGGTATCTATCTGCAGTTTCTCATTGTCTATAACAGTGTTTCCAAATTTCAGCAACTTAAAAAATTATCTGGACTTAAATCCCCAGAGTTTCCCAGCCAGCTTGCCCAAATTAAAAAAGTTGATGAAAAAGACTGACATGCAGTATAATATGTGGATCTTGAAAAATGATAGAAATATAATGGTAAAACTGATAACTTTCTTTTGCATCAATTAGCATTCTATACTTTTATCTTGTTCCAGCAATCTGGAAATCCATTCCTTACCTTAATCTAGATCAGGGATTCCCAACCTATAGGCTGTAGCCCATTAGTGGACTGTGAGGGGATTACAACTGGGCCACAGAAACTGCAAGCAAGTGTATGTGCACCCTCACTTGCACAAGCAGCGGGCAAGTACATTTGTGTGTATGGCAGGTACACGTGCACAGCGGTCCACAAATGGAGCTGTGTGCATGTGCACTTGCTGGTCATTCACAAGCAACCATCCCCTCTGTCCCCACCACCGATCCTCAAAGCTGAAAACATTGGGGAACTCTAATCTAGATCAGTACTTCTCAATCTTGGCAACTTTAACTGTGTGAACTTCATCTCCAGAATTCTGCAGCTATTCTGGAAGCTAAAGTCTACACATCTTAATGTTACCAAGTTCAAGAAACACTGATCTGGAATCTCTCTCTCTCTCTTTCTCTCTCTTGCTCTCTTTTACACACACACACACATACACACGCGGAGTCATTATGTGTTGAAAAGGGGACAGTCTTCTATATTTGTTTTTCACTGTTTAAAAGCTCAAGCAGAGAGACAATATTGATAAAATTATAGTCTATTTTCCCATCATATATGTCTGCATATACATGCTTTTCTGGCTTGAGAAGTTAGTAGGCCTTGGAAATGGTGGAATTCAAAAATTTTTATTACTGGTTCTGTGGGCGTGGCTTGGTGGACGTGGCAGGGGAAGGATACTGTAAAATCTCCAGTCAGGGGTGGTATTTGCCGCTTCTCCGAACTACTCAAAATTTCTGCTACAGGTTCTCCAATTCTGGTCAGAACCTGCTGAATACCACCTCTGTTTAGAAACCATATTGCTTCTTAAAACTGAAACTTATTAAGCTTCTATGGCATTTAATTGTTCTTGCAAAATATGTATAACATTTACAATTCCTTAACTACCAGTTCATATGTTCCTGATATAAGTATATGGAAAATAAATGAATCTATCATAGTCCATGAGTGTAGTTGCATAAAGCACTTTCACTAAATAGTGCTAGATACTTCTCAAGTATTAAAAAAAGGATGATTTCACCAGCAACTAATATCCGAAAATGGCAATTGTCTTTGGAATTTAGAGCAACTCATTATCACATGCAGGAAATATTAATATCTCTTGCAATGAGACAGGTCTCATTAAAGTCCTCTGGTCAGCTGTTATTGATCCTAGCTTATGAGTGAAGTCATTAACTATTAGCAATGATTTTTGGTTAAAAGATTTACCACTTAAAATTATGGCAATCAATGAAAAAAATATTTTGGCTAAAGTTTCCATTGGTAACTTAAGGTTTGCAACAGTCACTGGTATTGTTCTCTTTTACTGCACCTGGCATTTTTCTTTTTAATTGCCCAATGGAATTAAAACTTTAGAAACAGCTTAATTACTAGATTTATGCTTCCTCACAAAAGGTTTCATTCTAATTATATGTTACTTTTTAAAAAACAATCTAATTGCAAATAATTGAATCCAAAAGACATTTAACATTTTAGGGAGAAACAAAGGGTTTGGCAATAAGATAAAAGTTTATTTTATTGTTTTACAATAGAATAAATTCTGTAAAAATAATACATTGGCTCTTATAGCAAATACTTTGGTTCTCATTCATTCTGCTCATTGGTTATATGCATTGTATAGGGCTTAAACTGTAGAAGGCAATTGTGGTCATTTTGCATTTTGATGCATAGGTAGGAATGGAACTATAGTCAGCTTCCATAAGATTATAGTGAAAACTTTCAATTTAAATTACCTTTAAAAAGGATTGAGAAGACTATCATAGTTAGGTGTGATCAGTATAAATATGAATATCAGATGATTGGGAGCACCTACACTGTTCTCATCCCCCTCTCTAGTTCTTAGGTTTGGTGATATTAACATATTTTTCCAATTTTATGATTGATCTATAAATCCTCACTATATCCCATGGAAGGTAACTATGTCACCATTACTACATGTGCACAACAATGTTTTCAACCTAGAAAACAGAAAACTGTGGTTAATTGTAGACTTCTGGATTTAATTTTGCTTACTATGTAGTATAGGGAAAAAGAGCTCATGAAGTGTGTATAACTTTATTAAGCCAAGGTATTATTGTCTATATCAAAGACTGCTTTAAATTGCTGGTAACTAAATTAGAGCATTGCCAAACTGTAATGACTAAAGATGACTTTGAAAAGAATATGCAGAAACTCTTAAATAAGCAACTATTTTGCTAAACAATCTGGTCACTAAATGTTTACCAATATCTGTTTGGCATTCTAACATTATCTTTCTAGTGCAATATGTTTCCTTACTAATAGATATTTTAACATACTATGTGGAACAGTCAACAGTAATGTAATGCATTGTTCGCCATTCTAGAAATACTGTGCTGTTTCCTATACTTCCATTAGTTTAGTTAGTTAGTTACAAATTAACTTGTTTTATTAAAATTATTTTAATTAGTATCAAATCAAGACCAGAGATAGAGAATATTCCAATTCCATGTAGCCCATGATAAAATTTCATGTAAAATAGCAGAGAGATTGTGTGTGTAATATAATGTAGGGAATCCTTCTATCTTGTGAACTATGTTCCCTTCTGATTTTGTCATCATTCATTAATGCACAATATTCAATTTCTTTTATATGGGTGATGAAAAAGGCTTTAAGAGTTGTAAATCTAATCTTATGAAGCTTCTCCTCCAGTAATATTTAATTGCTAACTAGGGCATACAAACCTTTGCTAGACCAATACACGAATACAGCTCAGCTGTCTGGAATCTGCACTGTATATCAGACATTAATACAATTAAGTGAGTCCAGAAGTATTTCACGAGAAGAGTACTACACTCCTCTGCAGAAGTGAATACCTTACACCACCAGGCTTGAGATTTGGGGCTTGGACATCCTAGAATTACACCACCTACAGTTGGGCTTAAGCGTAGTACACAAAATTATCTGCTACAATGTTCTCCAAGTCAACAACTACTTCAGCTTCAACCATAACAAGAGCATACAACAGATACAAACTCAATGTAAACCACTCCAAACTTGATTGCAGAAAAAATGACTTAAGCAGCAAAGTGGTCAATGCTTGATTCTGTTGTTACATCCTCAAACCCCCACTCCTTTACCCTTTAACTGTCCACTATTGACCTCACCACATTCCTAAGAGATCTGTAAGAGGGGTGCATAAGCGCACAATCGTGCCTACCATTCCTGTCCTCTTGTCCTCATTTATTCATACCTATTTCCTATATTCAAACTCATGTTTACTCTTATACCTATTATCTTGTAAACAATTAACAAATAAAATAAATAAAATAAAATAAAATGATTTTCCTTCCTTCCTTTCTTTCTCTGAGAAGAGAGGGCATGAGTGATAACTTAATAAGAGTATGTTATTGTGATGATGTTAATGAATGGAATGGGGTCAAATGCTTTAGCATTGTGGTAGGGATCTTTGGGGACTGAAAGTTAATAGAAATAGATTCAATAAGGCTCAGATTAAATACTTTAGCATGCTATGTGAAACAAGGAAGAGTCAACACTAATGCAATGCCCTGCTTTTAATAAACCCATACTGGCTTCTAATAATCACATTGTTTATTTCCAGGTTCTCACTATTCCTCTGCTTGATTATCTTTTCCAGGATTTTATCAGGCATTGATATCAAGCTGATTAGTCTATAATTCCCTGGATTTTGTCATCTCTTTGTAGATTAGAATCACTTCAACTCCTTTCTGACATTGTTCCTGAATCCTAAATATCTGTATAATGCACTTCTCAGGTGGGGTGGGGAGATGATGTTCTTCATATCATAACAACATTGTAGAAATGATGTGAAGATGTAATTTGAAATGTCATGTTGAATGTGATATCATCCTGGTTTCCATTGGATGCCTATATATTCAAGTTAATATTATTACTGAATGAAATGTTGCATTTCTTCTGTTTTAGTATAATAGTGTCAAAGGGGACAGAAAGAGTAATGCACCCTGATTTTCTGCAGTTAGGAATATGTTCATCTAAGAGGTAGCACCAAGGCTAATCAATTCAAGAATTCTTTCAGCATTAGAATGAACAGCTAGTCTGCTAACACTGTTTGGGGTTTACTTTTTTCAGATCCCAGATCAAAGTTATAGTTTCTCTCTTTAACCTTCCATGTAGAATGAACAGAAGGAAGGTTAGAGAGTAGGGGCGGAGTTGTCAGCAATAATTGATTTTCTAAAATAGAGCTCATTATCCCTGATTTGAAGCTTTGTTATGCTAGTCACAATGAATGTAACACCACAGAGATCAGCCAAGTTCACTCTCATATCCAATTAATGTAATAAAAGAGAAAATCCAGCATGACATTTCACATATTAAAATAAATTAGAGACACAGACTATTGCAAAATCCAAATCTTTCAAGCACCTTATGTTTAGGATGAAAAGAAAGAAGGAAGGAAAGAAGAGGTCAGAGGCACAATTGCTTTAGCTCACTATTACTCTTTTGCCTTGAGAGACATTTTTTTCCTTTCTGTCTATCTTTTCAGTGAGAAAAGCAGTTTATTCATATGTTGCACAGTCAGGCAGTTCTAGGGAAATAGCAAGGAAAGAGATGAAGTGAAAAGTAGCAAGTAGAAAGGCTGACTGGGAAGAAATAATAATAATGAGAAAATGTCACATTAAAGTTTCAGAACTACAGTGGCAGCTGCCTCAAATTTGGGAAGGAGAGGAGCAAAAAGTAGCATGTAGTATCTTGCTAGCATTCCTGTGGCTGGGACAAGCCTGTACAACCACAAGAAAATTCCTTCCGCCCACAGAATTTGCCTCTTTACCTGTGATTCTCGTAGACTTTCTTTTCATTTACTGCAACAGAGCTTTTGTACTGCAATGATTAGAGCCTAAAGACACTTTAAAATGTTATAATATTCCTGTCCTATTGCTTCTTTTTTTATTCGTATGCATTTCATGTATTCATAACCATTCTTATATTTATACTTGTTATCTAATACTTGCTTGACAAATAAAATAAATAAATAAAATATTGAAGTACACAAAGTTTTTCCAATTATTTGGAGAAATTATGATTTATCAAACTGAATGTTCATGTAACAAAAAGATGGGAGGAAATGTTGAATTTTTTTATTGCTGATATAAGAGAACAAGACAGCCTCAAAGGAAAATAAACACTAAACTCAAAGTTTTTTGTGTTCTACTGGCCTTACAAGTCAAGAAGTTTGATTGAATTAAAACTTTCTAACTACTCCAAATAATATCTTCTAAATAAACTTCATCACTATAGTTATTACTGAACACATTTTAAAGAAAATGTTTTTAGTTCTTAAAAAAAGACAGCAAGTTGTACCAAAAAGATCTGAATGTGATTGGATACAGTCATCATAAGAGCCTTTCTCAAACTGGTACATTCCTGGTATGTTGGGCCTGCAAATCCCCAATCAGCAATGGTTAAGTGCCAGATTGGTGGGTTAGCTTCAGGGGTGGAATTCTACTGGTTCTGTCCAGTTCTATAGAACTCCTTGTTAACTTTCTAAGCAGTTCGGAGAACCGGTAGTTAGAAGCAATCTCCTTTTGTTTTTTCCACCCTTATTATATTTTTGCCAGAATGCCTAGACTTCCTGTCTCTGGAGCTTTTGAGGTGACTTTCTTAAAGGGGAAGGGTTGTTTTAAGATTTTTACACTGTTGTTGGGAGGAAATACTTCCCTGGACAATCAGCACTTTGAAGAATGAAGCAAAGCTTTTAGTGACAGGGAACCAAGATGAGTGACATTCAGCAAGGCTTCTTGGTTAGCTAGAAAGATTGACATTCAAACATGAGTTTACATACCCTTTCTGAGTTTTGGTCTAAAACTGGTTTTTGGTAAAGGTTAATTCTGTGCTTGGGGATATTTAATCCTGTGTTTACTGATGGGATAATTTTCCCAATTCAGCTTCAACAAGAAACAGCTACTGTTGTGATTTAATTATTTGTGTTGTGTTTGAATTTTTTCTTGCCTCATGGTTTCTTTTTCTATTTGGGGATGGAGGTCTTCCTCACTGCTTAAATACTATCTGGCACTGTCCTTTTAGGGTATACTTCCAAGAGGCAGGATGCAAGCTTGGCACTGATTTTTTTTTAACTGCCTTTCTGGGGGTCATGTGACCTTTCCTTAAATCTGGATGATTTCCTTAGGATATCTTTTGAGGTGAGTGAGACCAGCTGGTATCTTTAAGTGGCACAGATGGATGTAAGGATTGCTTTTCCTGGATGTGCTTTTTCTGGAGAGCTTAAATGACCTTTCTGCTAAAGGGTTTCACTTTATGAGCAAAAGATGGCAGCTTGATGGTTATCACTGCATTTTAACTATTTTCATTCCTCAAGGTTCTCTGGCACCCTGCCTGATTTGTAACTCTGGCTTGAAGGTATTTTTAATCTAATGATTGGTATTTAGGGCAGCTTTTTCCAAGCAAAGAAGCTTTTTCTATTTTTATACAGGTAATCCTTGACTTACAACAATTCATTTAGTGACCATTCAAAGTTACAATGGCATTGAAAAAGTGACATGACCATTTTTCACACTTATGACTGTTGCAGCATCCCCACTGTTTTGAGAGGCCAGGTGAGGAGAAGCGCCCCTTGACATGAGTGATGTTGAGTTGGCCATGCCCATCAAGTCACATGACCACCAAGTCACACCCACCAACTAAGCCACGCCCACAGAACTGATTGTTAAAAACTGAATCCCACCCCTGTTTAGCTTAAGAGAACTTGGAACAGGGAACAATTGCTGGTGATAAACTCTATTAAACAAAAAATGTTTCTATTAGAAGCCAAGGATTGCATGGAAATATTTTGCTACAGATTCTAAGACTCCTATATGTGGGCTTCAAAAGTCTAGATCATTATTAGATCACAATAGAAGTTTCTCTATAAATCTTTGATGGTGCAACTATGGTCATTGTAACATGTTTATTTTTAATTGAAAACAAAAACAAAAAATGATGTTACTCTGTATATCAGTAAAAATAATGATTACTGGATTGGCTTATCTACAGTGAATTATAGTTATGACTTTTTCACATTGGAATTTGAGTTAATACGATTTAAGGGAAGAATTATAGTTCATTATAGTTCATTATAGTTCATTGAGACAAGACATAACTTGCATTTCTTCAAGCCCCCTAAAATAATTCTGGTTCAATTCTCCAGCTCTGAAAAGTAGGATTGAATAAATTATGTTGCCAACAGTATTGAGTGAACGGGTCTATATGAATTGATTACATACACAAACAAACATCAACTGGGTAGCACAGTCTCCTATGTTCCCAACATAAAAAAGAAATCTATATATTTATCGTGTAGTCTAGTTATCACTTCTAAACTTTTTTTGACAAAATTCATTTTCCTCTAGAACTTTAAGGAATAGAATGCAAGTTGTATAGAGTGTATGGAATGTACAGAATGTATGTATGAGTAGACAAAGCATGGAAAACTAGGGAAGGAAAATATAAACATATTCCTAATACCAGTATGGATCTCAGTAATAATGCCATCCTACATGCAGTTCAGGATGATTATAGTAATAAATGTAGTGCTACATTTCACTATTTTGACTTAAGCCACCTAGACTGAAGGTTTGTGGTAAACCTTTTAATGTGGTAAGAGATTATTTCTGACAAATATCCTTCCTCTTGCAAATATTGGTTATGTCTGGCATGGTTATCTAGGCCTCTCCTAGGGGAATAGAGCAACTTTTAATTAATCATATGCAAATATGTAAAGTATTTCCTTCTGATAATTTAGAATATTTCCAATGAATGAATGTTTGTCTGAGTAGAAAAAGGATGCCAATTTTATTATTCCAACTAGTTGATTTTTTGCTCCTGAATCAGCTATTCAGTAGAATCTGTCAACTGTGCTGGACAATAGAAATATTAATAAATGAATTTAACACTTTATGTCCCTATTTTTGCCTGTCCATCAGGAAAACCACTATTTATTTATTTATTTATTTTGTATTCCATTGTTATAGTTATCGTATTGCTTTTTGTTTATCAGTGCTGATAGGAAGCAATGATCATAATTTTTACGTGGAATTGCAACATAAATAACCCAATGCCTATATCATAGTATTGTTTTACAATTCCTTCACTTAGGGTCATCTTAACAGCATTATGGGCCCCGGCAAAGCAGTGTACTGGAGCCCATGCAAAACTACTCACAGGAATAAAAATATAAGTGGTCAATAAAATTAAACATATTTGCATGCTAGTATTAATAAAAATGCAGTAAAAGGTAATAAATATGTTGCTGTATTTATATGATACAAGGTGCATTGAAGGGTTAACATATACAGATTAGTATGGTGCCCCTATGCTTGGGGGGCCCATGGGCAAGTGCCCATCAGACCCATGTGTTAAGATAGCCCTGCCTCCACTCACATAGATAAATCAAAAGAAAATGGCAAGCAATCAGCCCTCTGGGTTTTTTTTCCTTACCTTTATTATAAAATATGAAAAAAAATATGAGTTCCATTTTGAGAAAAGCTGCAACTGAAAAGATTCTAGATCCTTTGGATAGGTCAGCTAATAATAACCTTAACAATAATTGTATTAAAATTTATTTCTTTTTTTCTTTTGATGTTTCTCCTTGTTGCCCTACAGGTTTTTCTTTCTCTAAGAGAAAAAAAAAACTTCAAATGGACTAAACTATACTAATGGGAACCTATTAAATTATGAATGTTTGAGAATTCAAGCCAAACCTTCAGAACAAGTCAAGACCCACCTTTATACACTCCTAGTTGTGTGAATAATCCTTTTTTCTCTAGTTGTGTCCAACTATCAAAGTCAAAGTGTATGAGTAAGGGCTTGCTCCTTACTCCTCCTAAGCCTACAGGGCTGTGCAATGCAAATCTGGGAAGGGAAAAACAATATTTGTAAATGTTCATTGGTGCTGTGCTAAGTATGTTGCAAATATGACAGATAAGATCAAACTTAAGTCTCAAAACGGTTCATAGGTTTTGCAACTGCCCAAGGCTTAAACATTAGAAGAGAGCATGAAAAAGGCCCTAAGTTTGAAAACCGGGATCATTCCACTGAAATATCTCAGGCTGAAACAATTGGACAGACCTAATTTTTGCTATTGTCACTACTATTTGGGTCAATATTTTGATTGCCTCTTTGGTCTATAATATGCTGTGCTCAACCTAGATGGCATATTTGGAAATGTGAAACTGTTCAGCTAAACTATTCACAGGCAAGCGTTTTGGAGAAATTAGTGTTTGGCATACATTATTGAAGATGCTGCTAGTAAACCTTCATATTTTATTACATGCCATGCAAAAGCTGAAAAATAATCATTAGGACATGAATTATTTTAGATATCAATTAGATGTGTGTGGACATGCTACATCAGACTATTACCTATATAAGATAAGAAAAAATAAACTGAAGTATAATATTGGCAAGCTTTCATCTACATGCATCTCAGTTAACTTTTATTCCTCAGTTAACCTTATTTACTCAGTGATTTTACTTTTACCATAGACAAGATTCTGAAAGTAGTCCAACTGTCACAGCAGCTATATATGACAACAAAACCATCATAACCTTTCTCACTCCAGTAACTGTAATTTTCAGGGAATTTTATTTAGTATTTTATTTGATTTGTCAATCGCTTACAAGATACAGGTATAAGAATAAATATAGTTTTGAATACATGAGATAGATACTTATAAGAAAAATAAAAAAAACAATAAGACAGGAATGGTAGGCACGATTGGTGTGCTTATGAATGCCCCCTACAGGCCTCTTAGGAAGGGGGTGAGGTCAATAGTAGACAGTCTAAGGTTAAAGTTTTGGGGGTTTGGGGAAGAAACCACAGAGTCAGGTAGAGTATTCCAAACATTGACTCTGTTGCTGAAGTCGTATTTTCTGCAATCAAGTTTGGTGTGGTTAACCTTGAGTTTGTATCTATTGTGTGCTCTTGTATTGTTATGATTGAAGCTGAAGTATTCATTTGCAGGTAGGACATTGTGATGTATGATTTTATATACTATATTTAGATCAGACCAGAGGTGGCATATTTCTTTGTTTTCTCGGTCATAAGGTATTCTGCAATGAGTAGAGGAGCAGAGAACTCTTCTTGTGAAATATTTTTGGACTTTTTCAATTGTGTTAATATCAGATACATGATATGGTTTCCAGACTGATGAGCTGTATTCAAGTATAGGTCTAGCAAATGTTTTGTAAGCTCTAATTATCAGTGTAATATTGCCAGAGAAGAAGCTACATAAGATTAGGTTAACAATTCTTAATGCCTTTTTGGCTATGTAGTTACAGTGGGCTCTAGCACTTTGATAATTTGAGATGAGTACTCCAAGGTCCTTGACAAAGTTTGGATCCTCAACAAGGTCTTGACTATTTAGCTTGTATTTTATTTTCTGTTTTTTTCTGCCAATATATAAGACAGAACATTTATTTGTTGAGATTTTAAGTTGCCATTTGATTGACCATTCTGATACATAGTCAAGGTCTTTTTAGAGGGTAGTAATATTGTCTGTGGTGTTGAATAGCTTTACATCATCAACGAAGAGAACACAGTTTCTCTTAATAGGATCATAGAGGTCATTTATGTAGAGTATGAAGAGAGTTGGTCCTAAAACACTGCCTTAGGGGACACCACTGTTGACAGGTATAGAATTTGATATGACATTCCCAATTTTGACATATTTGTTGTCTGACAGGAATGCTTCTATCCAGTTATGTAGGTGTCCAGAGATACCATAAGATTTTAGTTTTAGTAGTAGTTTGTCGTGTACCACTGAATCAAAGGCTTTACAAAAGTCTATGTAGATTTGCATCTATTGCTTTGCCCTGATCGAGTTGTGTAGTCCATATGTTTTTGCAGTCTAAGAGTTGCAGATTACAGGATAGTTTTTTTTCTGAAACCAAATTGTTTATTAGAGAGTAGGTTGTTTGTCTCTAAGTGGAGGATGATGGATTGGTTAATAATTGATTCCATGATTTTACAGGTGACGCAGCATAAGGAGATTGGTCTGTAATTTTTAACGAGGCTGGGATCTCCCTTTTTGAAGATGGGGATGACTGTGGCTTGTGACCATAGTTTTGGCAAGGAGCTGGTCCTGAAAGATTTTTCAAAGATTATGCTTAGAGGTTCGGCTATGGCAGTAGATAGCTTTTTTAAGAAGTAGGCACATATTCCGTCCGGTCCAATAGATAGGGATGGTTGTAGATTGCGCAGTGCTATTTCAACAATGTCTTCTGTAAAATCGATATGTATTAGATCATTGTAGTTGTCTGTGGTTCAACTAGGAAGTACTGGGCTTGATCCATTGCTGTTTACAAATACTGAGCCAAAGAATGTGTTAAAGAGGTTTGCTTTGATGGTGTCATTGTTGCAGTCTTTACCATTAGGTCCTTTCAGGGATGGGATGGACCTTGATTCTTTTAGTTTGTTGTTTACAAAATTGTAGAAAGCACGGGTGGAATTTGTGCGTGGAAGGTTTTCCTCTTGTTTAATGTGATAATTAGTGCTTTCAGTTTTTACCTGGTGGCATAGATTTTGTATCAGCTTTTGAAGTTTGCAACAGATTTGTTTTTTCGCCAAAGTGATCTCTTTTTGGATTGAAGCTTCCTTATTGTTATGGGTAATCTGTTTTTCCTGGTTTTGGGAGCTGATATTGGTACATATAGTTTGATGGCTCTTTTGATTTCTAGTAAGAATATTTTGTAATGGTCTTCAACAGTATTGCATCCAGTGAATAGAAATTCCCAATCAAGGGAAGAGAGATAGTTGATTATAAGATCATAGCTGCCTCTTTTGAAGTTATAATTGGGGATTTTGTCATTCTAATGATTTTTGTGTGGACGTATGTTGAGACAAAAGTCAATCATGTTGTGGTCACTGTTGGAAAAGGGTTCTTTAATTTGTATTTTGTAAATTGAATTCAAACTATTGCAGAAGATGAGATTGAGGCAGTTCTTAAGTCTAGCATTGTTGGTTACTAGTTGTTCCAGTCCCAGATTTGTTACAGCATTGTGGAAAGTTGAATGCATGGGTTCAGTTGTACATTCATTCAGGGTCCAGTTAATATGAGGTAGATTGAAGTCACCAAGAAAGATAAAAGCACATGGGCAAGATGCTGCCTATGTTAGTAGTGTATTTAACTTGTTTACATCTTCGATGTCATAATCAGGGGCTCTGTAACATAATAAGAACGTAAATTGATATTTAAGGTCAGTTCAGAGATAATGGTCTCAGGAAGACCAAGCTCTTGGGTAACTTGGATGTTTTTTAGATGTAAAGACTTTTGATAGAAGATAGCAACACCACCTCCTCTACAGATTTCATGATCGGATCGGTAAACATGATAATCTCTTACTGAGGTAATGAAGTCAGATGCATTGAACCATGTTTCATAGACAAATATGATGTCAAATTTAGCCATATTTAGTAAGAGGAGAAATTCAGATATTTTATTTACAAGGCTTCTTGCATTGAGTAGCTTTCATTTAAGGCCAGTTGTAGTTTGAATTGAGGTAGTTGGGGGTGTGCATGCCTAGTCTTGAGTGATGGTGGATTGGTTGAAGAAGGTTTGGATGCTGAGTTGTGGGTTGTGTGACAGTTAACTTTTATTCTGAAGTTAACCTTATTTAATCAGTGATTTTACTTTTAGCATAGACAAGATTTTGAAAGTAGTCCAACTGTCATAGCAGCTATATATGACAACAAAACCATCAGAACCTTTCTCACTCCAGTAACTGTAATTTTCAGGGAAGTTTATTTTGCTGAGAGTAAGATACAAAAGTTATCTTAAAATTTTTGACCCTACTTTAGGTAGAGAAAGGGAAGAGAAGATTTGCAATTACCCAGGGGCAGACAAATAGTCTGCTTTTCTTGTTGCTACTTGCAGTAGCAGGAAGTTTTTTGCCTTCTGCACAGAGGTGGATTTGTAAACTGTACAGATGCAAATAGATAACTCAACAAGATGTCCATAACAAATTACATTTATTGGTTCATCAGGTATCCTCATAACTCATGTTTGTGACAAAGTTCTTCTTTAATGACCAATCCTTTGTATATCTGCCTTGTAGTAAAAGATGGTTATCTCCTAACCCAATAAAAAGAATCTGCTCTGAATTAGTGAATTCAGATGTAACTGAGGAAAACTCCCCCAACCCATTGAGGGTCAAATTAGTGACCAATCGGGATTACAGATGTGGCCACATGACATGAACTACATTTCCCAGGATACCTTTAACTACATTTACCATGATGCTTCCCTTAAGGGGACAGCTCATAATTCCTAAGTAACTGTCCAATTCCCATAGACTGGCTGGGACAGCACACTCCCTGCCTGGAATTGTAAATTCCACTGTTAAAAGAAGAGAAAAAAAATTAACTATGAACTAAGATAATCAGTAAACAGTAATACTATGAACAGCAGATAACTGTATTATTAAGATAAACAGTTAGCTATGTAACTAAGAAAAACAGTAAACATTAATAAAGCATCAAACAAAGCAAAGCATGCAAAGCTTGAGGTTCAATCTTCAAGTTCAGCCTCGGTGCAAGTCTGCTGGTCACCTCTGGCGGCCTTTTAGGGTGTACAGGTACTCTTGGTGTCAAAGGTGAAAGTCTAGTGGTCACTTTTGGCGACCTTTTTGGGTTGGAATGGTACTCTTGCTTCCATGGTGTCAAAGGGCATTGGGAAGCTGTTGGAAAGGGTGTTGCGTAGGCATATGCCCATGTAGAGAATCTTAGTGGACATCTGGTGGTTGTTGGCAGCTGTTTAGTGTGTCCTAGTAAAAGTGTACTGATTGCCAATGACCTTTTAGGCTGGAATGGCATTCTGGTTTTTGATGGTTTTAAAGGGCGTCAGAAGGCAGTTAGACTGGATGGTGCTAAGGCATTTGCCTGGGTTAGAGCCTGCATCCGATCATCACTGACAATTCCTACGATCTCCCATCCTAGTGGAGATTTGATGGCCACTGGGCCATCTTCAGGACCGCCGACTGATTTGGAGAAGAGAAAGATGCGTGGGGCATTATTTCCCAGCAAAAGTAGGATCTCAGCCTCCGGATCTAGAGCGGGAAAGTGATGAGCCAGGTGCTGTAGGTGAGGCATGCTGCTTATGACCTCAGGTGTTGCAATCTGACTGCAGTCGTTCGGTATCCCATTGCATTCAACCGGGAACTTCCATCCAATGACTCTATGCAGAGTCCAGTAGCTCTCCTCCCATTGTGCTTCTTGGTCCATGGCACGTTGATACAGTGAAGGGAAGTTTGTTTTGTTGCACCTCAAAGAGGTTGAAGAATGCAGGTCTGGCCAGGGTGCAGGTGCTTTGGGAGTCTGTCCACACATACATTTTCACAGCATCTTCAGGGCATTCTTCAGGGTACACTTGGGCTAAGCAAATGGGAAGACACAAACAAGGGCATGGTGAGTTGGCTCACAGTGCTGTGCAGTTGACACTCATTCTTGGTTTTGGTTGCAGTTTGGCAATCTGCCAAGGAGCCCTGCATGCTTCTATGTTATGTTGAGGCTCCTTGTCTGAAGGAAGGCTATGGGATATCTGCGGTGGTGGCTCGGAGTCTGGATGCAGTGCGGTTGGGTGCTGGTCACTATTGCAAAAGTCGCATTTCACCTTGGTCAATTGTAGCCACTTTTCAATTGGCACCTGTGGAAGTTTTTGAACAATTTTGTTCTGGGAGTCGACGTGATTGAGACAGGCGAGTGCAGGTAAGTTGGGATCCTGTTGTACCGTTCTCAGCTGGACAAGTATATTAGCGAGGTCTATGATTTGGTGAGGCTTGTCGATAGGAATTTTTGGAAAACTAATAACCACCTGACTCAATTGAAAATGCATGTTATAAACAATAATTACAAAATATCTATGCTTAAGAGCAAAACTACTATATTCATTCTGTAATTTTGTGAAAGGAGATGTTGTATTGTATCTGAAATCCTGAAGAACACCTCAGTTCAATATTACCATAGTGTTTGTTTCAAATGTCATCTAATTATAGTAAAATATGTTATTTGCTATTATGGACTCATCTAGGAAAGCATAAACATACAGAACAAAATTTAACTTTCAAATCATAAATTTGTAGATAGCTTTACATGACAAAATGTCAGGCTCTAGGTTTGAAATATATTTAGCATTTGTAAAACATGCATGAAAAGCAAAATACTAAATTTTGAGAAGAAAATACAGAACAAACAATAGAACAGTAATTAAAGATAAGCATATAGTCAAATAATACAATTCCTACAAAAGAGATTTAATATTTTTTGCCTCCACAGATTAAAAAAGCAGCAAACTTATTAAAGGAAGTTCTGAGTCATTTTCAGATGCAACATGAGACTCCCAATATGTCTTCCCTTGTAATTTCTTATAACAGATTACCCAGAGTACAGCTCATTGCAAATTCCTTATCACCTCAAGGGAATATTTTATCTGTCAGTAAGAGGTGCTCCTGTCTCCCATAGACATTTTATTCAGAACAAATAAAAAATAAAAGAGCAGGGAACATCCTTTAGCTCTTATTTGACTTACATCCAATATTGTGAGATTACTTCCATATCATTTGGATTAAATTTCAATTTGTTAAACCTCCATTTACTATCGAGAGAGCTCTACCCTGTGGTTAATCTATGAATATAGAATTAGATACTTTAGCATAAAACACTGGATAATCTCTTAGTAGCTTTATATGGATGGAGAGAGAGGGGGGGTATTATTGAACATCATATATAGTGCTATTTCTAAAGGCAACAAACTAACTGATATTTAATAGCCTTTGATAAAGTTCAGCAAACTCATAGAAGGCCTAGATTCAGCAAGTGTTCAAGGAGAGTTATCATAATTATGTGTCCTCTTATATTTACATATCTGTCTATCTATCTATCTATCTATCTATCTATCTATCTATCTATCTATCTATCTATCTCGATCTCTCCTTCCAAAAGAAGTTTCATCTGTCAAGATAAGTAAAATTTAGTCCCAAAATAAAGTCATATGTCCAACTACATTTGAGAAATTATATATTATGTGCTGTATTTGCTCTGCTAGTACACAATTAGTTGCTTTGCCCACAAAGGAAAGGTTTGGAATGTGGCTAAACCTGATAAATGCCTATCTAAATATGATTTCTGCCAAAGCAGCCTAATAACTCTCTGTTTTAATAAAAGAGGAACCTTTATTTTTTATGTACAAATTTTCTAACGTTCATTCAATTAATATCCTCTACCAGAATGGATCTAAAAATACCAACATAATCCGAAGTTCTTTTGACATTTTGGTGTGAAAAGGAGGCCAAAGATGAACTGATCCAAACAAATTACAACAGGGAGTTCTCTTGACATCCCTAGGCCATATTCTGTTAAAAAAATGTTGTAAGCAAGTATAACTAGAATTAAGCAACTTTGCCAGCCAGGAAACTGAGTAAAACCACCATTACAGCAAGTTGTAGATGCCTCACCCTTCTAATTCTCCCTTGGGCACAATAATCATTTCATACACTATGGGAACTCAGTGAGATATAACCTTATTGATGCAGTTGTGGGACAAAATTATTATTTCTTTGCCCTCAAAATTTTGATCAGATCTAATTGTATCCCAGTTGCATTATTACTTCCAGACCTATTTCATTTATCATAGTTTCAGTTTATATCCATGGAATGGAAAATTAGATAATTTTCAGTTTAGTTTGCACCAAGAACAGTCTCCTATATCCAGTTCAGAGCAAGCACACAGGTCATTCATGTAAAGTAGCCAAAAAAATAAAGAGCTTGATTATTCTTTATTAAACATTTCAATCAGGGAAAAATATTAACTAGAAAATGGGATAAAAGGAACGGAGAGACAGACACATGAATAACAGACAAGGATATTACATTATCTCTGTATTTCTATATAGTATCATAAGGAATTTCCAGAACCAATAAAAAAGCAATCTTGAGGGTAATTGGGGTGAACAATTCTGATGACCTATATATTACAGCTTTCACCTTTTTATGGTAAAATACAACACCATACAACAACAAAACAGAGACAAAAGACTCCAGGTGATCCTTCCCATTCTGCACTTGAAGGACAGGGATGAAATACCCAGCGAAAAAGAAGAGAAATAATCAGGGATGATCTCTAGAGTAGAATTATAGTCCATCATGGTTTTGTTGGGAGGCAATATGTTTTATTTCAGCTGGTCTTTGCTATAATGTAAACCCTAGAATCAAAATCCACTAGTTTTTGCTCCCCTAGTTTAAAAAAAGCTGAAAAGAGACAGTACTGAAAGTTAGTCTTTGAAAAAATCCACTTTAAATGTCATTTTTTAAAAAAATAATAAACTAACAACCTATATAAGAATGAAAATAGAGACATTTACATTAAAAAGTAGTTGGGAATTTCAAGTAATTTGAAGTGCAATGCCTAAAATGTAAATTATTATTTAAAACACACATTCATGTATAAAATACCTGATCAGAATATTTCCCTATCAATGAAGGCAGTAAAGCAGATGATTTTTTTTTTAAATAAAGTGCTTATTCTTTTCCTTGGACAGGCTTCAAACCTAGTGCATATACTGTAGGTAATACTTTTGCAGCAAATCTTGCTTCCAAATCAGGACACAAGACCACGAAAGGTTAGAGAATACAGGTTTTTATTTGCGCAAAAGGTTCAGAGTATTAGCATGGCAAATTCTGAACCCCCAGCTCTTCCTGAGGCATTATTTTTATACCTATTGTGATCTCAGCTTAGGTCGGGGCATTCCTTTTATTACATTTTACCAAATAAGGACAATATTGTATACATCTTGAAGGAGGAAATATAGAGGAAATGAGAAGTACAATTTTAATTGCTCAGTTACCTTACACCATCAGCTATTTTCCATGTCCACCCTTGTTTACAGTAACATGGTTAGTTCCAGTTCCTGAGTTCAGCAACTTTGTGGGCTTTCACAATGTTATGTTAAGCAAAGCTTCAGGGAAATTGGAGACTTTTGTTAAATATGACTTGTTGACTTGTGCTAAATATGAAAAATGCTTTGTATGTTATTTTTCAACTGCTTCAATACAAGATCAATAATGTTATCTGAAGTATCAGATCCATATCAGCTTGGAACCCCATAAATTCCAGTGGTATAAGCTGTTGTAAGTAGTGATATCTTCAAAGTTAGTTATCTTTTTCCAATGGGGAGTCAAAGTTGCCAATGGAATAAGTCCCATAGTACAGAACTAACTAATGTAGTAACAAATAGACAGAATGCAGCCCACCCCCTATCCATTTTTACCAACCTTCTTGAAAATTATACTACAAAAAATTATGCCAAAATGCTAATTCTATTCTCCTTCTGAAAATACAACTGAAGCTAAGCATGTTATGCTACTCTTAGCCTTGTTGAATCTATTTTCCATTAACTTTCAGTTCCCCAAAAACCCTACCACAATGCTAAAGTGTTTGGCCCCATTCCTTCCAATGACATCATCACAACAACCATACTGTTACTAAGTTACCACTCATGCCCAGCCTACTGAGGAAAAGGAAGGAAGGAAAGAAGGAAGGAAGGAAGGAAGGAAGGAAGGAAGGAAGGAGCAGCACTCAGATAAAAGAAGTTGAATATTCTGCCTTAATGAATGGAGATAGAAGCAAAAGTGGACAGGATTCACAAGATAGCAGGGTCTCTTCCCCCCCCCCCTCTCCTTTTTCATGTGAAATTTGGTCATAGGCTATATGAAAATCAGAAAGTTCTTTATTCTTGGTCTAGATTTGAATTGGTTTGTACCAGTGGTATGCTACCAGTTCATCATGGTTCTACCGAGCCAGTAGCGATGATGAGCAGTGGAGATCAAACCAGTTTTCTCGGCTGCTCTGCTGTTGGCCCCACCTGACTCACCTTTATCTTCTGCTTTTGAAATGCAGCTGCTTTGCACGACACAGAAGAGTGCCACGTGGCAGCTGCTAAAGCGACCGGGAGAGTGCAGGCTTGCAGAAGGTGAATTGGAGTGTCTGCACAAATGCCTCTGAGCTTTCGCAAAGTGTGTGTTTGGCATGCGCATGCACACAGTGTGTCAACGCTCACAAAGCAAGCCCACCAAGCCACTCCCACTGAACCGGTGGTCAAAGTTTTTTAATCCCACTACTGGTTTGTACGCTAAACTAATAGAAGTGTAGGGCACATCACAGTACTTCTAGAAACCTGGACAATGCATTACATTACTGTTGATTCTTCCTTGTTTAACATAGCACACTAAAATATTTATTGGTATGGAAAAAGATTGCTCTAGAACAGTGGTTCCCAACCTTTTTTTCGCCCCGCACCCCTAAAGAAATTTCATTCGAACCTCGCACCTCCTGAAATAAATAATAAATAAAAATGCCAACATATAGCCAATATCCTATTATTTACCTGGACTTTTCTCGCACCCCCTGGAATATCGTCTCGCACCCCAGGTTGCGAACCCCTGCTCTAGAAAGACAGTGCTGATAGACCTAACAGATATTGGTACAGACATTTTACTTTGTTTTGCTTGTTAGCATGCTATGTAAATATTTGACAAAATAAAGTCATTGCAAGAAATATACAGATGTATTCTTTTTAAATTCTCTTTTGGTTGAGAGGACTGTGAATTTTGACCGAGGACAGGGACCAAGTCCATTCCAATGACCAGGTTATTCAGCAAAATAGTCACTAAGTGAACATTTGACTAACAGAGTGTGAGAACATATTTTTACTGGTTGTTACTGTCTCATTCTGATAAAAATCACTCATACAGTTACTCCAGCAGTACTTTTAGCTTTCATTGCTGTCGGATGCATGAAATTTGGTCATAAACGTGCACATTGACCAGATGATTATTTTTATTACCATTGTATTTGCAATTGATCACTAACCAAGGTAGTTTGCAAAATGAAAAGCAGATGTATCTATATATTTCAAACTGAGAGCCAATTATCTATGCCAAACTCATGTTGTCACAGCAGCATCATGTGATGTATCAGGACTTTTTTCCCCTTCACTAAACTGGGTGTGAGTGTGGCCAGCACATGACACATCTACTCTGCAGGCTGAGAGTTTGACAGTCCTGATGAGAGTTTGACAGCCCATCTGAGGGGTCAATGTAATTGCCTCTCCCTATTAATACTTCTCTCCAACTGTCTATGTATTATTGTCCCCACTTATATTTTTGTTACTAGTTTACTGGTACATCCTCTGAGCCAATGCGTCCAGAGATTTACATTAATATAGCCTTCCATGTATCAGCTAGTCCCATTCACAATTAATATTTGACACAAGAGTCAATATGTCTGTCTATAGTCATGCACATACCTATCTATGCATTCTTCTCACTGTAGATTTGGGCATGTGCACTGTTAATCTATCTCCATTCCATAAGAACAATTTCTAGGGGGAAAAAAAACCTTCCCATATTTTCTATAAATGGTTGTAAATGTGTACAGAGAAATAAATATAAACTCTTTGCAATCCTCATAATAAGGAGATGTAGAAAATGTACTTCTCTGATTTGCTGTTCTCATCTTTCGTCCTTGGTAGGAACTGATAGGAACTGAAGCTTAGCAACATAAGAAGGATCTTGTGTTACCTATCCCTCATTAAATAAGAAAAAGAATTAGAAATATTGCTGCAAAAGGACAGTTCTTATTATAGATTAAAAAAATAAACTGCATAGGTCATAGTATTACTAAAATACCTGCATTTCAATGAGGTAAGAAACTGGAAAATAGTATTAATGAAATGGTCCAAGCCTACCGATGAAAATCAGGATGGAAAACTAATAATAGTTCAATGAATCACTGTTTTCAGCCTAGTGTGGTAACAACCAGAGGGTAATTTATGCAAGTTTTCTTCCTGTTGCCTATTCTTATATTAGTTAATAACACTTTTCTAGTAAAAAAGTTTCAGGTCACCTTGCAGTGGCTTTCAATGCCAGGCAGAATTTCTGGAAAAATAAATCATATGCCCCTAAGCACTTCCAAATATGAAAAGACGTTTTTAAAACACAGAGAACAAAAAGTGGCAGACTTGGTAAGTTTTCTTCCAGAAGATGACCCAGCCCTTCATAAAAATGCAAATCAAAGCAATAATCTGTAGGTATGACTAATACTATTCCTTGTGCAAAATGCTTTGTATTTCTTTGTTGTTAAGGAAACTTCATTCCAGGCTCTCTAATAACTGGGTCCCCCAGGTAACTGTAAGCAAAACATCGGACCAGATTTATGGAACATTATTTTATTTTAATGACAGATGCCCACTCAAGTGGCACCAGAGATAATAAAACATACTTTTAGAACTAGCTGTGTGTTATTACCATGTCACATAACAATTGTTTTAAGCTAGTTAATTCATTTCAGTAGTAAGATTTGTAGTATCTGAGCAAGTTGGTGAGTGAGCTCTACCAATCTTGCTAGTTATCTTAGCAATACTTATGTTTAAATCTCACTTCACACAATATGCACTGAAAGTTATTTACATACCTGCCTATTGTACTTGTTTTAAATTGTTTTAAAAGAGTGCATACCCCAACTTTCTGTCAATGCCAACATTGAAGATGGCTTATAATAAAACATGCAAAGTAGAAAAGATTGTGAACTTAATATAATCAATAATGACATTAGAATCAGTCATTGAGATAATTGACAAAAGCTTGCTGAAAGACAAATCCTAAATCCTGGAAAAATAGGAGCCAAATATTTCTTGGTGGAACATATCCATAGCCTGGGAGCAATTCAGTAGAAGGCTTTATATTTGCATATCTGATAATCAAGCTTTTGGCAGCAAGGATATCTTCAAAAAGTGTGGTGGTCTCCCATGGAAAGAATGAGTTTAGCACTGTTTAGCATTCCCTGTAGCAAAACCTTCCATTGGTAACGAAAGGTAGGTGCATTGTTATTCAACTCAGGTACGGTAAAGGCATATAATTTCTTGTCATCTGCATGCAAAGGGATAGAAAAGAAGCAATCCCGTAAATCTACTACAACTAGATCCCAATTACGTGGGATCAGGTTAGGGTTAGGCAAACCACATTGTAATGCTCCCATTGGTTGAAGGATGGAGTTTATGGTTCTCAGATCATGCAAAAATCTTCATTTTCCATTTTTCTTTTTAATAACAAATACCGGAGTGTTATATGGACTAGAAGTTGGCTCAAAGTGTCCTAATCGTAACTGCTCAGCTACCAATTGATGTAAAGCTGTAAGCTTTTCTTTTGGAAGTGGCCATTGGTCAATCCAAACTGGCTGAGAGGTTAACAATTGTAATTTTTCCATTATCCAATAACAATTTTTGTGTGAAATTGTGACAGCAAATCTCTACCCCACAAGTTTATATGCAGGGGCAACACAAGAGGTTGAATCCTTGCAGTCTCATCAGTTTCTCTATGCAATGCCTTCAACCAATGTACACTACTTCTTGCAAACTGCATACCACCCACTCCACGAACAGCCAGAGAGTCTTCAAGCGCCCATTCATTTGGCCATTCCTTTTGGCATATCACAGAGATATCTGCTCCGGAATCTATAAGGCCAGAAAATGATTTTCCCTGAATTTCAATTGTCATTTTTGGTTGGTCTGTAGTCAAATTTTTTGTCAGCACTAGCAATTCTGCAGCAACTGGAGAACTGGCCATTTGAGTGGACCCAAAACCACCAGTTCGTGGGATCCCAATTAAAGGATTTATAGGGAAGCAATAATAACTGGGCAATAGAGTCACCGGCCATTAATGATGCAGGAGTATCAGTGTACAATTGTATCTTAATAACCCCTTTATAATCTTGATCAATCACTCCTGGAATAACAAAAAAACCCTTTTTCTGATGCAGAAGACATGGGAAGTACTAATCCCACTGTTTTTTCTGGCAATGGCCCATGCAAATGAGTGTCCTCAGTGTACACTTGATTAGGAAAAGTCACATTAATTGAGTTCAACATTTTTAAACCCAAACCTGCAATCCCAGTAATTGCAGGCGATGCTTTTGTGACAGCCTTGGGAGCGGGGCTAGCTGCATGCCCCAAATTTAGTTTCCCGGATTTTGGTTCTGATCAGAGCGACATTGATTTGCCCAATGAAACCCTTTTTGCATTTTGGACAGACCGATTTTGGACGGACGTCCTTAATTTTGTTTTTGTTAAATGCCCCCCCCCCCCCCGGGGCATGGCACTGGGCTTTAAAATGGCCAGGCTTTCCACAATTAAAACAATTCCCTGTAGGTTTCATCCCTTTTTGCAATGCCATAGCCAAAGTCTCCATGTTGTAAGCCCGAGAACCCACCACTGCACATGCCTTTAACAGATCAGCCAGAGTAACCTCACCTCTAGCCACCAAAGGCTGTAAGATATGCTTGCAGTCAGCGTTTGCATTTTCAACTGCCAATTTCAGCAAAAATTCTTTTGCAGCTTCCTCATTAGAGATTTGCCTGGTAATAGCCAATTGTAGCCTTTCCACAAAATCATTATAAGACTCAGATGCTACTTGCATCTTAATTTGAGAAAAAGACTGTGCTGGGGTTCCCACATCCTGGATGCGGGACAACACCCCAAGGACAGCTGCCATAACCACTGGAAATACATGATCAGGCAAATTAGCAGCTTGATCAGCAGTGGATTCAAACAAGCCTGCCCCGTAGATTTGGTCTGGCATATACAGCCCTCCCGAATTCCTTCCCCTAGTGACAGCTTCCCTTTGGTATTCTGAATCAAAAACCACATACTGAGTAGAGCTCAATATCATTCTCATTAAATCTTTCCAGTCACTAGGAATCATGTGTGAGGTAGCCAAACTTGTCAGAAGCCCCTTTGTAAAAGGACTTTGAATACCATAATCTTTTACTGCTTTTTTAATTTCCCTAAGAACTGCTAAAGGAATCGGAATCCATTCAATCTGCAGATTGCCTTGAGCATCCACTTGCCTATTGACTGGAAACAAATTCATCTGGGTAATCTCATCAGACTCTAATTTCCCCTCATTGAAAGCCTGATGCATCATGGCTTGAACTTTTCCCATTTTTGATTGGATTTTCTCATTCACAGGCATAGGCGCTGTTGGAAATGATAAAGCACACTTCAATTCTGGGGTAGGTGGGTGCAATACAATTCCTTAGGAAGAGGTTCTACTAAAGTTTTTAAAAGAGGTTGTTGCTGGGTCTCTAAAGTAGTCATAACAATCTTCCAAAATATCAAAATTTCAGCTGTTGCCTGTGGCTCTTCATGAAGGATAGTTCCAATTCTCCTCCATGTGTCTAACTTTAAAGAGCCTTTCTCTGGATACCAGGGACATTGCCGCCAGATCTCTAGCAGCAGCTTTCTCATTATCTTTTGAAAGAACTATTTGCTCCCCCCCGGAGGGTTTAAAGATAAAGAAGTTTGTCCTGACTAACTTCAGCAGCTCACTAACATGCCGTTCCTGTGGCTGAGAGAGTTTTCCCCCCATGTTCCCTGAATAATCCTATTGTCCAGCAATAGTTAAGTACGTACTTTACCTATTCCAGGTGAGGAAACACGGAGGTCCGGACACGTACCACCTGCAGTGGATCACGTCGGGGTCACCACTTGTGGTGGTCTCCCATGGAAAGAATGAGACACAGAGGCTGGTGTACTTGGGATGGGAGTCTAGAGCAAATTCTAGTGCCCCCTTTTATTGAGAAATTCGTACATAGTAAGCATTCACATTGTGGATTACAATAATTAGATATAGTACACAGAACTGTTTACAATTGTCTGAGCTGCTTAATTGTTCCTGGTGTTTGTTTTTAATTTCCTTGCTTATCTCAATGACCCTTAGGCAGACATGTATGTATAAGGTCTTAGACTAATCATTACCCAATACTGAAGTCAAAGTTTATTCCCACAAAAAGCTGTCTCTTGCAGCAGAAGTAACTGGGCACATTCAGAGTTGGACACACAGTTAATTAAGACCCAAGCCATTTAGGCCGCTAAAGACTAAACATTAAATTATATCTGGAAGGAAATGTTTGGTTCTGTATTGTACAGACATAATACAATCCAAATTACTTGTGTCAATCAACTGCATGGATGCTGCATTTTTCACCAACAGTAATTTTCCAACACTTTTCAAAACTTGAGTCACTAATGTACACCATAGTAGTTAAGATAAATATAACCAAAGAGTTGAAAATCAGACTGACTCTGGAAGGAACACGTTGGGTACTGTTAAGTCGCGGGAATAAGACTCAGAACACCAGCATAATTCCAATTTGTTTTTACTTCCGTCTAGGACTGAGCAGCGAAGAAACCGCAGCAACCCTTCTTATACTTGGGCTGCTTGCGGCTGTGGCCAGTGACGGCTCTTCGAATTTCCTGCCACCATGGACCAACCAATGCTAATACATAACACCCCTCCCCACCTGGTCCAGTCCAACCAATTGGAGCCTCGCACACCACACGTAATCACATAGGTAGGCGGGGCTTCTATGGGTCCTACGGGACCTGTGCAACTGAGTTTCTATTTGGCTCCTGAGCTGTTCAGACGGATCTGCTGTTCCTCCCATCCGCCTTCTTGGAACATCCTAGAAGGTTGAGTTGGCCATGCCACTCCCTCCAGGAATTTCCTGGCTGATTGAGTTGGTTTGCCCGCTTCCGCCAGGGACTGCTTCCCCATTATCCTTCAGGGCCTGTTTCTGTCTCCCAGACCTGCCTTCTTCCCTGGTCTCAGGTACGTGTTTGCATTTCCTGACCGGGGCTAGTGTTAGTATTGGTTGTTGCATAGTTGTCAGGGTTTGTTCTGTTATTTCTGTTGTTCGTGGAGGGTCTCCCCCTCCCTTCTTACTTGTGTTTTGTCTGTTTGAGGGGTCTCCCCCCTCTTCTCTGGTTATTTTCAAGGGGTTTCCCTCTCCTTCCTTGTATTTATTTTGTTTGTTTAAGGGTTTTCCTCCTTCCTCCGTGGTTCTGCTTGGGTCACCCTTCGTGACTCACTCTGAGCTGGTCAATGTGCCTCCTCCAGCTTCTCCCATCCACAGTGTCTACCCTGTATGAATGGGCTCCTGTTATCTGGGTTACTTTTGTTAGTATCCACAGTGGTTCTCCTGTGAAATTTTTTGCATAAACTGGGTCCCCTGTTTGGAATGTGCAGAAATTACTGGAGGAGTCTGTTGGTTTTTCTGGGCTATATGTGGGGTGTAGTCTGTCTATGTATGACCTTAGTTTCCTCCCCATTAGTAACTCTGCTGGGCTTTTATTTGTTGTAGCACTGGATGTCATGTGTTGAATGGTTAGTAGCTTATCTATCTTTTCTTGTGTGTCCCCAGGCCCCATCTTTTGTAATGTCTCCTTCGTGTAACGTACTATGCATTCAACCTGTCTGTTCATAGCTGGGTGATCCAGCACTGTTAGTGCATGCCTTATCTAGAAATCCCTCGAATGTTGTTGCCATGAATTGCAGCCCATTGTCAGATACTATCAAATCCGGCAATCCATGTGTGGCAAAAAGTTTCCTGAGCTATCTAATGACAGCTTCTGTTGTAGTGAAGTGCATGATGCTTACCTCTAGCCATTTGGAGTAAGTGTCTGCGACTATTAGAAATGTGTGTCCTTTGGTTGGGCCTGCAAAATCAATGTGTAATCTGGACCATGGTCGCCTTGGTGTTTCCCATTTCCCCTCCATAGTCCGCACTCCTTAAGCATTGAAAGTTCTGTTTGTCGATTCTGGAATGGTCTGATGGTCTCATCGCTCTCTATTTCTGGCCATCCTTTTCCTACCCAATTTAAAATCCATGCCAAGGTTTTATCTCTAGCTGTTTCCCTAGCAATGCCTGCTGCCTTTTGGGTAGGTTTTCTAATGTCTCTATTTGAAGAGTCGATGTGGTTGGTGCTGGGTCATCTTCTATGTGAGGTAGGGGGCAATGGCTAAGTGTGTCAGCATGATTTATGTCTTTTCTGGGTTGGTAGATCAGTTTGTAGTTATATGCAGCCAGGAATTCCGACCACCTTGTCATTCATGGTGATAGTATATTAGGTGTATTTTTGTTCCCTGCGATTATGCCCAGGAGTGGCTTGTGGTCTGTGACTAGTGTGAAGGTTCTCGCATAGATATATTCATGGAAACGTTTTATTCCAGTGACAGCGGCCAATGCCTCATTGTCTAATTGACTGTTCCACTTTGTTTTTGACAATGTCTTTGAATAGAAGGTTATAGGTGCTTCTTTTCCATCTGGTAGTACGTGGCTGAGTATTGCGCCAATGCCAAAAGGTGATGCATCTCAGGTTAGCGTTATTGGAAGTGTCTCATTGTATTGCATTAGTACATGATCTAATGTGATCAAGTTTTTTATTTCCTGGAATACCATTTCTTCTCGTTGCCTCCAGGACTAGGTTGCTTTCTTGTCAAGCAACCTGTGTAGTGGTTCCGCAATGGTTGCTTTCTGTGATAGGAATATATTACAAAAGTCCTAAAAAGGCTTGTAGATCAGTTTTATTTGTGGGTCTGGGGGGCTTCTTTGATTGCTCTGATTTTATTTTCAGTGGGGTGGATTCCTTTGCTGTCTATAAAATATCCTAAGAATTCAACTTTGCTGGCGGCTAATTGGCACTTCTTTTTTACTTTTAGTCCCGCCTTCTTGAATTTACCTAGGACTTCCCTTAGGTGGTCATGTAGTTGTTCTTTGTTCCTGGCTGATACCAGGACATCATCGAAGTTTGGTGCCACCCCTTTTATCCCTTGCAATAGGCATTCCATTAAGCTCTGGAGCACCCCTAGGGCGATGCTGACACCAAATTGTAGTCTGTTGTATTTGAATGCCCCCCTGTGCATCATGATTGTCTGGGATTCCGCTGTTTGGAGGTCAACTGGCAACTGTTGGTACGCCTGCGCAAGGTCTAGTTTCTCAAAGATTTCCACCACCACCCAGGAATGTAACAGATACTGTACCACTGGGACTGGGTATGCACTTTGTTGGAGATGTGGTTAAGGGTCACTTTGTAGTCCCCGCAGATGCACACCAACCCATCAGGTTTAATTGGTGTAACAATTGGGATTTCCCACTTCGCATGGTCAATTGGTTCTAAAACCCCTTGTGCAATGAATTTATCCAATTGCTCATCGATTTTCAGTTTTAGCACGAAAGGAACCCGTCTTGCCTTTAGTCTTATGGGAGCTTGGTTTTAGATGAAAGGAAATTGGGGACCCCCGGTACTTGCCCAGTTCTCTGTTGAATATGCCTCAGAATTCTTCCATCAGGTCATCTTCCCACTCTGTTTCGGTTATGCTGTTTCTCCCTATGACCTCAATTCCTAATGGTGCAAACCATTCGAACCCCAATAGGCTGGGTTGATTCCAGTTGACTACTGTTAGTGGAAAGACTCTGGTGTATTTTTTGAAGGTTACCTTGAACTGACCGGTACCTACTACTGATATTTTGTTCCCCTGGTAGTCTTTTAGTGTTAATGTTTGTTTTTTGAGTTCTTCCTGGCTCATGTCTGGTATCAGTTCCATGATACCATATGGTGTCCCACGATACCATTGACAAGTATGAGCCTGAGTCCACTTCCATCCAGCACAGCTGACCTTCTATGGTGACCTGGACATATATTTTCTTGGCATTTGTCATGTTGGAGTGTCTGATGGTCACTGTGTGGTGTGTTTCTTAACTTCTGTTGCATGTTTCTTTTCCTCACCTGCTTCTGTTGTTTTGGTTCCAACAAATCCCTGTTTTTCTCTCTCTCTCTCTCTTTCTCTGGGGGGTGTGTGTGTGTGTGTTTCATCTTTGTCTAGGGCTGTCGTTCTTTCTTGATCAGCATGCCCTAGCAATATGTCCCCACCTTTCAAAATGTTTCCAGATTGCATCGAGGAAATGGCACTCGGAATGTGGATGGTTCCCCTTGCAACCAGCACAAAGAAATTATCTCCTTTTTCCATTCTGGTCCCTCTGTCCTGTTCTGCCTGGAGTTGATTTACCCCTTCTTCTTCCTCATTGTCTTCCGGTGGGGACTCCATGTCCTCATGGTGGGTTGTGGTGGTGTTTTTTGGAGTCTCTGGTGGTGCTTTGTTCATCTTCTGCATGGCAGCCACTGATTTTTGCATTGCTTTTGCTGAGGTAGCTTCCTCTCTTGCTTCTTGGAATGTTATTTTGGGTTTTGTTAATAACCGGCCTTGGAGTGTAAGATCTCTCAGACCAAAACCACTTGGTCTCTCATGGCTTATCCATGTTTAGGAATTCACATGCTCTGGTGATGTCTCGCAGTGTTGCAGTGAAATTGCTGATGCTCCCACCTTCTTTTTGGTCATGCCGATAAAATTCATGTTTTCTGATTAGGCGGGAAATGGTTGGTGTGTAGTGAGCCCTCAGTATCTTTTCCAGGTCTGGCCAAGCCATCGTTTTCACGTCGGTGGGTGCCGCTAATGCTTTGACCATCTTAAATACCGTGGGACTGCAATGGCTGAGGAAGATGGCTCTCTTCCTATTTTCGGATACATTATGGAGGTCGCTCCCTTCAAGGAACATGAAGAATTGGTCGAAGTATGATTCCCAGTCTTTGGTTGCTGGATTGAACAGTGCGGGTGGCATGTTGTTTCTGGCCATTTTACCTCAATGCATTGCCGATGTTCATTGGTCACCACATGTTCGCTGGTCCCCTTTATCTCAATATCCCACCTTCATCACCAGTGTTAAGTCATGGGAATGAGACTCAGGACACCAGCATGATTCCTATTTGTTTTTACTTCTATCTAGGACTGAGCAGCGAAGAAACTGTGGCAGCCCTTCTTATACTCAGGCTGCTTGCAGCTGTGGCCAGTGATGGCTCTTTGAATTTCCCACTGCCATGGACCGACCAATTATAGGTGAGTATGCTAATACATAACAGGTACATCATTTCTAATTGTACAAATGTTCATCTTGGCACAATTAATTCTTGTAAAGCCTGTGATAGCTCCCATATTGTAAACCTGCTCTGTCTGAGATAATACAAATACATTCAGAATAAATGCCCAGGTAAATGCCTGGAAGATGATGATCATTCATTGGCTATAAATGCATTTCTTCCCAGAGGGACTGATTACTCTAGTACTAACTGATAACTATCCCTCCCCCTGGAAACAGGCAATAGACCACAAGCTGGGCTCTTATGGGCTCTCACCAGTATTCTTAATGTCCCTAGGCTTTGACCAAGCAAAGCAAGTAGTAATCAATAGAATGAAGGATATGGAGTTCCAAGAAGAACTAAATATGTTGACTCACCACAGCAGGGACAGAATTAAACAGGGAGTGTGGGAATCAGCAAGATATCTAAATGATCTGATCTTCCCAAAACAAAGAATAGCATTCTTCAGAGCCAGATTTAATATTCTCCCATCAGCAATCCTTCAGGACAGGTATAAGAAAACACCAATAGCAGAATGGGTATGTATATGTGGTAAAGGAGAAGTTGAAGATATCTCACATGTGAGTTTTACAGAGTTTATAGGTCATTGTATATTCTCCCCTTACTAGAGAGATTGCCAGGGAGGGCAGACAATTTTTATGTAGACTTTCTCCTCCAGGATTCAAACCCAGCTATTACGCATGCAGTGGCAAAATTCTGTGTTGCTGCAATGTCTACTAGAAAAAAAAAATTGGCAGAGGAAGAAGGCGGAGCCTCCTCGCCGATGGACGGTAGATCGCAATTCTTTTCGACTATCATTCGTGCTCTTTCATCGGAGAGCCCCAATTATCCTGATTAGGGGCTGAAACTGCCTTGGAGCGGCAGCGGAGTAAGAGGAAGCAGCAAGCCTGTCTGTGGGGAGCCACATCTCCCCCCCCCCCCAGGCTTGGCTTTTTTTCCTCCCGAAGACGACTGCAGCAATGGTCTAAAATGGCCATTCCGAAGAGGATGACTGAGCTTGACTAAGATTTGTGCAGGAGGGAAGAAAGAGGTGGATAACATCTGAACCAGGACAACTGGGCAGTATAACCAAATAAAAGTACCCCGGGATTAAGGTAATATGGAATTTTTAAGAAAAGAAAAGTGAGCTGCAAAATTACAAAGGGATAGAGAAAAAAAAAGGAAAATATTTTTGACAGCTAAATGGGGCTTCGAACTGGGAAAGAAAGAAGCTGGAATTAAAGATTTAATGAAATTGGACTAAAATAATTTGGGAATAATCAAGTATAAAATTAAATCTGGACTTAATATTGCCAAATAATAATAATAATAATAAAGTTTATAAATTGGAGACTGGATTGTCTTGGAATATTGAGGTTTGAAAAATCTTAAATAAAAATATAGGGGGAAAAAAAGTGAAAACTTCGTATAATGGACAGTGTCACCTTTTGATAAAAATTTAGTTCAAATAAAAAGGAAAGCATTTTGTTTTTGAATGAACTGATATAAAGTTACAGAAATATTGAAACAAAGTAAGAATTTTAGAAAGTGAAAGCAGAACCAGAATAAAGGAAAAGGCAAGGAAGGAAAGATTGTTTGTGGGACTGACTGATGTTTTTGGTATGAACCCTGAACTGGAATAGCTGAGAACTTTAAAAAATTGAAAGAAGAAAGATAGAAAAAAAAAATGGTTAAAAAATTATAGCTGTCAAATTGTGATAATTTTGGGAGATAGAACAAACTTTGGAAAATGATATTTACACCCATCCTTATTGGCTCTCCACTCATATAAACCAGGGAGTGCCCCTAACTGTTTGAGAACATGTATTTTCTTAATGGATGTTTTTATCCACTATTAATGTATTATAATGTGTCAGTATTTTTATATATATTGTAAATAGTGGTGTCTATTGCTGGTCTAAGACTGTAATAAAGTTCTATTCTATTCTATTCAGAACAAATGCCACCTCAGTCCTAGAGTCTGACTTTTCATCTATTTTAGATTTAATTTTAGTGTATTTTGCCTTACCTAATCACATGAAGATTAGACAATATTCCCTTTCTTGGAATTAGATGGTAGCGAGCAATATTGATAGGGGGTATTCAGCTTAATGATTGCACTCCCCCCAAAGCTGCATATTATATCCCATAATGGTTCCATGTAGATCACTGTTTTCAAATTCAAATTGTCATGAGGATCCACATAATATGTTAATTAGCCTGAGAGCAGTACCACTTTTCAGGCCTTCAGTAAGAACATCTAGTAGTAAAAAATGAAGCAAGTTAAACATACTGTGAATTCTGTAGGCATGGTGCCAGATAGTAATTAGGACAGACCCATAGGATGTGAAATCCTGAGCCACACCTGACTGGCAACCTCAGCATGAGCATTAAAAATCCCAAAGAAAGGAACAGAAAGACAGTCTAGTGTGACACTGCATCTTATCCCAGCTTGCTTATGAAGAGAAATTGGGGGGGCAGAGTAGATGATATAGTAACATTTCTGTCTCAAAGAAAGGGTCTCTACCACCCAAATATAGCTACAAATATTCATAATTTTGACTGACCATTAGATCGAGCCACACCACTTTCCAACTCTCTAACACTAGCCTGCTGGATCATGGAGCACCCTGGCAGATCATACAGAGAAAAACAGCCCTGTTTCTTAGTCAGATCTCGGGAATATATAATATTTCATCATCTTCATTCAGTGTTAAATCCCGGATAAACTTTTTACCAGCAATTCAGCTGATATTAAAAAGCAGAACATCTGAATTGGAGTGCCCACTATCACCATCACTTTTTTTTTTTTAGACTGCAACCTGAATAGAAGTATGGTTGAAACAGCCTACCCTGCTTTCATTTCAAGGGACAAGTTGTGGTCTTCCACCAATTTTCACAATTCTTTCCAATACTTTCATGAGGCCAGTTCTCTATATTGTGATGTTTATAATGGCTAGCATAAGTCTATCATATAGGTTCTGCCAACCTCTGAACAACTTACTAGATAGTTACAAAAGCACTCTTTAATGCCATTTTGTGGTGGCCTAGATGATTTCCAAAATCTATTACAGCCTTTCCATTCTATGATTTTATAATGCAGGTATGTTCAGTTTTACGTTGTTTTGGCACAAGATGTTCATAAATTACTCTTTAGATAATAACAAGATAGAACAAGCATGTTGATATAAAATATATGCTTATTAGTAAGCCCTACACATTGTCACTTAAAAGTTAGTGTTCAGCAGGTACTCATTTCAAATAAATAAGCATATAGTTATGGAAAGAAAGAAAAGCAAAAAAAGATACAAAACTTTGTGTTTCAGTATGGTGCATATAAAACCTTCAAAAATGGTGCTTCACCTGAAGAGCACAAGTACCTATTTTTGAATTATTAAGAGTTGTATTGTGGGAGTCTCTGTGGTTAAACTGGGTGAAGATTAAAAGACAATGTTATTTGAAAATTCCAGTCTGGTTATTGACTATTGAAGCATTTTCATATCCTATAATATACAAAAAGGAACAAACAGTTAGATATGGTGAAATACTGAATGAAAAGGGTGAACTTAAATCTATACAAAAACAAGAGGAACAAGGTATAAAGATGAATTGGTTTTTATATGAGCAAATACATTCAAGGTATGATAAAGATTCTAAAACAGAAGGTTTTTATGATAAATTGACTGACTTAGATAAGATTTTGACAGGTACTGATGAAAAGGTGATTAAAACATTATATGGATATTTATTAGAAATTAAACTAGAAAAAGAACAAGTTAAAGAAACTATTGCTTGGGAACTTCTGGTTTGTCAGCTTCGCCAGTGACAGGGTTTTGCGATCCTGCGCGATCCCTGCCGCGCTAGCCGTTTTGGTGCCTCCGATCCGGACGGGTTTGGAGGCTAAGGCTGCTTTGTAGAGGCAGCCGAAGATAGGGGAGCTGGTGAGGGGTTTGGGGTGTTGTAGACCCCCTCCCCAGCTGGCAAAACCCCCTTTTCTCAAGGCGGTCAAGCGGCGGTCTGCAATGGCCACCACAAAGAAGCCGGCAGTTGGGTAAGACTGAGCAGGAGGAAGAGGGAAGAAAGTTTACAAGAGAAAGTTTTTTGGCTGATCCAGGACTTTTAGAGGCATTTAATCCTGAGAACTATGACTTTCTGAAAAATACTTTGTTTTCAGAGGAGGATTTCAAGTGGCAAAATTGAGGTGCTGAAAGGAAAGTTTACTCTCCTTTCCTATGGAATCAACAAATGGCCATTGAGAAACCTGTTGTTTTTTATAAAAGGTAAAAACTTGGCTTCTTGTTATAAGTGGGAAGGGAGAGGATAAAAAAAAAATTAAGATCTTGCTGGAGGAGATGCCTTGAAGATCTTGAGACTAGAAATTGATTGCAACAAGGCTGTAAAATACAGACTGGGCTTTTTTTCTTTTCCCTTTTACTGATACCACCCCAGGAAGAGAAAGCGAGAACTTTGTGCGTTGTTTCGACTGATTGATGTCTCTGGGACTTTGAGGAATTGTTTTAACTTTTGAAACATTTTGGTTGCTCTAAGAAGAACAAAGAATGGCTTTATCTGATGATGAACTTAGAAAGGAATATCAAGAAAGTAAGGACGCTGTGAAAGAAGCTTTCCTTTCTTTAGAAATGGCGCTTGCTAATTATCAGCAAACACAACAACAGATGGAGGAAATAGAAGGAGAAGAAGAAAAAGAAGAAGAAGACGCCATCTACAGTGAATCTAAAAGAATAATTAAGAGAGAAAGGAGAAAAAAAGGAAGGAAAATGAAGGACTTAAGACTTAAAAAAACACTTAAGAAAGGAAAAAATAAGATGCAAAACCAACTTAATGTTATTGAACAAAAGGAGAAAGGATTACAACAGAGAGGGAAAGCTAAAAAGGCGGAGGTTAGTAGGGGGTGGGTAAAAAGGCCAGGGGGGATAAGAAAGGGAGGGAAAAGCCACAAAGGTATGAAACAAGATGGGAAAAAATGATTTTTTTTTAGGGATAAAGGGTAAGGTATAATTTCTTGAAAAAAGAAGATTCTGCAAGGTACATAAGATGGTACTATGTATTAGAAATAGAAAACTAGAATGTTATAAGAATTAATAAAAGATTAAAATATTGAAATGTTTAGTAATGACAGATTTTAAAATTTAATAAAATTGTAGCGCTTGTTTTTTGAAATAGACAATCGGAATGTTATAAGAGTTAATATTTAGATTTATTATCTGATTATATTAATTATTATGTATTTATTATTTTTTCTCTTTGAAGGTTAGTAGGTAGAATGTACTAAGCAGAATCAGATTGGGTATCAGGCGTTATTTTAAATATTAATTTAGGGGGAGGTTAGAAAGGCATCATACTCTGATCAGTGATTTCAGGAGAAATTCTTTTATTTTTCTTACTATAGGGAATGAGATAAATGGATAATTTGGAAAGAATGGACAAAAAATACAAATACAATGATTTAAATTAAAATGAATTAAATAAAATAGAAATAAGAAGAATGAAAAGCGGGGAGAAGTCATATAGAAGATATAGAATGGTAAATAAGATAGGTAATGGTATATAAGATGAGCACGAATTTAATTGAAGTCCATACAAAGAGAGGTAATCTGGGCCAAACCACTTTCTTAAAAGAAGTTTTATATTTTTGTGTTTTGTGTATCTATGTTTTGTTTGAGAATTAATAAAACCTCGGAGGAATGTTGGATGAGAATAATGGTAATCAAGTCAGAGAGGAATGAAGATGATGACCATAAACTGGATAAATATAGAAAATAATAATAGTAACAATGAAATTGAATATGAAAAGAGAAATATTGAGAAATTTGTTAAGAGATATCTATATGTTTATATTGAAATGGTGTAAAACAGAATTATGTTGCATAAAATAATATTCTACTTGACTTTTAAAATTAATTGTGGAAAGAGGTTTTATGTACTTAATGGTTAATGATGGTTTGTTTGTCTTTAAAATAAATAAAATTTGTTCCAAAAAAAGAAAAAAAAGAAACTATGATTGCTTGGGGGAAGAATTTTGGATATGGAATTGATTTAGAGAAATGGCAAAAATTGTGGTCTCAAAATTATAAAATGACAATGTCAACAGCATATAAAGAAAATTTGTACAAGATGTTTTACAGGTGGCATTTTCCCCCGACAAGAATAGCAAGAATGTTCAAGAATATATCTGAAAAATGTTGGAAATGTCATCAGACACCTGGCTCATGTTACCATATGTGGTGGACTTGTGCGGATGCTAAAAAATACTGGACTAAAATCCAAATGTGGTTGGAAAAAATGACAAAAAAACATATAGACATGAAACCAGAGATATTTTTATTGGGAATTTTACCTGAAATAATATAGTAAAGACTTGAAATACCTGATTGTAAATGTATTAACAGCGGCTAGGATTATATTTGCTAAAAACTGGAAAAATGAAAAAATACCATCACAGGAGGAAATCATTAAGAAAATATTGGAATGTGCTGAAATGAGTAGATTGACATTTGAAATTAGAGAACAAGAGGATAAACAATTTTATAAAATTTGGGATCTTTTCTATCAATGGTTAGACAATAATGAAATATGTAGACTTTTAGAAAATAATAAATATATAAAGATGTACTTCTTTCTTATTATATCTACAAAATGATTTTAGGATAGATTTGGGATGATAATATGAACTGTTATAAAATAAACTAAGTAAATTATGGTTATCTTGTAAAACATGAATGAATAAAAGTATAGTCAAATGATTGATTAATAATGATACTAAGGTGTTTGATTTTTGATTGACAATATGAGATTATATGTAATGTAATTGTAATTGAAGACTACGAAATGGAAGCACAAAACAATTTGTAAATCAGCCGGCACACTGTATGTACACCTATGGAAGATAGCTTGATGTTTTTATGTTTTTATGTTTTTATGTTTTGTTTGTTTATGTTTGTTTTTTGAAAACCAATATATTTTAATTAAAAAAAAGAGTTGTATTGTTTTCAAGGCTGACATAACTACTCATGAATGAATTATAGTCACACAACTACTATCCTTTCTTTTGCATATGGAGATAAATGAGATAAGCTTTGCAAACACTTTTAAGAAGTGTTATTCATTTGCATATGCTCACTCACACCCCTATATATCAAACTTATCATTAAAATATATCTTTACAATTAAAAACATGCAAAAATTAATTCAAACTTCATTCACTGTTCTCATCAACAACCTTCAAAACAAAGCAGTGAAGAATGAAGATACAATCTTATCACTTGGACATGTATCTTCCCAACTATTTTTGGCCATAGTCATTCGGACAGAGACTATCTACAAGAACCACCCCCCCAAAAAAAAACATACAACAGAAAGCAAAACTCATTCAAGTCGCCTGGAATTTAAGTACAGCTTAACCTTCCTCCAGCTAGCACTCTTCAGAAATATTGAATTATAAACCCCAGTCTCCAGCTAAAATAATAACTGGGATCGTGGGAACAAACACATCTAGAAAACATTAGATTGGGCAATTGATTCTGTTAAATTCATTCTCTGCATCCAGAAATATCAGTCAATTTGAAGACTGTCAGTTGAATTCAGATACAATATTTGGACTTACTTTAATTCATTTACTGAGAAATCTTGTAATATGAACCAGACCAACTTTTATCTGCCAATAAGAATTTTGTTTTTGGTATATTTTGTTCAATTCATGTATTTTCCTGTTCAGCTCAATAATTTTCTGTAGTAAATATGTACTAATATTTTACTACTAAGGTAAATAATTCCAGTATTAGTACCACTTATACTAGCCAGGAAAGCTGAGAAGATAATATCATAAAATAATAATGACCTTGATGTGGCTTCTATTCAAACCAAAGGATCTTTCTGTACCTTATGATATGATCCTTGAATATATGGTTCTAAATAATGCAAATTATACCATATTGGAATAATATCTCCATGTACTACATTTATGAAGGACAATTATTCAAAAGACAAAATTAAATTAAATTAAACATATTGTATTTTAACTGTGGTAGACATTGTGCCCTAAATAAACGTAATACATGGTCATCTTAAGAGCAACAATGTTACTATTATTTGTGGCATGTAATTTACACACCAAATAATTATACTGTGGAATAAACTATGCCTGAAAGTTCTGTCTGATCACATCACTGCAGTGGTTTTTCTTATTTTTGTTTGCAAGAAGCAATCTCTATCTTGCAAAGAATTACTTTGCATTTGGACACCTAAGGGAATTACTCTGGGCAAGATAATTAATAGGATGCATCCAAGAGTTGTGTTGAGATTGATTCAATGGGCGGAAAGCAATACAATGTGTGGAGATAAGAAAAACAGAATTAGAAGAATGGTTTAAAAAAGATTGCTAGGCCTTTATCAGTTCTGCAGGTTCTTTTGAATTTATTCAAATATATACAACCTTTATAGATTATGTTTTAAACTGTCAGCTCTAAAGAACTGACTTCTTTCATTTCTTTTGGCTGTTGTTGAATGCTAAAGAGTGAAAAGGGGGAAGGGAAGCCCTCTCTTCAGCATTTCAAGGATTTGTAGACATACCTTTTCCTATTTGGTCCTTATCTGAATTTCCCTGCAGTTGGTGATGTCTTTTATATAGGCATACTTGGACTAAATGGAAACAGCAGTAGTGTGGATGGAACCTGATGCTCTGAAATTAGAGGATAAATAGCTAAATTGGAATTATACTACTTTTCTTCTCTATTAGAATAAATAGGCCAAAAGCAGGATGGTGATTTAATTGAAGGGAAACTGGATCAAGCAATTATAGGAAGAATTTCTTTGTATTAAGGCTGTGCAAAGCCTCAAAGGCATGCCTCAATGAAGTTTCAATTGATTATCCCTTCTAAACAGATTTGTGAAGATGAGATCCTGCTTGAAAAAAGAGAATCAAATCAGAGGGCTTAAAAGAACAGCATTGCCTTTTGAAGCACTTTGCAGATTTGATGGCTTTTTTGTTGCTTGTGACTTGTTATAGATAATCTACAATAAGGGACCTTCAGTTCTATATGTGGAGAATGCTAATGGGAACAAGTTGTGCAATAACCTCTGACAATGGCCAAGAGCAACTAGCCAATGCGTGTTCGAGTTTTATTAAATTGTCTGCTTCTTTTGAAGTGGTAAGGCTAATATTACTATGAACTTCATTCCTTTTCTCAGATCTCCAGTTCTTTAACACAGCCAGCCATAAACCTTAACTCTTGTGCTTATGAATCCACATCAATCTTCCAATGTAGCAAGGCATTCAGGTCAGTTCTTAGCACAATATTAACTCAAGGATAGCTGAATGATATTTTATTTGTTCTGTTTGTTAAATTTATTTGGCACCCATTTCACCATGGGGTTACTCTGGGCAGTTTACAGTGATAAAAATGGGAGGCGGATGATAAAAAATATAAATATAACAATATAAAGCAATGAAACAAGCAAAACAAACAATGACAGCACCATGAATTAAAAGAATGGTGGGAGAGTCCGGAAGTGCAGGAAGGAGGGAGGGTAGGCTAATTAGTCCAGGTAGCCACCTCCAGTATTGGGTTCCCCAAAGAGTCAAAGAATGCATTCTTGGATCCAACTGGTGTGAATTCTTACATAAGCCCTTACTCTGCATAATTGGAACATAATTGGACTGAAGCTTAGGCTGTCCTAACTATTTAATGTTTTTAAGAGTAGAGGGTATAAGCTGCAAATGATAACTGTTCTGTGTTGGCCTCTTTATAGTCTCTAGATCTTGCCTATATCTGTGGCATGTTATATAACTGCTTCTGCCATTTTTGCCCATAAATAAAGTCCAAAGGCAACTTGCCCATATGTCACAATTCAGTCCTGATACTGATAAGGAGGGTCTTTTCTAGGGGTGGCAATTTTGCGAACTCCAGTGATGTCATAAGACATAACAAACACAGGGTGGGAAAAGTCACTGATAATTTTTCAGCATCATGCCACTCTTGATTCTCTTGAAAAATATGTAGGAAAATATGTTAAGTTTTGTATTTTTCAATTGGAGGAGGACACATTTTGCATTGAGGGATTCATTTTGAACAATTTGGAAATAGCTTGGCTTTTTAAAAAATTCTTGCTTGCTGTCCATTAAAAGATGTGGGGGAGGGGAATGAAGTGCAACACTTGAAGATACCCTGTTGAATAAAGAAGATTAATGTCATGTAAAGGATCAGCCAGCAATGCAACTTGCATCCCATTCTATTAAAAAAACAAAACAACTGCATGATGCATTTTGATTTTTTTGATTTTTCAAATCAACAAAAAGACATAAAAAGTTCACTTATAGGAAATACTCAGGGTGATAATTTATCACAAGGTTGCAATAACGAGTTTGGCTCCAATTTGCTGCCTGTCTCAATTACTGCTTAAAGGAGCTGCTTCATTCCACCTAATAGTAGGGCCAGCATAATCACCAAGCATTTTCTATGTGAAGTGTGCCAGGTACCCACAGGAGTGTTGTGAGTTAACCTTCTTTTCATTCTCTTTTTATGCTATGTTCAGGATCAATAAAGTAAAAAAAACCTGTTCTAACTTTGAAAGTAGCTATCAAGCAAGTTTCTCAGTGCAGGTATGACTCAAAAATTATTCAATGGGGCAGCAGCCTTTCAATATCTTCATTATACAGTCTGAGAATTGCATTGAGCAGCTGGAGCATGGCACATCAGACAATGGCCTTTAAAAAGTCCAAATATGGCACAGAAAGGGGGGAAGGAATGGTTGCAATGGCTGCCTTGGAGGGGGGAATAGATAGAGAGATTCTTTTTAGGAAATAGTCTTGTGTACATGTATAGATGACCATAATAAACGTACACAAAGCTTTCTCTCCTCTCCACCCACCCACACAAAATTGTTAAAAGAATGCCATGGAGCTTTCTATCATACAAAATAATCATTCAATTTTGCCTTTTTCAATCCCAGGCCATTATCCAATCGGAGATAATAAGATTTTGTGTTGGCTTGTCATGAGAGACAGGCAGAAACTTGCCAAAGTTTAGGAACAAAAGTTTTCAAAGGAAATTTGCATTATACTGAGCCATTTATATAGAAGTAAACTGAGTCTGAATTATGTACTTAAAAGTTATTCATAGCCATTATTGAGAATGATGGCTATTTTGCTTCACTTTATGGTCAATTGCAGAAATAAAGTTCTTTCAGTTGGGGGCAGAAGAAAACTCAGAAGAATTTAATTTTAAACTAAATTATTTGGATGGAAAGATCATCTATTATTGAAGGTGAAGTGCCAGGAGGAAAGATGGTTAAAGAGATTTTAACTCTGCAAATCCTGCAATTTCATTACTTTCCTCATTGAATATTTATGTAACAAAGCTGCATTAGTAGCTTCATCTGCAGGCTTCCCAATTATTACTGTAAGATAACTTACAGACCAATTGACAAACTAGCAGACTCAAAGTGCTTGGGAATTGAGCTCGTGTAATGTTTCAAAAAATTTCCTCTAATGAACCAAGTTTGTAAAGCTTAGTTTTAGGAACTTTTGTAGATAGCAGCATCGTGAATTGATTGAACCTGCTTATTATTTGAACATTGTTTACTATTAGGTAGGAGCATTAAGATTTCCTACACTCCAATATTTCACTAAGATCTCCTATATTGAATGCTTTTGTAGATGTGTGAAAATTTCCTGCATCCTGTATCTTATGTCTCCTTCTGGATCTTGTCTGGTATTTTACATGATATGTCAACATTGGATCATTTGTAGTCTGTTTTTGCCTCAACAAATTACCTGCAGTTTCTTTGCAAGGCTTTCCAAAGTAGTTTGTCAGTACCTCCTTCTTAAGGCTGAAAGTGGCTGACCCATGGTCACCCAACTGGTTTCATGCTCAACTGGTCTCCCATTTTCTAGTCTGATTCATTACTCACTTCATAGATTGGCTCTCTCAACCTAAATTACCTGAAACTAAAAATCTGTGAGTCAAACAACTTTCATTCAAGGAAACAAAATTAACTTACATGAATAATTAGCCAATATTTTATTTTTAAAAAAAACGATTTTTCCCCTCATGTTTCTGTTTCCTTATTGACTCAATGGCCCCAAATTATATTAACACACAATAGAGGAAAAAAGAGATATAAATGAACATTCTACCCCACATTGCTCAGTTTTTAAATATTTTGTTACCATTACTTCATGTTCAAAGATGCCTATTGACATCTTCTCCAGAGGCCTTGCCCACAGCATCTATTTTTGGATGGCAATGATGGTCAAAACTTGGTCAAGTTTTGGATGGTCAAACAACTAGCAACTTCATTCATGAAAAACACTTCCCTATGTTTATTGATCTTAAAGGTGGGCAATCTAGAGCATCATGACATATTCTCCATTCTAACTCCAGTGGAAAATGAAGAAATATAGTTTCTTAAGGATTCAGACAGTTAGCAGACCTAAATGGCCCAAAGTGTTGACATTCCAGTTTAACAACAATCTTCCCAAATTACTGTTACCATGTTCTATGATGTTATCATGCCATTCTTAGTGGCACCTTGCCATCAAAAATAATAAGAAAAAAATGAGACTTTTAATGCCAGGACATTTTAACTGTATTTTTGCTTTTGCTTTTTAAGCATTCTGTTTACTTTGGTAATTGCTTTCATTCTTTTTGTTATGTGCTTTGCTGCTGCTGTTTTCTTTTAAAATGCATATAAGATCTCAGAAATGTTAAGTGCATGTTAAATAAATATTAAAAATTATATTAAATGAATGTAAATTTACTTTTGTTTGTGTTCACAAGGTATCATTAGCATTATAACACACATTTTCCATCATTCAAAATATTTAAAATGAGGTCAGTAAAATGAGGACCCAGATTATTGGGACAATATGCTAATTCTGTAAACCACTTAGAGATGACTGTAAAGCACTGTGAAGCAGTATGTAAGTCTAAGTGCTATTGCTATTATATAGAAATGTAAAGGGATGCAGATTCAATAGGAATCAAACTGGTATCTTGTTAAGTCCTGGGAATGGGCGCAAGGAATGGAGACGCGACATCGGATGGTGACTTCAACTCTTTATTAACAAGAAAGAATGGAGCAAAATATCTGGGCAGCAATAGCTCTTTTATAGAGCTTGCTGCCATCAAAACAACCAATGAACTGAGTCTATCGCTTTCACAAGCATCCAATCAGGGGTTCCTGTTAACAGCCAATCAGACTGGCCAAACCTGACCAATCACGACTCGCTATCTACGGGCCAATGAGAATTGCAGGATTACAAGCCTGCTGTAAGACGAAGCTGTTGAGGGTTGTATCACTGTGTTGGCTTAATCCATAACACTCCTCCCCCCTTGGTTTCATCCGAGGGGTGGGGTGACGTATTCTCGCAAGTAGGCAGGCCGCTTCACCTGTCTGCTCGACCTGCGCTTTTCCACCGGGTTCTGTCCTGGTTCTGGTTCTGGTTCCAGAGGACTGCCAGCTGGGTTGGATGGTGAAGATTGTGGTCCCGGGTTGCTTTTGTCAGTGCTGTCTTCCGGGTTCCCTGGATCCGCCTCCATCGTGGTGCTGTCACATGGCGAGGCCGCTCCCTGGTTCGGTTCTCCCTCGGATGGTGAGTATCCCCTGGGCTGTTCGGTTTCGATTTCTTCTTCATCCTCCTCCATGTTCCTCTTCCCCCCCAGCTAGAGGTTCCGGCGCTAATCTGGAATGGAGTTGGTCTATGTGGTGTTTCCACATCTTACCGTCTGCCATTTGTAGGTGATAGGATCGGGGTCCTGTAAGTTGTGTTATTGTCGTGGAGACCCACAATGGGTCACCCGAGAAGTTTTCTGCAAACACAAGGTCCCCTTTCTGGAATGCCTGACACTTGCTGCTGGATTCCGGGGGTTGTTCTGGTATGTAGTTTGGGTGGAGGCGATCAAGATGCAAGCGAAGTTTCTGGCCCATCAGGAGTTCAGCTGGGGCTTTGTTCATGGTGCTGTTTGGGGTTATGTTTTGGAGAAAAAGCATTCGTTTATTTTATTGTCAATGTCGCCGTGGTCCATTTTGTGCAGGGTCTGTTTTACAAATTAAACCATCCACTCAGCCCTACCATTGGCCGCAGGGTGAGCTGGCAATGTTAAAGCATGGCAGATGCCCCGATCTGCCAGGTATTGTTCGAATGGCAGGGCAGTGAATTGGGGGCCATTATCTGAGATGAGGACATCGGGAAGTCCGTGGGTAGCGAATAGTTTGTTCAGTTTTTGAGTGACTGCATCTGTGGTGGTGCTTTTCATTTTTTGGACTTTAAGCCAGTTTGAATAGGCATCCACTCTGAAGAGGAAAGTGTGTCCTCTTGTGGGTACCGCAAAATCAATGTGGATACAGGACCAAGGACCTCGAGGCATTTCCCACTAAGTTGGGGGAGTCTTTGGAGGAGCGGAGCGAGTCTCCTGGCATTTACTGCATTTTGCTACCCAAGTCTCTATCTGTCTATCTAAACCAGGCCACCATGCGTAATTCCTGGCTAGTGCCTTCATCCGCACGATCCCTGGATGTCCCTCGTGCAGCATTTTCAATACCCTATATTGCAATTTCTCCGGGACTATGACTCTGTCTCCCCATACTATGCAATCTTTCTGGGAGAATAGTTCTGTTTGATGATTCCTAAATGGCTTGAACGTGTCATCGGTTGCACTGACCGGCCAACCCCGTTCTACCCAGCTGAGGACTCATGCCAAAACAGGGTCCTTCTTTGTCTCTAAAGCTATGTCTCGAATGGTTAGTGGCGGCGATTTGAGGGTTTCGATTTGTAATATGGTTACGGTTGGAGCAGGGTCCTCTATAATGTCTGGTAGTGGAGAGCGGCTCAAAGCGTCAGCGTGGGGAATGGTTTTCCCTGGGCGATGTTGCAATCGATAATCATAGGCGGCTAAAAATTCTGACCAACGTGTCATTCTTGGTGATAAGATATGGGGAGTTGGTTTGTTTCCTGCCAAAATACCAAGTAGCGGCTTGTGGTCTGTAATTATGGTGAAGGGTCTCCCATATACATATTCATGGAAGTGTTTAATTGCGGATACAATAGCGAGGGCCTTTTTATCAAGTTGACCATAGTTCCTTTCGGTTTTAGACAAAGTTCTCAAAAAGAATGCAATGGGTGCCTCATTTCCATTTGGGAGGACATGGCTTAAGATAGCTCCTACTCCAAATGGTGAGGCACCACAGGTAACCGTCAAAGGGAGAGTCTTGTTGTATTGTATTAATGCAGCATTGAAGGTTAAAAGGTCTTTTATCTCTTTGAACGCTTTCTCTTCACGCCGTCCCCAAACCCAAGAAGCTTTTTTATCGAGAAGTCTATGTAGGGGCTCGGCTATGGTTGCCTTCTGGGGCAAGAAAATGTTATAAAAGTTAATGAGTCCCAGGAAGGCTTGAAGGTCTGTCTTATTTCTAGGTCTCGGGGCTTTTTTTATTGCGGTTAGTTTTTTTTCGGTGGGGTGGATTCCCTGTCTGTCAAGAAGGTATCCCAGGAACTCCACTCTCTCCGTACAAAATTGACACTTGTCTCGTTTTACCATAAGACCCGCGTCTTTGAATTTCTGCAGGACTTTTCTGAGTCGTTGTACTAATAACTCTTTAGTGGGGGCAGCTATTAGGACGTCATCAAAATAAGGCACAACGCCTTTTATGCCTTGTAATAGTCTCTCCATTAAACTTTGGAAAATGCCCGGCACCACGCTTACTCCGAATTGGAGTTTATTGCACTTAAAAGTGCCTCTATGTATAACTATTGTTTGGGCTTCTGCAGTTGTTGCGTCAACAGGGAGTTACTGGTACGCCTGAGCTAAGTCCAATTTCGCAAATATTTTTCTGCCACCCAGGGAATGAAGAAGGTGTTGAACCACCGGTACTGGATAAGTGCTCTGTTGAAGAGCATGATTTAGGGTGGCCTGATAGTCCCCGCAAATTCTTAACGAACCATCTGGCTTCATGGGCGTTACTATCGGGGTTTCCCAGCAAGTGTGGTCAATCAGTTCCAATATGCCCTGGGCTATCAGTTTATCTAGCTGCTCGTCGATCTTCGGTTTTAAGGCAAAAGGTACTCGACGGGGCTTAAGCCGAATGCGAGCTACATCGGGGCTGAGATTAAACAATATAGGGGTCCTCTTGTTCTTGACTAATGTTCCTGTGAACACATCCTGGAATTCCTGGATGAGAGTCTCTTCCCAGTCGTCATTTCTGGTATGGTTTATGCTGGCTAATTCAATTCCGAGTGGGGTGAACCACTGTAACCCTAACAAGCTGGGTCGGTCATGATCGATGACAATCAGGGGAAGCATTGCTGTGCGGTCCTTAAAGGATACTTGGACGTTGCTGGAACCGACAACTGGGATTCTGTTTCCCTGGTAGTCTTTCAGGATGATTCGCTGCATGCTGAGGTCCTGGTGGGAAATGGCAGGGATCAGCTGTTTGAGGGTTTTCCAGGATACCATCGATAGGGATGATCCCGAATCGACTTCCATCACACACGGTTGATTCTCAATAGTAACCTTTATGGGGATCTTTCTTGCATCGAACGATGAAGCGCAGCCGATGATAATGGTTTGGTGGGTCTCTTCTCATCTCATTGAAGAGGCAGGTGCTTGGTTTCTGTAGTAGTAGTGGTTGTTCCATTGGTGGTTCAGACGTGGTTCAAACCTCTCAGGAGATTTGCCTATCTCCTGACAGAGGTTGATCTCCCTTTGGTGAGGACTGGACTCTCGTCTGCTTCTGCAGACCTTTGCGATGTGGCCTTTTTTTCCGCAGTTACGGCAGAGTGCATTGAGGAATTTGCAGTCCGATCACGGGTAGTTTGCCCCGCAACCCACACATTGGTGTGGACATCACTGGTTCCTTTGCTCTCGTTCCGAGAGGAGCCAGTTGACCTCCTCTTCATCACTGTCTGAGGATGACTCGAGATCTTCGTGGTGGGTAGTGGTAGCGTGCTTCTCAGTGGTGAGTGGGATCTCGTTGGCAAAGTGGTGCATTCACTCAGCGCATTCGAGCAGCTGACTTCCTGGTTGCTTCTGCGGCAGTAGCATCGGCGATAACATCTGTAAGGCTGATGTTGCCTTTCACCATCAGTTTACTCTGCACATGTGGTGCATTTAAACCCAGAACTATATGGTCTCTTAGGGCTTCCTCTAAGTTTGCAAAACCACAAAGGCCTCCTAGGTTCCGGAGGTCGGCTACAAAATTACCAACGCTCTCATCCTTCCGTTGGTCCCTCTGGTAAAATTTGTGTCTTTGTATCAGTGTAGGTACTGCGGGTGCATAATGAGCCCGGAGGATTGGAGCGAGAGTGTTCCAATCCATGGTCTTCATTTCTGCCGGTTTTGCTAATGCTTTAGCCATTTTGAAAATGGCAGGGCCGCAATGAGTCAGGAACACCGCTCGTTTCTTGCCAGGCAGAGCATCTTTTAAATTGTTGGTCTCCAGGAACATCTGGAAGCGGTCTATATACGAGTCCCAGTCTTCGGTTGCTGGGTTGAATGGAGCGGGTGGTATGGTGGCACTGGTCATCTTGCCGTCTGTTGCGTGTGCTCTTTCGCCACGTGCTCTGTCTTATCCGATGTATTCTAGTCAGCTCTATCGTCTCCGTATCCCACCCTTGTCGCCAATGTTAAGTCCTGGGCATGGGCTCAAGGAACAGAGACGAGACATCGGATGGTGACTTCAACTCTTTATTAACAAGAAAGAATGGAGCAAAATATCTGGGCAGCAATAGCTCTTTTATAGAGCTTGCTCCCGTCAAAACAACCAATGAACTGAGTCTATCGCTTTCACAAGCGTCCAATCAGGGGTTCCCGTTAACAGCCAATCAGACTGGCCAAACCTGACCAATCGCAACTCGCTATCTACGGGCCAATAAGAATTGCAGGATTACAAGCCTGCTGTAAGACGAAGCTGTTGAGGGTTGTATCGCTGTGTTGGCTTAATCCATAACATATCTGAAGTTCATATGGTTTTAATTCAGTTACATGTTGCTCGTAAAAACATTCATTAGTCAGGGAAGCAGATGGATTTGTTGTTAGGTTGAAAGGTTTGTCCATGAGAACATTATGTGACCTCTGTGGGGATTGAGATGCTATAGATGATGCAAGGAATAGATTAAGCTATTAATAAAAAACAACATTGCTCTTTTAAATTAAAATGTCAATGTTCTGACCCAGGCTTCATCAAACAGAATCAATATCAAACTTGTTTTAAAAGCAAAACCTATTTTATTGAAACGCTGAGAATTACTTTCATTCCAAGCCAGAACTAATTATCAACAGTTCCCCAAGGTAAGCACACGCCTTTCAGTGCTATGGAATGTTGCCAAAAACAGAATTATCCAATTAATTAAAACAGAAACCAACCAAAGTACCAGAAAAAACCAACCAGAGTACACAGAGCTCCAAAGAGGACTCTAAATCAATCAAACTACTTTTCTTCCTGCAAAACTTCCATCACTGACATCTGACTTTTATCCCTTGTGGGATGGACAATCACCTCCCAGGCTTACTCCTGAGTCGCCCCTTCTGTTTCAGCTGCTCTCGCCTTCTAGCAGCTCTGTCACATGTGCACTGGGAACAGGATCCCCTGGTCCTCTGCTTTGCTGCTGCCAGATTCCAAAGGCTCCAAAGGCAACACCCCACTTCCAGATGGTTCTGGTCCCATCCCTGCATCGGATGCAGGGACCTCATCTAAGTCCCCTCCAGACTTCCTGACTGGTCCCTGTTCTTCCCCAATGTCCAATTCTGCTGCCGTCTGCACTGGCTGCCAGCGAACCACAACACATAACATGGGGATTTTGTCACAAAAGTTCTCCTTGTGATGGTAATTTCTATCATTAGGTCCTCAATTTGGCAGCTCAGCTGGAGAAAACAATGTTAAACATAAAGATAATGAATTAAATTATGTTTGAAAATGGCTTGATTGATTTGTATATAATTTTAATCTCCTTGCATAGAATGACCAATGACTATGGAAGACTTTCCTCCTGTTAGTATCTTGTGCTATCATTCTGGACCTGATTAAAAGCCAAGATATTGAGATGTGCTATACAGTCCCCAGGAGAAATATAAATTCCTCTTTCTGAATTTTTCCCATGTCTTCAGGCATGGACAATGAATCTTCATAGGACATATGTGAGTCATTTTCAGGTCTGCCAAGAACAGGCCAAAGCAAATGCCAGGGTTCCTTCACTAAATTTCTTTGGATCTGCCAAGAGTAGACCTTATACAGCAACCCACTAGAGCCACTGGCCAAGATTTCTGTTTGGCCCTCAGTTAGTTGGATTCAACAGATTATGTTTACCTTGCAGTTTATTGCTTCCCTTCTGCCTTAAATAGAAATTTAACTCTATTTACATAAATCCTATTTATCCATCTTGAACATCTCTACAGTGAACATCCCTACAAAACAAACAAAATATTAGAAGTTATTGGAAAACCTTCCTTAAATACTGAATCAGTTAATAGATTCAGATCAGCCGTTTTGAGAACATATTGGCTTCCTTGTGGCAAAAACTCAGCACTACACCCTGAACTGGAAAGAGACTCTAAAAAGGAATCAGCTGATCATGATGGATTCTAATTCACATAATATATAATATCAGTGTAGACAGAAAGGAAATTATTTGTACTTTAAGAGGAATAGAGTGGTTTTTGAAAGAACCTTGAACCATTGGGAGTATAGTAAAATCTCCTAACATATATTATTAAGTTCTGTGAGGAGTGGCTCTGCTGACAAACCCTCACAATTCCAATCTGACAATTTTGATTACCACATTGATATGTTGTTGTTTATTGTTATTTAACAGCTATCTGCAATATAACTCTCAATGTAGCAAAATCTTAACTAGGTTCTTAGGAATAAGATTTTTTTCTATTGTTATTAAAAATAGAGATGTTGTAAAATTTACATTCACACAGAATACAGACAATTTGGGAGAAAAAGGATTTAAACTTCTACAAAAACTAACAAACAAAAAGAAAGAAAATCTTTCCTCTGGTTTCTCATGCAGGCAGACATTCCTTGTTGTTTTTATTGAATTTGTTAGTACTCTCAGCAATAGTCTTTTAAAAAAGTTGGGAAGGCAAAGAAGAAAGCAGAAACCTCTAGCAAACTGCCTATTGAAATCAACTGCCTTTTGGAAGAAATAAAAATGACTAAGGCCCCAGGTAACATTCAGTCTGGGAACAATATGCTCTGGCTGTCACAGAAGAAGAAGAAGCTTGTCTGCCTGTTACTTAATTTTTATCACATAAACATCACATTTGCCTAGAATTTGGATGACAAGCAGAAACAGAAATTTAGGAGCTTTATAACAGTTTTTATGGGCTAATCTTATTTTTTTTATCACAGCAACATTTTTTGTAGTAGCAGTCACAGACTGATCTAGCTTTCTGTTTCACTGGGACAAATCCAGATAAATTGGACCTTTTATATTGTAGCTGTCAAAAAGAGAGGCCTACCTTGTATGCTGCTTAAAAGATGTTTTATTGTGTTATTGTGAAAAAAAATCTTTAGCATCCATTCTTACTGACGATGATCCATAGGACTTAAAACCCCAAATGTGTTGTTCTGAATATACAATCAACCCTTTCCAAGTTATGGGTTATGTCCTCAATCCAGAAAGGCTGGAACTAATCTATACTGAACAGAGTTATGAAACACACACAATTTTATGTTATTTTTACTGTATAATGTCAGTAAATGCAAAGCATGCAGCCCATTAGTGTTGTAAGTTTCAACTGATACTAAACAAAATGTCCAGAATACTATTTGGTTTCTCCTTTTCTGTATATGTTATGCATCAGTTGCATCAGTTTGCAATCTCTTCCTCTATTCAGCTGAACTCCTGGTTCTGAAATAACTCAACACCAAAATAATAATAATGATAATGATGTAAAATTTGAATGCTATCCTACTTCCAACAAATCTGGATGAATCAGAATAATCAAAACAAATTACAATAAAACCAGTACAGGTAATCCTTGACTTACAACAGTTCATTTAGTGACTATTCAAAGTTACAGTGGTACAGGTAATCCTTGACTTACAACAGTTCATTTAGTGACTATTCAAAGTTACAGTGGTACTGAAAAAAGTGACTTATGACTATTTTTCACACTTATGACCACTGCAGCATCCCCTTGGTCATGTGATCAAAATTCAGACGCTTTGCAACTGGCTCATATTTATCAGAGTTGCAATGTGATCAGCTTTTGTGACCTTCTGAGAAGCAAAGTCAATGGGGAAGCCAGATTCACTTAACAACCATGTTACTTAATAACTGTGGCAAGAAGGTCATACAATGGGGCAAAACTCATTTAAAATGTTTCACTTACCAACATACATTTTGGGCTGAATTGTGATCATAAGTCGAGGACTACCTGTAAAGGAGGAAAGACAAAAAATAGCAATATCCTGATGGTCTCTATGCTTTGTCTTCTCAAGTATTAGTCTACTCTATATGCTTTGAGTGTTCTTGCTTAGGTTTAAAAAGCTGCCCAGAAATGCTTTTGAAAGTGTTTATTCTCAGTACATTTCTATCATGAGTTCAACTGAACCCATTCTGCCTATCATGGAATGAATATCATGAGTACAAATGCCCCAGGAGGGATACGGCATCTGACAAGCCCCGTTGTTTCTGCTGTACCTTTAACATGTTACTGTGGATGCCCCTGGCTGCATCTGAGTGATTTTTCTCCCTAGGTTCCTCTGAATATACTGTAGCTTGAAATCTGATCTTGAGCCATGTTGACAATGAACAACACCAATTTGACTGGGAAGAAACAAAAAAAACTTGGCCATCCCAGCACCCACCATAAATGTGAATTAATTGAAGCCTGGTATTCTATCAAAATAATAATAATAATAAAAGGAATGCGGTGGCTCTGTGGTTAAAACCCTAGGCTTGTCGATCAGAAAGGTCAGCAGTTCGGCAGTTTGAATCCCTAGCACCACATAACGAAGTGATCTTCCATTACTTATCCCAGCTTCTGCCAACCTAGCAGTTTGAAAGCATGTAAAAATGCAAGTAGAAAAATGGGGACCACTTTGGTGGGAAGGTAACAGCGTTCTATGTGCCGTTAGCATTTAGTCATGCTATGCACATGACCATGGAGATGCCTTTGGACAGCACTGGCTCTTTGGCTTTGTAACAGAGATGATCACCACCCTCTAGAGCCAAAAATAACTAGCTCGTATATGTGAGGGGAACCTTTTCCTTTTATCCTATCAAAGAAGCAATTAACAACCATATTGATTTCAATCCAGCATATGAATATGTAAGAAACCAGACAATTCAAACGACCAATCAACAAGATAGCCAATCAGCTGCTCAGAATTTAAATATAGCTCCAAACAACCAACCAATCACACCACCAACTGACCACATGGCCACACCAGACATATTTAAACTACAGAGCAGTAGGACAATAAAACCCTGCTGATGCCATTCTAGTAACAAAACATTGAGAAACTAAACTGAAAGAAGCTCGAAGAGCAAAGCACTGCCAAAACCCCTAATCTTACTACCTATTTGAGAAATCTTTTCACTGAACATCAGTGAGTTAGGGCAGTTCCTTCTGCATGACAACTTCCTGACTTTATGGCACAATTTGACAAAACAGGTATCAGTCTCTCGATGCAAGCATTCAAACAGCCCTATCTTCCTTGTTGATATGAAAGGTTGATTGCACAGAGATTTCTACTTAACATTCTTGATGAGCAAGTTCAAATTGTTGGTGTTTTATGGCATGGAGTATATAAAATAATTCAAATGGTCAATAAATACTCCCTTTGAGTAGATGTTTTGGTGACACCTTTGCTTTCAAAACAAGACAAACAAAAAAGTCTACACAAATGCAATTGTCATTATTAATTCAAAAAGGTGAACATTTTTGTGAGAGGATGTCTATTTAATTAGGTACTCCTATATTTTCCAAACCCATAATTAGTGTCAATAAATATTTGTAGCTGAGGGTTGAAATAAGGGGTCCTACTAAGGATCCCTATATTTAGTGTCCCATGTCACTAAAAGAGCAATAAATTAAATAATATAATCCTATGCACACTTATGTAATAGTACATCTCACCAAACTAAATAAGTAAGTGTTGTTTATATTATTTGTACTTATAGCATGGAAAAAAGCAATCTGCTTAAATCCACTGCATGTAGGCTGCCTTTGTGTGCACATGAATTAAGGTATGTACACATGTGGCATCAATATGTCAGTGGGAAAAATGTCATACTCAACTGTATGGACAAGGTTGCCAAGTATTCACAGTCCATTCTATTAATCAAAATGACTGAAGGAAAAAAGCCACCCTCTAAATCTGGTATCATCTGGCAGAAATGCTCTTCTGGCTTAAAAAATAATCTGTGGGATCAAACAGTACATTTCATCTTAATCCTTGGACTTCCCTACAACTTCCAGCATCATACATTTTCTTTAACTGTGGCTCTGATTCCAGTTATATTTTTTATATATTATAACCTTCTTTTTATTAACAAGTAAAAATAAGTATATAAAACTCAGGAATAATTATGTTATTCTTAGATAAACACTATCCAATTTTAACAATAGTTGAGATATACTTTTCCTTTGCTTCTTAATTAGGACTAAGGAAAGAAAGAAAGTGTTAAAAAAAAACCTTGCCTATCCCTGAAAAAACGTCCTATTACTTTCACCATCTGATCAGGTTTCAAAAGTCTGTTGTAAACTAAAAGACCATGCCCTTCAAATTTTCTTATGGTGATGATATCTGATTTATCTTACATTAGCTCCTGTTAATTTAACCCTTCAGAGCAAGCTGTCAGGTAAGGTTGTTTTTGTCTAAAATCAGATCTCTAAGAAAAGACCTGGTAAGAAATGAAATCTTTGCTTCCCTTCTTTTATTACCTTCTTTAGTATCTCTGGGCTTTCTTCAAATTCCCCTCTGCTATTTGTGGTGTCCGGGCAAGCCCTTCATGTCTGGAATGCACCTTAAGACAGAATTATCAGGGGAAGTGATCATTTGACAGCAGGTGGTAAAGAAATGTGGGTTTTATTTATCTTCTTCATTTTTCTCACCACTGGTATTCCCCCCACCCAAGGTGCCATAGGCTGAGGCCATGCAAAGGCAGGCACAAATATCATTAAGCAGGGAAAGCTCTCATTCATGCAGCTGGAGTGCATACACATTCTATAAAGATCATCCTTCTTTAATAACCCTAATTGAGATTGGCAACTCTATCACTAAGTGAAGCAGTCATTAAGCAAAACGTGACATGACTGCCTCACTTAGCAATGGCAATTCCAACAGTCCTAGTGGTGCTCATGAAGTGTCTTGCCTGTGGTCATTAAGTCAGAAATCATGTGACTGCGACTTGTGGCTTCCTGCCAGCTTACCTGTTGATTTTGCTTGTCAGAAGCTAGCTGAATAGGTTGCAAATGATGATCGTATGGGTGTGAGGAAGTAAATGAGCAACAGTTGCCAAGTTTTGATCACTTGAATATGGGGATCCTGCAAAAGTAAAGACCAAGTCATAGGTCATTTTTCTGAGCACCATCGTAACTTCGAACATTACTAAATGAATATCATTAAATGAGAAATACATTACCTTGCCCATATTTCATGATGCATTGTCCCAGTTAAGATTATTGGAGTTGGAGCTGAAATGCCATATTTACTAAGATCTGTGTGTATCTATAATACACAATTTAAAAACACAAATGTTGCTATTAGGTAAGAGAAAATTGGAAAATAGTCCCATTGTAGAAGAGGCTTATTTTTTCATAAAAGTTACACAAATGGCCCTCCCTTATAAAACAGTGTGTATTGTAGATAAACCAAGCCTTGAAGAGCAAAAAAGTAGCTTTCTTCAGTCGAATACTAAGGATGAAAAAAAATATTTTCTATGGAAGAATCCTTTAGCTGAAGGGTCAGGTGAATGTCATCAGAAGTGATGTAATTGCAAAGTTTTAAAGCAAGGCATTGTGGGAATTCCAAGAGGAATTTTTAAACCAAATCCTTATCTAGGATTGCAGCTTGCGAAACAGAAATACAAACTGATTTTTTTAACTTTTAAAAATAAAAGATATTCAAGCATTATGACCAAATAAGATCACCCAAAAGTAAAACTGAAGAAGTATATTTCAATGTATATTCACTTCTAAATATTTTATTCAAAAAGGAATAGAGAAAAGATGCAGTGGAAGCAATTGTTTATTTAGTTAGATAAATTAGAGCACAAATTCCATTACTGAAATTAGTTCTTCTCCAGGGTTATAGCATCAATATAAAGAAAGGTCATCCCAGCCCACATGAAAATTATAATGTGGACTATTAGATTATCTAAAATATACAAAATAGATTTTGGAGGGGGAGGGAAGGGAACCTGGTTAATATATGAGCAGGAAACCATCAGAAAATCCTCCTGGGTGGGTTAGAATGTGAACTGAAAAAAACATTCTTAATGAAAAATAATGGCAAGCTACTTTTAGGTTTTTGCCATATTGCCAAGAAGCCAACATGGATGTGTATTTGTCACCAGTAACTATTTTTGAATCAAGAGAATCAATTTAATTCAATGGTTAATGTTGTGAATCAATAAATACTTAAATGAAGATTGAGCTGAGTTGTTTTCACATATGTAAATAAAGAGTTTGAAGTTCACTGTTCACCGGCTCGTCTCCATCCTTGCGCCCATGCACAGAACTTAACAGTTAAGGCATCAGACTAGAAACCAGAAGACCATGATTTCTGGTTTCATGTAAGACATGAAGCTTATTCAAGGTGATCTTGAGCCAGTCACTCCCCTCATGGCTGTGTGCTCAACCCCTACCTGTACTCATTGTAAACACACATGACTGCATATCCTCTGATCCATCCAACATCATAATAAAGTTTGCAGATGATACAATGGTGCTCAGTCTTATCCCTGGAGGAGACGAATCAACATTCAGGGAAGCAGTCCAGAAGCTATCACATGATGTTTAAAAAACAACTTACATTTAAGCACTAGCAAGACAAAAGAGATGGGCTGGATTTCCAGAAGCACAGAGAGGAACCTGCCCCTCTGTATATCAAGGGGGGCTGCGTGGTGAGGTTTCCTCTTTTAAATTCTTGGGAGTGCTTATTAGTCAAGACCTCACCCGGAAAAACAACACATCCCTGGTGATTAGCAGAGACTTCATTTCCTTAGAGTGCTGTGGAAAAATCAAGTGGAACAATGGCTGATGACCTCTTTCTATCAGTCTACAATAAAAAGTATCCTTACATACTGTATAACAGTTTGGTTAGTTCAATGGCTGCGGACAGGAAGGCACTACAGACAGTGGTAAATTTGGAACAAGAAACCACTGGCTGCCCTTAACATCACTGGATGACATTGCCAGGTCTCGTTGTTTCAGCTGAGTAAGGAAGATATTTAGGGATGATTCACATCCTGGTCAGTGTCTTTTCTCGCTTTTACTATCAGGCAAAAGACACAGAAGTATAGCCAGCTGGACAAAGATTTAGAAACAGCTTTTACCCATGGACTGTCAGACTCCTAAATACAATTACAATCACTCCATGCATACATGAAACATATGACTGGTATTTCCCTAATTACTTGTATAAGGATCATTTTCTATATTATTCATGTTGTATTGTATTTTTGTTATGGATAGCACTAGCAAGAGCAGAATCAATTTTGTTGTGTATGTGTGTGGGTGTTACAAATACCCGCGAGAACCAGCTTTGTTCGGGTATTTTCCCACGTCATTGTGGTTGTGCTTTTAAAGTTGTAGCAACGTTTCAGCAGAATCTCATCTGCCATCATCAGGCTTCTGTATAGTGTTCATCTGTGAGTCAGACTTTTACAGTGGTTTCAGATTTAAATTTGGGGCAGCCTATTGCTGTGCCAGAATGGTTTTTTCTTCATCCTGATTGGTTGGGAGTCTTGGTCTGTGTTTATTGGTCTTGGAGTTTGCTGTATTCTGCTTGATTGGTGTTTCTAATATCTTCTGTCTGTTTTTTGGCTCTTTTTGTATCTTGATTGGCTGGCAACATTGTGTTACTTTATTGGAGGTAAATGGGCAGCTATCATTAGTTAGGAAGCTAGGTTTCATCTGGGTGCCTAGTTGGGGTGTGTTTCAGCTGGAGGTATCAGGGGGGATCTGTTTGTGCCCAGGTGTTTGCCTGGCTTGTGGTGTGAAGATTTTTTTGTTTGTGAGTGCAGGCTTCCAAATGATTGACAATCTGGTGGAATCATCTCTTCTATTCATGCTTTCTGGTCTTTTTTCAATCTCTATGGCTTCTCTGATGATTCTGTGGCTGGGGTTTTTGATAGTGGCTAGGGTTTTGGTGCCATTGAAGTTGATGCTATGATGTGTGGCTTCCATGTGTTGGACTAGTGAGGAAGTGTGTTCCAGATTTTTGACTGCATTTTTATGTTCATCCAGACGGGTACTTATTCTTCTATTGGTCTGTTCAATGTATGAGGCCAGGCATGATGCACAGGGGACTTCGTATATGCCTTGGTTTTCCAGGTCAATTTTATCTTTGGGGTTTCTAAGGATGGCTGCTATTTTTCTGTCTGTTTTGAAGGCAGTCTTGATGTGATGTCTCTGTAGTATCTTACTAATTTTGTCTGTAGTACCTCTTATGTAGGGCAGGACAGCTGTTCCATAGGTCTGTTCATCTTCTAGGTCTCCATTACGTCTCAGTGTGTTTTTGTGGATCAAGCTGATGATTTTGCTTTTGTGGAAGCCGTTGGCTGTCAATATTTTAGTCAGGGTGCATAGTTCAGTCTTTATGTGTGTCTTGTCTGCCAGGCGTTTGGTTCTAGCAATTAGTGTTTTGGCCACGGAGTTTATCTGTGCTGGGTGGTGGTGGGATTGGGTGTTGTTAATGAGGGTGGGTTTCCAAATGGCTGGTAGGTGGAAGGTATCATCTTGTTTATTCATGCTGTGTGGGTGTTTTTCTATCTCGATGGCTTCTCTGATTATTCTGTTTTAAAGGGTTGAGTTTTGGTGATAGTTCTGGTATTTTTAAAGTCAATTAAAGTCAACTCATTAACAAACGAGTATCTAACATGAAAATGACACCAGACCCACACCCACAAAGGCCACACAAGATGCTACCACCACACTAACATGTAGAAAGCAGATTCACACCCACACAGATGATGATACATGACCACGGACCAAAAGCTGTGCTGCAGCTGCATCATTTCCCGCTTCAAACCCTTCTGACCCATACATGAAGCGAAATGACGCCCAACATGAAGATGTGGCATGACCACGAACTCGAAGCCAACAACAGTATCACAGCTCACCAGCTCAAATCCCCCGACAACTAAGACTAACCTGAACACAGCCAAGCTCCCACCTGAACAGAACACACCCCCAGCCAATCAGAACACAGCCAATCCCCCAACCAATCAGATCACAGCCAGGCCCCCAACCAATGAGAACACACCCCCACCCAATCAGAACACAGCCAAGCCCCCACCCAGTCAAGTCGTACTCCCACTGGCAGTTAAAAGAAAAAACAGCTGCAAGCTCACATTACTCCAAGAAGCACAAAGCCAAAGACACAAGCCTGAAAATGACGAATGAGATTTCGTCGAAACGTCGCCCAAATACTTCCAATTTTACATGGGAGAAAACCCGAATAACCAAAGATACACACACACACACACACACACACACACACGCATATAAATCTTAAGAATTGATAGAGAGAGGGGGGGAAGGGGGGGACGGGGAGAGAGAGAGAGAGACAATAAAGGTTGTTGTCATTGTTGTTGCTATCATCATCATCATCATTTTCTCAGTCCTGGAAAGGAAACAATGACAAACCACTTCCAAAAAACCTTCTCAAGAAAACTGCAAGGACTTGTCCAGGCAGTTGACAGAGGTCAAAAACAGACTCAAAAGAACATATCTCTATATGTCTTTTTGTAAAATAAATCAAACAAATCCATTTTTATATATAAAATAAATGTATGATCGCCACCCTTACCATTCAAGTTCTATAAAAGCAGGGTACTGAGTTGCTTGGACTTCATTCATTACATTATTTCAGCCTACATTCTTTTTTTTTCTTTTTAAAGGAAAAGTGTAATATTCTTTTTCATATTTGAAATAATTCCAATAAAAACTAACTCCACCATGAAAAAAAGGACCATTTTGCCTCTCTCTTTATTCACAGCTATTTTAGGATTCCAGCAGTGGTTTTGATAGTGACCAGGAGTAACTATTTTGTATTGGGCGTGAAACTTTTTAGTGATAGTTTTGGTAGTAGCATCTGCATCAACAAACCCCATCTGCCTATAAAAAGAATAACGGATCTGCCAGTATTCAGTTGATTGATAGAACACTCTTCCTGCTTTCATATGAATGAGGAGGACTGATGATCCCATAAACTGCAGGGAACAGCCTCAGGATAAATGAAACCATTATTATAAGCCTCAGCCAGTCAGATCTCATATTTATTAATGTGCCAAACTCACTTTCATTCAGGAATGGGCAAGCACCCACATGTGACCCTTTTAAACAGCCACTGGAACATTGTTTATGCTGCCATGCATAAATCCATCTGAATGATTTAAATCTCTTTTAAGCATGAAAGCTCATTAAACATGTTCTGGGTATTGCTTCATTGATTATTTTAATGTGGCTTCATCTTCTACAATGGCCAGCATGAAACTCAACCAATGCATAATTTAAAACTATGGCTCTCTCCACTCCATTTAGTAGCTCTTATGCTCTCATATTGACCACATTGCTTTTTCTCATTTAAATTTTATCTACCTTAGCTCTTTATTTCCACGACCAGCTTTCCTTTTAACCTATCCATGTTTCCATGAAAAACCAATTATGTGGCTGGACACAATTAATGTGGACATGAAAATCATCCAATTAGATAATCATCCAGTTGCTGTGTTTGATTGTTGAGCTGAAAAGCAGAACCTGCATCTACAGGAAAACACTAGAGTGATGAAGAAGAAGATGCTATTATCAACATAGTTTGTCTTCTATACATAACTTTGAAATATTCCTTTATAATGGGTAATACCCTGCAAAGATGGACAATCAATAATGTGCAACATATACACACAAGGAGAGAGAGGGGTAAGGGAGGGAAGGAGGGAAAGAAGAAAGGAGAGGGGGAGAGGGAGGGAAATTTCAACCTGTTAAAATAGCATGTTTTGTCTAAAAATTCAATATATCCAGACACATAGGAGCCCACTTGCCTATTATAATTGTCACTCTCATGTCAGAACTTTCCACCCAAGGTTGGCAGTGGCTAGCCATGAACACAAGAGTAATTATGGCATCCACTGAAAACATACAAATTTTCAACAGCTCACAACACTTTGAACCAGTCTGAGTGGGGAGTATAATGTTGAGGAGAGGATTCAAGGAGCCAGTAGACAATTTCCTGAGTTTAGTTCAGCTTTCCTAAATGGGACTTTTCATCTTAGTTGTAAAAGCTCAATGAAAATCTGTTGGTGAAAGGGCCAGACATCTAAAAACCACATCATAATGAGTTTGGGGGGGGGGGGGGGGATATATGCCAAGTATAGAGCTCAGGTTACTTTTGTTGTCACAACTCTCCACAGGTTTAAAACTCCATTGCTCTGACTCCATCAAATATCAAAGCTAGTAAAGGATTTCAGGACTCTGCAGCATACAAGCAGATTTTATCTTGCCTGAGGCCAGACTAGCTTAACTTTGGAATGCATGGTAAATCAAATGAGTGCAGAAGTTGGTTTAGTAAGTAATTTAAGAAGACAGTACACTCCCTCTCTTCTCCACTCCCTACCTATCAAACTCATACTCAAACAAAGAGTTGCTCTCATTCTTACTTCTCCCTTTTCTGAAAAAAATGTAAGATAGAAAGTAAAGTGATCACAAAAGAAGAGTTTTGATTTTATGATCCCAGTGGCATTAATACAAGTTGCCTTGCTTGGTTTCATGTTTGATTCTGCAGAGCACTGATCAGCTCGGGTATTTGGGTTCTTAGATACGATTCAAAGGCACTTTTCTGTAAACAGAAAAATCTTTTTACAGAAGGTGAATTTTTGATATATTGGAACATAGGACTGAAATACAGAGCTGTTCTTCTCGTACATGTTGTAGGAAGAAAATAGTCTACGATAGCCAGAAATCAGGAGTCTGGTACACTTTTCCTGGTCACAAATTTTATTAAATGGCACAAGTATTCATCAACTATAAAAATAACTTCATCAGAATGGCTAAGTGATTTAAATTTGGATGACATAATCTGCAGTCCTTGAAAAGTTATGCCTTTTGATGAAATGCAATAGAACAGATGCCCCCAAACTCTTTCTAATATTGTACCTATCAAACCATTCCCAGTATGTGTCATTTGTAAGACTATTCCATTACTGTCGAATTGTTATAGCATATGAAAGTAGGAATGTGAAATTGCTTATATAAAAATATATGTCCAAGCATATTTTATTACAAAATTAAACATACTTTATTTTTGTGCCAAACACTGCATCAGAATATTCAGAAAAGTGTTGCATTTTTATGTGTATTATTTTGTAAAGTTGTGAAGGCACAAAAACAGATGATTTGCTATTCATATATGCAAAGACTGAGTTGTCTAAGCATGTCTAATATGAAGTTCTTGAGAAAACTAAAAACCAAATAGAATATTAATCACTCACAGTGCTATCATCAAAAATAGCATATGAATGTGAATAACATATACATTTTCTAATTTTAGCTGTATAGAATTAAATATAAAAAGAATTCATGCAATATAAAGAGAAATGCAATTCATTGATTATAATAAGGTTGGTGATCAGTGAGGATGCAATGCTGGGTCTACTTGTCAATTGGCAATTATATCAGAATTATATCAGAAATGAAAGACCTCTTCAATGAAGACTATCAATAATTGATAGTTCAATTCGTTATCTTTTTTAAAAAGTACTGTTTGCAACGCTTTTTAAAAGCACATTAGAAATTATTAGTTTTGCACACTTTTAAAATGAGCACTATGTATACTTCTGGCTCCAACATCTATCCAGTCATCATAAACCTTCCACAAATTTGCTAATAGCTCTATAGAATCAGCTTGTTTTTCCACCACATTAGATATGTAGTCCAACCAACCCTTGCTTGAAGAACAATTTCACAAAAACTCAAGAAGGAAAGTTGCGTTAGTACATTACTTGGATCTTATCTGCATCACACCTTGAAAGAACAGAGCCTTTTAATAAAATAGGCAGGGTGGGAACTACAACTGATTTTTACATTTTTAATCAGGAATATGATGTGATTGTCAGAAAATAGCCACTGGCAAGAAAAGATGCTGGAATGAAAAGCAGTTAAGCTTAGGGTTTTGTTTTTTTTTCTTTGCTCTTCAAAATCAAAAGGACTGGATTTCTGCAGTGAAAATTTCAGGTCTCTGTTGCCCTTCTTCATATTTGTTTATTCGTTAGATTTATAGCTACCCTTTCCTCCAGGAACATAAGGTGGCCATTTTCCCTCCAAGGACTATGTGAAGTAGTTTGGGTGATTGATACAAAATTATCCAATGAACCTCTGTGGCTGTGGGAAGGACTTGAACCTCTGCCTTAGAGTTCTAGCTCAATAACTTAAATACTATACTATACTGCTTCTCATATAAAGGCATTAAAATTTTCATGCTACATCTCAGGCTTTGTTTTACAACTGCATCTGCTCTCCTCTAGTCACTCACTCAAGTTTGAAAAGTACAGAAAAATGCAAGACTTCATAGAGGAACTGTTAAGCAAAAGCCCTATTAACTTTTTTTTTTACACCAAATCATCTATTGTCAAAACAAAGTGCATTATTATTAGTTCATTTTTTGAAAAGTAATTGAGATGGGGTTGAAATGAAGAAAAATGTTCCTTTATATGAACTTTTATTTTTTTATTTTATTTATTTTGTCAAGCGATTATAAGATAACAGGTATAAGTATAAACATAGTTATGAATATATGAAATAGATACATATAAGAAAATAAAAAGAAACAATAGGACAGGGATGGTAAGCACGTTGGTGTGCTTATGCACGCCCTCTACAGATCCCTTAGTAAATAGTAGAAAGTCAGGTTGAAGTTTTGGGGGTTTGGGGAAGAAACCACAGAGTCAGGTAGAGTATTCCAGACATTGATCATTCTGTTTCTGAAGTCGTATTTCCTGCAATCAAGTTTGGTGCGGTTTACCTTGAGTTTGTATCTATTGTGTGCTCTTGTATTGTTATGGTTGAAGCTGAAGTATTCATTGACAGGTAGGACATTACAATATATAATTTTATATACTATACTTAGATCAGACTGAAGACAGTTTAGTTCTAGGTTTTCTAGGTCTAGAATTTCAAGTCTGGTGGCATAAGGTATTCTACAGGGAGGAGTGGAGAACTCTTCTTGTGAAATATTTCTGGACTTTCTCAACTGTATTAATATTAGATACGTAATGTGGGTTCCAGACTGATGAGCTGTATTCAAGTATTGGTATAGCAAAAGTTTTGTATGCTCTAGTAGTGTGACATTACCAGAGAAAAAGCTACTTGATCAACATTCTCACCTTTGTGTAAACTAGAATTCACTTGCAACAAAAGCTTTATTAAAATGCACAAAAATTTATTAGGGATAATATCTACAACTATGTATCTATGTAAGGGGAACCACATACAAAAATAAACTGATATAGTCGGAGAAACGTGCACAATCAATGACCACCTTTTTTTCTGCACTTTTTTGGGCAAAATTCAATACTGAAACAGATATGGACTGAAATGATTTGTTAGAAAGAAAAGAGCAACATATCATTTATAGACATTCCTGTATCAAAAGCTCTTTCTGTTCTGTACGGTCACTTACATTCTTGTAGATGCCGCGCTGTGATTGGTCAAAGTGTGCAGGGATACGATTGGTCGAGTGAGCCGCTCTGATTGGCCCGCTGCGGATCTCCCGTGATTGGTGGAAACTAATCGTGGGAGATTCAAAGCGGTGCCATTGGCCACGGTCGCCACAGCTTGGGAATAAAAAGCTGCAGTTTTTCCCCGGAACCCGAGCCGTTCTCGGGACCAATAAATGAGCTGAACCAAGTCACTGAGTCCTGGTCTTCTTGCCGCGCCGGACATAATACTTTCATTGCACATTTAAGATGGAAAGCCTTCTTCTCCACAGCCCGTAGGCTAGGGAATACACTCTCTTGGGAACTGCACGTGTCTTCTATCTTCTATGGAAAGGATAGAAATATGTCTTTCATTAGGTTTCTAATTGTTCATTAATTTTAATGTTAATTTGAATGCACATATTTAACCTTCTGTTCTTAAACAAAACAGATTAGCCAGTTTTAAAAATGCTAAGTGAAAAACCCAGTATAAATTGAATAAGTAATGATGTGGAACATATTTACATCTGAATAAGATCTGAATAGCAGCTGAAAGTTGTGTTCAATATGTTTGCCACCTTGAGTTATTTGTAAAAATAATAAAGATGGGACATAAACAAACAAACAAACAAACAAACAAAACATATGTGAAAATAACATAGACTGGATTTAGATAAAGACCAGCCATCTCCATCTGGTTTCATTTAACAGTTAGGGAGATACTATGCAGCTTTTTTGACTCTGAAGCAAGATGAATATTGACTATTTGTCTGTCTGTCTGTCTCTTTTTCTCCACTATTCTTTCTAGAAATTATAATAATTGATACAGCCACATTTAACCAAATGAGAATCTGTCTTATCCTCTGGAATGATGCCCCTCTCACCAGAAATCCAGTTGCCTCACACCCTGATGTTGTTTAGGAAAACATTAAAAACTTTGCCACTCTCTCAGGTTCTGGGGCAGGATGATGGCTGAGCCCCTATTAGATGGGGATTTATGTATTGGTTAATTTTGCATTTTTGTCTTTAGGTCACTTGTTATTCCTTTGTGCTTACATTTTTAAATGTAAGCCACTCAGAATTGTGGGAATCAGGTAGCCTATTAATTATATAAAATAAAAAATCTGTTTGATATCACACTTAGGCATCATAAGTCATGCATTCCATGAAATCAGTTTCAGCTAAAATCCATATTGTTTAGAGTTTAAGATAGTAGATAAAACACTTTATTGGTTTTGTTGCCGAATGGCAATATGAAAAACCTTCTGAAGCCTGGTTGCTACTTTGCTCATATCATTCCTACATATGCAAAGAAAAACTTGTGGGGCTAGTATTTCTTGCTCAATATGTTAACTAAGGGATTATAGAGCACTCTGCTTCCCAAAACTACAGAACTATTGTAACTGCACAATCACACTCACCCTCTGCTCCAGAAGACAATGTGGGCCAGCATTCAAAATGGTATCCTGTTCTTTCTTTTGATTAGTTTTAGCAAATCACACAAGAAGGAAAACCATTATAAAGAATTAAATTTCCAATGTTATTTGCAAGCATGATCTACATCTCAATTCTATGACTGTTCAAGTACTGTGGAAAGAAAAATCTGTTCCATTCCATGCTGGGAGAAAGATGCTGGAAATAAAATGAAGGCTGACTGGTTGGAAAGAAATCTCTGTTTATTTGGTTTCCAGAAATTTCAGTGATAGCGCCATGTTTCTGGGGTGGCTGACAAAATGGTTGAATGAGTTGATGAATTTTTATAGGGTTCTCAGGTTTTGTGATTGAGATACTCCAGGGGGTTGTGAGCAATGTAGTAAACCTTGTGTCTTTTACTATTTCAATGGTGTTGGGTTAATCCTATTACATCCTAAAACTCATGTCCTATTCTTAGAGTTTTTTGGGGGGATGTAAATTCTTAATCCCATCAGGTCCAGCCTGGGGAAGCTGGGCTGAAGGCATTTTGTTTAGGAATATGCTGGCCTGGGTTTCTTAATGGGCACAAAATACCCATCTCTAAAGCCTTCAGGGTTCTGCTTGAAGTAGCTTGAGTTTTTCTATAGCGGGAAGACTGGAGTTGTTTTCTGCCTTTAAGAGAGCATCTCTTCATTTCTCCTTTGGAGAAATATAATATTCTGCCACTTTTAATATTCCTGAAAATATTTCATTCTCTAGGAGGGGAGGGCTTCCAACAATACCTTAAACTAGAAGATAGTAAAGTAGATCAAGACCAAAAACCTTCATGGTTAGTCAGGATTTCAACCTAAATCTAATTCTGCTATACTGGAATGAAATTTCTTTTCCTCCTCATATTTCATCAATTTGGACCAAGCTGTGAAAGTTTTGTTCTGCTACTGAATAAACAGCAGCATTGAGAGAGGGAAGGAACAATCAGTCAGAAAAATTCTAAATATTTCTTTATGCTAGCAAGATCAGATATAAGTCTGATTTCTTCTTTGCTGCACTTTCTCAGAAAATTTTCTAGGAAAGAAATGTATTTCTATTAAATATATAATATTTTGACAGAGATAGAAACATAACATTGTCAAACTGTTGTAGGAGGGAATGCAAACTTTTAAATATTATGACCCTGCTTGCTTCTGCAAGTCCAGACATAGAAGAGATTGCGTGAGATGGTGAAATAAAATATACTTTTGAGACAGTGAGTGATGTCAGTTACCCCAGGCTCTCTTTGCTGCTTCCTCCATAGCAGTACTTGAGCAAAACATGTTAATTCATGTCTGCTACCTAGACAAAGAAGGGGATTTAGTGGTTTTTCTTCCTTCCTTCCTTTTTGAAGATTGAGGGATGGTCTACCACTGTAAACCACAGACACTTTTTAACTGGACAAAAACTGAGCAATTTAATGGGAAAGAAATCCTGAAGCATCAATGTTCTGTACATGCATTAGCATTCTTGAAACCCCACACTTTGATTGGCGAAAGTGCGGGACGATCTGATTGGTTTAGCGAGCCGCGCTGATTGGCCTGCTAAGAATCTCCCGCGATTAGTGGATACAAATTGCGGGAGATTCAAAGCGATGCCATTGGCCGCAGCTGCCACGGCTTGCGAATAAAAAGCTGCTGTTTTTTCCCTTGGAACAAGATCGGTTCCGGGGACCCAATAAAGAGCTGAAACTGAGTCACCACCTCCTGGTCTCCTTACTGACAGACATGACACTGGTGACGAGGATGGGATCCCAATTCTGAACCCCAGCAAGCACGTGTCCGACGGAAGCAAGACCAACGAGATGGCCAGCATCGCTCCGCCCACGCCCTTCAACCCCGCTAGCGAGGACTGGGAATCCTACATGGACAGATTCCGCATGTTCCTCGAATGCAGCGACATGAAGGACGCCACCGGGCCGAAGAAACGAGCCATCTTCCTGACACACTGTGGGCCCGCAGTGTTCAAGATGGTGAAAGCCCTAGCAAAACCCGCTGACATCACCGGGATGGACTGGGCCAACCTCGAACCTTTACTCCGAAAACACTATGCTCCCGCCATGCCCACCCTCATCAGACGGCATGAGTTTTATTGGTGGGACCAGAGGTCAGGCGAAAGCCTCAGTGACTTTGTTGCGGAGCTGCGGAACCTAGGAGGACTATGCGGGTTCTCTGACATGGACAAGGCCCTACGGAACTGAGTCGTGCTCGGCTTTGGGACCCAGTCCTACAGAGTCGGCTGATGGCCAAAGGCGACATCGCCCTCGCCATTGCCATCGCTGAAGCCACCACAGCCGAGGCCACCAGGCAGTCAGCAAACCGCATGCGGAGACCGGACGCCGGGGACCACACCGTGAACAACAACCCTGGACGGGCGACCGAGGCCCAACCGGAAGCAGGTCACCATGAAACTACCACCCACCATGGCGAATTCCACTCCGCCTCCGACACTTGGAATGAGGAGGAGGAAATCCACCAGCTCCAGGCAGGACGCGAGCAGCGCAGTCGGCGAGGTCGTAAGTCAGGGACCGCGTGTGCTGATTGCGGAGGCAACCACCCTAGATCCGAGTGCTGGTTCTTCAATGCAATCTGCTGGCACTGTGACAAAAAGGGTCACATCGCCCGCGTATGCCGATTAAAGAAAGCCTACAGCCCCAGATGGCGGGACCACAGCAAGCGGAGACGGGACAGCACACCCCCCAGAACCAGAGAGCACCCAGCCGACAGCCGTTGGGACCGGAGCAGGCAAGCCCGACAAGGTGGCAAGACCCGGCGGAAGGAGGAAACCCACCAGATGGTCATCATCGGCCACGCATCAACCATCGACACCCGAAAATTCTACGTGGAGGTAGGCATCGAAGGCGAGCCATGCAAGATGGAGGTGGACTCCGGGTCCTACTTCTTCATGGTCGCCTGGCAAGAAATCAAGCGTTTGGTGCCTACCATCCAAAAGAAGGGACTGGAGAACCAGAGACTAATCATGAAAGACTACCAGGGAAACCGCATCCTGGTAGTCAGAACCGGACAATTCAAAGTAACATTTAAGGGACGCACTGCAAAGCTTCCCCTAACAATCGTGGACTGAGACCGACCCAGCCTTTTGGGACTGCAATGGTTCGCACCACTCGGCATCGAAGTCACGGGCATCAACCACATCACCGAGACCGATTGGGAGCAACAACTGGCACGGGACTTCCAGGAAGTGTCCGACGGCACCCTAGGTAAGTACCGAGGGCCCCCTATCTCTTTCAACCTAGACCCAAACGTTCCCCCGAGACGCCTAAAACCAAGGCGGGTACCTTTCGCACTCAGGCCAAAAATTGACGAGCAAATTGACAAGCTCGTCAAGCAAGGGGTCCTACAACCAATAGACCATGCCCAGTGGGAGACCCCAATAGTCACCCCAGTCAAGCCTGATGGGTCGGTGAGAATCTGCGGGGACTATAAGGCCACCCTAAACTGCACCTTGCAACAAAGCGCCTACCCTGTCCCAGTAGTGCAGCATCTTCTACACTCACTGGGGGGAGGCAAGGTTTTCGCGAAACTCGACCTGGCCCAAGCATACCAGCAGCTGCCGGTCGACGAAGAAACCGCGGAGGCACAAACCATAGTCACCCATCGGGGAGCTTTCCGATGTAACCGACTCCAGTTCGGAGTCAGCGTGGCACCTGGAATTTTCCAGAGCCTCATGGAGAGACTCTTACAAGGCATCAAGGGGGTGGTGCCCTATTTGGATGATGTGCTGGTATCGGCAGCCAACCAGCCAGAACTAGAGGGTCGACTAAAGGAGGTGGTAACCAAATTCAAGGAAACCGGGCTAAAGGTGAAGAGGGAAAAGTGCCAACTTTACACAGAGCGGGTTGAGTTCCTGGGGTACCTCCTAGACTGGCACAGCATCCACCCAACCGAAACCAAAATTAAAGCCATTAAAGAGGCCCCCACACCCAGGACTAAAACGGAACTGCAGGCATTTCTGGGACTGCTTAATTTTTACAATGTTTTCCTGCCCCAAAAGGCGACCGTGGTGGAGCCTTTGCATAGGCTCTTGGAGAAGGCAGCTACCTGGACTTGGGGGAAACGCGAGGAAGCCGCCTTCAGGAAAACCAAGGACCTGCTCAATTCGGATGCCGTCCTCATCCAATACAACAAGACCCTACCACTAGCAGTCACATGCGACACATCACCTTTCGGTGTTGGCGCCGTCCTCAGCCACACTCTCCCCGACAGAAAAGAAGCACCCATTGCCTTCTTTTCAAGGACCCTCACCAAACCAGAGAGAAACTACAGTCAGCTGGACAAAGAGGCCCTGGCCATCGTCGGCGCAGTGAAGAGGTTCCACGAGTACCTCTACGGCCGGACGTTCACCATTATCACCGACCACAAGCCACTGCTGGGAATCCTCGCAGGGAACAGGGCCATGAACATTCTATCTCCTAGAATGACAAGGTGGTCCAAATTCCTTGCCGCCTACAGCTACCGGCTCACACACCGACCCGGTAAGACAATCACACAAACAGACGCTTTGAGCCGCTCACCGCTACCCGAGCTAGACACCGACCCAGCACCCACAATGACCACCCTCAGCATAGAGACTCTGCCCGATCTACCCATAACCACATCAGACATTGTCCAAGAAACTAATAAAGACAAACGCCTGGCGCGGGTGTTACATTGGTTAGAGAAAGGGTGGCCGGAAAAGGACAATGATGAGACATTCAAAATATTCCGGAACCGGCAAACAGAACTCTCGCTACAAAAAGGGTGTGTACTGTGGGGGGATAGGGTGGTTATGCCGGAAAAACTGCAAGGGAAGGTACTGGAGTTGTTACACGAGGGGCACCCGGGCATAGTTAGAACAAAAGCCCTGACCAGGAGTTACGCTTGGTGGCCAGGGATAGATAAACAAATCGAGGCTTGGGTGGCAAGGTGTCAACGCTGCCAAGAAACCAGACCAAACCCTCCCACGGCACCGATCCTAGAATGGGAAACTCCCAGGGGACTTTGTTCTAGGATCCACATAGACTTCGCCGGGCCCACAAAGGGACATACATTCCTAATAACCGTAGACGCTTACTCCAACTGGTTGGGGGTAAGCAACATGAAAACCACCACCACAGAGGCTGTGACCAAGGAACTTTGCAAACTCTTCGCAACACACGGCCTCCCAGATGTCATCGTGTTGGACAACGGGCCCCAATTCACCTCGCTGGAATTTGAAAAATTCCTAGTGGAACGGGGCATACGACACGCACTGACAGCCCCGGCGCATCTGGCGGCGAAAGGAAGGGTAGAACGGATGGTTCAATTTACGAAAAAAACCATCCAGAAAATAGACCACGGGGAGATCCAAGACAAAATAAATAAAATGCTTTTCATACAACACATAACCCCGAACACAACAACAAACAAAAGCCCGGTAGAGCTACTAATGGGGAGGAAAATAAGATCCCCACTCGATAGACTGCACCCCACATACAACCCAGAAAACCCCCAAACTCCTCCAGCAAGCACCGATCCTTTGCACCAGGTGACGCCATCTACGCAAAGAACCTAACCAGAGACCCACTATGGGTACCAGCAACCATAACCCAACTGACAGGTCCCCGCTCGTACCAGCTACAAACAACTGACGGACAAGCATGGAAATGCCACATCGATCAATTAAGATCGAGGACAGCCACAAGAAACACAACCGACACACAACCAGACACAAACCAAGAGGGGAGGGAATACCCCGGGAACCAAAACCCAGAAGAAAGGAACCAGCCATACTCACCAGCAAGCAGCCAGCTCGGAACCTCACCAGGAAGAAGCAGCCAGGCCAGCTCGACCAGCCCGGAAAGACCAGGCAGGAGTGGCGAAACCACAGCTCAACCAGCCCGGGTAGACAGGGAGGGAGCTGCGACGAGTGGCCCAGCAAGACATACCAGGCGGTTCCACCGACGAGTCCAAGAGACACAGAGAACCCGACTGAACCGGCTGGGAGCCAACCCACGACTGACCTGCGCAGGTCCAGTAGGCAAGTATGGAGCCCCGCCTACCTATGGGACTACGTTACGTAGGACCAAACCAAGAGGGGAGGGGTGTTCTGTACATGCATTAGCATTCTTGAAACCCCGCACTTTGATTGGCCAAAGCGCGGGGCGATCTGATTGGTTTAGCGAGCCGCGCTGATTGGCCCACTGAGAATCTCCCACGATTGGTGGATACGAATCACGGGAGATTCAAAGCGGTGCCATTGGTCATGGCCGCCGCGGCTTGCGAAAAAAAAGCCGTTGTTTTTTCCCTTGGAGCCAGATCGGTTCCGGGGACCCAATAAAGAGCTGAAACCTAGTCACTGCCTCCTGATCTCCTTACCGACGGACACGACAATCAATGGTCAAACTTTGAAATGAGAATTAATACACATATTGTTGCTTGTAAAACTCAGAAAGAAGTCTCCTCAAGAACTTGATCTCAAGGAATACCTATTCTAAAAACATTTTGTCTAAAGTAAGGCCAACTGAGTTCAATAGACCTTTCCCAAAAGTAATCACAATAAACATATAACTGCAGCCTCAAGCACCAGTTCTAAGAAACTCTATTGTTGTTATGAATATAATTATTTTTGCTTTTAATTTCTTACATATCCAGGAATCATCATCTTTATGATATGATACAAATTTATGTATTATGAAAGACAAGATAGGCCACCATTTTTTAAAAAAAATCAGGTTTAGCCTTATTTCATCTTTTATATTGCAACCACCATTCTTGTTACCAAGATTGTGTAATGCCAAACAAATATAAAGCCTAAGTAATGTATTATAATTAAATCAAAATATCATTTGCCTGCATGTAATTGCTAAGAGTCCAATGCTGCCATTTTGTACTATTGGTGAATAAAAACTGTAACTATTAGAAGAAGCAATAGTAAGAATATATGGTATGAGATACATTTACATAAATTGTGCTTCGAAAAATTAATGTGCCTTGAAGATCTTAAGTTCTTTTCAGTTTTGTGAGCTCTCCTATCTTTCTTTCTCTAATGTAAATCCCATGAACATATGATGAAGGACAGGGACCATGGAAAGAACTATATACATATACATATACATATACATATACATGTACATATACATATACACATACACACACACACACACACACACACACACACACACACACACACACATATATATATATATATATATATATATATATATATATATATATATATATATATATATATATATATATATATATTTGTTTTCTTAAGTTTTCACGGGTACTTACATGTCTGGCATTCAGCTTTGTTCGGGTATTTTCCCACATGGTGCTTTTAAAGTTGTAGCAACGTTTCAGCAGAATCTCATCTGCCATCATCAGGCTTCTGTAATGATGATGGCAGATGAGATTCTGCCGAAACGTTGCTACAACTTTAAAAGCACAACTACAATGACATGGGAAAATAACCGAACTAAGCTGAATGCCATACATGTAAGTACCCGTGAAAACTTAAGAAAACATATATATATGTATATGTATATGTATATGTATATGTATATGTATATGTATATGTATATGTATATGTATATGTATATGTATATGTATATGTATATGTATATTTATATTAGCAACGTTTCGGCAGAATCTCATCTGCCATCATCAGGTTTCTGTATTGTGTTCGAACAAAGCTGAATATCATGCATGTAAATACCTGCAAAAACTTAAGAAAACACACACACACACACACATACACACACACACATATATATATAATGTTTTCTTACGTTTTTGCAGGTATTTATATGTATGGTATTCAGCTTTGTTCGGGTATTTTCCGTGTGTCTGACGAACACTATACAGAAGCCTGATGATGGCAGGTGAGATTCTGCCAAAACGTTGCTACAACTTTAAAAGCACAACTATAATGATGTGGTAAAATACCCGAACAAAGCTGAATACCATACACATACACACACACACACACACACTGATAGAGAAAAACCACTCAAGCCTACTTCCTCTGTCAGAATCAACAGTGCCTTCTTCTACACCATATTAAGCCATGGAGCAAATTTGAATCAGCAAAGAACACTCTGTGGATGGCTTTTCATGAATTAACATGTCAAAATTAAAGAAAATACACAATTTCTGAGATTTTGGAGTCTGCACTGCTTAGTTCAACATTTGGAAAAGCTTAATCTGTATAAGAATGAGCAGTGAGTTGCCTTTACATTCCTCATAGGAATCCAAATGTTCTATTCATAAGTAGATGCATGAAGAAAACAGAGCAGAAAATCATTCACTAAGCCTTGTTCTAATCCTGTGCCATATGGGAGTTTTGGAAGTTGTCCTACAACTGAAGAACAACAAACTGGGAAAAAACTAGGACAATGAACTGAGTCACAGCCTCAAGTTTTACCTGTCAGGGTTTGTAGACTAGTTCTATCCAATTGTTTCTAATAGAGAGAAATCCTAAAAATAAAGCAATGGAGCAAAATTATTTTGAATATCCAGGAGCATTATTGTTTGAAGGTCTGATGCAGTATATTGTGAATGAAATGAAATGAAAAATAGATGTCAAGAAATTGCATGCTTGTGGCAATTGCAGTGGAGGAAGTTTGATGTTTCTGAATGCGATTGGTGAAAAAGCAGAAAAAATGCCTTCATTATGTCTTTCAGTTTGTTAAAGAAATCTATCCAGCTTTAATCAATAAATATTAAGTTCATAAGTTTGAATCTTATCACATGGGAAAGGCTCAGATTGTTTTCTGAGAAAAAGCTAAAACATAGTGAGGAATCTCTCATTGGCTAAGATCTATCTGAATCGAAGTAGCTCCTAATGAAGAAAGAATGGTGTTTTCCTACAAAAAGGACATTAGATCATTTGGATTCCAAGTGGAGCATCTGAGTCCTATCAGATTTCAACAGATACATGAGTCCTGAAAAAGAAACAATATTATCAACTTTAGTTGTTTTCAGACAGCTACTCCACCTCTACTTGAATGCAAGTTTCTTTGGACAGAGTATAAAAAATAGAAGCATCAATGTTTCCTTTCCAACCAGATAGCTACAATTCAGTGAAAGTAATCTGAAATCTGTGAGCTTTAGAGTTTTTGGTATGTCATGTAAGGAATGTATGCATTTGCTTTCTGCTCAAATATATGTTATTATTGTTCAAGAATCTTCACCAAACAAGTTGGAACAAAACAGTGCTGAAAGAAGCTTAGAGAGAGCATATACCCAAAGGTGTGGTTTCAGCTGGCATTGGAATTAGAGTTTGGTTATCTAAACATGTCTCTTCATGCCTCTAAAGCAAAGGGCTTGGTTTTATTTCTCCAATTATTATTTAGAAGTCTCCTGAAAATTCATGGCAAAGCATGCTTAAAAATATTATAGGAAGTAAAGTTATAGGAAGATTCACCACTGTGGGAAATACAAGAAATGACTAATGAAATGTTGGCTTTTGTCCATGTCTTCCTCAGAATGACAAGGGGGAAAGAAAGGAGGAGTTAAAAAATTAAATAGGGTTTGTAATAAAGCATATATTTCTTACCCCATCTTTTATGCCTCTAGTAAAAATAATGTTATATATTAGAATTGTCCACCTGGAAAAATAATTTGAACTGTATTTATTCATGGCAAATCCTAATTGTTTAGATGTTTAAACTGGATCACTAATGAAAATGGAGAATTGCCATATATATGCTGTATGTTTTCAGCAATATTTGTTACAATGGTGATTTATCCAGAAAGCAAGCAAAGCCTTTAAGAAATGTTTTAATTTTTTATTTCATAAATCACTTATAGAAAAGACAAATATTCATTTTGGGGGGTTGTATTTCTTTATGCACTTACAGAAACTGAGTCAAAGGAACTCTAAACTCAAAGGAACTTCGGTGAATCTGCATGGGTAAAGATACATGTTTTTTTTTTTTTTTCCAAAAGTTATTTCAAGAAATATTCAGTAAAAATTACTTAAAACATTGAAGTAAGAAAAGCAGTAGAAATTGTAAGTTTTCTATGTCCATCTAAACTTTTATTGATCAATTGCTGGGAATGTGTAGTTTTTATTTTGTTCTTTTGAAATGTCATGAAGATATGGAGACTTGAAATTTCTGAAGATTCTTCCTAATTATCTACAATGTGTATCATGATGGCATCTAAGGAAATTAGGATCTGTAAAAGAAAGACAGGGCAAGGTGTTTATTTGCTAGCGGGGAAACTCTTGCAGTTTATATCACATGCAAACACTGCAAATTCTTGAATGCCCAAGGAGAAAGAGGGAGTGCCTTCTTCCATGACTCAGTTACTAGGTGTGTTGGGATATGCATATAAATATGGCTGTACCTTTTAAAAATTCTGGCAACAAATGAAAGACATTAAAAAAGAACCAAACAACCTGTCTCAAAAAAAAATAAAAAAAATTAACCCTGTCATTTTTCAAAAGGAGTGGGTAACTTTACTTTTCAATGTATCCAATGACCCTTGCTATGATTATCTATTGTAAAACAAGGGACATAATTCTACCATGATAAATTTGATACAGGCCCTTGTAAAAAATTTCCCTGTCCTTTAGTAAAGGATCTAAGTATTTTTGCCAAAGAGAAAGAGCATCTCTGGGCAGCTTACAGTTACATATATAGTTAAAATATAAAAAGTTAAAATCAGACGTTAAAACCAAGGACACATGGGGAGGGTATTAGTGGAAAATGCATACAAAATGTAAGGAAATTAATAAGAAATGCATTATTTAGGGAAAAGAGCTTATAAAAAATTAACAAAACATGAATTTCAGAAGTTTTTTAAAGAAATCTTTAAACTGCAGTAAAGCTTTAAAAAAAGAGCAAAATAAATGAAAAGAAGAGGAAATTATATTTATCCATTACTTGCTAGAATAGAGTAGAAGAATATCATATGTTCTCAGACAAATAATCACATAAGTCATTCTCTCTTATCACCACATCATCATAGTTCCAATATGATCTGTATATAGTTGGATATTCCCCAACTGGTTTGGGGAATAGGAACCAAAATAGCTGTAAATCAGGAAATGACTACTATAGAGAGACAGTAAAGTGCGTGAAAATAAATTCTTTAATTTCCATGGTCAAAATGATAGGTTGGTACTTAGATGCAACAGAGAAAGAATTAACACAGCTGCCATTTTAATCATTAACACAATATGCATTTGCCCACCTCAGAACAAACTTTATGATTCACATTATGGATAGAATCCCATGCATTATACAAATGATGGAGAAAAGGGAATTCTGAAAGAAAAATGCCATTATGCCCTCAGACAATAAATAGCCAAAGTACAGCTGGGTTTTGTCCTCTTCCTAAAAACTAAATAATTGCTTTGTACTATCATTAGAGGGCTATACATTTTTCAGGGTGCCATATGGGCAGGGAAAGACTTGAGAATTAAAATGTCATATATAAGGCCTTGGGTGAAACACGTATTATGTTGTCTTGTGTTCAGCCTGTACATTGTTCTTTTATTAAGTAAATGACTGCTGATTAGTGAATGGAATCACATTTGGGAAGCTTCTTTTTCTAGCCCTAATCCCTTATGCTAAATCAGTATCCATACTTTCACTTTTGGGCTATTTCCTTACTACTTTGTTAGATGCCACAGAATGCGTACATTTTTATTCAGAGACAACTTCATAGTCACAAAGAAATCAAACTGGCCAATTTCAAGCTGGAAAAATAAGTAGCAAACTTAGAAATATTCCTAGCTTTGATTTAAATTAACTAAGACCACAGAAACCTCAAAATCCTAAACATATCTAATCAAAAGTAAATTACATTTAGTAAATTACGCTCATAAGAGACTAAGGCTGACAATGATAAAACCTAATATAAAATTGAAGTTTTACTCCTGAAGCAGCATTTTCTGTTTTGTTGTCTTCTAGATGTTTGGATTTCAGTTGCCATAGCTGGTTTTTTTTTTTTTAAACAAACTTTATTAATTTTTAAAGACATACAACACACAAACACACAGAAACACAAAACATAAAAACATAAAAAACCTCTTTTCTGAAAGTTGCTTAGTCCCGGGTTAAAACTCTTGGTACAGACACAAATTCAAATTCATATTCATTTTGCATACCATTCCATATCTTATTAACATTTTCAATTTTCTATATAGCTTCTCCTCTCTTTTAAATTTTCTTAATTTTATTTTATTTATCTCATCTCAATTCGAATCATAATATTTATTATTCTTTGTCTGTTCTATTTCCAGCTATCCATTTATCTTTCTTCTTTTAAAAAAAACTTCTCCTGTACACTAATTGGAGTATGACACCTTTATCTCTTCCCCCTATATTTATAATACTTAATACTTAATATAGAATGCATAACTTACATTGGGATTCTGTCTGGTACATTCTAAAATTATACAATATTATCAATACCAATACAAATCTATTAATTAATATTAATATTCATCTATATCTTAAACATTTAGCACATTACTTTTCAATTAAATCATATACTTTTATGGGAGCACCTATTTTCCATAATTATCCCCCCCCCCCCACATCACATATTGTAAATCATTATTTCATTAAAATGTTCCCATTCTCCTACTTCAAATCTCTCATTTCAGAAAAATTTCACTAGGATAACATAATCTAATCATTAATATTAACAATCATTTATATCTTAAGCATTTTACCCATTTCAATTAAATACCATGCCTTTATGGGAACACTTATGCTTTCCAAAGTTATTTCCCCCCCACACACACACATCACATATCTTAAATCATTGTTTCATTGGATTGCTCCCCTTTTCTTAACAAAAATTTCACTAAATTATACTAAATATTTTATCACATTTAAAATTGCATATTATTTCCAATTTTCTAAAGTTATTTCTAAGTACAAATGTAAAAATACAATCTTATGCACCTTTCTAGAATCCCATTTTCAATAAAATTTACCCATTATCTCTAAAAAGCTTTTGTTTCTTTGCATCTTGCTCCCCACTATTAAGATTTCTCATCCCTTCCTTTCTCCCTTGCTTATTCTTCTCCTTATCCTCTTTAACCCTTTGTCTCTCCACCTCCCTTTTATTCTGCTTTCCTCCTTTCTGTTATTTTCTCACATAATATCTCCTTTTCACCTTATTCTTCCCTTTTTTGATTATTTTTCCAAATCTTAAAGTCTTCTTTTCCTTTTTCTCTTCCTCCTTTCCTTCCCCGACCAAAGTCACTTGTTCATCAAAAATGGCTTCTTCTTTGTCCCAGTCATCCTGCTGCTCATTCAGCTTTACATAAGTGCAAACCGCCATTTTTAAAAATTGAAAAAGAGTGCCAAAAACGTCCTTCCTTTCTTGCTTTTCTTTTTCATATTTTTGATATACAAGTTTCAATCCATCCACAAGTGATGCCATTGTATCGAGAAAAAGTTTTTCCAAATAACCACCCAAGTGCTTTTAATCAGAAATAGTTCTCAGAAGTTCCAAAATCACCAAACAATTCAAACAAGCTGTTTCTTTTAGATACCTTCTCCTTCTTTACTTTATCTTTCTGGGGTTAAAGTTTAATCACAAAGTTCCCTTTAAAATATATATTTTAAAGGTCTTATTGATGTTTAGCAACTCTTTAAAATTCTAGGCAATCTTCTCCTTATTTTCAAATTTTGCTCCAATTTTTTTCCCCTCTCCCTTCCCATTCACAGCCAAAAAGATTTTTTTCATCCACTGTCAAGGAAGGAGAGTGAAACAACAATTAAAAAAAAAACTTTCCCTTTTAGAATATTCGCAGCTTGCAACACTCACTGGAAACAATGTATCATCCTTAGCAGCCTTCAAGATTCCAGGGCACTTTCTCTTGCCTTGTCCCAGTTGAAAGCAACTTTCATATTTCTTCCAACTTTCTCCCTCCTGCACCTGCTTGTCCGGCTGCAGATTTCTTTGTGGCAGCCATTGCTGACCGCCGCTCCTCCGCCTTGGAAAAAGGGCGTTCTGCCATCTGGGGAGGGGGTCTGCGACACCCCAAGCTCCTGTCCGGATCCCCCCTGTCTTCAGCTGCCCCTACAGGGCATCTATATCCCCCAGATCCAAACGGATCGGGGGAACCTTGGCGCCGAACGCAGCAGGGATCGCGCAGTATCGCAAATCCCTGCCGCTGCCAAAACCTTGCAAACCGGAAGTCCTCAGTTGCCATAACTGTTAAGCATACTGATAATGTATAAATGCTGAAAGCTAACACCTGAAGAGTTCAGCTGGTTGGGGAAGGCAGAACCAGGATATAAAATGGCTTAGCTCTCTTTGCTTGTTTATTCCCCCCCTTTTTTTCTTGAATGGAGAAACATCATGTCTAAATTGCAACTTTTAAACTGCTCTAGTTTCTCTTATTTTTACATTTATCTATATAATGAAAGAAAAGCTAATAAATGCCAAATTACAGAAGCCAGAAAAATGTAATCTGAACTAGATGAGAAGGGTTTGTTTTAAATTTAAACTATATCATTTTTGGTGTGTGAGAATCTGAAATATGGTGAAAAAATCTTTAAATAATTAAACATGACCATTCTGCCTTATCTTTAATTAATGACTGAATAAAATTCAAGCACCTTTAGTGCCTGGGGATATTGTTCTACAATTATATTATAATCCATTCTTAATTGTTTCACTTGGAAATTATTTATCTTCCCTCCAACTGAGAATTCTTTGGAGACCCTTAACACAGTCACCACAAGTACCAGCTCAAAGGCTCTATTACCTTAGAGGTATATGGGATTGCTTAGTACATTGTACTGAACAATTAAATAACTAACAAATCTATATGTCTCTTTATTTATTGTATTTTTACAACACACAAAGTTCTGCAAATAGGCCTTTGGTAACAGAATTTAAAGAACACTTCTGAACAAAACTATCAGGCAAAGGGAATATCTGTTGTTGTTTAACCAAACAGCTAGCACTTGAGGAACAATAGATTTCTGCAATGTGTAGCAATGGGATGAGATTTTCAATTATTTCAAATGTTCCATTTGTACCTGATTAGAATCATCCACTGCATTTTGAGGCCTTTCAGGTAAACTGGTAGAATTCTTCTATGCTTTACCCGGTGAATTAACTCATCTAGAAGACCATTGGAAGACCTTTGCCTCTATCATTGGAAGACATGAAACAGCACTTTAGGAAAAGATTGTCATTAAGAAAATCTATGTAGTCATTAAGAATTAATAATGACTTGGGAACTTCCGGTTTGCGTGGCTTCGGGGCAGCAGGAATTCGCGACAGCTCGCGATTCCTGCTGTGCTAGCCGTCGAGGTACCCCCGATCCAGATGGGTCAGGGGGATATGGCTGCCCTGTAGGGACAGCTGAAGAGAGAGGGGAGTCGGATAGGGAGGTGGGGGTGTCGCAGACCCCCCTTCTCCGGGAAAACCCCTTTTTCCCAAGGCGGTGGAGCGGCGGTCAGCAATGGCCGCCATGAAGAAGCCAGCAATCGGGTAAGAACTGTGCTGGAGGAAGTGTGAAGAGTGAAAGTTCTGTCTGAGCCGGGTCAAGTAACACCTTTTAAATTGCCTGAAATTGAGCTGCTTGAATTGCTGGAGGATACATTGTATCCCTAAGAAGAGTGAAAAGCGGCAGAGAAGCTGTTAAAGGGAACTTTTTTTTTTTTTTACTCTCCCACCCCACGGAAAAAGCAGAAATATTTGGATAAATTAGACATTGAAAGTGGATTGCTTTGAAAGCTGAAGCTAAGAGACAAAGGGATTTTTGGACATTGAAAAATTTAAGAAATTGGAAAATCTCTGCTAGAGGTATGGATTTTTGATTATTTAAAATTGTCATTGCAAGTGGGAAGGGAGAAAAAAAATTGGAGTAGAAGCTGAAAAAGGAGGAGATTGTCTACAACGTCTTTGTGGATCCCAAAAGAAGATATATGGTAATTGGACCTCTTTGATTAAAAATTAATCCAGAAAGAGAAAGAGAAGAAGGAAGAAAAGTATTAACTTTTGGAATTTTTTTTTTAATTGCTTTTGATTATCTTTGATTAAAAATACTTGTGGTTGTTTTGGAAAAAGTTTCCCTTTTTATAATGGCATTGTTTGTGGATGAACTAGAGACTGAATATCAAAAATATAAAAAAGAAGATACTTTGGGCGCTTTGTTTCAATTCTTAGAAATGGCGTTATGTTCTGTTGAAAAGTTGATTATGCAGCAGAAGGACTGGGACAAGGAAGAAGAGGAAGAAGAAGCCATCTTTGATGAACAATGGGTCCCTTCCGGGGAGGAGGAGGAGAAAAAGGATAAGAAAAAGGGGATTTTAAGAATTATAAAAACAACCAAAAGAGAGAAAAATGAGCGAAAAGGTGGAGGCAAGGTTAGAAAGCAAAGGAAAAGGAGTAAGAAAAGCGAAGGGAAAAAGCAAAGGGGTAGAAAGGGCAAGGAGAAGAATAAGCAAGAGAGAAAGGGGGGGAGGAGAAGCCTTAATGGGGGGAAGCAAGACCTAAAAAAAAAAAGTTTATTTAGAGACAATGGGTGAATTTAATTTAGATTAAAAGAGGGATTCTGGAGGGTATATAAGAGTGTGTTTTTATATGTATATTTAGAATATAAAATTTATTATGTAATCTTAGAATCTTTTAAACAGAATCCCAAGAAAGATTGCAATATGTAGTATTTCTAAGTTAGGGTAATGAGTTATAGATGTTACTCCAATTGGTGTACAGGAGAAGTATAGTAAAAGAAAAAAAAAGATGAATGGATAATTGGAAATAAAACAGACAAAGAATGTTGTTGAAAATGGTAATAAGATATGGAAGGATATATATGCTTTTTTTTTTTTTTGGATTTTGTATATTGATAAAAGGCAATAAAATTTTAATTAATAAATAATTTGGATGGAAAAGAGAAGTAGGGACAAGATATGAAGTTAATATTATATGAAATATTGATACTATAATCTGGAAATGTTATGCCTTATTGGTCTTTTATTATTATTTTTTCTTAGAAAAGAATTTATAAGCTGTTATGCCTTGATTCTTTGTGCATTGTTCTTATAAAACTGATAAAAATGGTTTTTATATATATATATATAAAAAAGAAAATGATAATAAGATATGGAAGGAGATATGGGTTGAATATGATGTTTGAATTTGTGTCTGTGAAAAGAGTTTTAACCCGGGAACAGACAACCTTCAGAAAAGATCTTTTAGTTTTGTTTATGTTTTGTGTTTGTATGTTTGTGTATTGTGTTTATGGTAAAACTAACAAAATTTGTTTTTTATAAAAAAAAAAGGAAAAAAGAATCAATAAAACCTTGGAGGAATGTTAGACGAGAATAATTTAAACAAGCCAGAAAGAAAAGAATATGATGACTATAAAATGGATAAATATGGAAGAGAAATGAAATTGAATAGGAGTAAAGAGAAATAATGAGAAATTTGCTGAAAGATATTTGTGTGTCCATATGGAGATGGGATAAATTGGAATTATGCTGTATAAAATAATGTTTTGTTTGACTTGTAAGGATTTACAATGTTAAGAGGTTTTATGTGTTTATGTATTTAATGGTTAATGATGTGTTGTTTTATCTTTAAAATTAATAAAAATTTGTTTAAAAAAAAAAAAGAATTAATAATGACTTGATGGCATTTAATAACCACTCTGAAGACTATATTGAAGCAAAATCATATTGAAACCAAAGAACAGTGAGATGAAAGATACAAGTTACAGCACTTGACTCTTTTGTTCATAGTGGTGGGATTCCACTATATGTAGTCCTTTGGAGGAATATTCTTTGATGTGCTACATTCCAAAACATATTATAAACAATATGTATTCACTTTAACCTGATTTTTAAATACAACCACAAAGCTGTAGTTTCAGCCTTGTGATTGGTTTTATCTGCTAGTTACTATTTACAATGTAATCCAGAATGAAGAGTACTGTATAATCCTTTTCTGAATATGGAATATCTGTTGATAAATTTCATCCTTTTCCATTAAGCAAAACTATTCCTTAGGAAGATATATGTAGCTGCCTCAGTCTAGATGCAACTAGAGTTATACCATTAAGATTGACAAGCACCCAAAGGCCAGACAAGGAAAAATGGATGGAAACAGAATAGAATAGAATAGAATAGAATAGAATTTTTTATTGGCCAAGTGTGATTGGACACACAGGGAATTTGTCTTGGTGCAAATGCTCTCAGGATACATAAAAGATACATTCATCAAGAATCATAAGGTACAACACTTAATAATAGTCATAGGGTACAATAAGCAATCAAATCATACCAGGAAACAGTCAGTATACATTGTAAGGATACAAGCGACAAAGTTACAGTCAAACAGTCACAAGTGGGAGGGGATGGGTGATAAGGAGTGATGAGAAAGTTAATAAGGTTAATAGTAATAGTAGTGCAGACTTTGTAAATAGTTGGACAGTGTTGAGGGAAATATTTGTTTAGCTGAGTGATGGCATTTGGGGAAAAACTGTTCTTGTGTCTAGTTGTTCTGGTGTGCAGTGCTCTACAGCATCGTTTTGAGAGAAAGAGTTGAAACAGTTTATGTCCAGGATGTGAGAGGTCTGTAAATATTTTCACATCCTTTTTGACTCATTCAGTATGACAGATCTTCAATGGAAGGGAGGTTGGTAGTAATTGTTTTTTCTGCAGTCCTAATTATCCTCTGAAGTCTGTGTCTGTCCTGTTGGGTTGCAGAACCAAACCAAACAGTTATAGAGGTGTAGATGACAGACTCAATAATTCCTCTGTAGAACTGTATCAGCAGCTCCTTGGGCAGTTTGAGCTTTCTGAGTTGGTGCAGAAAGAACATTCTTTGTTGTGCTGTTTTGATGACTTTTTGATGTTAGGTTTCCATTTTAGGTCATGTGATATAATATAACCTAGAAATTTGAAAGTCTCTACTGCTGATACTGTGTTGTCTGGTATTATAAGAGGTGATAGTATGGAAGGGTTTCTTCCAAAGTCTACCAAGATTTCTACAGTTTTGAGTGTGTTCAGTTCCAGATTATTCCACTTACACCATGACGCAAATTGTACAACCTCCTGTCTGGTATGCAAATTTGAATGAGACCAATGAGACCAATCACTGTTGTATCATCTGCAAACTTCAGTATTTTAACAGATTGGATTGTTTGAGATGCAGTCATTGGTATATAGGGAGAAGTGGAGAAAGCACACAGCCTTGGGGGGGGGGGAGGCTGTGCTAATTGCATAGGTCTCACCTCACCTATCCCGTGACCTCTTTTGAGGTCGTTGGGGCACCTGCGAAGATTTAACCACCACGCTTCTCCATCCGTCTCTGTCCTCCACTGCTCTCTGGGATGCTGCCAGGTTCAAGCCTGTCCAATCATGGATATCATCCTCCCATCTCCTTCGTTGTCTTCCCCGTTTGCAGCTTCCTCTTACCGTCCCTTGCATGATGGTCTTTGCGAGGCCAGTAGAGCGAGACACGTGTCCGTACCATCTCAATTTCCGTTTCTTGACGACAGTAAGAAGGTTGTCGTGTGGTCCTATTGCCTGTTGTATTTTATTTAAGACCTCTTCATTTGTCACATGGTCTGTGTAGTGGATGCCAAGGATCTTTCGGTAGCATCTCATTTCTGTTGCAAGGATTCTTCTTTGTAAATCCGCATTGAGTGTCCAGGTTTCGCAGGCATATAAAAAGATTGATATTGCGAGGGAGCACATTAGGTGGATCCTTGAGCGCAGACTGATGTTCTTATCTTTCCAAATAGTTTGGAGCTTCGAAAGCGCAGCTGTTGTTTGTGCTATCCTTGCCATTACTTCTGGTTTTGAGCCTTCATCGGAAATGATGGACCCAAGATATTTGAAATTTTTTACTGTCTCTAGGGGTGTTCCGCTGACTCTGATGTCTGAGGAGATACCTTGGGTACTGTTCGTCATCAGCTTGGTTTTCTCGGCATTGATCTCCATGCCATACGCTGAAGCCGCTTTATCTAAGTGTTGGACAAGGCTCAATAGTTCATCCTCATTTCCTGCAAGGCCATCGATGTCATCTGCGAATCACAGGTTGGTGATGGTTCTACCACCGATGGAAACTGTGCCTTCGTGGTCTTCCAAGGCATCTTCCATGATCCGTTCGAGGAATACATTAAACAGTGTGGGGGAAAGCAAACATCCTTGACGCACTCCTACACTCGTCCGGAACCAGTTACCTTTGCTGCCGTTCAGGAGGACGGCGCTTGTGGCTTTCTCATAAAGTTGTTCTATCACTCTGACAAGGTTATCGTTGATGTTATATTTCCTCATGGTAGACCACAAGGCTGCATGCCACACCCTATCGAAAGCCTTTTTGAAATCAACGAAAACGTGGTATAAGTCCTGTTGGTGTTGGAGATATTTCTCACAGATCACTCTCAAGTTGAATATTTGCTCAATAGTGCTCCGTCCTGCTCTGAAACCCGCTTGTTCTTCTGCAATGATAGTCTCTGCTTGTGGTTTCAGTCTGTTAAGAATGATTTTTAGCATGACTTTGCTTGGGTGGCTGATTAAGCTGATGGTACGATAATTCTGGCACATCTGAAGATTCCCCTTCTTGGGCAGGGTTATGATTAATGATTGAGTCCAGGGGACTGGCCATACTCCAGTGGTCCAGATCTTGTTGCAGATGACAGTGAGGATGGTGATCACTGCCTCTCCTCCTTCCTGAATCAGTTCTGCAGGTATGTTGTCAATTCCCGCTGACTTCCCTTGTTTAAGTGCCTTTATTGCTGCTTCGACTTCCTCACGTAGTATTGGATGGCAGGCATCATCTGGACTTGTCCGTGGGCCCTGCAATACTGTAGTGTCTCCATTGTGCTGATGGTTGTACAATTCAGCGCAGTATTCTGTCCATCTGTCCATCACCTCTCTTTCCCCAGTGAGTGTTTTGCCTGATTTGCTCTGTATGCTCGAGGGTCTCCCTTGTTTCTGTGTGGTGAGGCTTTTAACCATTTGGTATGCTTTCTTGGTGTTATTTCTCTTCAAGTTTTCCTCGATGTCTTTACACTGGTCCTCTATCCAATTTTCCTTTGCCTTTTTCATCCCCTTTTTTACTTTGTTGTTAGCTTCCCTGCACTTCTGAGCTCCATCTGGATCGCTTTTCTTTTTCTTTAGTTCCCGTCTTTTGTTACATAGACCTAGGAGTTCACTTGTGACCCACGGTTTTTTGGGACGTTGGTGTTTCCCCAGGACCTCATTAGCGGTCTCTATCACTGCTATGTTGAAAGAGCTGACTGTTGTCTCGAGGTCCACGTCATCATCTAGGACCGTCAGAGGAGCGAACTTCCCTCCAATCATTGCTTGGAATTCTTCTCTTACTGCCGGGTCTTTCAGTTTTTCGAGGTTGAAACGTAGTCGTGTGAACTTGGGCTTGTTGATCTTCTTCAGGCGCAGTTTGAAAGTCATCAGCACTAAAGCATGGTCACACAGCCTTGGGGGGGGGGGGAGGCTGTGCTAATTGCATAGGTATCAGATGTGATTCTGCCTAGCTACACCTGCTACTTCCTGTCTGTTAGGAAGCTTATGATCCACTTACAAGTGTGTTCAAGTACTGCTAGCTGGTTTAATTTAGTTAGAAGAATGTCTGGAATGATGGAATGAATGCTGAACTGAAGTCTACAAAGAGGACCCTTGTGTTGTATTTGGAGATTCAAGGTAGGATGTAGTGCAGAGCCATATTAACAGCATCATCTGTCAATCTATTTGCTCGGTAAGCAAATAGCATGGGATCAAACAGTCAATCCATGATGGTTTTCAGGTGGTCAGCACTAGCCTTTCAAAGATTTTCATAACTGCAGATGTTAGAGCAACTGGTCTGTAGTCATTCAGTTCCTTGATGGAGGGCTTCTTTGGCACTGGGATGATAGTAGAATGTTTGAAGCAAGAAGGAACCTAGCACATCTCTAGTGATCTATTGAAGATTCAGGTGAAGATGGGGACCAATTGGTCAGCACAGACTTTCAAGCAAGAAGGAGTTATATTGTCTGGCCCTGGTGCTTTTCTTGGTTTTTGTCTGTGAAATAGATCTTGTTGGTGTGTTTGAGATGGGGGTTGTGGAGATAGGTGGCTGTAGTTTCCTTTCAAACCTGCAGTAAAACACATTCAGAACAAGGAGAGATTTAACCTGGAAATAAGGAGAAACTTTCTGACAGTGAGAGCAATAAACCAATGGAACAGCTTGCCCTCAGAAGTTGTAGGATCGTCATCACTTGAGACTTTCAAGAAGAGATTGGACTGCCATTTGTCATAAATGGTGTAGGGTCTCCCTCTTGGGTGGGGGATTGGACTAGATGACCTACAAGGTCCCTTCCAACTCTGATTATCTGTTATCTAACAATAGAATGGTATGAAGTTTTATCCACTGGGTAGAGGGTTGGATGCAACACCTATTGTGTGTGTCTGTTTAGATTCGATGATGATGATGATGATGATATTGTAACTAATTACATTTTTCCATACTCTAAAGCATATCTCATCATGAAAAGAATCGAAATACCAATTATCTGAAGTAAAATTATGAAAGAAGTTTCATTAAAATGTGTTTGATTTTTTATAGCAAGATGAATAATATATGTTAGTATGTGCAAAACAATCTCTATGTATTATCTTAGTGATCTTACAAGGCCCTTCATACTACTTTCTTTAATTGATGATGAAAGATAGACTGAGCTCATATCTGAGCTGATGTCTGAGGTTAGATTTAAACTGGAAACCAATATTTACAACATTTCTCATCTGACCGCATGTTCTGTGAATTTGGAAACCCTTCCTTTTTAGCTACAGCATAAAGTACTAGAGAAATATATTCCATTTTCCTTATTCAAGACTTTTGGTGTTAATAATGATGAATCCTGTATTGTATATCAATGTCCACAGCAAATTAGAAATGCTATAGTATGTAGGGCAGATTAAAAATAAATTATTAACTCAAAGCCTAATTCACAGGTTTAGGTTAACAAAAGTGGGGTGCAAATGAAGGCATTTTCTTTGTTCTCCCTACTCCTTTTATGATTATCTTTTTACACCAAATTGAAATGTCATTTTTAAACTGGCCATCATGCCCTTCAAGAGATAGTCAGATACCTCATTCACTGCACATAAGAGCTGAAGCTTCTGGCCCCTGTTAACTTCTGCCAAAGATAAACTGTGAAATGTACTTATGATAGATGGCAGGATAAGACTGTTCCCTTCTTGACTTTTCTATTAGCAAAGACTGTAGAATTTGCAATAGCAGTGTTGTGATAGCTGGTCCCTTCAACTCCTCAAGCTTTCAAGGAGCTTGTTTGTCAGCTTTTAGCAGAATGTTTTCTGTCTGGCTTACCTGATGCCCTATAAGAGTAAAAAGCATCTGTTTAGCTAGTCTTCCAGTGTCACAGGAGTTGGTGACAGACAAGTGTTGACACATAAATAAATAAGCATGTAAATAAATAATTTAAAAGCAGTTAAGATCTAAGTAGTCAAGTGATTCAATCAAAAATCCATCTATGTATTGATATACTTACCTGTGTTTATTATTTACATATATTTTATTCAAAAACCATAACTAGCTAATATCTTTATTAGACAATATGATACAAAACAGTGACAGATTCTGAACTTTTCAGAGCTCTTCATCACACACAATGTTATCAAAAATTGGAGCACTAAAAATTCATAGAACAAATGCTATGAATTGAAGCCATGATGCCTACTCTTCAAATCAATCCCAATATGGAGCCCGTGGACAAGATATCATAGCAATGTAAAGAGAAAACTGTTTGTCCTACCACCACCACCCTAAAATTTTTCAAAGACACTTCAAAGAAGATGATTACCAAGAAAAGAAATTTAGTCTCCAAGTTGGAGCAGATATCTTTTTTGTGACTCATCAATGACTATGATTCTCAGGAGACAGAAAATTGCACTCAGGATTAAACATAGCAAGTTTTATCCAAGTCCATCCCATTCATATGTTTCATATTTCCTGCCACCCCTTTATAATTTGAATATTGCTCCATCAACTGTAACTGCTATGAAAATGTATTCAGTATGTTTACATAAAGGTATAATATATTTCTAACTCCAAAGTACAAATCACAGCAATAAACATCCATATCTAGGCCAGATGATTGGTTTGTGACCAAACCAGAATTTTTATTTGGCCTTTCACTTTATTTTCACTGCCTTCTTTGGTACTTTACAACTAAGTCTCATGTAGTGCACCCAAAGCAATAGATTTGTAAGATTATATTTTATATGATAATAAATGTGCAGTTTTGTATTTGAAATAAGAAGATCAGGTCCAAAATAATTATCACTAAGAATGCCATAGATGAAGAACCATCAACACTAGAAATTTAGAATATATTCATTTTCTCCCACCTCATCCCATAAATCGATAAACTCAATCTGAATTAAAGAAAAGGCACTTCCTGAAATTAAATGGGAAATTGCAAACTTCTTTTGCAGATTTTTTAAAAGGATTTTCTTCAGAAACTATTCTTTGGTATGTTTGGTTTTACTTAGAATGAGATAAAGTATAGAGAAAAAAGTGAGGCAGGGATATGCAGAGATACACTAATATCTGGAGGGTGAGGTTTTGGATGGGTGGAACCAAGTAGCACATTTTCATTTCTTATTGGCTGGCTTATTTAGGTAACTGGAAACCTCCTGATGCATAATACAAATAAAAACTGAAACTGATGGACACCACCTTAACTGGACAGATATTTAGTTCTTTGTGCTTGTTATATTGGCTTTTAATCCTTTACATTTTATAGTTTGTTTATTTTTTTACCATTCAATACTTCGTTTTCATTCTTCATTTTCTTCAGTTCTACCAAGACTTATTGAATAAGGTTCCCCCCCCCTTTGTTCTGTTCTTAATTTTGAAGTTTTAAAAATGTGAACGAGTGCGAGTGTACATGTATGTCTTTGTTGACTTATTAGTAAACCAATGTACTTCAAACTGGATTTCTGTATGACTGGTTGAAAGACAGGTAAGTAAATAGCATTGTTATCTTGCCTTTTATCCTACAATACCAAAGTTTGCTGACAGCAGTGAAGAAATGATTGAGAGTTATTTTACAGTACATACTTAATTAGAAAGAAATCCCTCTTAAAAGGGTTTTTGCCAAGTAAACACATACAAGGAAAATATTTCAGGAGGAAAAGTGCACAGTTGCTTATGTTTAAAGTTATTGTGATTATCTAGATGTACAATTACATGATCAATTTCTAAAAATCAAGATGACATAGAGTGCCAATTAATCCTATTTCTGCAATGTTAAGTTTCTATTGTTCTGTATTAGTACAAAATAGTTTCCGTAAGGCCTTTCTGTTTATCATGGAGGGAGGTTATTTGAAGAACCACATTAAAATCAAGTTGTTTATTTAATACTATGGATTCTGTAGAATAATATTGACTGTGATAAAGAAACCTAAACCAAATTAGATGGGTTACTGATGCTCTTTCCTCAAAAAGAATCTATAACAGTTTGATTTGATTTGCAAAGTATTTTGGAATTTGATGCTACAAAGTTATTACTTTAAGACAATATTGAAATGAATTGTGGATTTGGATAAATCCAGGGGCAGATAAATAGGAAATATTAGGACGTAACACCTAAATTATTCCCATAACTGTTATGAAATAGAAAAACAGAGATCTAGCCCAAATCTATGAAAAATATTTAAAAGGTTAGGAACCTGATCTTTCACTTAATTGTTTAAAAAACAACAACAAGGAAATATTTCAAATATTGAGCATTACTTGACTCAAGCATCTTAACATTTAAAATAAATGTTACTTTAAATAGAGAAATAAAGAGTAAAAAAAAAACCCATGAGCAACTAAGCCTCAAGTTGATTAGAACATTTTTATTCTAATAGCTTATGTATTTGGTGTTTGGGGACATGAAGAGGAAGGAGATTATAGTAGTTTTACCTGCTGTTCCAATCTCAGACTTCCATATTTTTAAGTAGGTTTTTTTTTTAACTTAGAGATCTTTGCCTCTAGATTTAGAAATGCAAAAATATATTTGCATATGAGAGTTCATGCATATTTGATTTATGAAAATAGGATACTTTATGATATTAACAGTCATTTCAAAATTGGAGATGGGATGAATACAGGGAGTTTTGACTCCTTTTTATGAATCCTTCTTGCACATGTCCACTAATGTCGAGTTATGCTGTCTGGAACTTTTAACATGCTTTAAAAAGTTGTTTTTTTCTCATTAAAATATTCTGTTTATGAAGTACTGAGCTTACTGAATATCTAAAATTATGCCAGCAAAAGGCATCAGTTTTTAATTACAGGTTCAGTTTATTCTTTCAATTTCCCTTTCCCTCCCCCCTGCCCCATAATCAGTGTTCATGTGTCAGAGATGGTGAGGTAGCAGCTTTCTGCACTGAGCAGTAGGTAGGATTAGATGACCTCTAACATTTCTTTCAATCCTTATATTCTGTGACTTTATAGAATATAGTGATTTATTCTAATGGCATTTTTAAAGTCACAAATTCCTATCCCGTAGAATTTGAACATTGATTAAAAGCTTGTCAAATAATTGTTCTGAAATCTTCCTTTACAAAATGCTCTTAGAGCAAATAATTAGTTGCCAACTTAGCAAAAACCTGGCTCTAAGTAATATTTAGTTAGTTAAGTTATCAAATTTACTTTATTTTATTCACTTATGAAATTTTATCGCTCATCTTGTGGTTTAAGTAACTCTGTCTGGTGAATATTTAAGTATACTTTTTAGCAATCCTCAAAGAAAACTTTTAAAATATGAGCTCCTTATTGCAATGCTGCTTTTTGACCCCTGATCTCTTAGATTTAGGCTGGAATAGAAAGTTTTAAAATCATCCTTGTGGTTCTACGTGCAAGATCCATGCATCTAAGAGACCTGGGTTTAGAAAGAGTTAATAACCTGGGAAGAAAATCAAGGGAAGGAGCGCACCCAAAACCAGTAAGAACATGCCTAATGAAAAGGTATTACAAAGAATTCATGTTAGCAGTGAAGAATTTCAACAGGCAGTTCTCTGCTTAGTCCTTTTGTTCTCAAGGAGCTCCTAAAAATGTCCTGACAAGTCTTGACATCCCCAAGGGAGAGGCCTCCCAAAAGCAGGTTTGTACTCTGAAAGAAAAAAGCTCCAAGCAATTTGAAGTCCTGTATCAGCTGCATCTGTGTGGTTTAATAACTTGGGTTTTGACAGAAGCTCCCACTGGCTCTATGGGAGGGTGGAGGGATTTTTCAATCCAATTAATTTAAATGTAGTGATTTTTTTAAATTAAATCAAGTTCTATCTATGTTTCATCCTGGTTTTTTCCAAGAAGGATTTAGGTGCTGATTCCTTAAGAATGTTTTGTGTGGCAATTTAACCTTTTAAGAAGAAATTTGGATTTGAATGCATTTCAACGGCCTCAAATGTATGGCTGTCACTATACTAACTTTCCAAGGAACTTTCTTTGGAAGTACTAAAAGATTGCTTTGTTCCAATATTCTGTCTGTGTAATTGGAAGTAAAGCTTCATTAAATTCAATGAAGCATGCATAGCAGAAAAAAGAAGACACATTTGCTTAAAACTTAGGGGAAATAATATATGTTCTGGATCAAGTTATGATGACCTGAAGAAATATTTTATTTAACTGTAGAGCAGTTTCCCACCATATGTAGTCCTTTTAAAAGACTTCAACACTTGCAACCATATACAGATAAAAGTTTCTACACAATCATTGATATGCTTTCTTAGAGGTAAGAATAAATACACACAAGTGAATGACTGGGAGCTTGAAAAGATGACTTAAAGCATTCATACACATCATTCATGCTATGTGAAGTGGAAATGATTCTTTCTTTTTCACTGTGATTTTTTTCACTGGGATGTTTTCTTAACTCATTTTTCATGCACTTTTGTCCCCTTCTTCTTTGCTTTGTGATATTCAGAAAATCAATGTCAGTTGATGGAAATGTTGAATAGCACTTGAGAATGAATATTAAATAAAAGTTTCCATGATCCATTCATTTCTGTGAAATAAAGCAAGCTCATTTTTCCACAAAGGGCAAAAATTATGATGTGCTTTCTTTGAAATTATTATGCCTATACTATGAATGCTTCATCTCTGCCTGTGATAACTATTTGAAAGCCTCTGCTCATTCCTAGTCATTGATATATATATTTTTTCCTTCTAAGAGGATGATAGCCATATTTGTAACTTCAGGCTCAAATACAGCCTTTGTCAACCTATAACAATGCTTTCTCTTTGAATTATAAGAATTTTAATCCAAACATATGACAAACACAAGATTGGAGACAAGTGTTTCAACATAATGGCTGTTTTGTCATCACTGTATTCTTTGGACAAATGCACAGACTAAAACCAACCAATGCCTCAAAGTAATAGGCTTCCTGTCACAAGTTATACTAAATTAGTCTTCCAATGACAATAAGGTATTTGTTGATTTTTTTTCCCCCAATGAATCCTTCAGCACTCTGTTCAAACTATTTTAATTATTTTGAGTTGTTTGGAGATAGTGTGAATAGTGCAATTGAATCTGTATCCAATATTTTGGCAGCTTTTTCAAATACAGCATCATTACTGATTATGCTTTGGGATGCTTTATGAACCAGTGGCCATATGGGTCTCTAGGTAGCACAACAGGATGTGAAAAATAGAACACTCTGAATTCATTGTCCAGTAAGATTGCAAAGAACCAATTTATTTGGTGTAGAGCATCTTTATATCAAAAATATTTAAATCCATTTGTGATTTTTTTTAATTATCATGCAAGTATCTGGATTAGTAGATAAGATCCAGAAAATTATGTTGCAATAAGTAAGAAATTAATTTGATTTCTAGGATTTCTCAGATGTAACTTCATAAGCTTCAACTATAGAAATAGTGTACAAACAACGGTGTATAAATCATTTTTCAGCTGCAATCCTGAAAAAAAAGATTAAGAGTGAATTTCTGACTAACTTCTGAATACAGAATTACGTGGTTAGTATTTTAGAATTTATTGTTCTTGATGGCAGTGTGATGCAAGAATAAAACTTCCATAACTTCCATAAGTTATGGGAAAAGGAGGAATTCAGATTCAACTTCCTTGGTTTTGAATAAAGAAGATGGCATAGCGATAGAGTACTTTACATTGTTTCCTTTAATCTGACTCCAAAATATCTCAAGTATATAACTGTTCTTAAAGGTTCTTAGAAAATTGTTCCTTAAAATTTTTTAAATGTTTTTCATCTGAACTTCTCATCTGTTATCTGCTTTTTTTTCCATATTCCTGACATGTTCTAGTTGACAAGGTTTTCCACGCAATTAAAGAATGTTCCATGCATTCTGTTGTCCTTCATTCCACCGGAGTCTGTCTCATACCTAATCAGATTTCAGTGGCATGAAGTACATGAGACATGGAGTTGAATCAGCTAAGCCTTCATTCTGATTCCAGTGAGGGGGAAAATATAAAGCATTTTATAGAAGAAACCTGGACAGGCCCAGTTGACCCTGAACAAAAGAATGACAGTGAACATTTCAATGTCCTACTTCTGTATAGAAATTATTTGAAAAGATCCATTTCAGAAGCTGGCTTATCTACTAATATGAAAAAAAAATTTTTTTTAAATCAATTTAAAAATCCATGTAAGCTACTTCCCTGAAACTTTAAAATACCTTATTAGGAGAAAATTACATTGTGATTTTTTTTTATGTTTGAAGTTATTTTCTTTTAAATTGTCCATGATAATTGAGCTTCTTTTCATGTTCTCACCATACACCCTGGGTTTGTATAAGCAGCTTCATGTTTTTAATCCACAAGCAAGTCGGTGCTTGTTTCACTCCTTGCTTTGGGGCCCTCATCTGCCTGGCAAAACTCAATTCAAATATGAGGCACATTTATTCTGTAATTTTTAGCAAATGCTAAAAATGTTTTATATTGAAGGATGTCTCAGTTTTCAAGTGACATTCAAAGCATATCATTCCAGGTCTCCATGTGAATTCAGTAGAGGTTAATGCAGTTAAATATATTTAACAATTAAAAATGTTGCACTACTCTCTAATCATTTGACAGATGTAATTGCCTTTTTGTAGCTTTCATCTCTCTGAGACATGGGCTGACAAACTTCAAATTGTACCAGATAATGTCTTTCCAATGTCAATGTGAATTATTTGCTGTGATAGATTTACTGCCATGTCCCCAAAAGTTATAAACTTACCTTATTTTCTCTCACTCCCTGCCAAGTTTTGATTTTATATTTCAAATAATTTCAAAATACTTCCAAGTCTGTAGCTTTGTGATATTCCTCAGAATCTAAACCTCTGTGAAAACTTTGTCATTTGACAGACACAAGTTTTAAGATAATCAAAATATTTTGATTATTTTATTGAATGAATTGCTACATTATTGAATTCGCATCTCACATACATAGCCATAGCAAAACAATTATATATCTGTCCTAAATGTCATTCACTTTCTCAATGCCATGGTTCTTCAAAGGGATGTGGCTAAAATTCTCAGCTAATATTAAAATTTGTCCAACATTTAAAATTTTAAAATGTAAAAATATTCCATCACATTGAACTTGATTCTGGTGATGACATGAACATATCTTCGGGGGGGGGGGGCATTTGGAGCAAAACATCGTAGTGAATATCTCTTCTTCCTCCTCTTCCTCTTCCTCCTTCTCCCCCTACCCAGCATAGTCCACAACCCTGCTTAGATTTTTTTTTTAAAGTTCAGCCAGGATCACAGAAATTAAACATAAATACGTATAAAAGCAACTAGTCCTTTTTATGTTCTACATGCATATTTCATAGGACATGGTTTTCCTTCATGAAATCTCAAAGCAGGCAATAGAAGTATATCAAGTTGACCTTGTAACTGATTTCTGTTAAGGATTAATGAAAAGTTTAATCAAAATAATATAGCAATGCTTCGGCTTTTGATATGCATTTTACTGAAATAACAAAGATCTGAGAGCCAAACAGAAGCAGAGAAATGGTACAGCATAACAAATTTGATAATTCCTGTTGGATAATTCTCTCTTGGATATCTCTTCCCATCAGTTAGCACCAGATAGTATTTAAGTAAGAATTTATGCACAGAATATAAACATTAAGACACATTAAAGATAAGGTCTTCTTTTTCCAAGTTCCAAAACCAGAAAAGAGGGGAAATTAAATTTATTGTCAATTCAGAATCCAGACTGATTTTAAAGCTGACAGAGGCAATAAATCAGCTCATTTAGTAATGTTTTGCATTGGTAAAACCTATACATTATACCACTCAGCAATGATTTAGATGGATGAATGTTTCCTCCAGACAAAGTCTGAAATAAATATTTCCCCAAATAGTCTGAATTTAAAACAGTTATCTGGCACTTTACCTGGCATAAGGGGAATATATAACATTCTATCCAGATTGTTAAGCCTGGGTTCCCCAACCAGGGTTAGGGAGACAAGCTAAACAGAATGTGCAGCGTTAGTCAGATAGGCACACAGGTAAATGAGTGAGCTAAGCTTGTATGTTTATTAACATACAGTAAAAATAACAGATACGCTTGTGCTATCAAAAATATAGTTTATTCCATTATGAGTTCATAGCATAGTCAAAATAACAGTCCAATAGTCATGTATCATTTAGTCAGTCCATTCAGGGATATTCAGTTAGCAAAGTCCGTGTAGAATATCCTATGTCAGTTCACTTACAAATCAGTCCTTTGTTTTCTCTCCCGTTCGAGCAATGCAGTCTTGATTCCAAGCAGTAATTAGGGATCATCAAAGCCAGAGAGAGCAAGCTGTCGTCTTGCTTCTTTTAAAGTGCTTTCACAACCACTCCCCTAATTACATCCCCATATTTAAAGCTGCAGACACTTTAACATATAAACTATGATTACATATTTATTATTTTACCTAAACCAGTTAGGGTAAAACAATGTTATCCCTAACACAGATAATAATATCCAAATAGGAATTTCACAAGCAGAATATGCCTGGCTTTACAAATTGCAAGTAGCCATATATTAATCATGATTTAGTGATTAAACTATAATTGCCTAGGTTTCTACCACCTATTAATCTTAAACCAAAACCATTACTTATGATAATATGTAAACCAAATTGATATTACCCTTGTGGATCATGTTTTCCACGAACTGATGTTCCAGAAATGCAGTACCACTTATGATAACCCTAACCCTAACCCTAATGATACAATGTATATTCATGAATAATAATTATACTTTATTTTCCTTGATTTTCTAATCCCCAAATTTATTATATCACATGTTATAAGATTCCATATTGTCACTAAACATAATTTGAAGCAGTGCTACTTTTAAAAAAACTTTTCCTGAGTCTCCACAATTCAACTTAATTGGACAGTCTTCTGTATCAATATTATAATTAACAGAAGGGGGAAAAGTGATTTTATCTATTACCGTATATACTCGAGTATAAGCCGAGTTTTTCAGCACATTTTTTGTGCTGAAAAAAACCCCCTCGGCTTATACTCAAGTCAGATTCCCCTCTGAAAAAAAAAATGGTGTGGAGCTCCGAAGCTGGTGGGGGGGGGGATTTTAACAGAGGGAAGATGTAGGGAGAAGGCAAAAGCGACAGAAGATCCTTCAGGGGAAACTGAGGGGGAGACTCACCCTTGGTCCAGATGAGCCCCCTTTCTCTAGGCTGAGAAAACAATGCTAGCCGAGGTTGCTTCGGCTCCACTCAGCTTTATTTCCTCAGCTCCAGCTGCTTTCAGTCCACTCGGGAGGAGGGGAGGAGGGGGAGGAGGAGGAGGAGGCAGCTCGCGTTGTTTTCTGAGCTCTAGGCTGAGAAAGCAATGCGAGCCGAGGTTGCTCCACTCAGCTTCATTTCCTCAGCTCCAGCTGCTTTCAGTCCACTCGGGAGGAGGGGGAGGAGGAGGGGGAGGCAGCTCGCGTTGCTTTCTGAGCTCTAGGCTGAGAAAGCAACGCGAGCCGAGGTTGCTCCACTCAGCTTCATTTCCTCAGCTCCAGCTGCTTTCAGTCCACTCGGGAGGAGGGGGAGGAGGAGGTGGAGGCAGCTCGCGTTGTTTTCTGAGCTCTAGGCTGAGAAAGCAACGCGAGCCGAGGTCGCTCCACTCAGCTTCATTTCCTCAGCTCCAGCTGCTTTCAGTCCACTCAGGAGGAGGGGGAGGAGGAGGTGGTGGTGGCAGCTCGCCTTGTTTTCTGATAGTGAGATCATTTCCCAACTTAATTGATTCACTAACCCAAAAGAAGAAGATGTTGATGACAGTGGGAGGCAGGAGTCACTCTCTCCCTTGCAAGAAAAAAGCAAGAGCCGTTCTTATGATCTCTCCCTCTCTCTCTTTCTCCCCGTAATACAGTAAAGCCCTTTCCAGCACGCGTGCGCGATCCGCCCCCGCCACTTTGCACCTTGCAAATGCAAAAACCCTGGGGTTTTGCATTTGCAAGGTGCAAAGGGGTGGGGGCGGATCGCGCGTGCGTGCTGGAAAGGGCTTGACTTTATTGGGGGGGGAGAGAGAGAGAGAGATCATAAGAACGGCTCTTGGTTTTTTCTTGCAAGGGAGAGAGTGACTCCTGCCTACCACTGTCATCATCATCATCTTTTGGGTTAGTGAATCAATCAAACCTTTCATGATAGTGAGATCGTTTCCCAAATTTCCCTTAAATCAGGGAAGAAATCAGAAACAAACCTTTGGGCTGAGAATAAGCTTGTTCCTATGATGCCATTTTTGTTCACTGCAGTGTGAAAAGTGTGAAAAAACACACTTCTTTTTCTTCATCTTCTTGTTCCCTATTTACTGGTCTCTTTCAAAGAGGAAATTGTGAACATCAAACTTATTCTCAACTGTCCTAGTGAAAGTTTTTATTGGTATCTATTTTTATTTTTGAAATTTACCAGTAGCTGCTGCATTTCCCACCCTCGACTTATACTCGAGTCAATAAGTTTTCCCAGTTTTTTGTGGTTAAATTAGGTGCCTCGGCTTATATTCGGGTCGACTTATACTCGAGTATATACGGTACATCTGCATAGTGTACACATAGATATACTTCTATGTCTATCGCCCTCTCACTTTTTTTACACTAAAGGTCTTCAAACACCTTAACTTTCTCAAAAGATAGTAGCTCCAGGCTCTGATCTTTGCTTGACTAACTTTTTGTTGTTTTCTCTTTCGTTTCTTGATCTATTCTTACTGTATGGAGGTCCTTCTTCAAAAGAACCTAGTAAATGTGATGGGCTTTCAACAGCTCAATTCTGGAGGACAGGGTATACCAAGAAAGCACAATTTAACCAGTGGTGTGATTCAGCCAGTTCGCACCACTTCAGGAAAACCGGCTGTTAACTTTCTGAGCAATTTGGCAAACTGGTTGCTGGAAGAAGTCATTAGTGCAGAGAACCAGTTGTTAAATTATTTGAATCCCACCACTAAATTTAACTCTCATCTGATATTTTTTTTATAAAATTTTGTGCCAGATCTAACATGTCTTTTGTCCCCCACGGCAGACATGATCTGGAGTAGGCATTTAATTTTTGACAACTGTTAAATACAATTATATTGGAGTAAACTCTTAGTAAATATTTTTCAGCATGATCTGTCCCCAACCTGGCCTTCAAGTCTTCTGTTTTGTGCACTCATCACTTCTAAAAATCAAATCCACTGATTGCTGATGGTTGCTGTCTTCTTCTCTTTCCTCTACCTTTTCCAACATTACAGATTTCTCAAGCTATTGAATAATATAGACAAAATATGATAATTTGAGCCTGGCCATTTGCATCCTCAAAAAGAACTCTGGATTGATTTATTATTTGAGCCATTTCCTCAGCTCTTCCGCAATAAAATGTTGAGTCCCATTTGACCTAAGAGGCCCTTCACCCTGCACATTAATCATTTTTTATTGTCTATCTTTGTGGGTTTTTGGAAACATTCCCAAATGGTTTGCCATTTCCTTTCTCTGTGCAGAATAAATTAAGCCTTTGCCATTATTATTATTAAAGTTATTGCTTTCAGCATCTTCCTATGTACTGTATATCACTGTTGCCCAATATAGACCTGCTTACTTTATCTAGGCAGTTGAGATGATCTGCACACCTCGGTGACTTATATTTTTCACATACATTCCAACAATTCCAACATTTTTTGCTCAATTCTCTCAGCAACCTAAACCCCAATAAGACATCATATTTATCTCATTGCTTTAAAAGTATATTGAAGCTAGAGAGATTTTGCAAAAAGTATGATCGTTATAGCATAAGATTACCATATCAGGAATGTAAAGACCTGTATGAGGGTCAGATGGAATTAAAAAAAAAAATCTGTATGATTTTGCTGCTGCCAATTCATTTTTTTTCCAAATCAGGCCCCTACCCACATATTCCAATTTAATACTGAGTTTGATTATTTGAATATCATCTTATTGTTATTCTTTTCTCTATATCTCGAGAAAGAAATGAGAGAGGTTTCTCAGCCTGGGAAAATAGTAAGTGTATTAAAGAAAGAAATTCAAAACAGTCACGCCTTCATTATGTTGTCCTTAAAAAAAGTCAATGAAGGTTCTAGAGTGGCATTCAATATTTACGAATATATATTAAAACAATAAATATCTGGAATCCCAGTTGCTTTTGTTTGTTGATCTGGCCTACCTTGAGAGGCTGATGCACTGTTGTTGGAAGTTTTTCTACAGTTCTCTTGCAAGGGATGTTTTTCTCACATTTGTGGTTGCCCTAGCTTAATGGTCTTTTTCATATATTTTAGCATACATTGATTTAATCAATACTGTAAGCTACTTTTGGTGCATGAGGTGCTGTCTTATTAAAAGAGACCCAGGAAGAGAAGTGACAAACAGCTGGGAATATTTTTTATCATACATGTTTTATCATACATGTTTTATCATACATTTTATTTAGCATCTCCTATGGCATTTGCCATTTGGCTGGAAGACAGAATAATATAAACACTAGCCCTTTTGCTGTTAGTGCAATTCTTCTAATAATTGCAAAGGTGCGTTGGCTCCCACTGCTCTGATGAAAGAAAGATTATCTAAGAGTTGGGGTCCAAGTAAATACTGACCACCTGAGCTGAATCCATGAAGAAACTCCTTAGGTAGTTAAGGTAGCATTAAGTATTTCTTTGTTACTTATTTTTTTTGTATGGTTAAATCTCCAAAGAGCTATATTTTAAAATCCACAATGCTTCAATGAAATTTTCTCTCCCTTCTTTGTGTAAGGGATCAACATACTGGCATTTGCACATTCATTAGTAATGCCACATTACTTTAATTATGGACATAGAAAACTTAAAATTACAGAGAACAGCAATCTAGCATTAGTCCTGTTGCTGCTCAATGTTACTTTAGAAGATTCTGCTACTAAACAGAATTTGTCATTCCAATCTAAGGAGATTGGATACATGGTACTGGCTGAGCTCAGAAGTCACTTATTAAAGCTTGCTGTCTCTCTGAGGCTTAATAACATTCTTCAATCTAATTTCAGGGAGTGAATATTAACCGTGCAAACAGAAGGACGGGAAACTTGAATGGATAGAGTCTTTTCAGAGGTCATTCAATTAAAGACTTTTTTAGAATGATCTGATCTGGGTTTTAAAAATATCAATAACAGCAGCAAATACTGAAAATTCTAACTCTTTGTTACCCTTTATTGGTTATCCAGATGTTTGCAGCCTAGATCAGGACTAATCAATCAATCTATTATCTATCTCTATCCTACCATCTGAATTAAATTCTTCAATCATCAAAGCAGATACCTTTTCCTTTTTTTAAGCTCACACATAAATCAGAAAAAAAGCCAGGCTGCTTTAATGAGAGCTGGACACTTTGAAGTACTTCTTTTAAGTCATGTTTGAAGCATGGTTATTATAAAAAATGCAGCAAGGTATGATTCTTTAGAAACAAGAAGCCACATTCGAACTCAAAATGTGTCAGGTGCAGAAACAAACCTCTTTTATAAGCAACCTACCTGCAGATTTAAATAAGATTTCCTGCATGCATGGACACACCCACAAACACAAAAAAGGGGGTGGAAGGAGAGATGGGAGAGAAATTTCTTCCTACAATCACAGGAAACCTTCAGCCAATAGGTCAATGTGATTCTATGTTGTCATAGTTCATGGAATCCTATTATATTGCTGAAAGATAAACTTGTTATATAATTCCTTGGATTTGATTTGATTTTTTACATATTAATGTAGGTTTTTTAAGTCTGTTTTATTATTCCCCCAATGAAGACAGGTCTGGAACTGAAAAAGTAATTAAAATGCAGTTCCCTATAAAGTAACCCTATTTTATTATTTGCTGATAACTGCTATCTTCAAATAAACTTAGGAACAGAATGTATTAACTTAGGAACAGAATGTATTTGTAAATGTCACAATTTTTTCAATAATTCATGGATACAGGTTCATGGGACCTCATGAATAGGCTGTGAAATTTATGATTATCCATATGAGAACCAGATTGGTTAGGGTATTGGACTAGAAACGAGGAGACTATGAATTCTAATTCTGTCTTATGAACAAAGACCATGGGGCCAGCCACTTTCTCTGAGTCCTAGGAAGCAGACAGGGACAAATCATTTCTGAGATCCTGTAAAAAGAAAAAAAAAACCTCTACAAAGACTTGTCTAGGCAGTATTCAGGAGTGAAAGGCACACACACACACACACACACATACAAAAGGATACAGAGGATACCCTACACCAGGAATGTCAAGTCCCAGCCACAAGGTGCTTAGGTCTGGCCCATGGAGCTGCCCTATAAATATAAATATGAGCTGCCTCATATTGTCTCTGTCAGCAAAAATGGAGCTCAGGAGGGCCACGTGCGGCCCTCTTGAACTACGTTTTCTCTGGCAGAGGGTTGCAGGAGGCCGTCCCACCTGAAAATAGAGCTCAGGAGCCCATTTTTGCTGGCAAAGCATTCAGGCCACACAGGTGGCCCCCAACACAAGTGACATCATGCTGGACATGCCCAGGCTGGCCATGCTCCCACCCCACTCCCACCGCCCCTGAGATCAAACACAACCTTGAGGTGTCCCTCAATGAAACAGAGTTTGATACCCCTGCCCTACACCAAGAAATGATAAAGCTGAAGAAAGGCAAACAGAGGGAGAAATGTTGGGGCATAATAGTCAAATCATTACAAATGTCATTCTGACATATCTTTCTTATATTTTCTTTGAAATCACTTATCAACAACTTATCAACACTTATCTTGATTATATTAGTGGCAGTCCCAGGTTTTGAAAACCTACTGTTAAATGCTAGGTGAGTTAAAGGAAGTAGATCTGCCACCCAGGATTATCTTGCTAACTTGTTATGAATTAATAAAATCTGAGGACAGCTTGTATTTGCTTGCATTCATTTAAAAGTGATTAGGAGCTTTTAAACATTTTTTTTTTTTTAAAAAAAAAACCTGTTTTATCAGTGATCTCATTTTTAAATATTTTCATCCCATGTAGAAAGTCTGTCTAAATTGGACGAATAACTGGAACAGAATTTTCTTCCATGCCTTCACTCAAAAAAAAAAGTCTTGCCTTTTAGTAATTATTTGAGTGCCTGCATATGGCAAGATTCTTACTCTCAGAGGCAAGTGATATATGTCCCTACAATATCCATAAAATGTCATGAATAACAGATTAACTGATGGAAACAAGGGAAGAATCTTATACAAAATTTTCCAAGCTGTTATCCTCATAAGAGGATAACATCACACTTTAATATCAATTACACAGCTCACATTGTTCCAAATTTTCACTGTTAAAAGTCAACTCAGATCTGTTCTGTACTGTGTCTCTCTTATAAGTGCTTAGATCATTTTCTTTTGTCCACAATGAATTGATTAAAGTTCCTTTGATTCAAACCTCAAATAAAAAAAATGTTTCAGTATATTTGAAACTTTATAATGTTCTGGAAAAGGCAAGGATGAAAAAGGCCTTTTAAAAATGTGCAGTTGATTGACAGTCTGATTGAATTAATTGCAGGAATTCTCTTAATTGTGCACTTAATTACTGATACTATGTGTCAAAAGATTATGTCGCAGCACCTGCAGGAGACACTTCACAGCTCTAGGCAAAGCCAGCTGCACCAAATTTCAAGGAAGCATGGTGCATCACCCGCAGTTTGTTGAAGGGGGAAATCATATTATTTTAATAATATACAATTAGAGTTCACCGTTGCCATCCTCCAAATGCAGACAATCCCAGTTCTCATTGCAGGGACAGGATCTAACTGATCAAAAATAGAGAAGGGGCAAAAAGTGTTAATTATAGCTCCATATGACATGAAGCCTTTCTGTGGATTGTTTTTAAATCATTTTGTTTGGCAAAAGGGGAAGGAGCAACCTAAACTGATTCAGAAGGCTACAAACCAGTTCTGGATAAATAGCAGTAGTTTAAACCTGTTATCATACATTCAATTCTCAAAATTAGTATCATCATGGATACACAATTCTTTTTCACTTGCTTAGTCCTACTTTTCATTAATAGAAAGCTTCTTTTAATTATGGAAGTTACCATTACAAGCAGGTAAGTTTTAAGGAGATCATGTAGCATCAAGGAGATACAGTAAAATTCATAAAATTATGAACACTTTTTAATTAATGATCCCATTTATATCAGTGATAATAGAATGATATAGGAAAACATATCCTATGAAACCCGCAGATGTCCATTTGCATAGAGTTTATGCTTAAACATGTAACTGGCAATGAGAAGTAAAATATTTTGAAACATAGAAATATAGAAAACTGATGGCAGAAAAGAACTACTGGTCCATTGAGTCCTTAGATACTTTTTAAAAAATTTATTTTTTTAAAAAAAACTCAGATAACTAAGATGTGTTAATCCCAAGTGTGTTTAATCTAAATTACTGATAATTGACCCACTATATTCATTGGAAGTTAGTTCCAAGCTTCTACTACTCTTTCTGTAAAGCTATATTTTCTAAGGTTATTTTTGAACACCCCTCTTGTTAAGTTCTGTGCATGGGAGCAAGGATGGAGACAAGCCAGTGAAACAGTGAACTTCAAACTCTTTATTTACATGTGAAAACAGCTCAGCTCAATGGCCACGATGGGCCCTTTTATATAGGCAACTCTTAACTTATTCAACCAATGAAAACACAGGGAGCGCTAGCTCCATTAATCAATGGAAGAGGCTCGTGAATAGCCAATCAGATCCTCCTGAACGGACCAATCCGATGTCGCTATTATCGGCCAATTGGAAGTGCAGGGCCAGAACCCTGCACTTTGCTTCAAGCTCTTAATGATCTTTATTAAGTATTTATTGATTCACAATACCCCTTCCCCCCAGGTTCCGTTTAAGGGGTGCGGTCACGTAGTCTTTGAGGTAGGCAGGTTGTTTCGATTGTCTATTAGATTTTCATTGTCCTCCCAGTATTTGGCTACAGTCTTGTTGGGGTAGGACATTATCTGGTGAAGAGGGTGCCCTCCGTTCTGCATTCGAATTTTCATCGTCGCTACTGCTCTCGGCATCTCTTTGAGGTGAGGCCACCCCCATTCCGGATCCATCACGTGCTGCCTCTGAACGGTCATTACTACCGCTTAAACTTTCTGCCGCTTCGAATTCGGCTTCCTCGTTATCTCCTCCCCCCTCGGTTTGGAAATCAGGGGGCTCGGAGATCCCCGACTGTAGCCTTGAACGCAGCTGATCAATATGGCGCTTCCAAATTCTGTCGTCGCGACATTTCACGCGGTACGATCTAGGGCTGGTTATTTGTACTATAGTTGCCTCGACCCACAATGGATTGCCCAAAAAGTTCCTAGCGAAAACCAAATCGCCTACCTGGAAATTTTGACATTTCCTGCTGGAACCGTGTGGTTTTTCAGGTTCATATGATGGATGTAGATGATCAAGGTGGGAGCGGAGCTTCCGTCCCATTAAAAACTCGGCGGGAGTTTTATTGGTGACGCTGTGCGGAGTAATATGCTGCAAAAGGAGTATCCGGTTGATCTTGTCTTCTATATCACCATAGTCCATTTTATGCAAGGTTTTCTTGACGAATTGTACCATGCGCTCGGCCCTTCTGTTGGCCACAGGATGCACAGGCGAAGTTAGCGCATGTCGAATACCACGGTCCGCCAGGTACTGTTCGAAGGACAGTGCAGTAAATTGAGGCCCGTTGTCGGATACCAGAACATCTGGCAATCCGTGTGTCTAGTTTCCTGATGACTGCTTCGGCCGTTGTATTCCTCATTTCATGGATTTCAAGCCAATTCGAGTAGGCATCCACCGTTAAAAAGAATGTGTGTCTTTTGGTGGGACCTGCAAAGTCCAGATGAATATGGGACCATGGTCCCCTCGGTGTTTCCCATTCAGTTGGGGTTGCTTTCGGTGGGGCGTTGCTTACTTCCTAGCATTTGTGACAGGCTTTTACCCATGTCTCTATCTGCTTGTCAATACCCGGCCACCACGTGTAGCTTCGTGCGAGGGCTTTCATATGCACAATGACGGGGTGGCCATTGTGCAAAGTCCTTAGTATCGCTGGTTGCAACCGCTCTGGGACGACAACTCTATCACCCCAGATAATGCAGCTCTTTTGAGAAAATAGTTCCGTTTGCCGATTTTTGAATGGGGCGTAGTCGTCAGGTATTTGGTCCAATGGCCATCCCCGCTCGACCCAACTGAGGACTCGTGCTAAAATGGGGTCGTGTTTCATTTCCATCACAATATCTCGGGCCGTTAATGGCGGCGTTCGAAGTGTCTCGATCTGCAGTGTTGTGACCATCGGAGCGGGGTCATCAATGGAAGAGGTGCATGGCTCAATGCTTCGGCATGGGGAATGGCCTTTCCCGGGCGATGTTGCAACTTGTAATTGTATGCCGCCAAGAATTCTGACCAGCGGATCATTCTGGGAGATAATATGTACGGTGTTGGCCTATCTCCTGCGATTATTCCCAGCAAAGGTTTGTGGTCAGTCACTATGGTAAAGGCTCGGCCATACACATATTCATGAAATCTCTTAACCGCGGATACTATAGCAAGGGCCTCCTTATCAATCTGACTGTAGTTGCGTTCTGTTTTTGATAGCATCTTTGAGAAATAGGCAACAGGGGCTTCATTACCGTTTGGCAAAACGTGGCTTAAAATGGCGCCCACCCCAAATGGGGATGCATCACACGTGATCATTAAAGGCAAAGTCTCATTATACTGCATTAGAACAGCATCAGAAGTCAATAAATTTTTTACATGTCAAAACGCCTGTTCTTCTCTGTGTCCCCATACCAGGTTGCTTTTTTGTCCAATAAACGATGTAGGGGTTCAGCTACGGTTGCTTTGTGAGGCAGGAAAACGTTATAAAAATTGATAAGGCCCAGAAAAGCCTGGAGGTCGGCCTTGTTCCGGGGTTTTGGGGCGTTCTTGATTGCCCTGAGTTTGTTATCGGTGGGGTGAATGCCTTAATTATCAATTAAATATCCCAAAAATTCTATATGATCCATACATAAATAACACTTGTTCTTTTTAACTTTAAGACCTGAGTCTTTAAATCTCTGGAGGACCAACCTCAGGTGTTCCTTTAGTATTTTCTGAGTTGTGGCTGCAATTAACACATCATCAAAATATGGGACAACACCTTTTATCCTTTGTAATAGCCTTTCCATCAAGCTTTGAAAGATTCCCGGGGCTACGCTCGCTCCGAACTGGAGTCGGTTACATTTAAACGCACCTCTGTGCGTGACAATTGTTTGGGCCTCTGATGTTTTTTTGTCAACAGGCAGTTGTTGGTATGCCTGGGCTAAGTCTAGTTTAGCGAAGACTTTTCCGCCCCCCTGGGAATGGAGGAGGTGTTGCACCACCGGCACCGGGTAAGCGTTTTGTTGAAGGTTCAAGGTGGCTCGGTAGTCCCCACAAATTCTTATCGATCCATCCAGCTTGATGGGTGTTACGATTGGGTTTCCCAGGGAGAGTGATTGGTTGGTTCTAACACACCCTGAGCTATTAATTTATCAAGCTGCTCGTCAATCTTTGGTTTAAGGGCAAATGGAACTCGACGAGGCTTAAGGCGGATGGGAGCTATTTCGGGATTTAGGTTAAATGATATCGGGGTCGCCTTGTACTCACCTAATTTTTCTGCGAAGACGTCCTGGAATTCGTGGACGAGGTCTTCTTCCCAATCGCTGCTGCAGGTTCGGTGATGCCGGCTACTTCAATTCCAAGTGGAGCGAACCATTGGAGGCCTAACAAACTAGGCCGATCCTTGTCGATTAGTCAGGGGTAGAAATACTGTACGCTTCTTAAACGATACCCGTACTCGGCTGGATCCAATGACCGGAATTCGATTTCCTTGATAGTCCTTGAGTATGAGCCTTTGGAATCAGAGGTCTTGCCTACGGATAGTGGGGATGAGCTGCTTGAGGGTCTTCCAGGAAACCATCGAGAGGGACGATCCTGAATCGACTTCCATCAGGCAGGGCTGATTTTCGATGGCCACTTTCACTCAGATCTTTTTTGCAACCAGAGATGAGGCGTGACTGATCATGATCATTTGGTGAGCCTCTTCTCGCTTCGCTGGGTGGTTTAGAGTTTTGTTTCTGGAGGAGTGGTTGTTCCATTGGTGGTTCACAGGTTCTCGCTTCACGGGACGACTTCCCATCAGTTGGTGATAGTTAGCCCCCCATGAGGGCTGGTTGGGTCCTGGCTTGCTTCTACAGACCCAACCTATATGGCCTCTTTTCCCGCACACATGGCAGAGCACGTCGAGGAATTTGCATTCTGACCGGGGGTGGCTTGCTCCACACCAGGTGCATTGGTACTGCGATTTCTGGCATTGGTCCCGTTCGGACCGAAGTCGATGGACCTCTTCCTCATTGCTTTCTGACAACGATTCGAGGTCCTCGTGGTGGGCTGTGTCTAGCTGTCCCTCTGACTGAGGTGAAATGTCGCAGGCTCGTTGGCGAAACGGTGCGTGGTTGTGGCGCATTTGGGCAGCCGACTTCCTGGTTGCTTCTGCTGCAGTAGCTTCAACTATGGCATCTTTGAGGCTAATGTCGCCCTTCGCCATTAATTTACTCTGCGTGCCTGTTGTATCTAATCCCAGAACGATTCGGTCTCTTAGGGCTTCTTCTAAGTCGGTAAACTCGCATAGGCCTCCCAGATTCTGGAGATCCATGATGAAATCAGCAACACTTTCGCCTTTCTGCTGACTTCTCTGATAGAACTCATGCCTTCTCACGAGCGTTGGCACAGTCGGTGCATAGTGAGCCCTCAGCAGTGGTTTGAAGACATCCCAGTCCATAGACTTTACTTCTGCCTGTTTTGCTAGTGCCTTGGCCATCTTGAATACGGTTGGCCGGCAATGAGTTAGGAATACCACTCATTTCTTTCCAGTAGTGGCATCCTTCAAATTGTTGGTTTCTAGAAACATCTGGAAGCGATCCATATATGAGTCCCAGTCTTCTTGTGCCGGGTCGAATGGAGCGGGTGGTATGACGCTGCCGGACATAGTGCCTCCTTTGGTGCGTTCAGCTACGTGCTCGGTTATGGTTCTTTGTTGTTCAGTAAGCTCTGATGTCTCCACATCCCACCTTCGTCACCAGTGTTAAGTTCTGTGCATGAGTGCAAGGATGGAGACGAGCCAGTGAAACAGTGAACTTCAAACTCTTTATTTACATGTAAAAACAGCTCAGCTCAATGGCCACAATGGGCCCCTTTATATAGGCAACTCTTAACTTATTCAACCAATGAAAACACAGGGAGCGCTAGCTCCATTAACCAATGGAAGAGGCTCATTAATAGCCAATCAGATCCTCCTGAATGGACCAATCCAATGTCGCTATTATCGGCCAATCAGAAGTGCAGGGCCAGAACCCTGCACTTTGCTTCAAGCTCTTAATGATCTTTATTAAGTATTTATTGATTCACAACACCTCTTTTACACTATCTTCCAGAACTCTTTTAAACCCTCTTTCTAGCAGTTGTTTCTCGTCCTTATTATTAGTTTGGAGGCTGAAACAACTGTTTTCTAAACTTCTCAGTGGTTTTAACTGAGCTGAGCTTCAGAGGCTTTGTGAACCCAGAAAGACCTGTATTATTCAATAAATTTCAACTTCAGCATTGTCTTTATAAATTAAAAACTTTATTCTGTTTTCTAAAATTATATTGCTGTTTCAAGGTACAACAGAAATAGTTTTCTCCCAAACAATAACATTGGAAAAACAAATGTTACTTCTTCATATATCTTGCTTTGTTTCAGTGATCATTCTGTACAGAATTTACCAATCCTTGGGAAATAATGAAATAAATAATTATGTTTAGAAAAAATAAATTCCCAGTGATTTTTAGTCTGTGGTCTCATCTAAGAACAGACTAGGGAAAGAAAGATTAGTGCATTATACAGGCCCCATATTCTCCATAAATTGGTTATCAACTCATTCCTGTTATAGCAGTCAAATCCAAAAATAATTATGTGGCAATTAGCTACTGCGTCATGAATGCAGATTTTTATAATACATGCTTTAGAAACAAGCCATGTCCTGAAAACAAAGGTTTTTTGTTTGTTTGTTTTTTAAAGCAGGGTGCAGTGAGGAAAAGCTGCCTCCAATCTTTCCAATGAAAAGCTAAAATGTATAAAATACCACGATCAAAGGAAAACCAAATGACAGAAAATACGATGAGATTGGTTTGGGAAACAAGATGAAAAGTTCCATTAACAAAACACAACACAGCAATTGCAGTGGTGTTTATGAAGTAGTTTCCTGTCTCTTCACATTTATGGGAACTTGGAGCAGCTGTTTGACTATCTCATTAAATGCCTTGTGAAAGAAAGAACAAAAAGTGCCATTGAAATAAATGACTGCCAGCCTGCCTCAAAACAGAAATAGAACTAAAGCAACATTATTTTATCTGGGAATGTTTCTGAAGGATTCATAAAAGCTTTGATGCCTCTCTCTATTGCTCTTTGTTTTAAAACATCTTGCAGGAAACAACACACATAATTATAAGACCTTTTCCCTCTCTCAAACCTAGAGGTCAGGTAGAAATATATCTGATACACTTGCAATATATAATGTTAATCATGGATCTACCTATTCATTATGCTCTTCTTTGACCAGCATCAGTCTTCTGAAGACTAATCCTCATTGCTAGTATTTTCAGTTTCCATATCCACCGAAACTATTTTATCCTGTCCTGCAATTTTTTCTCATCACCATCAATCTTTTTATGCTGATAGAATCTCACAAATTAACCAGGTTTCCCTCAAGTTGCCTCAGACTGCAAGATAAGCAGTATTTTAATTTAATAAATAAATGTTCTGTGAATCCACCCATCAACACCTCCTACCTTCTTTCCAAATATAGGTCTATGTAGAAAGAAAGTTGCAAACTATGCACATATAGGTAATTTTATACACACACACACACACACACACACACACACACACCCCTAAGGCTTTGACAACAGTAAAAATACTTGATTTGAATGAGGTGAGGTGGTGCAGTGGTTAGAGTGCAGTACTGCAGCTACTTCTACTGGCTGCCAGCAATTTGGTAGTTCGAATCTCACCAGGCTTAAGATTGACTCGGCCTTCCATTCTTCAGAGGTCAGTAAAATGAGGATCCAGATTGTTGGGGCAATATGCTTACTCTGTAAACAGCTTAGAGAGGGTTGTAAAGCACTGTGAAGCAATATACAACTCTAACTGCTATTGCTATAAATATTCCTCGCTTGTCAGAAATCTTGGAGAAGCAATGAATAGATATTCTCCAGTTGCCACTTTTTCATTACACTGGAGCTGAAAAATGCTGAAAGTATGGATGGTTTTGGATTTTAGAGTCACACCATGATTTACAAACTGAGGAGCTCCTTTCCATTGCTTCTATAGCGACTTCTTAATAGTATTTGAATAGAGCCACAATATTCTCTTTCAACTCAACCTACCCCACAGGGTTATTATTGTGGGGAAAATAAGAGGGGAAGCTTTAAGTAGGCAAACCACTGAAAGTTCATCAAGTATAATAGTGGATTAAAAATAAAATAAATTGGTTAAAAAGATGAAAAATGATTAGAAGCATAAGAAATGGCACTATTGATAGATGATTTTGAAATTACTACCATCTAATTAAGCAATTTCTAAACCAAATTTTTACAAATGTAAACATTAACTTGAAAATTTTTGAATTTCAATGAGACATTTAGCCTGCACATTGCAAATTCTTATTGAAATAATTTTAATTGTTGATTGTGACCATTTAACTGTCACCCCAAGAAACACTGACTTAATTGAGGCTAGCTCATGCAAAGTCAATTAAAGATGCAAGGTGGGATATCTCTTTATTGCTTTATTCTGTTCAGAAGAAAGGGCACTTGGGAATTTGTTTCCAAAGTAAGTGCAAGGGCTTGCCTTGGGTATTGGACTTTATAATCAGAAAAGCATGACATCATTGGCTAATGCAATTTAATTGGCAAACACAATTTAAACACATCCAAAAAATGGGAATTATTGCCCAAAAGGTGGGTGCTTTTTGTTAAGTTCTGTGCATGGGTGCAAGGACCGGAGATGAGGCAGGGAAAAGTGAACTTCAACTCTTTATTAATCATCATAAACAGAGCAAAAACCTGGGGCAGCAGCAGCCCTTTTATAGAGCATGCTGCTGACCTATTAACCAATGAGAACATGGAAGCATTAAACCCTTGAACCAATGAGAGTGGCTCATTAACAGCGAATCAGATTGCCCAGAACGGACCAATCCGATATCGCTATTATCGGCCAATCAGAAGTGCAGGATTAGAACCCTGCTTTTTCTTTAAGCTTTGATAAACTTTATTTAAGCGTTTTTATTAGTTCATAACACCCCTTCCCCCCGGGTTCCATTTGAGGGGTGTGGTGATGTAATCTCTAAGATATGTGGGTTGTATTAACTGTCTATTAGATTTGTGCTGTCCCACTGGTTCCCGTCTGCAGTCCAGCTTCGGTGGGACGTTTTTGGACATATCTGGAACCAGTGGTTCCTCATTTTCACTGGACGACTCGGTGCCACTAATTCTGTCGTTGTTGTTGTCCTCTGATCTTAGCGGGCTAGCCTCTGCTGAGATATTCCTCTGTGGAGAGGCCACACCCTTCCCTGATTCTTCTTCATTAATCGCGCCTGCTCGCTGACTTCCTTCGCTTCTGCTCTCCCCCATCTCGAATTTGGTTTCTTCGACATCCCCTCCCCCCTCAGTTTGGAAGTCCCAGGAGTCGTGGGAACTGGGTTGTAGCCTAGAGTGAAGCTGATCTATATGGTGTTTCCATATTTTTCCGTCGCAGGTCTGCACACGGTACGATCTGGGCCCGGTGGTTTGAATTACAGTTGCTTCGATCCATAATGGTTCGCCGGAGAGGTTTTTAGCAAAAACTAAGTCGCCTACCTTGAACTCGCAGCATTTCCTACTGGATCTGCAGGGTTTCTCTGGCTCGTAGGAAGGGTGAAGCCGGTCGAGGTGGGAATGGAGCTTGCGTCCCATCAATAGTTCAGCTGGTGTCTTGTTGGTGATGCTGTGCAGAGTGATGTGTTGGAGTAGGAGTATTCTGTTTATTTTTTCATCAATGTCCCCATAGTCCATTTTATGGAGAGTTTTTTTTAACAAATTGTACCATGCGCTTGGCCCTGCCGTTAGCCACAGGGTGCGCAGGTGAAGTAAGCACATGACGGATGCCCCGATCCGCTAAGTATTGTTCAAACACCAGGGCAGTGAACTGGGGTCTGTTGTCAGAGACCAGGACATCTGGCAGTCCATGCATTGCGAATAGCCTGTTCAATTTTCGGATGATGGACTCCGTTGTAGTATTCTTCATTTCGTGGATCTCAAGCCAGTTGGAATAGGCATCCACTGTTAGGAGGAATGTATGTCCTTTAGTAGGTCCCGCAAAATCAACATGGATGCAGGACCACGGCACCCAGGGCGTTTCCCATTCTGTAGGAGTTGCTCTAGGTGAGGCATTGCTGACTTCTTGGCACTTTAACCAAGTCTTTACCCAGGCTTCGATTTGTCTGTCGATGCCCAGCCATCACGCGTAGCTTCGTGTGAGCACTTTTATAAGCACGATGCCGGGGTGACCGTCATGCAAAGTTTTCAATACTGCTCGTTGTAACTGCTTTGGGACGACAACTCTATCTCCCCATAGGATGCAGCCTTTTTGAGAAAACAGTTCTATTTGCCGGTTTCTGAAAGGGGTGAAATCATCAGGGGTTTGTTCAATTGGCCATCCTCTTTCGACCCAGCTAAGAACTCGTGCTAAGACAGGATCTCATTTTGTTTCAATTGCAATGTCTCTGGCTGTTAGCGGTGGTGACTGTAGCATTTCAATCTGGAGTGTCGTAAGGGTTGGAGCTGGGTTGTCGACGATTTCCGGCACGGCTCAGTGCATCAGCGTGGGGAATGGCTTTCCCCGGGCAGTGTTGTAATTTATAGTTGTATGCAGCTAAAAACGCTGACCAGCGAGTCATTCTTGGTGACAATATATAGGGGGTTGGCTTGTCTCCCGCTATAATCCCTAACAACGGTTTGTGGTCAGTAACAATAGTAAAAACTCATCCATACACATATTCATGAAACCGTTTCATAGCAGATACAACAGCAAGAGCCTCTTTGTCGATCTGGCAATAATTACGTTCAGCCTTTGACAAGGTCCTTGAAAAATAGGCAATAGGGGCCTCACTACCATTTAGTAACACATGACTCAAAATGGCTCCTACTCCAAATGGTGACGCGTCACATGTAATTGTTAAAGGCAGAGTATCGTTATACTGCATTAAAACAGCATCTGAGCTTAGTAAGTTTTTCACTTGTCGGAATGCGTGCTCCTCGTGGTGTCCCCAGACCCAGGTTGCTTTTTTGTCGAGAAGTCTATGGAGGTGCTCAGCTACGGTCGCTTTCTGGGGCAAGAAGATGTTGTAAAAATTAATGAGCCCCAGGAAAGCTTGGAGATCAGTTCTATTTCTGGGTTTTGGGGCATTTTTGATTGCTCTCAGTTTGCTGTTAGTAGGGTGGATGCCCTGTTTATTGATTAGGTACCCCAGGAACTCTACTTTGTCTGTATACAGTTGACTTTTATTTTTTTAACCTTAAGGCCAGAGTCTTTAAATTTCTGGAGAACCAGTTTAAGCCGCTTTTCTAGTATTTCTCTATTCGGGGCCGCAATTCAAATGTCATCAAAATATGGCACGACCCCCTTGATCCCTTGCAAGAGTCTCTTCATCAGACTTTGAAAAATCCCTGGGGCTACGCTCACTCCGAATTGGAGTCGGTTGCACTTAAAGGCACCTTGGTGCATAACGATTGTCTGTGCCTCTGTGGTTGTTTTATCTACAGGCAGTTGTTGGTAGGCCTGTGCTAAATCCAATTTAGCGAAGACTTTTCCGCCCCCCTGGGAATGGAGAATGTGTTGTACCACCGGTACCGGGAAAGCGTTCTGTTGAAGAGCGTGATTAAGGGTAGCCCAGTAGCCCCCACAAATCCTTAACGATCTATCCGGTTTGATGGGTATTACAATTGGGGTTTCCCAATGAGCGTGGTCAGTTGGTTCTAAAACACCCTGGGCTATTAACTTATCGAAACACCCTGGGCTATTAACTGCTCGTCAATTTTTGGTTTAAGGGCAAAAGGTACCTGACGAGGCTTAAGGTGGATGGGGGCTACTTCAGGGTTAAGGTTAAATGATATCGGGGTCCCCTTGTACTCGCCTAGTTTGTCTGTGAAAACGACCTGGAATTCCTGGACGATGGCCTCCTCCCAGTCATCGCTTCTGGTTTGGTGAATGCCGGCTAGCTCGATCCCGAGTGGGGTGAACCATTGCAGGCTTAACAAGCTAGGCCGGTCACGGTCGACGATGGTCAGTGGTAATGACGCAGTACAATTTTTGAATGATACTTGGACTTGGCTGGATCCAACGACCAGAATTCGGTTCCCCTGTGTTGTACCACCGGTACCGGGAAGTTGAATATGATTCTTTGGGCTCTGAGGTCTTGACGCCGGACGGCAGGGATTAATTGTTTAAGAGTCTTCCAGGAAACCATCGAGAGGGACGATCCTGAATCGACTTCCATCACACAAAGCTGGTTTTCGATGGCGACCTTCATTCAGATCTTCTTTGCGTCTAGCGATGAGGCGTGACCGATTGTGATGGTTTGGTGTGCCTCTTCTCTTCTCGATAAAATGGCCGGTGTTTTATTTCTGTAGGAGTGGTTGTTCCATTGGCGGTTCAAATGTTCCCGACTCACAGGGCGATTCTCTGTTGTCTGGCGGTAGTTGTTTCCCTACTGAAATGGGCTGGGTCCTTGCTTGCTTCTACAGACCTTCCCGATGTGGCCTCTTTTCCCACAGAAATGGCAGAGCGCATCAAGGAATTTGCAGTCTGATTGCGGGTGGTTTGCCCCACAACCCGCGCATTGGTGCGGTAGTCTTTGATTTTGCTGGTGGCATTGGTCACGTTCAGACCGGAGCTGATTGACCTCCTCCTCATCACTTTCTGATGGCGATTTGAGGTCCTCATGGTGGGTTGCTGTTGTGTGCCTCTCCAGGCGAGGTGAGGTATCGCTGGCGAGTTGACGGAGCGGTGCGTTGGTGCAGCACATTCAGGCGGCCAACTTCCTGGTTGCTTCTTCTGCAGTAGCGTCCTTGATGACATCAGCAAGGTTGATGTCCCCTTTTGCCATGATCTTGCTGTGCACCGTCTGGTCATCTAATCCCAGAATTATTCGGTCTCTCAGAGCTTCTTCAAGGTCTGTAAACCCACAGAGGCCTCCCAGGTTCTGGAGATCCGTGATGAAATCTGCAATGCTCTCTCCTTTCTGCTGGTCCCTCTGGTAAAATTCATATCTTCGAACAAGCGTTGGTACAGCGGGTGCATAATGGGCCCGTAGAAGGGGCTCGAGGACGTCCCAGTCCATGGATTTCACCTCAGCCGGTTTCGCTAGTGCCTTGGCCATCTTAAAGATGGCAGGCCCACAATGGGTCAGGAACACTGCTCGCTTTTTCCCCGTAGTAGCATCCTTCAAGTTGTTGGTTTCCAGAAAAATATGGAACCGGTCTATGTACGCGTCCCAGTCTTCTTGTGCCGGGTCAAATGGAGCGGGTGGTATGGCGCCTCCGGACATGGTTCCATTGTCGATGTGCCTTCAGCCACGTGCTCTGTTTGGTGTTCTGTAGTGTTCAGTCAGCTCTGATGTCTCCGCATCCCATCCTCGTCGCCAGTGTTAAGTTCTGTGCATGGGTGCAAGGAATGGAGATGAGGCAGTGAACAGTGAACTTCAACTCTTTATTAATCATCGTGAACAGAGCAAAAACCTGGGGCAGCAGCAGCCCTTTTATAGAGCATGCTGCTGACCTATTAACCAATGAGAACATGGAAGCATTAAACCCTTGAACCAATGAGAGTGGCTCGTTAACAGCCAATCAGATTGCCCAGAACGGACCAATCCGATATCGCTATTATCGGCCAATCAGAAGTGCAGGATTAGAACCCTGCTTTTTCTTTAAGTTTTGATAAACTTTATTTAAGCATTTTTATTAGTTCATAACACTTTTCATCATAATGAAAATAAGAACCAGTTGGGGTTTTATCTATTCCTGATGCTACAGCTGACTCCCATCTCATTCCATCCTTTGGAGAAATTACAGTGACATTGAAAAAAGTGCTTTATGGTCCTTTACCTATGATCATTGTAGCATCTCAACAGTCACATGATCAAAATTTGAGGGCTTGGAAATCAGCACATATTTACCATGCAGAATCCCAGGGTCATGTGATTGCCATTTCCAACCTTCCCAGCTGGCACCTAACAAAGAAGGTCAAAGGCAAAAGCTGGATTCAATTTACAACTCCATGACTCACTTAACTGTAGTGATTCACTTAGCACCCACAGCAAAAATAGATTTTAAAAGTGGATGTGACTTACTTAACCACCTTGTTTAGAAACAGAAATTTTGATTGCAATTGTGGTTGTATATTACAGGCAGTAATATACTTGTAATGTTTCTGATTACTGTTGAAGTTATTGTCCCAAAGGCACTTTTTCAAGAGTAATTACAACCATGACCTTGATGACTGAGAATCTCCATAGACATCTTGAAATTATTATTTTTTTCCTGCTAGTATCTCATGAGATAAAATGGAATCATTTCTGTACAAGTTTCTGTTGACATGCAAGGTCAGGTAAGAAATTATCTTAATATTTTATTTGCAACACTCCTTTGAATATCATCTTTGCAACAGGGGCAGTTTATGTAGGAAGCTAAAAAGCATTAACCAATAAAAGGTCAAATTTGTGCAGCCATTATTAGCACTTCCAAAACATAGCTACACTGTGTATAGGATGTTTGTATAACCTGTTTACACAGGACAAATTTTAGCCTGAAAGACTCTAAAATAGCTTCAAGACCCATAAGAATGCGAAACAAAGGCTTTTGAAGAGAAGCAGACCATTCACAGAACCTGCACCATCTTCTCTAATAGGCTGATATAGGGTATCTGCCTGCTCTGAAAATTATTTATAATTAAAGTATGTACAAACTTAATACTAGTTCATTCACCTTTTGACCATTTTGGATGAAATGTTTTTTATATATATATTTAAGAATATATATTTTAAATATATTCTCAGCAACATACAGGAGAAGCAGATAGCTTAATCTCAGGTTTATAGAACTGGTCAATTAGTACAGAATCTGAAGCTTTCCAGAATAAAACATCATTGCAGGATTGTACTGTATTTAATCTGTCTATTGAAAATGAAGTTAAAATTCCCCTCATAGATTTTTGGGCATTAGCAAATATTTTGTATCAGGGAAAACATTGAACATGAAAAAATGATGGTTCAAACAAGTTCAAATATATACATATTAAACTCTTGCCCAACATATTTGAACTGATAATGCTTTAAAGTTCAGCAATTCAACTGACAATACATATTAATATTATGCTACAAAAGTATTTATCTTTCCTCAACATTCTTCCTCAAATATTTTAATTTCCTAACCTCACGGAAAAGTAGCTTTTAATACCTGATTAGCAGTGACTTAGAAACACAATTCTAATTTTACAGCCAGGTATCCTGGATTTTTATATCTAGTAATGATTCATTTTCATGATATTTCTCTGTTCTAAAAAAAGTAATAGCAACATAAAATGGAAAACCTGGGGACTTTTAAAAATGTTTGGTTTTCCAATGGAACAGATTTTAATTTATTTATTAAATGTATATGCTGCTCATTTCCCAAATAGGGCAATTCTTGGATGTTAGGTAAATTGGAGATTATAAAATAAAATATTTTATTTATGAAATATAGCACTTCTATTCCAACCCTCCACCATGAAGAGCAATTCACAAAGAATTTACAAACATAGCTCATCTGATGCCATGCCCAATAAGCTCCCTGCTGGATAATTAGTTCTTGCTTGCTTTCCCAATCAGTACTCATCAAAAGATCTTCTAACATAGGTGTTTAGGGCAAATGTTAGCCTTTTTCAGAATTTAGATCCTGTTGCTGAAAGAAGGAATTACCGGCATTGCACTTGATATACAATTTCCTGCAAGAAAAGCAAAAAAAAAAAAAAAAAGTCAATATGTAGATGAGGTCGTATTTGTTTCCCATTCAAATAAACACAGTTTGCTCATATAACACTTGGGATTTCATTAATTTACCTGTGACACATTGCTACATTTAATTGCCTTTGACAATTAGTAACATTTCAACACTTTCCCTAATGGCCCAATTAGAATCATGCTTGTCTTCTGGGCAATAAATAGTAAAACATAATAATAAATGGTTAGTAAGGCACCCAGTCCTTAACAAAATCTCTTTTATATAGGTTTTGTATAGGAAAAAGAAACAGAGCATGAAACACAGGCCACTTCAGTTCTGCTTTAGTCAAATTAAAGCTAAGTGGAAAGCTCTGCCTGTTTCTTCCCATAGACATGCCTTTCTCCTGCAAAAACCTGTGTTGAGAATGCTTTAATTGATTATAGGATAAAGTGCTGAGTTTTTGCTTCTGTCCACTTAATGTATTATCGATCACTTTGTAAAGTAAACAAACAATGTGATGTTGAATAAATTCCTTTTCCAAGCTGGGGCCCTATTGGGACGATAAAGGAAGGAAAAGACTCTTTCTTGCCAAGCTGCAAGCTATAGCAGAAATGTTTGTGAAGATGGAAAACATAATTTCTAGATAGTCTTAGTCAAGATCAGAATGTAGTTTTGGATGCAGTTTGATTTATGCTCAGTGAGAAACAGATAGATGCCAATACTGGGGATGTAGTAATTACAGTTAAAGCAACATTATTTGTACCTAACAAGAATGGATGATTGTCTTGTACTCAAGACACTGAACTGGTTATCTATACTATAAGGGCCTTTTTCAAGAAAATATTTAAGCATGAATCTTTGCAGTTCTGAAATCCTGCATCCACAAACATGCAGAGACTGCAAAGCTGGTCCATATAATTTGCATATAATATAAATACTTCTAATCCTAGAATGGATTTTCCAAGATTAAAACAGGATCCAGGTGGTACTGTACAAGACAAAATGGCAAAATCTGGCCACATTGTCAAATGTTGACACTATCACTTGAAATTACACAATATTTTTACCTTCAATCCCACACAATTTTGATCTAAGGACCAAAATGTGTAATGTGGCAGCATTATAAGATTTTGGATAGATGAATGGGATTAATTAATTTTGTGGTCCTGCAGACACCAGATAAGATGGAATCTACGCTTCTAGACCCTACATTGCTATCTCCTGTTTTTTGTATAATTAAAACGAGGAAGGACTATATAGTGGTTTAATTAAAATAAAATATTGTTAGTTGTTATTAAGAGGCTTCTATCTTTGGGGATTAATTTAATTTGGGTAATATGAACTTTTTTTGCTTAACTATTAGTTCTTGTGTATTTATAATATATAAGTAAATGCATGGAATAACTGATAAAATAGCCTTTTTCAGATAGCTGAATAACTGATAAAATAGCCTTTTTCAGATAGCTGAACAAAGGATATGTAGAAGGAAGCTATGACTTGTTACCAGGGTTGGGATCCGACCGGTGTAACTACCGGTTCAATGATTTTACATTTTGCACGCGCATGCGTGTATATCATTGTCAGCTAGCTGCCTGGACAGCTGAGTAGCGCTGCATGCAGGTGCTTTTTCCCTGCTTTTTATATCGCACCTGTGTCGCACAAAGCAGCTGTGGTTGAAAAAGCAGGAAATAAAGGTCAGGTAAAGCCTGGGCAGGCGGGTGGGCCAAAACAACAGCAGACATAGAATTGGGTCTATGTATGCCCTCTGTCCGCTGCTCTTCAGAACTACCGGTTCTACAGAGCTGGACAGAACCAGTAGAATCCCACTCCTGCTTGTTACCAATCATGCTGTAATGCATTACATGGTAAGTAAGTGTTTAAATTACAGTAAGACAGATTCTAATAGAAGAAAATATTTGAAGCTCAAGGTTGAACTATGGGGACCTTGGTGCTTTCTGAGCTTGGTTGTTTGCTTGTAGACATGTACTGTTGATGTTACTTACTCGGTAATGAAAGTTCAACTCAGAGAGCATCAAAGATTCCACAATCATATTCTAATATAACATGGATACAAATGTTCTAATAGCAAGAGCAGTTCAGCAATAAAATTAATTACCACGAGATGGGAACCTTCTTTCAATTGGATATGTTGAAGCAAGGACTGAATAACCATTTATTGTGGATACTTTCACTTGGATTCTAATAATGAGCAAAAAATGGTACCCTGTGCCATAGGTCAGCTCATCTAAATTTATGATTTGATTATCTATTTGCATATATGGCACCAATATTTTGGATAGTTATCCTACGGTATCCACTGTAAGATATTAGGTAGATATCCTACAGTATCCAAGCTTTTTTATAAAATGAAATCCCTTTCCTATCATTCATAAATGACCACAGTCAATTGTTCTATTTCAGACAGAATTGTGTTGCTTTAGGGAGGGATTTATTTTGGTTATTAGTCACATCTCTTTGTGAATGAAAAACAGAAAAAATCCACACAAAGATATATGTGCATATTTCTTCTTTGATAAAATGTGCATAAAATGTGTTTAAGGACGCTTTATCGGCTGATGTTCTTGCCAGAAATAACAAAGAGAAATGTGTTAATAAATTGTGGTTTTATGCTTAATGAACAATTGATGTCCATCTAGCATGAATCAGGCCATGCAGCTCAACTTCATTGTATTTATAGCTTGCTGGCTAAGGCCATTAAATTTCTGAGCTGTGGTCTGTTGTCCTTATCATTTTATTACATACTTTATTGCCCATTGTTCATGGACAAAAAACAGACATTAGATTTAAAGCCAATGCTATATTTATGTTAGCTCACTTATAGGTAGTAATCTCTGTTCTTCTCTTTTATCTTTCTTAATTCCAGGATAGCTAATTCAGCCAGAAAAGTACTATAAGTCATGTCATGATACTCCACAGACACAGGAAGGTCTACTGTTTGCATTTTACACAGCTTAGGAAAATCAATTCCACATCAATTGTGTGTCACTTCTGTTGACCTTTAGGGAATCTAGGCTTTCCCCCTCCCCTTTCTCCTTTCATTGTTTTGACAATCAATCTTGTTTTACTGGAAGAAGGGAAAATATGTCAGTAAATACACACACATACATATAATACACATAAGGAAGCCTTACAGAATCAGGCTAGCCTCCCTAATCCTAAAACATAAGCACATATAAACATGCATACAGAGAACCTAGAGTGAATATTATGGCAATCCATTTCAAAACTGTCATTGATTAAGTTTCTTGAAATTTCCAGAAGTCATTTTTAAAATTAATGATATTAATAATAGTTTCCATCCCCATCCAATGTCAACTTGTCATTGGATTATACACTTGCGGGCAACATTTATTTTCATTTATCTTCGTTTAATTGTGAGAGTGTTTCCAACTAAAACTAGGATATAGTGGCTTTTAAATAAATATATAAATAAAGCATTTTAAAAGGCCAAATTTGGCTATACCTAATCAATCCCGGCAGATCTCAGAAAAGCTAGAGCTAGAGGACGTCAGACCTGATTAATACTTGCATGAGATACTTCCAAGTATTATAAGATGCTAAGAGACTCGACTGAGAAGTTTGTATTCATTATATATATATATATATATATATATATATATATATATATATATACACATATACATATATATATATATATATATATATATATATATATATATATATATATATATATATATATATATAATGAATTCAAATATATATATATATATATATATATATATATATATATATATATATATATATATATATATATATATATGTTTGAAAGCAATTATGAAAGAATTGTGTTTGGGAGAATTACTGGTAAAAAGAAACCAGGCCACAAAAAAAACACAATGGTTGGACACCATGAAAGATGACACTAGTCTAAGGCATAGAACAACTCAAAGAAGTAGTGTAAGATTGGAAGATGTAGAGACACCTGGGCCAAAGAATCATCAAGAATTGGACTCAACTGAATGGATAACATTATCTAACTTTCCATCTAGCTATCATCTATCTCCTATCAGGTGGATCTCATGTGTATTCTTGCCATAGGCATGTCATTGTGCTCATAAGGAGCTGTCTCAAAAGTGATTTTCCTTGTATGCATGATATAGCATTCTTTCCAAGAGTGCAAAGAAGAGCAACAAAGATGATTAGGGGACTGGAGGCTAAAACATATGAAGAACGGGATATGTGTAGTTTGACGAAAAGAAGGACTAGGTTGACACGACAGTAGGGTTCCAGTATCTCAGGGGCTACCACAGAGAGAGAGGTGTCAAGCTGTTTTCCAGGACATCTGAGGGTAGGACAAGAAGCAATGGTTGAAAACTAATCAAGGAGAAAAGCAACTTAGAACTAAGGAGAAATTTGCTGACAGTTAGAACAATTAATCAGTGGAGCAACTCCAGAAGTTGTGAATGCTCCAACACTGGAAGTTTTTAAGAAGAGATTGGATAACCATTTGTCTGAAGTGGTGTAAGATTTCCTGCCTAAGCAGGAGGTTGGACTAGAAGACTAAGTAGTATGGAAACTTACCACAAAATATTTACTTTTGGAAGATAATTTTGGTCAAAAAGAAAGGTTACCCCAAATGTCAGTTTTAACATCTCTTTGCATACGAATAGAATAGAATGGAATGGAATGGAATAGAATAGAATAGAATAGAATAGAATAGAATAGAATAGAATAGAATAGAATAGAATAGAATAGAATAGAATAGAATAGAATAACAGAGGTGGAAAAGGAATGTTGGAGGTCTTCTAGTCCAACCTCCTGCTTAGGCAGGAAATCTTACACCACTTCAGACAAATGGTTATCCAATCTCTTCTTAAAAACTTCCAGTGTTGGAGCATTCACAACTTCTGGAGTTGCTCCACTGATTAATTGTTCTAACTGTCAGCAAATTTCTCCTTAGTTCTAAGTTGCTTTTCTCCTTGATTAGTTTTCACCCATTGCTTCTTGTCCTACCCTCAGATGTCCTGGAAAACAGCTTGACACCTCTCTCTCTGTGGTAGCGCCTGAGATACTGGAACCCTACTGTCGTGTCAACCTAGTCCTTCTTTTCGTCAAACTACACATATCCCGTTCTTCATATGTTTTAGCCTCCAGTCCCCTAATCATCTTTGTTGCTCTTCTCTGCACTCTTTCTAGAGTCTCCACATCTGTTTTACATTGTGATGACCAAAACTGCAGTTTTCCAAGTGTGGCCTTACCAAGGCATTATAAAGTGATATTTTGTTTCTTAGATCTACTTAGTTCAGGAACCTGGATAATTTTAAGAGTGCTAAGTATTTTCACAATAAAGCTTTCTGTAATGAGCTATCAGTAAAACTTTGAGGGACAGGAAGAGCTGCAACCAAGACAATGGTCAGTTAAGAGAAATCTGAATCAAAAAGAGGATGTAATCAGATAAAACAATAAGATTTTATTCTTTCTAATTCTCTTGAATGCAAAGGCAAGAAGGAGAGAGGTTGTTTCAGTCCACCCTCACTACAATTAGCATCACGACTTAACTGATTTTTCTTTTTATGTTACTCTTCCATCTGGGGGATTTGAGAAACATGCACAAAAATAACAGTCTGCAATAATACAGTTTAAAAAAAAATTAATAAGATAATGAATAATTAAATTACATTTTTAGCACAAGACAATAAGACAAAAAGGAACATGTTAAATTTAATTTTAAAATAACAGCAATCTTGGACTAGTAGTCTTCTTGCAAATATTATATTATTTTTTAAAAAATATATATTTTTGTATCTGATAACCTTGATCAATTTGCCAGCAATATAAAAAAGTAGAAGAGAGAACTTTCAAGGTCTTTACTTAAATATTGGCAATCCAATTTACTGAAATGGAAGTGATGGAGTTGAGTTATAAAAGGTACCGCTGTCAACTAAAATGACAGCAAACTCTATTCCACTTTTCATTTTCTATGGGATTAATGATGACATTTCTGAATACAGGGGTTTGCAGATGTTTCAAAAGCGTAACACTCTAAACCCTTAATAGAAATTCTAGAAATTGTTACTCCGACTTGTTTCCAGAGTGCCAGGTGAAATAAGATAGCAGAAAAGATGATAAACAAAGAGCTTAATTAATACTAAATATTGAAATAATGTTAAGTTATAGCCATTAACAGCATGCTGCACTTCCTGTTTCATGGGAGAAATTTGTAAACTGTGATTTAATAAATTAATCTAATACATAATCTAAGCAGCATAAATTTTACATAAAAATAATTGAGGCGTTTTGTTTTTTTTTACATCACAACCCTCACCACAAGATTCATTAGGCATTTGCAAACTTTAAATAATTTGTGCCTTGTCCCCTGTAAAACAACCCATTCCCTGTCTTATGCCCATTTGGCAATGTTAGTCTTTTTGCTTGCTTAGATTTCATCGAGGGACTATTTATATCAGCTGCCTGGGTAAGAAACCAACTTGCCAGTAATATCCAAGGTACCAATTGGTGGTCTTGTGAGCATAGCTTTAACTGCAAAACGACAATCTGTGCTTCCAGTTTCACCACTGCCTTATTCATTATATATTACATCTCCCAATTCTTGTATGAAGAATAATTTTTGGCTGCTTTGTTCCTATAACTCTGATATTGCTTTTGATGGGTTTGCAGCTCCTGGAGCAGGCAAATGAAATGCATCAAATATAAGTGTAATGACATAAAGTTCATGAAGGGATTCTACAGGATTTGTTATAACTGTTTATTGACTTTCATATTTTGATTAATAAGGGTTTGCCTTAAGACCAGACTGTTGATGGGAAAGGCATATTTAGAAAAGATCTAGCAGCAATAAACAATTTAAAAAGGCTTCCATCAACTGCATTGACTAAAGAAGATGAAATAGACTCCCACAATCTGATGTCCTGTAGGGAGTGCATTTCCCAGAATTCCAGGTTCCTGGTGTCATCTTTGGATAATGGCCATATGGTCTTCTGGGAGCTTTAGTCCTAGCACACTTTGTTTTCTCAGCTGGAAAAAGAAATGTGGTGGCTGCCTATTTCAATGAATCTGCTACTCCTGATTTACCTCTTTAATAAGTGCTATATAAAAACTCATCAGATGTGTCTTTGCAGAAATTAATCACCCAAAGGAAATTTGGATTTATGAATAAAACAATGTTTTATTAAGTTGCTAATAACTTTCAATCGAATAGCATTCAGAATACATTGAAGCAGACATACTCCTGCAAGTAATTGGCTTGCCACATCTGCCTTCCTTTCTAATTGGACTAATTATGGCAGTGTAGGATCATGTTCATTGCTCCACTGAAAGCAGGAAGCCTTGATTTACAGCAACAGGCATGGCAATTAGAGAGAATTAATTCATAAGGCAACATCTAAATAAATCATATTATGAGTAGGCAGCAATGTAATTACTGTGACTGGTAGTTCCCTTGTGGAAAACATCATCCTTCAACCCAAAATGAGCTTTTGAACCTTTCCAAGAATCCAATGTAGTATTTCCTCTTTCAATAACATTTGGTTTGATTTGATTTTGTTGTTTCTGAAGATCTAATTGATGCAGTGTCAAAAAGAGGAAGACCTGAAAATTCTCGAGCTAAGAAGAACAAGTCCTTGTTAGTTTCATGTTCGTACTTCTGCTGAATTAGAAGCATATTCATCTCCAATGAATCAGAGAAGCCACTTGTTGTAACCAGTGAAAGATGAAACCTAATATTTTTATTGTATAAAGTTTCATGCCTCTGCCTTTATAACTTGTACAACATATTTCTCTATTTTAATAATACTACTGACAAGCCTAGACTATTAAACTCAAGGTCTGGTATGGAGATGATTCCCCCAACCTTTTTCTTTATCATTCCTTTTGTGACCATATCTGGATAGCTAACGGGGGCAGCAAAAATGTTAAGAAAGTTTTAAGAATATCTTTCTTGTCTGCCATCTAGTTCTCATCTGGATTACTGTAAGGTACACCTAGTAACTTGAAGTCTTGATTTCCATGGTCAACTAGATCAGTCATCATTTTGTAAGCTGATAGCAATGAGAAGGAGCCTGACAGGATCCTTTCAGACTAACACATTTTATTAAAATGCATAAGCTTTCAAGAGCTACAGCTCACATCTTTAGGTACATGGAAAGCTTACATTTTTGAATGCATTCTGTTGGTCTAAAAAAGATGTTAGAAGACTAGTAGATTTTTTACCACCGTACCATAGACTAAGAGAGCTTTCTTCTACAGTGTAAGTAAAGAGTATGTCTAGACAGCTTTAATAAACTGCTCCATTGGTTTCTTATCATCAGTCTTCACTCGTGTTGTTTCTGCCTTGTTATTACAGAGTCTTTGGTTGCTTCTTTTTTTTCAGGCACAAGATTCTTATATTAAAAGTGCCAATCCTTAGTACTTCAGTGCTTGTCCTAATCCGTGGCTTGTTTCACATCTGAAAATATGAATGTTGCCACTTTCTTGAAGTTGACAAATTCTTAATCTGAAAGACAAACTGTTGTGAACTAAGCCAATGCAGTGATAACAACCCTAAATAGCTTTACTTTGCAGCAGGCTCGTAATCCTGCACTTCTCATTGGCCTGCGAATAGCGAGTCATGATTGGTCATTTCTGGCCAGTCTGATTGGCTGTTAATGGGCCTTTCTGGTTGGATGCTTGTGAGAGTGGTAAACTCAAATCATTGGTTGTTTTGACAGCAGCCAGCTCTATAAAAGAGCTGCTGCTGCCGGGCTTCCGGTTTCGCGTGGCTTCGGGGCAGCAGGAATTCGTGACAGCTCGCGATTCCTGCTGTGCTAGCCGCCGAGGTACCCCCGATCCAGATGGGTCAGGGGGATATGGCTGCCCTGTAGGGACAGCTGAAGAGAGAGGGGAGTCGGACAGGGGGTTGGGGGTGTCGCAGACCCCCTCCTCCTCCGGAAAAACCCCTTTTTCCCAAGGCGGTGGAGCGGCGGTCAGCAATGGCCGCCACGAAGAAGCCAGCAACCGGGTAAGATTGTGCTGGAGGAAGTAAGAAAAGTGAAAGTGCTGTCTGAACTGGGTCAAGTAACATCTTTAAAATTGGTTGGAACTGAGCTGTTTGAATTGCTGGAGGATACATTGTATCCCTAAGAAGATCGAAAGCGGCGGAGAAGCTGTTAAAGGGAACTTTTTTTTTTCTTCACTCTCCCACCCCATGGAAACAGCAGATATGTTTGGACATATTGGACATTGAAAGTGAATTGTTTTGAGAGTTGAAGCTAAGGGACAAAAGGGTTTTTGGACATTGAAAAACTTAAAAAATTGGAAAACCCTTGTTGGAGGTATGGATTTCTGATTATTTAAAATTGATATTGCAAGTGGGAAGGGAGAGGAAAAAAAATTGGAGCAGAAGCTGAAAAAGGAGGAGATTGCCTAGAATCCCAAAGAAAGGTATGTGGTAATTGGAACTCTTTGATTAAACATTAACCCCAGAACGAGAAAAAGAAGAAGGAAGAAAAGTATTAATTTTTGGAACTTTTTTTTTGAATTATTCTTGATTAAAAATATTTGTGGTTGTTTTGGGAAAAGTTTCTTTTTTCATAATGGCATCACTTGTGGATGAACTAAAGACTGAATATCAAAAATATAAAAAAGAAGATACTTTGGGCACTTTGTTTCAATTCTTAGAAATGGCGTTATGTACTTATGAAAAGTTGACTACGCAGCAGAAGGACTGGGATAAAGAAGAAGAGGAAGAAGAAGCCATCTTTGATGAACAATGGGTTCTTTCCGGGGAGGAGGAGAAAAAGGATAAGAAAAGGGGGATTTTAAGAATTATAAAAACAACCAAAGAAGAGAAAAATGAGCGGAAAGGTGGAGGCAAGGTTAGAAAGCAAAGGAAAGGGAGTAAGAAAAGGGAGGAGGAAAGACAAAGGGGTAAAAAGGGCAAGGAGAAGAATAAGCAAGAGAGAAAGGGGGGGAGGAGAAGCCTCAATGGGGGGAAGCAAGATTTAAAGAAAAAAAATTTATTCAGAGACAATGGGTGAATTTAATTTAGGATAAAAGAGGGATTCTGGAGGGTACATAAGATTGTGTTTTTTATATGTGTATTTAGAGTATAAAATTCATTGTGTAATTTTAGAATATTTTAAACAGAATCCCAAGAAAAATTGTTATATGAAGTACTTTTAAGATAGGGTAATGAGTTATAGACGTTACTCCAATTGGTGTATAGGAGAAGTATAATAAAAGAAAAAAGATGAATGGATAGTTGGAAATAGAACAGACAAAGAATATCATTGAAAATGGTAATAAGATATGAAAGGATATATAAAGGTTTTGTTATGTTTTTTTTTTCTTTTTTGGATGTTGTATATTGAAAAAAGGCAAAAAAAATTTTAATTAATAAGAAATAATTTGGATGAAAAGGAGAAGTTGGGATAAGATATGAAGTTAAATAGACAAAGTATTGATACTATAATTTGGGATTGTTATGTTCTATTGGTTTTCTTCTTTTATTATTTTTTCTTAGAAAAGAACTTATAAGCTGTTATGCCTTGTGCATTGTTTATATAAAATTGATAAAAATGATTTATATATATAATATAAAAAAGAAAATGATAATCAGATATGGAAGGATATATAAAGTGAATATGATGTTTGAATTTGTGTCTGTGTGAAGAGTTTCAATCCGGGATCAGACAACCTTCAGAAAAGATCTTTTAGTTTTGTTTCTATGTAAAATTAATAAAATTTGTTTAAAAAAAAAAAAAAGAGCTGCTGCTGCCCAAGTATTTGTTCTGTTCTTATTTCACAATAAAGAGTTGAAGTCACCGTTCGATGTCTCATCTCTATTCCTTGCACCCATGCTCAGGACTTAACACTGGCGACGAGGGTGGGATGCAGAGACGATAGAGCTGACTAAGCTCTCATCAAACAAGACAGAGCACGTGGCTGAAGAGCACATGCAACAAACGGCAAAATGACCAGCGGCGCCATACCACCCACTCCATTTGACCCAGCAACCGAAGACTGGGACTCGTATATAGACCGTTTCCAGATGTTCCGAGAGACCAACAATTTAAAAGATGCTACGCCTGGCAAGAAACGAGCAGTGTTCCTGACTCACTGCAGCCCTGCCATTTTCAAAATGGCTAAAGCACTTGCCAAACCAGCGGAAGTGAAGACCATGGATTGGGATAACCTCGCACTGATCCTCTGGGCCCATTACGCACCCGCGGAACCTACACTGATATGAAGACATGAGTTTTACCAAAGGGACCAACGGAAGAATGAGAGCGTTGGGGACTTCGTAGCCAACCTCCGGAACCTAGAAGGCCTTTGTGGTTTTGCAAACCTTGAGGAAGCCCTGAGAGACCGCATAGTTCTGGGATTAGATGCACCCACTGTGCAGAGTAAACTCATGGCAAAAGGAGACATCAGCCTTGCAGATGTCATCACCGACGCTACTGCCGCAGAAGCAACCAGGAAGTCAGCTGCTCGAATGCACCAAGCGAACACACCGCATCGCCAACTCGCTAACGATAGCCTGCTCGCTGCTGAGAAGCACACTATTACCGCCCACCACGAAGACCTCGAGTCATCCTCAGACAGTGAGGAAGAGGAGGTCAACCGACTCCACTCGGAATGAAAGCAAAGGAACCAAAGACTTTCGTGCCAATGTGCTGGTTGCGGAGCAAACCACCCACGATCGGACTGTAAATTCCTCGATGCACTCTGCCGTACCTGCAGGAAAAGAGGCCATATTGCGAAGGTCTGCAGAAGCAAGTGAGAGTCCAGTCCCAGCTGAAGGGAGAACAACCTCCGCCGGGAGACAGGCAAACCACCTGAGAATCGGGACCGCCTGAACCACCAATGGAACAACCACTACTACTACAGAAATCGAGCACCTGCCTCTTCAACGAGATGAGAAGAGGTGCACCAAACCATTATTATCGGCCACGCTTCATCGTTCGATGCAAGAAAGATCCGTGTAAGGGTTACTATTGAGAATCGACCGTACGTGATGGAAGTCGATTCGGGATCATTCCTATCAATGGTATCCTGGAAGACCCTCAAGCAGCTGATCCCTGACATCTGCCGCCAGGACCTCAGCACTCAACGAATCATCCTAAAAGACTACCAGGGAAACAGAAATTCCAGTTATCGGTTCCAGCCACATCCAAGTATCCTTTAAGGATCGCACCGCAACGCTTCCCTTGACTGTCATCAATCGTGACTGACCCAGTTTGTTAGGGTTACAGTGGTTCGCTCCACTTGGGATTGAACTAGCCAGCATACACCAAACCAGAAGCGACAACTGGGAAGAGGCCCTCATCCAGGAATTCCAGGACATGTTCACAGGAACATTAGGCAAGTACAAGAGGACCCCTATATTGTTTAATCTCAGCCCCGATGTAGCCCCCATTCGGCTTAAGCCTCGTCGGGTACCTTTTGCCCTCAAGCCGAAGATCGACGAGCAGCTAGATAAACTGATAGCCCAGGGCGTGTTGGAACCGATTGACCATGCTCGCTGGGAAACTCCAATAGTAACGCCCATGAAGCCAGATGGTTCGTTAAGAATTTGTGGGGATTACCGGACCACTCTAAATCATGCTCTTCAACAGAGCGCTTACCCAGTACCGGTGGTCCAACACCTTCTTCACTCACTGGGTGGTGGAAAAATATTTGCGAAATTGGATTTAGCTCAGGTGTACCAGCAACTACCTGTAGACGCGACAACTGCAGAAGCCCAGACAATAGTTACACACAGAGGCGCCTTCAAGTACAATAGACTCCAATTTGGAGTAAGCGTGGTGCCTGGCATTTTCCAAAGTTTGATGGAGAGACTATTACAAGGCATAAAAGGTGTCGTGCCTGATTTTGATGACGTCTTAATAGCTGCCCCCACTAAAGAGTTATTAGATAATGACTCAGAAAGGTTCTTCAGAAATTAAAAGACGCTAGCCTGAAAGTAAAAAGGGACAAGTGTCAACTTTGTACGGAGAGAGCGGAGTTCCTGGGATACCTTCTCGACAGACAGGGAATCCACCCCACCAAGAAAAAACTAACTGCAATCAAAAACACCCCAAGACCTAGGAATAAGACAGACCTCCAAGCCTTCCTGGGACTCATTAACTTTTATAACATTTTCTTGCCCCAGAAGGCGACCATAGCCGAGCCCCTACATAGACTTCTCAACAAAAAGGCTTTCTGGGTCTGGGGACGGCGTGAAGAAAGGGCATTCCAACAAGTAAAAGATCTCTTAACCTCTGATGCTGTATTGATGAAATACAACGAGACTCTACACTTAACGGTTACCTGTGACGCCTCACCATTCAGAGTGGGAGCCATTTTAAGCCATGTCCTACCAAATGGGAATGAGGCACCTATTGCGTTCTTTTCGAGAACCTTGTCTAAGACTGAAAGCAACTATAGTCAACTTGATAAAGAGGCTCTCGCTATTGTATCTACAATGAAATGGTTCCATGAATTTGTGTATGGAAGACCCTTTGCCATAATTACAGATCACAAGCTGCTACTTGGTATTTTGGTGGGAAACAAACCAACTCCCCATATCTTATCACCAAGAATGACACGTGGTCGGAATTTTTAGCCGCCTATGATTACCAATTGCAACACCGCCCAGGGAAAACCATTCCCCACACTGACGCTTTGAGCTGCTCTCCACTGCAAGACATCATAGAGGATCCAGCTCCAACTTTAGCCGTATTGCAAATTGAAACCCTTAAATCTCACCGCTGACCGCTTGAGACATCGCCTCAGAAACAAAAAAGGACCCTGTTTTGGCATGAGTCCTCAGCTGGGTGGAACGGGGTTGGCCGGTCAGCACACCCAATGACATTTTCAAGCACCACATAGACCAACTCCATTCCAGACTAGCACCTAGTCTTATCTCAGCCCCTGAATCTCTAACTGGGGGGGAAGGAACATCGAGGAGACCAGAAAAGAAATAACAGATGACTTAACAATCGAAACCCAGCTGTCTACACAACCAACCAGGGGATACTCACTGCCAGAAGGAGAACCGAACTGGGGAGTGGCCTCACCGCGAGACAGCACCGCGATGGCAGCAGATCCGGGGAACCTGGAAGACAGCACTGGCGGAAGCAGGGAGAAGCCATTCGAAGGAGCAGCGGGACCGTTTTCATCATCCAGCCCAGCTGACAGCCCACCGGAACCAGAGCCAGGACAGAAACTGGTGGAACAGCGCAGGTCAGGCAGACAGGTGAAGCGACCTGCCTATTTAAGATAGTACATCACCCCACCCCTCAGACGGAACCTAAGGGGGAGGGGTGTTGTGAACTAAGCCAACGCAGTGGTAACAACCCTAAATAGCTTTACTTTGCAGCAGGCTCGTAATCCTGCACTTCTCATTTGCCCGCGAATAGCGAGTCATGATTGGTTGTTTCTGGCCAGTCTGATTGGCTGTTAACGGGCCTCTCTGATTGGATGCTTATGAGAGCAGTAAACTCAAATCATTGGTTGTTTTGACAGCAGCCAGCTCTATAAAAGAGCTGCTGCTGCCCAAGTATTTGCTCTGTTCTTATTTCACAATAAAGAGTTGAAGTCACCGTTCGATGTCTCGTCTCCATTCCTTGCGCCCATGCTCAGGACTTAACACAAACGATGATTCTCAAAGGTATTCATGTTCTGCCATAAAATGGCACAGATGATATGCACTACCAAAGAGTTAGATTCATATGCCAGGAAACTTGAGAGATCACCAATTGTCAAATACATGTTTTTATAGGATGTGAGTCTTCATGGTTTTGAGATTATTTATAAGTGTGTCGTGCATGTCACCTCCTTCCAAGAGAATCATTTTAGAGGGGATTATTTCTGGCTGCTGTTTGTCATATACTAAGGATTCAAAAATGTAGATACCTACATGGGACAACTGGGTATGAAATCAGACATAGAATATCAGCAAAACTTTGTAATGACATTCCTTGACAACTTGAAAGATTTTGGTTTAATTGCTTGTTATCAATAGGTGAACAAAAATGTTTTTGACTACATCCTATGGATATCCCTGACTACTACCAAAAAAATTGGGAGGGAGGGAGGGAGGAACAAAGATCTGTATTTCTTTCGATGGATAAAAGTTTTTTTTAAAAAGATATATAAGGAGCAGAGAAGTCACATTGTACTTGTGTCAGAAGCACCAAGGCACTTCTGAGTTGAAAGAATGAGCCAGTGACATACTATTGCCCAGGGGATGCCAGTTGGGGACTCTTTTCATGCTCCTGGCAGGAGCTCACAGCTGCACCTGGGTCTTCAACACAAACTGCAGCTTGTTAACCCAATGTTCTAACTACATGAACCATTGTGCTCCTCAGGGGCAGGAAGTGAAACCATATTTTTGATGTTTTGTTTCCAACACACTTTTCCTTCACCAACTAGTTCTTTAATGAAAATAAGCCCCATTAAACTGAATGGGGCTAATGACACAAATGATCATAACTGGAAACAGAAATCACTTAATTGAATAAAGGGAACACATTGCAAGAGAATATATTAGTACAAAATGAATATTTGTGCTGAATTCCTGGTATCTGCAATCAGGCCAACTTCCCTAATCACCCAGTAATTAACCTTTAAAGATGTAGCTGCTATTGCCACTAAAAATTAGAAGTGAGGGCATCCCTTCATTTTTTTTCTTAATGCTAGGCAGTCATTTTCTGTTATGTTGAGTCATATCATACATATGCAAATGATGAGAATTAGCATAATATGATATTGTTTATATCTGGAACATGACATGTCATAAATCCCTCTCATCAAGGAAAGTAGTCTCCACATTTGAGCAATTATCCACTTTTAGCAGATGCCTGATCCATTGGAGAGTGGGGTGATAAATCACCCGCTAAAAAGAGTAGAAATGTAGTCATCTTGATTTGCAGTATCTTCATTTTGGCAGATAAACACAACCATCAATTATACTATCTGTAGACATAGGGAACTTTGCAAGAACTTAAAATTAACACTGTTACATATCATATCGCATTGGTTTCCTATAAGGTAAACGTAAAGGTTCCCCTTGTACATATCTGCAAGTCATTTCTGGCTCTAGGGGGCGGTGCTCATCTCTGTTACAAAGCCGAAGAGCCAGCACTGTCCAAAGACGTCTCCGTTATCATGTGGTCAGCATGACTAAATGCCGAAGGTGCACGGAACTCTTTTACCTTTTCATCAAGTGGTCCCTATTTTTCTACTTGTATTTTTACATGCTTTTTGAACTGTTAGGTTGGCAGAAGCTAGGACAAGTAATGGGAACTCACTCCGTTACACAGTGCTAGGGATTTGAATCACCAAACTGCCGATCTTTCTGATCGACAATCTCAGTGTCTTAGCCACTGAGCCACTGTGTCTGTTCCGAACTAGCAGGCTCGTAAGCCTGCAAACCTGACTGGCCCTTTACACAGCAGGCTCGTAATCCTGCATATTTGATTGGTCCATGAACAGCAAGTCGTGATTGGTCATTCCGAACTAATCTGATTGGCTAGTTAACGGGCTGCCATGATTGGACACTCCAAGCACGGCAAACTTAAACCATTGGACGCTATGACAGCAGCCAGCTCTATAAAAGGAGCTGCTGCTGTCAGGCTCTTTGCTCTTTTTTCCTGAAGTCACAATAAAGAGTTGAAGTCACTATTCGATGTCTCGTCTCTGTTATTGCGCCCACTCTCCAGGACAGAACAGTGTCCCTTCTTTGGTTTCCTATAAAAAGGTAAAGGTTCCCCTCACACATACGTGTTAGTCATTTCTGCTCTAGGGTGTGGTGCTCATCTTACAAAGATGAATGGCTATACTTACATCCAAAAGTTCATCCTTCAAATTGTTTTGCTATAAATCCCATGTTAATTTCAGTAGAAACCTGAAAGATCCCTTTGTTTGTGAGAATGGTGGTGGTTTAAGCCATAGTACCGTGTTTCTCACAAAATAAAGCTGGGCCTTATTTTTTTTTGACCCCTGAAAAAATGGCTAGGCCATCTTTTCGGGGATGACTTAATTTCCTCCCCCACCTAGAGCAGCCCATACGCACGTACCTCATCACGAGGCCACTTCTATCAGCTTATGAAAGCTCCCTGAAAGCAGAGTCTCCAGCTGCTTAAGGGCATGGCGTGGCTGCTCGTGTCCCCTCGCTTTTAGGCAGTCTCTTTCGGGAGATGGAAGCTCCCCAAGTGTAGTCACCAGCCACTTCGATCGGCTGGCCTTGGGGCGAGTGCACACACACACACACCCCTCGCCACAAGGCCATTTCTACTGCCCGATTGAAGTGGAGGGTGACTGCACTTGGGGAGCTCCCATTGCACGAAAGAGACTGCCGAAAGGTAAGGGGACTTGGGCAACCACACCATGCCCTGAAGCGGCTGGGACTCTGCCTTCTGGGAGCTTTCATTGGCCTATAGAAGCAGCCTTGCGGTGAGGGGAGTGTGTGTGTGCGATCACCCCGAGGCCGCTTCTACTGGCCAATTGAAGTGGTTGGTAACTGCACTTGGGGAGCTTCCATCACCCGAAAGAGACTGCCTAAAGTCGAGGGGACACAGGCAGTCACGCCATGCCCTGGAGCAGCTGGGGACTCTACCTTTGGGAAGCTTCTATCAGCTGATGTTCTATTGGTAGATCAGGGTATTCTAGCCTAGGCTACTTGCAGGGCACTCCAAAAGGCAAGTTTTCTCCCCCCCTTCCCCCCATTTCTCTTCACCTCGTGTAGTTCTAACGAATGATGTGAGAAATGGCAGGGAAACGCATGGTTTAAATAGGTCTAAATTTTGGGAGTGGGGCTTAATTTCATCTCATGCCTAGAAATCATGCTGGGCCTTCCTATTGGTGGAGGCCATATTGTTGGAGAAACACGGTATTTAATGGAATATGTCAAGACCCATAATACCTTTCTTTTGATTAATTTAAACTCATCCATATTGTTTAAAGCCCAGGATCCTCTATTAACCAGCCCATGTGTCCATAAATCAAGGTTTAATTTCATGTTGTTAAGTGTGGAGCATGGGTGCGAATAATGGAGACGAGCCGGTGAAACAGTGAACTTCAAACTCTTTATTTACATGGTGTGACAGCTCAAACTGGATGGCTGCTATAGCCTTCCTTATATAGGCAACTTATTAAATATTCAACCAATAGCAACCAGGGAGTGCTAGCTCCATTAACCAATGAGTACGGCCTGTTAATGGCCGATCAGATTCTCCTGAACGGACCAATCTGATCTTGCCATTTAACAGCCAATCAGAAGTGCAGGGCCAGAATCTTGCACTTGACTTCAAGCTCAAGATAACTTTATTAAACATTTATTCATTCACAACTCCCCTTCCCCCAGGGTTCCACTTGTGGGGTGCGGTCACATAGTCCTTGAGGTAGGACGGTTGTTTTGTTAGTCTTTTTTATTTTCACTGTGCACCCAGTATTTGGCTGCCCTCTTGTTGAGGTAGGGCATTGTTTGGCGAAAGGGGTGCCTCTGATTCAGAGTTTGCATTCTCGTTGTCACCAACAACTTCGGCATCGCCCTGAGGTGAACTCACTCCTGGTTCCTGTTCTTGCATTTCTGTTCCGCTATTGTTTCCTTCAAAAAGGTTTTCTGCTAGTTGAAATTCGTCTTCCTCTGTATCTCCCCCCCCCCCCGCAGTTTGGTTATTAGGGAGCTCAGAATTGCCTGACTGCAGCCTTGATTGTAGTTGATCGATATGGCGCTTCCAAAGTCTATCGTCAGGGCATTGTACAAGGTATCATCTTGGGCCGGTTACACGGACCACAGTCGCTTCTACCCACAGCGGATCAGCTGATAAGTTTTTAGCGAACACCAAATCGCCTACCTGGAAGGTACGGCATTGGCCGCTGGATCCGAGTGGTTTCTCCAGTTCGTACGCTGGGTGTAACTGGTTGAGGTGGGAGTGGAGCTTTCGTCCCATTAGCAGCTCGGCGGGAGTTTTGTTGGTGTGTGAGGCGTGATATGCTGTGAGGCGTGATATGCTGTAAAAAGAGGATTCGGTTTATCTTCTCTTCGATGTTGTCATAGTCCACTTTCTGTAGCGTTTTCTTGACGAATTGTACCATGCGCTCGGCCCTACCATTGGCCGCAGGGTGAACAGGTGAAGTGAGCGCATGTCGGATACCATGGTCAGCCAGGTACTGCTCAAAGGACAGCGCGGTAAATTGGGTAAATAACGTCTGGTAATCCGTGGGTTGCAAACAGTCTTTCTAGTTTTTTTATGACCGCTTCGGTGGTCGTGTTCCTCATTCGGTGGATTTTGAGCCAGTTCAAGTAGGCGTCTACAGTTAACAAGAAGGTGTGGCCTTTGTGAGAAGGTGGAGCTTTGTTTCGGCGATACAGCTGCGATCTTGGGGTTCTGAGATCGCAGCCGATATTTTCGCCCCTGGTCGGTCCCAACGGACCTAAACCGTCCCGTAGAGACGGGGATTGAGAAGGGTACTGTCCCAGGATCCCAAAGATATCGCAAAATCTCTGGTTTGATCCGGGAGAAGCCCTTTTGCTGGTGGCGGAGAGGCAGCCCCCATAGCTGCTGAAGTCGGGACAGCTCCGGAAAGAAAGTGGCTGGAAAGAAATGTGTCGGCTGGGTGAGAAATTCCTTTTGTGTTGTAAATTCGCTGAGGTTTGAAAGGGAATCCTGAACAAAGAAGAAACCTGTGAGGCTTTTTTTTTGACCAAACTGTTTGAGCGGTGTTTTTTAAAAGTGATGTCAAATTGAGGCTTGGATTCTTTTTTCTTTTTCTTACTTTTTCTCTGGGGACTTAAGTGTGACTTTGTAGGTAACTGGATTGAATTTTCTCTTATATATATTTTTATGCTCCTTTTGATTTTTTAATTTTTTCTAGGATAGAGGCTCCCTTTAGCTATTTTCTTTTTCTTTTCTTTTCTTTTCTTTTTTTTTTTTTGTATACATTATTCATTTTTTCTGGTTGGGGGGGAAGAGCATTAAGAAACTTTGCAACACTGCCGGAAGGCGGAGCTTCGTTTCGGCGATACAGCTGCGATCTCGGGGCTCTGAGATCGCAGCCGATATTTTCGCCCCTGGTCGGTCCTAACGGACCTAAACCATTCTGTAGAGATGGTGATTGTGAAGGGCACTGTTCCAGGATCCCAGAGATATCGCAAAATCTCTGGTTTGATCCGGAAGAAGCCCTTTCGCTGGCGGCGGAGAGGCAGCCTCCATAGCTGCTGAAGTCGGGACAGCTCCGGAAAGAAAGTGATTGGAGTGAAAGTGTGTCGGCTGGGTGAGAAAAACTTTTTTGTGTTGTAAATTCGCTGAGGTTGGAAAGTTCATCCGGAATAAAGAAGAAAGCTGTGAGATAATTTTTTTTTTTTTTTGACTGAAATTGTTTGAGCGGCGTTTTTTAAAGTGATGTCAAATTGAGGCTTGGGGTTTTTTTTTCTTTATATTTTTTGGGAAAGATTTTACTGTGACTTTGTAGGTAACCGGATTGATTTTTCTCTTATATATATTTTTATGCTCCCTTTGATTTTTTAACTTTCTTTAGGATAGAGGCTCCCTTTGGCTATTTTTTCTTTTCTTTTTTTTTTTTTGTATATATTATTCCTTTTTTCCGGCTGGGGGGGAGGAAGAGCATTAAGAAACTTTGTAACACTGCCAACTAGAGGCTTGAAAGTATTTTATTTGAATGGGAGAGAATTGCAAAAAGACCTCTTCTCAAGGACATTTTAACGTGATAAGATAGAGGGGAGAGCACAGCAAAATATTATTGCAGGTGCTTTCCTGGACTTGTTATCAAGAACACTTGAGGTTTGGCTTTGAAGCTGCTGGAGAAGAGAGTCATAACAAGAGCCTTGGATAAATAAATAAAGTGCAGTGTGCTTTCTTATACCCCACACGCTAGCCTTTTTTAAAAAAAATTCAATTCTAGTAATATTTTTATTTTTGTTTGTTATTTTTTTTAAAGGGAAAGCCTCAGGGTTTTTTTTTTTCTTTATTCTTCTTTTCTTTTTTATTGGGACTTTTTGCTTTTCCTATCTATGTTCTTGGACCGCTTTGTTGTTGTTTCTTTTTATTATTATTATTATTATTGAGACTTTTCAACTGGATTAAAGTGTGAAGAATCTGGGAACTTTTTGTTTTTCTTTTTTTTTTGTTCTTAATCAATATTATTATTTTTGGATTTGTTTTTCTTCTTTCTTCTTTTTTTCTTTTTTTATGGTGGACTATTTCGTAATTGGATTAGGGTCTAGAAGAAACTGAAGATCTTTCTTCTTCCTTTTTTGCTGTTTCTTCCTTGGTTTCGTGTTTTTGACTATCGGAGTTTTCCATTTTGGATTATAATTGGCTGCTTTACTAGTTGGATTAAAAGTTAAGAAGAATTTGAAGCCTTGGAAGCATTGAAATGAGCAGGAAACCAATATCAACTGGCATTTCTGCTTCTACCTCTGCTTCCCCACCAGCTGGAGGACAACGCTTAATCCAGACAATGTTGAAGCAAGATAAGGAACAAGAAAGAGTAACTTTACAGACGATTATGCAAGGAATCCAAGATCTCAAGATAAAATCAGACATCATTGAACAAAGAACAGAAAATATTGAACAAAGAATAGAGAAGACTGATGAAAAAGTGGAAGACATCAAACAAATGATGGTTAAGTATGAGGAGAGATTTCAAAAAATTGAGGAAGAAGGAAAACAAAGAGAGAAGAAGATTAGAAATATTGATAGTAGATTAACAGCGGTTGAACAAGATAAAGGTGGGATGCTGAGGTGGGAGATGGAAAGGTCAGAATTTTACCTTAGATTTCAAAATATAGAAGAGGAAAAAGGAGAAAACTTGGTAGCGCTAATGATAGAAATTTTGGCAGATGCTTTGGAAATTACAGAGGAAAAGATGATGGATGGAATAGATGAGGTATATCGAGTTTATACAAGATATGCGATGAGGAATAAATTACCCAAGGAAGTCCATATTAGATTTACCAAAAGATCCATTAAAACACAAATATTACAAGTGGTAAGAGAGAAAACATTGAAATACAAAGGTAAAGAGATTGTGGTTTTAAAACAAATACCCAGAAGAGTGAGAGAGATGAGAAGAGAATATCGATTTCTGACCAAAATGCTACTGGAAAACGAAGTGAATTATAGATGGCTGATTCCAGAAGGATTAATGTTTACGTGGCAAGAGCAGAGACATAGAATTGATTCAATTGAAAAAGCAGAACTTTTCCATGCAGAATTTTTTGGAAGAAGAAGAGAAGAGGCAGAGAAAGAGGTCTCAGTAATTGAGTTTCAAGAGGAACAACTGGAGACTGAAAAAGAGAAAGGAGCTGTAAGTGGACAGGTGGACAATAAAGAACAGCGTGAAGTGAGATCCACGAGAGCTGTTAGACCTAAATATAAAGCATAATCATGGAAGAAAGAAAACTGATTACAATGAATATAAATGGACTTAATTCAGCTGTTAAAAGAAGAAAAACTTTTCATAAATTAGAGAAATTAAAATTTGATATAATTTGTCTACAAGAAGTTCATTTTAAAAAACAACATGAACAATTGTTAGTACAGCCAAAATTGGGGAAAATATTTACTTCTTTGACTCAATGTAAGAAAAGAGGAATGGTTCTATACATTAAAGAGGCTATCCCAGCAAAATTGATTTACACAGATGAAGATGGAAGAATATTAATAGTAGAAATAATGGACAATAATATAAAAATACTCTTGATTGCAATTTATGCTCCGAATGATAAACAAGAAGAGTTTTATAAAAAGCTACATATGAAAATAATTGGACTGGACTATGTTAATATAATTATGATGGGAGATTTTAATGGAATTGTGGACAATAAATTGGACTATATAGCAACAACAACAAAGCAAAATAGAAAGGCTCTCCCAAGGTCTTTTTTTAAAATGACAGATGAATTAACTTTAAAAGATATTTGGAGAGAAAGAAATGTTAAAGCTAAACAATATACTTTTTACTCAAATAGACATTTATCATGGTCCAGATTAGATATGATTTGGATCTCAACAGAATTAATATCCAATATTAAAGAAACAAATATTGAAACAAGTACTTGGGCAGATCATGCCCAATGACAATTAAATGGAAGGGACAAAAAAAAAGATCGAGATGGACATTAAACAATACTATTTTAAAGGAGAAAGATTTTATACAATGGATGGAGAAGGAATTGGCTTTTTTCTTCAGAGAAAATAAAAAAGAAGATACTTCAACGCAAAATGTGTGGGATACAATGAAGGCATATGCCAGAGGTTTGATAATAGATTATACAAGAAAAAAGAATATTAGGAAAAGGCAAGCTTTTAAGGCCTTGGAAGATGAGTACAAAATTCTTGAAAAAGAATTACAGAAAATGCCACAGAAAAAGGATATTAAATTGAAGCTGGATGTAATTAAACATAAAATGGAATTAATAGAGAAAGAAGAACTGGCACAGAAAATCAGAAACTCTAAACAGAATTATTTTGAAGATGCAAATAAACCAGGTAGATGGCTAGCATATAAATTGAGAAAAGAGAAGGAATCAAGAAAAATATTGAAGTTAATAGATGAACAAGGCCAAGTTTGTTATGGGAATAAGGAGAAAAAAGAAATTATTCGAGATTTTTATGGGCAATTATATAAACAAGAGAATATCGATGAAGAAAAAGTCAAACAGTATTTACAGGAAGCTAATTTACCAAAGATACCTAAAGAGACTGAAGAAATGCTAGAAAGCAATATAACAATGATGGAATTAAATGAAGCATTTAAGAGACAAAATAATAGGAAAGCATCGGGTCCAGATGGGCTTCCAGCAGAATTCTATAAAACATTTCAAGAATCATTGAGCATCCAATTGTTAGAAGTTATGAATGAAGTTATGTTAAAAAAGATGATACCTAAAACATGGTCAGAGGCTTACATTACACTTATACCGAAGGAAGAGACTGACCCACTGCAAATTAAGAATTATAGACCTATTTCTTTATTGAACGCAGACTATAAAATCTTTGCTTCAATCTTAGCAGAAAGACTTAAAAAATATCTAAATAATTTTATTCACCCAGATCAAAATGGATTTCTGTCAAAGAGACAAATTAGAGACAATACGAGAGTAATCTTGGACACTTTGGAATACTATGAGGCTCATCCTGAAAAGCAAATGGCTTTGATATTCCTAGATGCTCAAAAAGCATTTGACAAAGTGAACTGGAGATTTATGTTATTATTATTGGAGCAGATGGGTTTTACTAAAAAATTTACTCAAGCAATAGAAGCCATATATAATAAACAGACAGCAAGGGTAATGATGGAGGGGGAACTTACAGATTTTATTAATATAAGGAAAGGTACAAGACAAGGATGCCCCCTATCTCCTTTGCTATTTGTGTTGACCTTGGAAGTGTTGAATAGAAATATTAGGGATGATAAAAGCATAAAAGGAATGAAAATTAAGAAGGAAGAATTCAAGCTACAAGCTTTTGCTGATGATTTAGCTTTTATTCTGGAAGACCCGTTAGAAACAGCTCCAAGGTTATTTGAAAAGATAGAGACATATTGTGAGATGGCTGGTTTGAAAATAAATAAAGATAAAACAAAGATTTTGACAAAGAATATGCTATTGAGACAGAGAGAAGAACTGGCAGATCTTTTGAAAATTTAAGTTACAAATAAGGTTAAGTATCTGGGGATATATTTGACAACAAGATGTAGCACATTAAAGGAGAATAATTATATTAAACTTAAACAACAGATAACTACAGATTTGAAGAAGTGGGAAAACTTGGAATTGTCATTAATAGGGAGAATTTCAACAATTAAGATGAATATTTTACCTAGAATTTTATTTTTGTTTCAAACAATACCAATTAGGCTTGGAAAAGACTATTTTGAAGATTTAAATAAAATTATGTTGAAGTTTATATGGCAAGGTAAAAAAGCGAGAATAAAGCTAAAGCTTTTGCAAGATGCTAGAATTAGAGGAGGTTTTGGTCTGCCTAATTGGGAATTGTATTATCAAGCTGCAAGTTTGATGTGGGTCAAAGAATGGATAACATTAAGGAAACATAGGTTGTTGACATTAGAAGGGCATGATTTGCTGTTGGGTTGGCATGCTTTTTTATGGTATAAGGGAACTAAAACACAGGGTTATTTTAGAAGACATTATGTACGGGAGTCTTTGTGGTTAAATTGGGAGAAGATAAAAAGACAATGTTATTTGAAAATTCCAGTTTGGTTATCAACCATTGAAGCATTTTCCTATCCTATAATTAACAAGAAGGAACAAACAGTTAGATATGAGGAACTTTTGGATGAAAAGGGTGAACTTAAATCGATTCAAAATTTAGAGGAACAAGGTATAAGGATGAATTGGTTTTCATATGTACAAATACATTCAAGGTATGATGAAGATTCTAAAACAGAGGGATTTTATGATAAGCAGACTGATTTAGATAAGATCTTGATGGGTACTGATGAGAAAGTGATTAAAAAATTATATGGTTATTTACTGGGAATGAAATTAGAGGAAGAACAAGTCAAAGAAACTATGATTGTTTGGGGGAAGAATTTTGGATATGGGATTGATTTAGAGAAATGGCAGAAATTGTGGTCTCAAAATTATAAAATGACAATGTCAACAGCATATAAAGACAACTTGTATAAGATGTTTTACAGGTGGCACTTTCCTCCGACAAGAATAGCAAGAATGTTCAAGAATAAATCTGAAAAATGTTGGAAATGTCATCAGATACCTGGCTCGTATTACCATATGTGGTGGACTTGTGAGGATGCTAGAAAATATTGGACTATAATTCGCATGTGGTTGGAAAAAATGACAAAGAAACATATAGACTTGAAACCAGAGATCTTCTTATTGGGAATTTTACCTGATATTTATAGTAAAGATTTGAAATATCTGATTGTAAATGTATTAACAGCGGCCAGGATTGTATTTGCTAAAAACTGGAAGAATGAGAAAATACCATTACAGGAAGAAATTATTAAGAAAATATTGGAATGTGCTGAGATGAGTAGATTGACATTTGAAATCAGAGAGCAAGAGGATAAACAATTCTATGAAATTTGGGATCTTTTTTATAAATGGCTAGATGATAAAATACGATAATAGAATATTTTAGATAGTAAGAAATATCTTTATCTTGTTATTTTGCTATTATTTTGTTAATCGATATTATATTTATAAAGGTTTTTTTTTTTTAGGATTGATCTGGTATGATTATATGATTAGTTGAATAATTTGGTTAAAGTACTGTTAGCTCATAAAGCATGAATGATTAAAAGTATAGTCAAAAAAATTTTTTTTTGTTTAGTGATTATAGGATATATAAGTTTGGATTGATAATATGAGTTGTTATGTAACATAATTGTAACTGGGACTACAAAATGAATGCACAAAAATGATGAACCAACTGACACACTGCATGTAAATATGAGAGGTGTATGTTTTGATGTCTTGTTTGTCTTGTCTGTTTGTAGAAAATTAATAAAAAAAAATTTTTCAAAAAAAAAAAAAGAAACTTTGCAACACTGCCAACTAGAGGCTTGAAAATACTTTATTTGAATTGGAAAGAGTTGCAAGAAGACTCCTTCTCAAGGACATTTAAACGTGATAAGATAGAGGGAGAGCACAGCAAAATATTATTACAGGTGTTTTCCTGGACTCTTATCAATATTTCAACACTTGAGGCTTAGCTTTGAAGTTGCTGGAGAAGAGAGTCATAATAAGAGCCTTGGATAAATAAATAAAGTGCAGTGTGCTCTCTTATATATATATATATATATATATATACCCCATTCGCCAGCCTTTTTGTAAATTTCAATTCTAGTAATATTCTTATTTTTGCCTTTTATTTTAAAGGGAAAGTCTCAGAGTTTTTTCTTTATTTTTCTTTTTTTCTCTTTATTTTTATTGGGACTTCTTTGCTTTTTCTATCCATGTTTTTGGACCGCTTTGTTTTTCTTTTTTGATTATTGAGATTAAGGTGTGAAGAACCTGAAGGAATTTCTTTTTTTCTTTTGTTTTTTATTTGCTCTTAATCAATAATATCATTTTTGGGTTTGTTTGTTTTTTTCCTTTCTATTTTTCCTTTTTTATGGTGGACTACTTTGTAATTGGATTAGGGTCAAGAAGAACCTGACGATTTCTCTTCTTTCTATTTTCCTTTTTCTTCTTTGATTTTCGATCTTTTACTATTGGATTTTTCCATTTTGGATTATAATTGACTATTCTACCAGTTGGATTAAAAGTCAAAAAGAATTTGAAGCTTTGGAGGCATTAAAATGAGCAGGAAACCAATACCAGTTGGTATTTCTACTTCTACCTCTGCTTCCCCACCAGCTGGAGGACAACGTTTAATTCAGACAATGTTGAAGCAAAATAAAGAACAAGAAATAGTAACTTTACAGATGATTATGCAAGGAATCCAAGATCTCAAGATAAAATCAGACATCATTGAACAAAGAATAGAGAAGACTGATGAAAAAGTGGAAAATATTAAACAAATGATGGGGAAGTATGAGGAGAGATTCCAAAACATTGAGGAAGAAGGGAAACAAAGAGAGGAGAAGATTGGAAATATTGACAGTAGATTAACAGAGGTTGAACAAGAAGAAAATTGGATGGCGAGGTGGGAGATGGAAAGGTCAGAATTTTATCTCAGATTTCAAAATATAGAAGAGGAAAAAGGAGAAAATTTGGCTATGATAATGATAGAAATTTTGGCAGATGCTTTGGAAATTACAGAGGAAAAGATGATGGATGGAGTAGATGAGGTATATCGAGTTTATACAAGATATGCGATGAGAAATAAATTACCCAAGGAAGTCCATATTAGATTTACCAAAAAATCCATCAAAACACAAATATTACAAGTGGTAAGAGAGAAAACATTGAAATACAAAGGTAACGAGATTGTGGTTTTAAAACAAATACCCAGAAGAGTGAGAGAGATGAGAAGAGAATATCGATTTCTGACCAAAATGCTACTGGAAAACGAAGTGAATTATAGATGGCTGATTCCAGAAGGACTAATGTTTACGTGGCAAGAGCAGAGACATAGAATTGATTCAATTGAGAAAGCAGAACTTTTCCATGCAGAATTTTTTGGAAGAAGAAGGGAGGAGGCAGAGAAAGAGGTCTCATTAATTGAGTTTCAAGAGGAACAACTGGAGACTGAAAAAGAGAAAGGAGCTGTAGGTGGACAGGTGGACAATAAAGAACAGTGTGAAGTGAGATCCACGAGAGCTGTTAGACCTAAATATAAAGCATAATCATGGAAGAAAGAAAACTGATTACAATGAATATAAATGGACTTAATTCAGCTGTTAAAAGAAGGAAAACTTTTCATAAATTAGAGAAATTAAAATTTGATATAATTTGTCTACAAGAAGTTCATTTTAAAAAACAACATGAACAATTGTTAGTACAGCCAAAATTGGGGAAAATATTTACTTCTTTGACTCAATGTAAGAAAAGAGGAGTGGTTCTATATATTAAAGAGGCTATGCCAGCAAAACTGATCTACAATGATGAAGATGGAAGAATATTAATGGTGGAAATAATGGACAATAATATAAAAATACTCTTGATTGCAATTTATGCTCCGAATGAAAAACAAGAAGAGTTTTATAAAAAGCTAAACATGAAAATAATTGGACTGGACTATGTTAATATAATTATGATGGGAGACTTTAATGGAATTGTGGACAATAAATTGGACTATATAGCTACAACAACCAAGCAAAATAGAAAGGCTCTCCCTAAATCTTTTTTTAAAATGACAGACGAACTATCTTTAAAAGATATTTGGAGAGAAAGAAATGTTAAAGCTAAACAATATACTTTTTATTCAAATAGACATTTATCATGGTCCAGATTAGATATGATTTGGATATCAACAGAATTAATATCCAATATTCAAGAAACAAATATTGAAACAAGTACTCGGGAAGATCATAGCCCAATGATAATTAAATGGAAGGGACAAAAAAAAAGATCAAGATGGACATTAAATAATACTATTTTAAAGGAGAAAGATTTTATACAATGGATGGAGAAGGAATTGGCTTTTTTTTTCAGAGAAAATAAAAAAGAAGATACTTCAACGCAGAATGTTTGGGATACAATGAAGGCATATGCTAGAGGTCTGATAATAGATTATACAAGAAAAAAGAATATTAGGAAAAGGCAAGCTTCTAAGGCCTTGGAAGATGAGTATAAAAGACTTGAAAAAGAATTACAGAAAATGCCACAGAAAAAAGATATTAAATTGAAGCTGGATGTAATTAAACATAAAATGGAATTAATAGAGAAAGAAGAATTGGCACAGAAAATCAGAAATTCTAAACACAATTACTTCGAAGATGCGAATAAACCAGGTAGATGGCTAGCATATACATTGAGAAAAGAGAAGGAATCAAGAAAAATATTGAAGTTAATAGATGATCAAGGCCAAGTTTGTTATGGTAATAAGGAGAAAAAGGAAATTATTCGAGATTTTTATGGGCAACTATATAAACAAGAGAATATTGATGAGAAAAAAGTCAAACAATATTTACAGAATGCTAATTTACCGAAGATACCTAAAGAGATTGAAGAAATGTTAGAAAGCAATATAACAATGATGGAATTAAATGAAGCATTTAAGAGACAAAACAATGGGAAAGCACTGGGTCCAGATGGGCTTCCGGCAGAATTCTATAAAACATTTCAAGAATCATTGAGTATCCCATTGTTAGAAGTCATGAATGAAGTTATGTTAAAGAAGATGATACCCAAAACATGGTCAGAGGCTTATATCACACTTATTCCAAAAGAAGAGGCTGATTAAGAAATTAAGAACTACAGACCCATCTCCTTATTGAATGCAGACTATAAAATCTTTGCTTCAATTTTAGCAGAAAGACTTAAAAAATATTTAAATAATTTTATTCACCCAGATCAAAATGGATTTCTGCCAAAGAGACAAATTAGAGACAATATGAGAGTAATCTTGGATACTTTGGAATACTATGAGGCTCATCCTGAAAAGCAAATGGCTTTGATATTTTTAGATGCTCAAAAGGCATTTGACAACGTGAATTGGAGATTTATGTTATTACTATTGGAACAGATGGGTTTTGCTCAAAAATTTATTCAAGCAATCGAAGCCATATATAATAAACAGACAGCAAAGGTAATGATGGAGGGGGAACTTACAGATTTTATTAATATAAGAAAAGGCAGAAGACAAGGGTGTCCCCTATCTCCTTTGCTATTTGTGTTGACCTTGGAAGTGTTGAATAGAAATATTAGGGATGATAAAAGCATAAAAGGAATGAAAATTAAGAAGGAAGAATTTAAACTACAAGCTTTTGCTGATGATTTAGCTTTTATTCTGGAAGACCCGTTAGAAACAGCTCCAAGGTTATTTGAAAAGATAGAGACATATTGTGAGATGGCTGGTTTGAAAATAAATAAAGATAAAACAAAGATTTTGACAAAGAATATGCTATTGAGACAAAGAGAAGAACTGGCAGATCTTTTGAAAATCCAAATTACAAATAAGGTTAAGTATCTGGGGATATATTTGACAGCAAGATGTAGCACATTAAAAGAGAATAATTATATTAAACTCAAACAACAGATAGCTACAGATTTGAAGAAGTGGGAAAACTTGGAATTGTCATTAATAGGGAGAATTTCAACAATCAAGATGAATATTTTACCTAGAATTTTATTTTTGTTCCAAACAATACCAATTAGGCTTGGAAAAGACTATTTTGAAGATTTAAATAAAATCATGCTGAAGTTTATATGGCAAGGTAAAAAAGCAAGAATAAAGCTAAAGCTTTTGCAAGACGCTAGAATTAGAGGAGGTTTTGGCCTGCCTAATTGGGAATTGTATTATCAAGCTGCAAACTTGATGTGGGTCAAAGAATGGATAACATTAAGAAAGCATAGGTTGTTGACATTAGAAGGGCATGATTTGCTGTTGGGCTGGAATGCTTTTTTATGGTATAAGGGAACTAAAACACAGGGTTATTTTAGAAGACATTATATGCGGGAGTCTTTGTGGTTAAACTGGGAGAAGATAAAAAGACAATGTTATTTGAAAATTCCAGTTTGGTCATCGACTATTGAAGCATTTTCCTATCCTATAATTTATAAGAAGGAACAAACAGTTAGATATGGGGAACTCTTGGATGAAAAGGGTGAACTTAAATCGATCCAAAACTTAGAGGAACAAGGTATAAGGATGAATTGGTTTTCATATGCGCAAATACATTCAAGGTATGATGAAGATTCTAAAACGGAGGGATTCTATGATAAGCAGACTGATTTAGATAAGATCTTGATGGGTACTGATGAGAAGGTGATTAAAAAATTATATGGTTATTTACTGGGAATGAAATTAGAGGAAGAACAAGTCAAAGAAACTATGATTGTTTGGGGGAAGAATTTTGCATATGGGATTGATCTAGAGAAATGGCAGAAATTGTGGTCTCAAAATTATAAAATGACAATGTCAACAGCATATAAAGAAAACTTGTATAAGATGTTTTACAGGTGGCACTTTCCCCCGACAAGAATTGCAAGAATGTTTAAGAACAAATCTGAAAAATGCTGGAAATGTCATCAGATACCCGGCTCGTATTACCATATGTGGTGGACTTGTGAGGACGCTAGAAAATATTGGACTATAATTCGCATGTGGTTGGAAAAAATGACAAAGAAACACATAGACTTGAAACTAGAGATCTTCTTATTGGGAATTTTACCTGATATATATAGTAAAGATTTGAAGTACCTGATTGTAAATGTATTAACAGCGGCTAGGATTGTATTTGCTAAAAATTGGAAGAATGAGAAAATACCATTACAGGAAGAAATTATTAAGAAAATATTGGAATGTGCTGAGATGAGTAGATTGACATTTGAAATTAGAGAGCAAGAAGATAAACAATTTTATGAAATTTGGGATCTCTTTTATCAATGGCTAGATGATAAAATACGATAATAGAATTTTTAGAATGCTAGAAAGTAAGGAATATCTTTATTTTGCTATTTTGCTATTATTTTGTTATTTGACATTATATTTATAAAGGGTTTTTTAAGATTGATTTGATATGATTATATGATTTGTTATAGAGTAAATTGGTTTAAAGTATTGTTAGTTCATAAAGCATGAATGATTAAAAATATAGTCAAAAATTTCTTTTTTTAGTGATATTAGGATATATAAGTTTGGATTGACAATATGAGTTGTTATATAACATAATTGTAATTGAGACTACAGAATGAATGCACAAAAATGATGAACCAACTGACACACTGGATGTACATATGAGAGTTGATGTTTTATGTTTTGTTTGTCTTGTTTGTTTGTGGAAAATTAATAAAATCTTTTTCAAAAAAAAAAGAAGGTGTGGCCTTTGGTCGGCCCAGCAAAATCTAGATGGATATGGGACCAGGGTCCCTGCGGTGTCTCCCATTCGGTTGGGATTGCTTCTTGGCATCTATGACAAGTTTTGACCCACGACTCGATTTGTCTGTCGATGCCTGGCCACCACGCCTAGCTTCGTGCAAGGGCCTTCATGCGCACGATGCCGGGGTGGCCATCGTGCAAGGTTCTTAGTAGTGCCTGTTGGAGTCGTTCTGGGATAACGACTCTATCGCCCCAGATGATACAGCCCTTTTGAGAAAACCACTCTGTTTGTCGACTTTTGAATGGTGCGAAGTCGTCTGATACTTGGTCCAATGGCCATCCGCGTTCCACCCATGTGAGGACTCGTGCCAAGGTGGGGTCGCATTTTGTTTCTCTTGTGATATCACGGGCAGTTAATGGCGGCATACGAAGTGTCTTGATCTGCAACGTTGTCATTGTTGGCGCAGGATCGTTGATAGTCTCTGGAAGTGGTGCACGGCTCAACGCGTCGGCGTGGGGAATAGCTTTACCGGGGCGGTATTGCAGCTGATAATTATAAGCAGCCAAGAATTCTGACCAACGAGTCATCCTGGGATATAATATATAGGGGGTTGGCTTATCCCCAGCTATTATCCCCAGCAAAGGTTTGTGGTTAGTCACTATAGTAAAAGCCCGGCCGTACACGTACTCATGAAATCTTTTGACAGCTGATACAATTGCAAGGGCTTCTTTATCAATCTGGCTGTAATTTCGCTCAGTTTTTGAGAGTGTCTTTGAAAAATAGGTAATAGGGGCTTCGCTATCGTTAGGCAATATGTGGCTCAAAATGGCGCCCACTCTGAAAGGCGATGCATCACACGTGATATTTAACGGTAAGGTTTCATTGTACTGCATTAGTACAGCATCAGAAGTCATTAGTTTTTTTACATTACGGAACGCCTGCTCTTTCTATGACCCCATACCCAATTTGCTTTTTTGTCCAGTAGGCAATGTAAAGGTTCAGCGACAGTCGCCTTGTGCGGCAAGAATACGTTATAAAAATTGATGAGGCCTAGAAACGCCTGGAGGTCGGCCTTATTCTGGGGTCTGGGAGCATTTTTTATTGCTCTCAATTTTCTATCTGTAGGGTGAATACCCTGACTGTCAATTAAGTACCCTAAAAATTCAACATGATCTGTACACAGCTTACACTTATTTTTCTTCACCTTAAGGCCTGCGTCTTGGAATTTTTGGATAACCAGTCTTAGACAATCCCATAAAATTTTTGGAGTGGGGGCAGCAATTAACACATCGTCAAAGTAGGGGACAACTCCTTTAATCCCTTGTAAGAGTCTTTCCATTAGGCTTTGAAAGATCCCCGGGGCTACACTCACTCCGAATTGGAGCCGCGTACATTTAAAGTCACCTCGGTGCATTACGATTGTCTGTGCCTCTGCCGTTTTTTTATCAACCGGCAGTTGCTGATATGCCAGAGCTAAGTCTAGTTTATTGAAGACTTTTCCGCCCCCCAGGGAATGGAGGAAGTGTTGCACCACCGGCACCGGATATGAGTTTTGCTTCAGGGTGTGGTTCAGGGTGGCTCGGTAGTCCCCACAAATTCTAATTGAGCCATCCGGCTTAATTGGTGTCACAATTGGGGTCTCCCAGGGAGAGTGATCGGTTGGCTTTAACACTTCCTGGGCTATTAACTTATCAAGCTGTTCATCGATTTTCGGCTTTAGTGCGAACGGAACTCAACGAGGCTTAAGGCGGATGGGAGCTATTTTTGGATTAAGGCTAAAGGATATCGGGGTCCCCTTGTACTCGCCTAGCTTTTCCGTGAAGACGTCCTTGAATTCATGGGTGAGGTCCTCCTCCCAGTCACTGCCGCCGATTCGGTTAATGCCTGCCACTTCAATGACGAGTGGTGTGAACCATTGGAGGCCTAACAGGCTAGGCCGGTCCTTGTCGATCACTGTCAGAGGTAAGTATGCTGTGTGGTTTTTGAACGAAACCCGGACTCGACTGGATCCCACGACTGGAATCCGTTCCCCTGATAATCTTTAAGTACGAGTCTTTGGAATTGCAGGTCTTGGCGCCAGATAGTAGGGATGAGTTGCTTGGGGGTCTTCCAGGAAACCATCGACAGGGACGATCCCGAGTCGACTTCCATTTGGCAGGGCTGATTTGCGATGGCCACTTTAATTTGGATTTTCTTGGCATCCAATGAAGAGGCGTGACCGATAGTGATAGTTTGGTGAGCCTCTTCTCGCCTCATTAGGCGATTCATGGGTCGGTTTCTGTAGGAGTGGTTTGCTGGTTCTTGCCTTACAGGACAGTTTCCTGTCGATTGGCGATCGTTGGCCCCCATCGAGGTCTGGCTGGGTCCTAGGAGACTTCTGCAGACCCATCAGATATGGTCTCGTTTCCCACACTCATGGCAGAGCACGTCGCGGAATTTGCAATCGGACCAGTAATTTGGCCCCGCAGCCAGCGCACGGTTGCTGGGACTTCAGGTAATGGTCCCGATCAGACTGCAGTCGATGGAACTCTTCTTCGTCGCTGTCTGATGACAAAGAGAGGTCCTCATGGTGGACCATCGGAAGCTGTCCTTCTGACTTAGGTGAAATTTCACAGACTGGTTGGTGTGTCAGAGTGCAGTTTCGGTGCAGTTGGGCAGCCGACTTCTTAGTTGCTTCCGCTGCCGTAGCATCAGCGATGGCATCGGCAAGGCTAATGTTGCCCTTTGCCATTATTTTGCTCTGCACGTTTAGCGCATCTAATCCCAGAACTACTCGGTCTCTCAAAGCCTCTCCCAGGTCGGTGAAATCGCAGAGGCCTCCCAAATTTCAGAGGTCCACAATGAAATCGGCAATGCTCTCTCCTTTCCGCTGGTTTCTTTGGTAGAACTCATGCCGTCTTACAAGCGTTGGTACGGTCGGTGCATAGTGGGCCCTTAGTAGAGGTTCGAGGACGTCCCAGTCCATAGCCTTCACTTCAGCCAGTTTTGCTAGTGCCTTGGCCATCTTGAATATGGTCAGCCCGCAATGTGTAAGGAATACCGCCCGTTTCTTCCCGGTTGTGGCATCCTTCAGATTATTTGTTTCCAAGAACATTTGGAAACGATCCATGTAGGACTCCCAGTCTTCTTGCACTGGTCGAACGGAGCGGGTGGTACTACGCCGCCGGACATGGTTCCGCCATTGTGCATTTCAGCCACATGCTCGGTTGTCTTCTTCGTTATTTTAATCAGCTCTGACGTCTCCGCATCCCACCTTCATCGCCAGTGTTAAGTGTGGAGCATGGGTGCGAATAATGGAGACGAGCCGGTGAAACAGTGAACTTCAAACTCTTTATTTACATGGTGTGACAGCTCAAACTGGATGGCTGCTATAGCCTTCCTTATATAGGCAACTTATTAACTATTCAACCAATCGCAACCTGAGAGCGCTAGCTCCGTTAACCAATGAGAACGGCCTGTTAATGGCCAATCAGATTCTCCTGAACGGACCAATCTGATCTTGCCATTTAACAGCCAATCAGAAGTGCAGGGCCAGAACCCTGCACTTGACTTCAAGCTCAAGATAACTTTATTAAACATTTATTCATTCACAACACATGTTGTGCTTGTCTTTCCTACAGGTAGCAAATATAAACATGTTTTTCTGTAATCTGTTTCTTTGAAGGACAATACTAAGGGTTCCACATCTGATACGAAAGTGCTGTTCACATTATCATTCTTTTCAGATTGTTTTTCTTTAAATCTCTGTTCGATGATTGTCAGCTCTGCGCTGACTTATACCAGAGATACTACTTTACTGAGATTTTATTTCAATAAAAGTAGGTTCCATGAAGAAATCCAGCTGAGACAATAAAGCTTCCACTAATTGCATATCTGATTTCATATACTACATTAAACCAGAAGATTTGGTTAATCACCCAAACCTGGGCAGTGGTAACCTGGGCAATACACTTAATAGCTTGGCATATTATGTGAACCTAGTGCACTATAGTCTACTCAATAAATATAAACCATAATTTAATACAATGGGAAAACACAGCCTGTCTGAATTCAAATGAAATTATTTCCAGGAACTGTATATTACACTGTACTCTCAGATAACTTGGTCAGTTTTGTTGAACTTCTGGTCAAGTTGCCTCCTCATGCAATATTTTGTTGGATGAACAGGCAAAACTGAGTTCAGTTCTGTGAAACTCATTTGATTCCCATTGATTAAAGCACACACGTAGACCCATTGCATGAATTTTATCCATGTAGAAACAATGAATAAAAGCAACCAAATTTATTTTTCTGTGTGAATAAAATAGGATAGAGTAAGATAGGATAGAATAGAGTAGAGTAGAATAGAATAAGTTTATTGTCATTTTAAATGTATACTAATTGGAATTCATTAAAATGACATTTCTTTGCATACAGTTGTCAAAGGGTCATCGCCTCCAATATATATTACATAAACATGAAAAAATATGTATATACCCATCATTTTAAAGGAGAACATGAGGAATATGTTAAAGGCATGAACCTCTGTGATAGAAACCAGATAAATTAATGAAATAATTGAAGTTGTTAATGATCCTTGTGAAAAAAAGATTGCCAAAAACTGAGTGACAGAAAAAAGCAAACTGGATGTCAGAACAAACTATAGAAATTGCCAAGAAGATAAAACAAAGAAAAAAAAGACAAAAATATTTAAAAGGAAATTAACAGAGGTCCAGAGACTTGTTAGAAGAGATAAGAAGTATAGGTAGTCCTTGACTTTGTTCACTTAGCAGCTATTCAAAGTTACAGTGGCACTGAAAAAAGTGATGTATGACTGTTTTTCACACTTATGATCTTTGCAGCATCCCTGTGATCAGATGATCAAAATTCAGATGCTTGGCAACTGACTCATATATATGACGGTTGCTGTGTCCCAGGATCATGTGATCAGCTTTTGCGACCTTCTGACAAGCAATGGGAAAGCCAAATTCACTTAACATTTGGGTACTAATTTATCAACTGCAATGATTTACTCAACAACTGTGGCAAGAAAGATCATAAAATGTCACTTAACACATGTCACATAACAGAAATTTTGGGCTCAATTGTGGACTCAGTGGAGGATTATCTATAGTATTACAACAACATCTCTAAAGACATTGAAGATAGAAACAGACGGAAAACCAGGAAAGTATTTATGCTGAAATTAGAATTAACAATTAATTGCTGGTTTTGATAACATCTCTAATACTCTTGATACATTTACACTCAAACATATTATGAGAGGAAAATGTGAAATAGACTTGTTATCTCTTCCACATTTGAATTTGAACTCAGATGGTGGTTCCAAACTCAAACTGCTATGAGCTGTTTGAATCTGGCCTCCTTATTGACTTCACTTGTCAGAAAGTCACAAAAGGGAATCACATGACCTTATCATTATGTAACCATCATGAATACATGCCAATTGCAGAGCATTTATATTTTGATCATGTGATTATCAGGATGCTACAATGGTTGTAAGTGTAAAAAACAGTCATAAGTCACTTTTATCAGGGCCATTGGAACTCCGAACAGTCACTGAATGATTGTAAGTTGAGCACTACCTGTACAGTGACAATGTGTACCACTGGAAGAATAGTTAGGGACAGATTTTCATGAGATAAAAATCTATGTGGTCACTATGAGATGACACTGACTTGGTGGCACTTAATCACCTTCCAATAGCTTTATGTTCTTCATCTTCTAATCAAACAAATTTAAGTGGACAAATTTGCTTAATACAAATATTTCTTCTAGCAATTCTCTGTATTCTTGATGCACATATTTCCCAAATACATGTTGTACATATTTTAACTGGAGAGCTAAATTATAAAATGTTGAAAAGTATCTACATTCAATTTGGATTCACAATTAATTGTTGGTTTTGATAACATCTCTAATACCCTTGATAAATTTACATTCAACCTATTATGAGAGAAAATATGAAATAGACTTATCATCTCTTCCTCTGAATTGCTTTAAGATGTCTAGAGATATTTTTCTAGAATACAGAGCTATTGGAATCACTAAACTGAGAAATCCTGTCAAAAGCAGCAATGAAACAGTACTTTTAAATAAAGCAGAGAATCAAATCCTTAGAAAATTAAACTGGTCTGTTCATAAAAGGTAGATATATATACTAGCTCCTATTAACTGTAACATTCTCAACAATTCTTTGTTTTTTTCAGTTAAATCACATACTTCTATGGGAGCACCTATTTTCCATAATTATTCCCCCCCCCCACATCGCATATTATAGATCATTATTTCATTACATGTTCCCCCTTCTCCTTCTTCAAATCTCTCATTTCGCAAATAGTTTCACTAGTATAACATGGTCTAATCATTAATATTAACAATCATTTATATCTTAGAAATTTTACCCATTTCAATTAAACATCATGCCTTTGTGAGAACACTTCTTATACTTTCCAAAATTATTCCCTCCACCCACCCATCACATATCTTAAATCATTGTTTCATTAAAGTACTCCCCTTTCTTAACAAAGATTTCTCTAAATTATACTAAATATTTTATCACATTTTAAATTGCATATTATTTCCGATCTTCTATGGTTATTTCTAAGTACAGATATAGAAATACAATCTTATGTACCTTTCTACAATCTCTTTTTCATTAAAATTTATCCATTATCTCTCAAAAACTTTTGTTTCTTTGCATCTTGCTCCCCACCATTAAGACTTCTCATCCCTTCCTTTCTCCCTTGCTTCTTCTTCTCCTTGTCCTCTTTACCCCCTTGTCTCTCCATCCCCCTTTTATTCTGCTTTCCTCCTTTCTGTTGTTTTCTAGTATAGTATCCCCTTTTCACCTTCTTCTCTTTTTGGATTGTTTTTCCAGGTCTTAAAGTCTTCTTCTCCTTTTTCTCTTTCTTTTTTTCTTCCCCAACCAAAGTTACTTGTTCTTCAAAGATGGCTTCTTCTTTGTCCCAATCATCCTGTTGCTCATTCAACTTTACATAAGTATAAACCGCCATTTCTAAAAATGCCAAGGACATCTTTCCCTTCTTGCTTTTCTTTTTCATATTTTTGGTAAATAAGTTTTAGTCCATCCACAAGTGATGCCATTCTGTAGAGAAAAAGTTTTTCCAAACAACCACCCAAGTGCTTTTAATCAGAAATAATTCTCAGAAATTCCAAAGTCACCAAGCAGTCCAAACAAGCTGTCTCTTTTAAATACTTTCTCCTTTTTCACTTTCTCTTTCTGGGGTTAAAGTTTGATCACAAAGTTCTCTTTAAAATATACCTTTTGAAAGTCTTATTGATGTTTAGTAACTCTTTAAAATTAACTCTTTAGAATTTTAGGCAATCTTCTCCTTATTTTCAAGTTGCTCCAATTTTTTTTTTCCTCTCCCTTCCCACTCACAGCCAAAAAAGATTCTTTTTTTTTTCCCTTTAAATATTCAGAAATCCTTATCCCTTCAACATTCAATTACCTCCAACACAGGTTTTCAGATTTCTCTTATGATTCCATCGCTGTCACATTAGGAAGGAGAGTGAAAAGAAAAAAAAAACTTTCCCTTTTAGAATGTTCGCTGCTTGTAACTCTTTCTGGAAACAATGTATCCTTAGCAGACTTCCAAATTCCAGGGCACTCTCTCTTAGCTTTGTCCCAGTCAGAAGCAACTTTCACAGCTCTTCCCTCTTCCTCCAGCACAAATCTTACCCGGCTGCAGGCTTCTTTGTGGCGGCCATTACTGACCGCCGCTCCACCACCTTGGGAAAAAGGGGTTATTCCTGGCTGAGGAGGGGGTCTGCGATACCCCCAAACCTCTATCCGGATCCCCTCTCTCTTCAGCTGCCTCTACAAGGCAGCCACAGCCCCCAGACCCATTTAGATATGGGGGGCACCTTGGCAGCGAGCGCAGCAGGAATCGCGGAGAGTTGTGAATTCCTGCAGCCTCTGAAGCCACACAAAACCGGAAACCAACATTCTCAATAATTCTTATTGTTGAGAATGAGAATAATAATGAGATTCACAAAAGAACAAAAGGAGATTTCCAAAAATAAACACATTCAACTCTCACAACATTAGAAGCATTTTCAAGGTAAATGACACAGCTAATAATTCACCCCATTAGTCTTTCATCACTGCAGAACTGAAAGCTGAGACAATTGCTAAACTGCAATTACAACAGATTTGCATTGAAAGAGAATTTGCAACTACATGTCCTCCCTCTTTCTTTTAAAGAAAAAGGTGGGTACAAAACCAAATGAAATTTAAAAGAAAAAAAAAACCTTCACAACATTTTTAAATTACAAACTATGGAAAGCAAATGTGGAATCCATAGAAGAATTTAGTTGCTTGAATTAATATTATCTAAGAAATTGACTGCAAAACAGGAGATATGTCAAATGGATCATGATTGGAAATATCTTAATGATACTTTGGGCATATGGTAGTTAAATAAATCCAACCAATAATTCCCTTTTCACCCCCTAGAACATTTCATGCTGCTATTAGTCATACCTTTCCTTCTGTAAGTTAAATATACACAAAGGTTTTCTATGGAAAATATGGAATACTTCCAATGCATTTATTAACATTATTTTGAATTATATTTCCAAGCTTTTTAAAACTATTGTGCATACATTTCTGCACTTGTTTGGAAATACATATCCATTCTTTTTATATTTTAACTTCTGTAATGGCATAATATATGGCTCCTTTTTCTTTTCTTCTTTCTTTCTTTCTTTCTTTCTTTCTTTCTTTCTTTCTTTCTTTCTTTCTTTCTTTCTTTCTTTCTTTCTTTCTTTCTTTTTTGTAAGTGCACACACTTAAGATTCCCAGTATATTTCTTTTAGATGTTTTGAAAGCTTATAGTAAGACTTTTAGTCAATGAGAATTCATTTTAAAAAACCAAACTATTAACCTTAAAAACTATATATCCATGTGATATTCGTAAAATCTGCAAGATTTTACTACTAGAAATACTTCCAACATTACCATATCCTCAAGAAAGGACAGATTTTCAGCTTTAGTTAGTCCTCTCTGAAGATCTAATTTCCAAAATAACACTTACCTTTCTTTTTTAAATGTTTTCTAATGTTTCTTTTCAATTTTCATTGTCAGTAATTGTTAAGCCTGGGTTCCCCAACCAGGGTTAAGGAGGCAAGCTAAACAGAATGTGCAGCGTTAGTCAGATAGGCATACAGATAAATGTGTGAGATAAGTTTGTATGTTAGTTAACATACAGTAAAAATAACAGATACACTTGTGTTATCAAAAATATAGTTTATTCCATTTAGAGTTTTATAGCATAGTCAAAATAACAGTCCATTAGTTATGTATCATTTTTAGTCAGTCCATTCAAGGATATTCAATTAGCAAAATCCGTGTAGAATATCCAATGTCAGTTCACTTACAATAAATCAGTCCTCTCACACCGTTGATAAATCAACAGTCCTTTCTCTCTCCCGTTCCAGTAGGGGAAAAACGCAGTCTTCAATCCATGCAGTAATTAGGGATCATCAAGCCAGAGAGAGCAAGCTGCCGTGCCTTGCTTCTTTTATGGTGCTTTTACAACCACTCCCTTAATTACAATCTTACAGTTAAAGTTACAGACACTTTAACTAACAAACCATGATAACATATTTATTATTTTACCTAAACCAGTTAGGGTAAACAATGTTATCCCTAACAGTAATTAATTCTACATTTCATGCAAAAGGATGATTCTGTTTAACTTTCACAAATACCAACATAAGCCTGTTGGATTCTTTGATGAGCTCACCTGTCTCCAACATCTTACTTGGATTTCTGTCACTGCCATTAATTTGGAATCTAGATGCCCAAAACACAAGATTCCTCTACACTGGTGGGGGGGGGAACCTTTCAAATAGATGGATCCAGTTTTCCTTTTTATCCATGGTTACCAGACTTAGGTAGTTTTGCCAATATAAGAGAATACATGTAGCTAAAGATTGAATTGTAGCAGTGGAGGGATTCAAGAAAATTTACTACCGGTTCTGTGGGCATAGCTTGGTGGGTGTGGCAGGGAAAGGATACTGTAAAATTCCCATTGCCTCACCACTCCTGGGGGAAAGTTATTGCAAAATCCCTTTCCCTCCCCACCCCACTAACCTTCTTTCCAGCTTCATTCTCCTGTGCAGGGCAACAAAAGAAAACTCAGCTGATCAGCTGGGACTTGGGAGGCAGAGAATAGATGGGGCAGAGCCAGTTCTCTGAACTACTCAAAATTTCCACTACTGCCTCTCCAGAACTTGTCAGAACCTGCTGAATACCACCTCTGAATTGTGGAGTCATTGAGCAGAAGGAAGCAGAAGAAGAAAAATATATACCCTGATGTAACTGCTTAATATTTTAGCACTTTTCTAGCTCCTCTTCACCAAGGGCTTTGGGGCAGAAGTCCAGTCAAACAAACTGTTTATTAACATTCTTACTTCTCTGAAGACCTGCAGTCAATGTTGCCTAGACAACAATAGAAAATCTTTTAATTCAATTTATCATATATTCAGGCATGGGTAGAATGAATGGAGACAGTCTTAGGTGGTGAACTTTCAACTCTTTATTGCATAGTGACTTCTAACTTGTATAACAACAACTCTACTTATATAGGTAATGCTAATGTTAAATAACCAATAGGAGCTTGTGAAATGCTAGCTCCAGTACCAATAAGAGTCCTTCGTTAAGGGCCAATCAGATTCTCAGAACCCGACCAATCCGATCTACCGCTTAACACCCAATCAGAAGTGCAGGGCCAGAACCCTGCACTTTACTCCAAGCTTGCCTTTATTCAACTATTTACATACATAACACAATTCACCTCTAAATCCTCTCCTTTCCTCCAGAAAATCCCAATGACTTTGGCTGTAAGATACATGAGTCATCATGCAGCCCAAAAGTTCTTAAATACAGTACAACTGTAGAAGTTTCTGATGGGTGTTTTTTTTTTTTTTTTTAATAATGGAAACATGGATAGAAATACATCCGACTCCTCATTCTTTCCCATATTTAACTGATATTAAAGTATAGGAATGTGTACCATTCCATTTTTAAAATAAATTTTGTACATGAGAATTCATTTTAAAAAACTAAAATAAATTTCATTTGTTGAAATTTATGCACAGTACACATTCACAGATAAATTGGATCAACAACTAGAACCAAATGGAAGATGTTATAAACAAATTATTTCTCTCTTTTCTCTTAAGTATTTCATAGCTACAGTTTAATCAAGTTCTGGAAGCTTGTTGATGTTATTGAGTGACTTGCAAGAATAAGCATTGGTTGGAAAAAATGAGATTGGAAAAACTATCTAATCAGCAGTGCTTCCATTCAGTAATATAGCTTTTCCCATTTACATACGAACTGTAGTGTTTTTCAAATATTCAGATTACTGGACAAAGTCCTTGCCAAGGATTAACAAGAATATCTGAATAAATTGAATAGGAATGCTAAATATGGGATTTGTATTCAGTGAATTTTAAAACAAAAGAGACTATTTAATTAATCTCATTTGTGAAGTTAGACATTGTTACACTCTGCAGAACTGATAGCAAAGCTGGATGTCACCCCACATGTTTTAAGTATCATTGTTGGTTCAACTAACGAAGAATTGAAATGTAGGAACACACATTCAGCCTCCCTTGAGAAATATTGCTGGCTAGAAACACAAATAATGTAATGGAACTTGGAACTGCTTGTTAAAAGCAAATATGAAAGGCAAAGTGTTGTTAACCAATTTCTGTGCAAATACTGTACCTCGTTTCAGCTATTTAGGACACAAATGTAAAGATTAATTTATCCAGCTCCTTCATCTCAATGTCATAAGGTTTTTATTCGGTTAGAATAAATACAATGGAGATTAGCTTTAAATGCATAAGTACAGCCTCAACAAATTATATTTAGGAAAGAGTCATCTCAAAAAAAGTTGAACAGCAGCTATCCTTATCTGACCTAATTTTTAAAAAAATAGGTACTTTGTTGAAAGGAAGGGAGGGAAGGATTTAGTCCAAAGTATTCATTACTCATTAGTACATTCAGCATTGTTGAAATCCTCTTTTCTAGTGAATTTTCAACTTGAAGTGATTTTACTTTAACTACAAATGAAGTATTGTTTGTTTTCTTATTTTTCAGTGATATCTGTTGAATGTGTGAAAAGTAAAAATGTGTCCCTAAATTCCAGTTCATTCTCTTCTATTATATCATCTGTGCATATGCAACTCTATTACTGAGAATCATGCATATTTAAAGTCTTGGTAAATCACCATCATACTAGGAATCATGTATATTTAACATCTTGGAGTCCCAGTGAATGGTTAAACATGAGCCAATAGTGTACAGCAGCAGTCAATAAAGCTAATACAATCCTTGATTGTATAGAGACATAGATGCAAAATCACATAAGTATTAGTAGCACTTTATAAATCCTTAGTAAGACCACACTTGTAATACTGCAATATGTTTGGTTACCATATTAGAAAAAAGACATTAAGACTTTGGAAAAATTGCAAAGAACAACAACTAAGATGATTAAGGGCCTAGAGACAAAAACATATGAAGAATGGTTGCGGGAATTGGGTATGGCCAGTCTAGAGAAAAGAAAGACTAGGGTGACATGATAGCAATATTTCACTATTTGAGGGACTACCACAAAGAAGAGGGGGTCAACATATTTTCCAAAGCACCAAAAGGCAAAACCAGAAACAATGAATGGAAACTAATCAAGGAGAAGCAACCTGGAATTAAGGAGACACTTCCTAACAGTGAGGGCAATCAACCAGTGGAAAAGCTTGCCTTCAGAAGTTGTAGGTGCTTCATCACTGGAGTTTTAAGATAGGCTTTTAAGCTATCTATCAGAAATGGTATAGGATCTCCTACTTGAAGACTATGTTGTTCCTAGAGAATGACATTTAACAGACTTAAAGTAAGCACAATGGGGTGTAAACCTGCACATAAAAATGCAATATTTGAAATATTAAGGTATCAGCCCCACAGTTGTTGAGGATGGAAAAAAATTAATATGGTTTCCATCTCATCCAAGTTACATAAGGATACCTGCATAGATTTTCTCATCTCAATTCTCACCATGAATGTCTGTCTGCTGGAAGATTTGTGGAAGCGGTAGGATTTGTCCTCTGGGAGCTGGTAGAAGCTGTTATAAAATGCCTTGTGATGTTCAAATTCTTGCTCACTCTCCTGTGCTCCATCTGTTACTGCAAGTCTTATTTTTGCGCAAAAGAAAGCAAAATAGAATTTGAATAGCCCACCAAGCCATACCCACAGAACCGGTAGTAAAAAAAATTGAATCCCACCACGGCATAAACTGATAAGATGAAAGCTTCAGCTTCATAATACCTTCAGAAAGGTATTAATCTGATTCAGTTCCACCAAATATTAATAGAAATAACAAAACTAATCATGAGGTTTATAAAGGCAATTTATTTAAAAAATGTCTCTACAAAGCTTCAGATATTTTAACTGATCCCAAAATTCCCACATTTTTTATGATCCATCTATGTAGAATGGAATAAAATGTTTTCTCCTCACTAGCATAGAATAGAATAGAATAGAATTCTTTATTGGCCAAGGAATTTATTTTGGTGCACAAGTTACTTTTAAAAATTACTTTAGATCATTTTGAATATTTTAGCATTGCTTTACCTATAACACCAACGAAGCTTTAGTTCTTTATGAATTTTTGCTGTTTTCCTTTTGCTGAATTGAATTGAGAGAATTTTCTTCAGATTGAATTTGCTGTTATTATACTTGAAGACATTTTGAACAGGATATGTCTCCCTTTTTGTTTTTCTTTATTAAAAAGATGTTTTCAGTTATCATTCATAGTCTTCATTTGTACTTTAGTGCAATAGTAAACTGATCAGCCAACCACATATGGTTAAATATAGAAGCAAAAATCTATTCCATTCAGTACCAGATACATTTTAATTCTTGATTTTCTATAAATGCTTCTGAACCATTAATTTCCTTGTAATTAATCTTTGCATAGTTTTCCTTTGAAATTAATTTTCTGTAGGATAAATCCATTGTGCCCTCTTGTTAGGTCCAATTGGGCAATATCAGAATATTCTCTAAGGTGCAAGACTTCTTCATGGTCAGGTTTCAAGATATTAATTTCACTTTGATGGTACTTGGAGCCAAATTACTGTCCTCTGGAACACTATTCCCCACCACCCTTACTCAATTTAAATGAACCATTCAAACCTGGCTCGGACTTCAGGTCTTGGCTCAGAGTGGGTGATGGATCCCTTGTGTGTTTTAAATGACTATTGATTTTTGTCTCACATTCTCTTTTGATTATATAATTCTATATTTTATTATTTCTGGGAGACTATAAATCTCATCAATAAATAAATCAATCTCTCTGTTCTATAAAACTGAAGATGACTTGTTGTAAATATAAGTTGGGTCATATTGGTCTATGCAACATATAATGCTACAATCATTTGTTTTAGTTATTGAACTTTAGCTATGGCTTTAATTTCAATGTGATTTTTTTTTGTAAGAACCAGTTTCAGTATTTCAATTTTCCTAGTTTCATTTTATTTTTCAATTACTCTGATTCAGCGACAGATTTTTCTTGGTTTTGTTTTTCTCATTTTCAGTTTCAGCATCATCATCGTTGTTATGAATGTATATAGTTGAAATAAAGTGTGAGCTTGGGGTAAAGTGCAGGGTTCTGGCCCTGCACTTCTGATTGGTTGTTAAGTGGCCAGATCGGATTGGTCAGTTCTAAAGAATCCAATTGGCCCTTAATGGAGGTTTGTTATTGGTTTAAAAGCTAGCGTTCCTAGCTCTCTATTGGTCAATTTTCACAAGGGTTGCCTATATAAGGCAGAGTTTGCTGTTATGTTCAGAAGTCACTATGTAATAAAGAGCTGAAAGTTCACCAACAAAGACTGTCTCCAATTTACTTCAACCCATGTCAGAATACTTAACACTGGCGACGAGGATGGGATTTGGAGACATTTGAATCTGAAAAGCCAGGAAGAGATACTGAGCGCGTGTTGAGACGGTGCCATCAATGGACGGCGCCATGTCCGGCGGCATCGTACCACCCGGTCCGTTCGATCCAAACCAAGAGGATTGGGAATCTTACATGGATCGCTTCCAAATGTTTCTCGAAACAAATAATTTGAAGGACGCCACACCAGCAAAGAAGCGGGCACTGTTCCTGACGCACTGTGGCCCGGCTGTCTTTAAAATGGCTAAAGCACTGGCGAAACCTCGAGAAGTGAAGGCCATGAGCTGGGACGACCTCGAACCCATCCTGAGAGACCATTACGCGCCAACCGTTTCTACACTCATGAGACGCCACGAGTTCTATCAGAGAAACCAGCAAAAAGGAGAGAGCGCGGCCGATTTCGTGGCGGATCTCCGAAATTTAGGGGGCCTCTGCAGGTTCGCAGATTTAGAGGAAGCACTGAGAGATCGATTAATTCTGGGATTAGATGCACTAGGTGTGCAAAGCAAGCTGATGGCGAAAGGCAACATCAACCTTGCTGATGCCATCGCCGAAGCCACAGCTGCGGAGGTGACTTAAAAAGTCGGCTGCACAATTACGGCGGAGCCGCAACCCGGCAACTCAACCGACAGGCAACATTTTATCCAATTCAGAAAGGCAGCTGTTAATGACGCACCATGAGGACCTCTCTTCGTTGTCAGACAGCGACGAAGAAGGGGTCCATCGACTGCAGTCCGACCGGGACCCTCGCCTTAAGCCCTTATGCACTTGCGCTGGTTGTGGAGCGAACCATGCCAGGGCCGAATGCAAATTCCGTGATGCACTCTGCCATGAGTGTGGAAAACGAGGCTACATCAGCCGGGTCTGCCGCAGCTTACCAGGACCCAGCCAGGCCTCAAAAGGGACCAACTATTGCCAATCGACAGGAAACCGTCCTGTAAGGCGAGAGCCAGTAAACCACTCCTACAGAAATCGAGCTTTGCAAAAAGAAGAGGCTCACCATACTATCACTATAGGTCACACCTCAGTTTTGGACACTAAGAAAATCCGAGTCACGGTAGCCATCGAGAACCAGCCTTGCCACATGGAGGTCGACTCGGGATCGTCCCTCTCGATGGTGTCTTGGAAGACACTCAAACAACTCATCCCCACAATTTAACGCCAAGACCTCCAATTTCAATGCCTCATCCTCAAGGACTACCAAGGAAATCGAATCCCCATTGTCGGGTCCTGCCGAGTCCGAGTCTCCTTCAAGAAGCATACAGCGTACTTACCTCTAACGATCATCGATAGAGATAGGCCTAGTCTATTAGGCCTCCAATGGTTCACGCCACTCGGCATTGAAGTGGCCGGTGTGAACCGAGTCGGTGGTTGTGAGTGGGAGGAAGACCTTATCTCTGAGTTCAGTGATGTCTTCGCGGACAGCTTAGGCGAGTATAAGGGGACCCCAATCTCATTTAGTCTAGATCAAAAGGTAGCCCCCATTCGCTTGAAGCCCCATCGAGTTCCATTCGCTCTTAAAGCAAGAGTTCCATTCGCTCTTAAAGCAAAGATCGACGAACAACTCGACAAGCTAATTGCTCAAGGGGTGTTGAAGCCCATCGATCACTCTCCATGGGAAACCCCTATTGTAACACCCATTAAGCCAGACGGGTCAATCCAAATTTGTGGGAACTACCGGGCCACTTTAAACCACGCCCTACAGCAGAATGTGTATCCAGTTCCGGTGTGCAGCACGTCCTCCATTCCTTGGGGGAGCAGAAAGGTTTTCGCTAAATTAGATTTAGCTCAAGCTTATCAACAACTACCAGTGGATGAAAAAATGGCCCAAGCCCAAACAATTGTAACACACAGAGGGCCTTTAAATGTACCCAATTGCAATTCGGAGTTAGTGTAGCCCCGGGGATCTTCCAGAGCCTCATGGAAAGGTTATTATAGGGAATCAAGGGCGTGGTTCCTTATTTTGATGACGTATTAATTGCAGCCCCTACCAAAAAAATCTTGCAGTATCATTTGAAATGCATTCTTAAAAAATTCCAAGAGGCTGGACTTAAGGTGAAAAAAAAAATGTCACTTATATACTGACAATGTTGAGTTTCTAGGATACTGAATTGATAGCCAGGGCATTCATCCTACCGAGAGTAAATTAAAAGCAATCAAAAACGCTCCCAGATCATGCAACAAGGCCAATCTCCAGGCATTATTAGGCCTCATTAATTTCTATAATGTGTTTTTACCGCACAAAGCAACTGTCGCTGAACCGTTACACCGATTATTAGATAAGAAAGCATTGTGGGTATGGGGTTACCGGGAAGAGCAAGCATTCCGGAATGTTAAAAAACTGCTCACATCTGACTCTGTACTTATGCAATATAACGAGACTTTGCCATTAGTTATAACCTGCGATGCATCGCCTTTCGGGGTGGGCGCCATTTTGAGCCATGTACTGCTTAATGGGAACGAAGCCCCTGTTGCATACTTTTCGAAGACTCTTTCACAAGCAGAGCGGAACTATGGACAAATTGATCAAGAAGCTCTCACAATCATTTCAGCTGTGAAGAAATTTCATGAATTTGTGTATGAAAGGACCTTTACCCTTATAACTGACCACAAACCGTTGCTAGGGATAATAGCCGGGGACAAGCCAACCCCCTATATATTATCCCCGAGAATGACTCGATGGTCAGAATTCCTAGCTGCTTATAATTATCGCCTGCAACATCGCCCTGGGAAAGCCATTCCCCACGCCGACGCATTAAGCCGAGCACCGCTTCCAGAGACTCTCGACGATCCCTCACCAATGGCAACTACGTTGCAGATTGAAACACTCAACTCGCCGCCTATGACTACCCGAGACATCGCGAGAGGAACCAAATGAGACCACACCCTAGCTCGAGTCCTAGGCTGGGTAGAACGCGGATGGCCATTGGACCAAGTACCAGATGACTTCGCACCATTTAAATCTCGACAGACTGAACTTTTTTCCCAAAAAGGCTGTATCATCTGGGGCGATAGAGTCATTGTCCCAGAACGACTCTGGAAGACGCTGCTACGAATTCTGCATGAGGGCCACCCCGGCATAGTGCGGATGAAAGCGCTTGCACGAAGCTACGCATGGTGGCCAGGCATGAACCGGCAAATCGAGCAGTGGGTCAAAGCGTGTGCCAATTGCCAACAAGTCAGCAACGCCCCACCAAAATCCATGCCTACTGAATGGAAGACGCCACGTGGACCCTGGTCCAGAATCCACCTGGATTTCGCGGGGCCAACCAAGGGCTATACCTTCCTGCTGACGGTCGACGCATACTCCAATTGGTTAGAAATTCATTGTATGACGGCTACAACTTCCGAGGCAGTGATCAAGATCCTAAACAGACTCTTTGCAACCCACGGATTGCCTGACGTCCTGGTGTCTGATAACGGGCCACAGTTTACGGCACTAATGTTCGAGCAGTACCTCGCTGACCGCGGCATCCACCATGCGCTCACCTCGCCTGTGCACCCTGCGACCAATGGCCGAATGGAACACATGGTCCAATTTGTTAAAAAGACTTTGCAAAAAATGGACTATGACAATATCGATGACAAGGTCAACCAAATTCTCTTTTTGCAACACATAACTCCACATAGCGTCACCGGCAGAACTCCCGCGGAACTACTGATGGACGAAGACTCCGCTCCCACCTCGACCGGTTGCACCCTGCTTATGAACTGGAAAAGCCAATAGGATCCAGCGGCCGCTGTCGCACCTTCCAGGTAGGAGACCTTGTTTACGCACGGAACTTATCAGGCGATCCGTTATGGATAGAGGCAACAGTAGTACGAGTGACCGGCCCCAAATCCTACGTAGTGAAATGCTGTGACAATAGACTGTGGAAACGGCATATCGACCAATTACGGTCACGACTCACAACGGCCAGTCAACAACTCCCCCATGACCAAACCGAGGGGGGGGAGGTACGGAAGAAGATGAAGTTCCAGGGAACCTGCTCGAAGGGAGCGACGAATTAAGTGAGACTCAGGAAATGGAGCAGGAAGGAGAATTGTTTGCACCGCAAGAAATTGCACCTGAGCAAGAAGCAGAACCACTGCCAAACAACAATCTACCTCAACAGGATTGCAACCAACCAATCCAATGAAAATCCGAAAGACTTAAAAGACAACCGTCCTATCTAAAGGACTATATAACTACATCGTAATTAAGAAGCCAGGGGTAAGGGATGTTGTGTATGTACCATAGTTAATAAAGTATGAGCTTGAGGTAAAGTGCAGGGTTCTGGCCCTGCACTTCTGATTGGCTGTTAGGCGGCCAGATCGGATTGGTTAGTTTTGAGGAATCCGATTGGCCCTTAACAGAGGATTCTTATTGGCTAAAAGAGCTAGCGTTCACAGCTCATTATTGGACAATTCTTACAAGGGTTGCCTATATAAGGCAGAGTTCACTGTTGTTGTTTAGAGAAGTCACTATGCTAATAAAGAGCTGAAAGTCACTATTCAGAAGCTGTCTCCATTTACTCCGACCCATGTCCAAGTACTTAACAAAACTCTTACTGCTAGGATCCAGGAGAGGAATCTTTTCTGGGCTGTAGCACTGACCTTCTGGAACATCTCACCCCCTGGGTGAGACTTGCCCCCACCCTCCTATCCTTCCACAAGGACCTGAAGACCTGGTTCTGCCAGTTGGGTTGGGGATTCAGTAGGGGAGTATTTCATTGGAGGTGGTTGCTAGGTTAACTAGTTGACCTCACCCCCTTATGCTTCTTGTTCCCCCTCTGTTTATCTTTTTAATGTCATATTACGGTACTTCCACTGTTTATTTTTATTGTTTCACTCCTTTACTATTGTTATTTTTACCATTTTATTGTTGTTAGTCACCTAGAGTAGCTCCACAGTGAGATGGGCACAAATAAATTTAACAAACAAATGAATAATGAATTGTGGGCTTTATTCAGATAAATTTATATTGGTAGATGAATGTAGCAAAGCTGTATCTGTGCAGCTTCCTTTCCCAGGTTTGTAGTACTTGTTCACAGTGATGAAAATGAGATACAAATGAGAGTTTGTTTCATTTCCGGTAATGTGAACATTGAAAATTAAATTGCTCCTTCCCAGATTTTTTTTCCATTTTGCTTGCTAAGGGCTTCTTGACTGAACTTGGTACTCAAACATATATAAATATATAATACCAATTAAATATACACATAATAGTTCTTTGTAGTCCTTCTATAATATTACTTTTTTCCATTTTCTACCTCCCTTTGGTAAATCTTGATAAGTTCATAATTGATTAATATTTTCAATTTGCTAATCCTATTATTCTCAGCTTAACTGGATGTAGCTGGCTGAAAGCCTAAATTATATGAACTAAAATGAGAATGCCATGGAGGAAAAACACACACTTAGAATTTTTGTTATTAAGATACCTTTAAAAAAAAATCTTCCAGAGGCCCTATTTCATTATAATAAATAAACAAACAAACAAACAAACAAACAAACAAACAGGTGTTTATACTTTTTTTCAGCAAAGCTACCAAGATGGCACATTACCAAGATAATATAACTTCACTTAAGAAATACACTGCAGACTAGCACATATAGAGTAACAATGAAGTGCTTAATATATATATATATATATATATATATATATATATATATATATATATATATATATATATATATATATATATATATATATTTGAATGTCATGATACTGTATATGTATGCCCACAAAGATCAAAATTGTTCAGGTAATGGTTTTTCCTGGTGCCCTCTATGAAAGTGAAAGTTGTTTTTTCAAGAGCTTAAGAAAGATATTGATGCTTTTAAACTTTGGTGTGGGAGAAAACTATGAAATAATTGTAATGAGTCATATTGCTTGCATTTTAGGAAATCTGAAAGCTTTATTACAGATCAGTAGAACTGGTTACTGTCAGTAGAACAGATAGTGGGATGGTGTGAACGATTGAAATAGAGATGCTTATAAAATGTCTTGTAAACTCTGTTTAATTTGCTGGAGCACTTGCCTCTACTCACTTGTCTTATCTTCCCTTTTCAAAGACTCATCTGGAGCAGGAAAATGGAGAGACAGTAACAGATTCAGTGGATTAGTAAAAAAAAACCAATTTTCTCTGCTGAGAATGGCATCAAGAGCACAAAATCCAAAATAAATATCATATTGTTTACATATCACAGAGCTCAATTTCTCTAAGAGCTATTGTAAAAGTCCATCTTCTCCCAAGCACTCACAGAAAAGAGGTACAGAGGTTACATTATGTTTCCACGTATTTTACATGATTTCCATCACCTCAGGGGAGGATGAAAATTATTTTTATATACAGTTATTGTGACCATAAGAAAGACAACATGTCTGCTATTATGCTATGGGAAAAAAAATCAAACATACTATAGGTATGCAAAAGTTATTGTATGATGTTCAAAACTTGTACCTGGAATTAGACTACAGACCACTAAGTATCAGGATCTAGATAGCTGCTAAAGTTATTGTACTGGTTACAGTTGTCTAAAGTACAAAGAGTTAAATTCCTGATAGATGCTCTCAGCCACACAGAATAATATCTGGCCACCCACAATCAGTAAAATAAAACAAAACTGGTCACATGGTGTGATTAATTGACCAATTTTCTTTAAACTTGATGGGTTATTATGATTCTGGATAGACATAAAGCTCACAAATGGAATTATGCATCAGATATATAGAAGGATGTGCATGATAACAAAAGCATTTCAGCATGACAGAAAGAAAGAGAGAGAGAGAAGTGCTCTGGAAAAATATATAATATTTGGCATATTTTATACAAAAATATACAAATATTTTAAAATAATAATATTACAAAGATTATTTTCAGACTAAGCAATTTATTTCTTATTTAAAAGAAATAAAATAATGGAATTGTCATGCCCCTGTTGGAGATTGACTCCAAGGGAGAGGAGGAACAGCCAACAGGAGTGGAAGTATAGCTCTGGAGGAAGCTGGGAAAGGGCACTGGACAGCTGGGCCGTCAGAGGAGGACTCAGGCCATCCCCTCTCCATCCTAGGTCATGCAGGGAGGAGAGGATAAGGGAGAAATATGGATGGCATGGTCTACGGAGGAGGAAAGGGTCTTGATCCCCTTCATGGGATACAGCTGTGAGAACTGGTTAAAAGGACGGACTGCACATGAGCCAGTGCTGGAAACAAAGTGTCCATTCTTACCTGAGTTCGGCATCCTTCCAGTGTGTACTCCAATATCTGTATACGTCTTCAAGTCCTTACCTTGCCTGGTTCCCTTAATTGCTTCAGTGTGGTTTGAGTTGTTTTTTCTATTTATAATTTATACGTATTTTTAGTTTAAACAGCATTTTCTTCTTTTTGCAACTGTTTGTGGGGAGTTTTTTGTCTCCAGTCAAGGAAATTTGGAGCTTTGAAGCCAAGTTGAAGGAATTAACGGGACTTCACCTGTTTTTGGGCTTGTGTTGTTTTTGTATCCCACCCTGGGTCATCACAGGAATTTTGCAGATTGACCCTCCTGAGTATATTGATTTTCCATCTGCCTTCCAACTTAACTATTACTGAATCTTGTATTCTGCAAGACTTCTTCATACAATATCAAAGTTCACTCACTGATCAACTCCTAAGTACTGACACACCAATGAAACAGACTAGTGACTGGGGTTTCACAATTTGATATTTCTAACAGGTCCTTCATGATTTTTATTTATGTTTGCAACCAGTTTTTGCTTAAACAGATTGAATAACTAACCTGAACTGAATGTTGAAAAACTCATCCTGTTGTATTTCACCTCTGTGCAAGAAATATTTTTGTCTTGTAGGTGATTCATTAAGTATTGAATTGGTTATGATATCATTATTTACAATATATTTGAATTTATGTTAGCCATTCTTTAAATTTTCTTTTAAAGTATTCTATTTACATATTGGTCAAATTGAAGATTCTCCTTACTCACTCTAGAATATTATCTATCAATCAATATTTCTTTATATGCAGCTATGAAATTTTCTTCAATATATTTGGGGGGGGGGGAATCTAACTAGCTCCGACATACTAAGCTTCAAAATATATTGTTACCCACTGAGAATACAGCTTAAAACTTCAGGGAGACTGAATTGATTGCTACTAAAAAATATTTACTTCAATTTAAGAAACTTTTGATGATAGGCTTTTGGTTTTAAAATGTTTTAAAGAACATCCTTGAATTGACTGGTCATTTCTAGTCTTTGTATTTCATTAGTTAAATATACACATTGATTGCAGTGAACTTAACCAATTTTTATAATGTAATGAACATGAAAATCATGTCATTTTATAGTGTATAATTTTGTGCCACCCACATGAATACAAATGTTGATTGAGTCTCCTAATTTGCATCCCTAATTTTAATCTTTTCTATGGAATTTGAAATGCCTTTTTTTTTTTTTAGAAAGAACAAATAAAATTGTTTTCTAAGATAAAAGTAGTACCGTGTTTCTCATATAATAAGGCCAGGTCTTTTTTTTTTTTTGAGCGCCCCAAAAATGTCTAGGCTGTCTTTTCGGGGGTGACTTCATTCCCCCCACCTTGCATCCTTGGGCAGGTGGGTGGCGACGGCTTGGATGTTGACCTCGGCATTGGTGGGGCACTTTGTATCGGGAGACCTTCTGCGACAATTGCTTTCCCTTCTCCCAGTACTGCTGTGGCATTTAGAGCAACGCTGTGGTGTTTGGCGCAGCTACGCAGCATTTGGCACAGCCATGTGGGGCCAGCCAGGGTTCCTTCCTACAAAAGAGCCCAGCGGAGACACTCAGCTTCAGGCACTCCTGTCGCCACCTTCCCGGGCATCATTCGAAGGCCAAGCCCATACTTTTAAAAACAGCACCCTACTACCAGTATGACAAAGTCTACCCTACCCAAGAGGGCAGCCCAACCCCACATGGGGAGGCAAATCTCCAGGGACCACAGCGCAGGATCAGCCCACCCCAGGAGAAGCGCCCAGCTGCCATCACTGTCTGGCGCCGGGCAGAGTGCGAAGAGCTTCACTTGGGGCACCCAGCACAGCTGACAGGCAGCCCTCCTGCCCGGCGGCACAGCTCTGGCCAAAGCAGCAAGCGCCTCCTGCCAGACCCTCCACTCAACCTGCCAGGGCCGCGCTGGAGCCGGGCAGGGTTGGCAGAGCCAGGAAAGCAAGCCGCTGGTGCACACCTGTGTTGTAACTATGTATCATTGCAACTATGTATCATTGCAACTATGTATCATTCATGTGTTTGCAACATTGTATCATTCACATGTAATCATTAACTTCTGTCTCTTCAGTGACCTTTGCAAGGCACGTACAAGGGACAAGGAGCTAGACGGTTGTTAATAAGCTTATCCACATTGCAAATAATCTGTCCGGTATGCAGCTTTGTAAACATGCACATCCTGATGAGATTAACATGTTTGATTTGAGCTTTTTGATTAAATCATTTTCTTGTAAAAAAGCACAATAAAAGAGCGTGTGCCAAGAAATTTGGGGCGCGCTCATCAAGAGGAAACCTCGCTTCCTGTCGTTTCTCTTCCCTTCGCTCCCTATCATGAGCTGCCCATCAGATGCGGGATGGCAGATACCACATTCTGGTGACCCCGACGTGATTCCCTAAGGGGGATATGTAGCGACGCGCCCATATCTTATCAGCTCGATGGGAGCTGTGCATCGCCAGGCCTGAAGCGAATTGCACATCATCGGATCTGAAACACGGTCTCGACTTTCATAAGTATGGGTGGAAACTTTTCTCAACAACAGACGCAGCATCTGAAGGAATTGAGGGAGTTAGTCGCTTCTTCTAAATATTCTGCTAATTTAAAGGGCTCGCCTGTAAAAAAGAAACCTATTGCTACATTATTGGCTTATGTGTGGCAACATTGTCCCAATTATTCAGAGGAAGGGTCCTTAAAAATTTCCACTTGGCAAAAAATTGGTGAACATCTCCATAGTCCTCCTCGTGCACCTATTGGCATTTTGGTCACTTGGAGGAAAATTATGGAGGCTTTAAAAGTCCATTATAAAATAGAAGCAGGGAGTGTGTTTGAATCTCCCCCGCCAAGTTATGATAACTTTTCAATTTGCTCTAACTCAGGCAGAAGCTGCTGCCATTATTCAACAATGCCCCACATGTAGTAAGCAAGGACATTCCATTCCCATAGGAGTAAATCCTAGAGGATTAAAAGCTTGTGAAATTTGGCAAATGGATGTAACTCAGTATCCACCTTTTGCCCCTTGGAAATATTTGCACGTTTCCATCGATACATATTCAGGGTTTATTCTGGCTACCCCTCAAAGGGGAGAAACTGTAAAACATGTCATCAATCATTCAATTCGTACCTTTGCCTCGCTGGGACGTCCAAAAGAAATAAAAACTGACAATGGACCTGCCTATACAAGTTCTGCTTTCCAGGACTTCTGTAACAGATGGGATGTAACCCACAAGTTTGGGATTCCCTACAACAGCCAGGGGCAGGCTATTGTGGAACGAGCGAACTTATCTCTGAAACATGCTCTTGATCGATATTCATTGCGGGAAAAAACCCCAAACCTCCCAGCATTGCAAAATTCTCTTAACATTTGTCTTTACACTTTAAACTTTCTTAATCTGACTGGCATTCCTCCCACTTCTGCTGCTTCGCGTCATTTTTCCTCCCCCTCACCCCAGCCTAACAGACCTCTGGTATATTATCGCAGATTGCCAGATCCCGCCTGGCAGGGTCCCGCTGAGCTTCTCACTTGGGGACGAGGCTACGCTGCGATCTTACTGCCAAACAAAACCACTTGCTGGATCCCTGGTAGGGCGGTTAGACCCTATCATGGGAATTCCTCTGCTACATCTGTATCTTAAAACTCTTCCTGATATTCTTGCCTATATCTTCTTTGCAATTTCTACCTTACTTCAACAAAACCTATGCTTCCTGTCAAAAGACTATTCGTGTTAAAACCATTTCATTAACAGAAGGCTATTATACTTGCTCCATGTGGGTACGTCATGAAAATGCTACCCATAGTTTTCATTCTGTCACTTCTGTTTTGTTTAAAGAACACTCTACCACTCGCTCTTTTGTTCCTTCTTTAATCTTCCTATGGAAAGGAACCTTAAAATCTTTTCCTCTATTCAATCTAAAACATAGGGGGACCTAGATGTCCTTCTATTGTATTATGGGTTTCCCCACCCCAACTAACATCCTTGATGAATGACCAAATTAATATTCATTGTCATTATTGTAATTATTATCCTTTTTCTACTAATTGCATTCCCTCCTCATTTCGCAAATGTTCTACAACTAACTTGTCCATAGCCCTCTCTCCTGCTTGTGATGTTTTTATATACCCAAACTCTGATCCTGTCAACAAACGACGCTTCAAAAGAACTGTCCATGACGATCCGCAGAAGCCTCATAGAAGATATAATATTACTTGGACTATAACTGACTTTAAAGGCGTTCGTTTAAGTTCTACAACCAATTTTTCTCGCATAGAAGACTTCTACCCACCACTTCAATTCGATTTGGCAGACACACCCACACAACCAGGGGATATCCTGCAATCTACACCACTTCAGGAGGAACTTTAACATCACGCCTGAAAGGAATGTATTTTATCCCTGGCAATAATTTTGTTTGGACTTGTTCCACTGGTCTCATGGCATGTGTCCAATTTCAATGGATGAAATTGTTAAATCCAAATCATTTTGCATTCAAGTATGGCTTGTGTGTATAACTCTGATGATTTTATATCCCTACAGGTACCCATGGAATACCCCTCTTTTGCAAAATCGTAAAGATTTAGATCTGTTATTTTTTAAATAAACAAGGGGGATTGTGTGCTATGCTTAAAGAAGAATCTTGTCTTTATGCTGATAGCAGGGGGGGGGTTGTTTTCTATTTCGCCATGGCTTACAACCTTTTTAACTGCATTGGCAGGATCATTAATAATCACTATATTGATATGTATTATAGGACCTTGTTGTTTTAATAGAATATTGCAATTTTTTTAAAAAAATTAATTATCCTCCATAACTGCTGATGTTAATGTGCTATTGCAAGCTCATGTTATATCCTCAACACCGGACAAAAAAAATGTCATTGCTGAGTTACCGCTTCTTGGACAACCCTGACGCTGACGGGTCGCACTCTTGCCTAGATGACGGGGACGGCGAACATTCTATAAAAATGGTTCCTGTCTTCTCGGACGAGGAAGAAGACTCGTCATAAATAATAAAAACTGAGGAGATGTTGTAACTATGTATCATTGCAACTATGTATCATTGCAACTATGTATCATTGCAACTATGTATCATTCATGTGTTTGCAACATTGTATCATTCACATGTAATCATTAACTTCTGTCTCTTCAGTGATCTTTGCAAGGCACGTACAAGGGACAAGGAGCTAGACGGTTGTTAATAAGCTTATCCACATTGTAAATAATCTGTCCGGTATGCAGTTTTGTAAACATGCACATCCTGATGAGATTAACATGTTTGATTTGAGCTTTTTGATTAAATCATTTTCTTGTAAAAAAGCACAATAAAAGAGCATGTGCCAAGACATTCGGGGGGGCGCTCATCAAGAGGAAACCTCGCTTCCTGTCATTTCTCTTCCCTTCGCTCCCTATCATGAACCGCCCATCAGATGCGGGATGACAGATACCGCACACCTGCCTGCCAAGCAAAAGAACCGGGCTGACTCAAGCTTGGCTTCCTTCCCAAGTCCCTCCAGCCCGACCCGGAAGGGGCTTCTGGGAGAGGCTACCCAAGGCAGTGATAGCGCTCACCCATCCATGGACAGGGAGGCAAGGTGACAGCCTGTGCCACGTCCTCCTCCGAGCTGAGCCCCACTGAGTGAGTGCCTCTGCCTGATGCCCATGCCGCTGCAGTGTTTGGAGCTGCCAGTGAGTTTGGAGATGTGTGGGGACAGGGACAGGCTGGGTGAGGGGTGGAAAGGACGGGCAGCTTTGGGCTCTCTCTGATGGACCTGCTGGCCAGGGAAGCAGCACCTGAAGCCGCGTGTCTCACCAGGCTCCGGTTGCAGGGAGGAGCCCTGGCTGGCCGTGCATGGCTGCACCAAACACCGCAGCGTTGCTCCAAATGACACAGCAAGCCCCCCGCCATTCCTCCCCATTTTTCATGTTTTAATATAGGCTTTAATTTGGGGGGAGGGGCTTAATTTCATTTCATGCCAAGAAAACATGCTGGGACTTCCTATTGGGGGAGGCCATATTGTTGGAGAAACAGGTTAGAGAGAATAGATCAAAGCAAAAACTACTTAAATATATTTGTCAAATATTAATTATTGTATTTGTACATATATTTAATTCACAAAAATATGAATTATTTCTATTTTTATTGAAGAACATATGTACTACTTTTAGACGCCTTGGACAGAAGAAGGCACATAAAAATAGACTGAATAAATAACCAGAATACAGAATGTTCTGCAGATAATCACATTGGATAATGTGATGAGATAACTGAAGACAAATAATGCTAATTCAAACTGAGGGGAATGCGGTGTAGAAAAACTTATTCCAAATCAATTTTATTTGCTCTGTTTGCATATTTGTTATCATCCAGCAGGTTTATATTGCTATATTAAATATATTAATATATTAATTTTTTGTTCCTGTTTTTTTAAAACATAATGAAATGGCTTCTGTAAATAAGTTAAAAAATAATGACAGTCCTGCTATTTTCAGAGTTTTTGTGATATGCAACTTACTAGTGTTCCAAAAATGTAGCTGCATAATTAATGGAAGAAGCCATTAATGGTACATATATAGCACTAGAAAAGAGGAAAATATTGCAATATTACAATCCCTCATAATCAACCCAACCGTTTATATTATCCAGTGTGTAGCAATATCAATATCGTTTAGACTTATATACCACTTCACAATGCTTTACAGCCCTCTCTAAGCGGGTTACAGAATCAGCATATTGCTCCCAACAATCTGGATCTTCATTTTATTGAACTTGAAAAGGTGGAAGGCTGAATCAACCTTGAACCGGTGTGAATCGAACTTAGTCTGCAATACTGAATTCCAATCACTGCACCACCACCACCACACCAGTGAATATCACAATCATAGAGATATCATATTCAGAGAAAGTTAAAACATTCTGACTAAGCTTTTTTTTTCCATTTACAATTTTTATTCCGATGGGACAATGCACAATTATGTCCTATTATTAAATTACTCGCTGTGATAGGAAAGTTCTTATCTATATGAAAGGGAAGTTAAGCTTATTATCTGATAATACTGAGAATAGGAAAAGAAACAGCAGGTTATAGTTAATAGAAAGGAAATCTAAGGAGGAATTTCTGATGGCAAAACAGAGGGCAGGGGGCGAGGCATGTGTCAATCTGGACCTCATTTCTTGGTTGCCAAGGGCTTTCCAGAAGGCTTCTCACATAAAAACAAAAGCTGGGGATGACACACACGAGCAGCAGCAAGAGGCCCCAGAAGAAGTTAGCAGCAGCAGGATCCTGCTGGGCAGGGCTGTCATTGCTGCCACCTCAAGGTGAGTCAGTGTAAGACAGCCCCCTCCCCAAAAATGAGACCTGGTACCTTTTTTGTTGACAAAATATATATATAAGACTGGCTCTTATTTTCGGGAAAACATGGGTAGGACAAATGCTATTTTCATTACAAATCCTTCAAATCTAGAAAGATTTCGTGACAACCATGTAGTTCAAAAAAGGATACAATGCTAAATCTGAGTTATTTTCAAAGTCATTTCTTGAGGATTTAAGGAAAAGAGGTCTCTGACATTCTTCCAATATTGCAGACGGCTTCCAATGGGCTGATTTCTTGCAGAGACCATTGAGAAATGTAGTCTGTCCATAAAACCGAACAGCCTACTCAGTCTTTTTGTCCCAGGCATCCATCCATCCAGTTCCTTCAGAATTTGTTTAGTTCTGCTTGATATATGTTACTATTTCAGCCGTGACAAAAAGTTACACCATGCTGCATCTTCCTTTTTACAGGAGAAATAAACTACTGTATTGTTTTCCCTGAAAGCAAGAAATATCCTATTATTAAAAACTCTCTGGCTAAATGTGTTCAATTAAATGCATGTGCCATGTTCTCTAGATAGCTTGTAATAGATGAGCTGATTTATAGTCAAGAGGAACTGGTTCGCTCTCAGGCAAAGAGCCAACTGGTAAAGAATGCCCTATTTTAGCATGATTCCCCCAGAGGCAAACTTTAAACAGTTGCATTTACAAACAACTTGATTTCATATTAACCCAGTTTTGCAATTGCTTCCTTGGGAAAATATGATCAAGGTTTCTATATTCTCTCTCCCACAACTTCAGGGCATTAATATGAGCAATTAAAAGGGAGGGTTGGGAGAATTGGGAGGAGAACAGCTGGAAGCCATATGCATTGGGGACATCTGAAAATGTTAAAAATATATCTTTTTAAATTGTTCCATCTATATATTGGGGAGAATTCATTATTTTATTTCTACCAGCCCAACATGAGGTGTTGTTGTTGTTGTTTGCCACAAATACTTTTTATAATTTCAAAGGGATTTTAAAGATTTTTAAAAGGGATTTTAAAGGGTTCCACTTCAGAGAAATGCCCATGAAGGTTATCCTACAATTGTTTGTAGAAATGTTGAGAGGGAGAAGAAAGGAATAAGACAACTCAACATGATACACAAAACACCATCCCATAAAGTCTGTATATCCAGAGTTACAACCCTGCAGTTATGGTGATTATTTTCACTTTTTGACAACCTCCTGAGCAAATGCAAATGTTTCTGGTTAATTCATCCCTGGAGTCAGGGAAGTCTCTCCATCTTTCCTCAGTATCACATTTAAATGATCCTTTTTTAAAAGATTACTTAATACTTAAAGAAAATGTATTGATAAGAATGAGAAATTAAGTATATGTTGGGTGCAATGATGCTGACTTGTCATCAAGCTCTTTCTTGCAACAGGTCAAAGAAAAATTAAGTTCACAAAGTTTATAGGATAAAACTGAGAAACATAAATAGAATGGAGTGTTACAATAATGGATATTAGAACTTCCAATGGTCATATTGTCTTCCTGCCTCCTTTTGAATCAGCAGTCTTGTAGCTACTACCTATTGTATTACCTTGTAGCTATTTTCTTTGCTGCAACATTTTTCTTTACCAAAGAAGTAGTATAAAATAGTTTGTTCCTTCAGCTACTTTGTGTTAATTACCAGTTTCTATTTATTTCCTTCTGATAACCATGATTAAACTATTCATTAAGAACATCACTATAGCTTACACATAGAAATGTCTATTGTAGCATATTGGTGAAATATTGTCAATATGAGATAGAATGTATATGGAATACCTAAATATGGTGGAAGATGGTGAGAAGGAGAAAGTAGGCAAAGAAAAAGTAGTATTGTATGTATAGATGAGCAAAGAAGAGAGAGAAGTGGATGCTCCCATTTGCAACTACTGAAATGTAGCAATAATCCCTTGCTTGTATTTCTTCACTACATGGCATAGGTTTAAATAAAGGGTTCGAAACTCTAATTTAGGAATGCTTATCAAAAGTGGTATTGCCATTTGTACCACTTTTATATCACAATGATTTAACTAATTAGCCACCAGTTAGCTTCCAGGTGCATTTTAAAATGTTACTTTCAATCTATAAAGTCCTACATAGCTCCTCAATTCTGAATCAGTATATAAGATCAGTGGTCCGCAATCTTTGTGGCTTGTTGACCTGGCTGGGGGGGAGAGAGAAACTGGGCCACACAAGCCGTGGGCTAGCATGTATGTATGTGCTTATACAGCCCTTGCACAAGTGGTGAGTTGGTGTGCATGAGTGTAGCTCGATTTGTGGGAGTGGCAGGCCTATGTGTAAATGCGAGAGTGCCCGCGGGCCCACTGCTTGTGCAAGTTGAACTGTGTGCACTTGTGCACTCTGGTCAGCCATTCATATAATCCAATTCTAAATAGACCACAACCCAGTAGAGGGCCTCAGGGTTGGAAGCCCATTTATTAGATCATCTAGGGAAATAATACTCCTAGTGCTTACCAATGGGAATTAAAAGAAGGTATAGCAAGGAAGTGCTGGTTTTGGGATGGCAGCATTAATCCTCTGGGAACAGAGGTTCTTCCTACAGAGATCAGGCTAGCACCATTCCTGAGTGCATTCAGGAGGATAAAGCTATTCTTCACAGCATTTCAACCTGTTCTAGGGCATCTTTAGTTTTTTATGTTTTATTTTTATTTCAATGTCATAAAATTTTGTCTTTTAATCTTTTTTCTTATCAAGGATGTTTTGCATTTGTTTTCCACCATATAAATCACCCAGATTTGAACTGATTGCAGGAGAACATAAGTACATACTGTAATCAAGTTAACTTTGCAGCCTATCTACAATTGACCAACATTTCAATCACTGCCACTAAACTTGTAATACACCTTAGATTTTTCCAGTAATATACTGAAATTCAGCAAGGTTGACATTTAAGGATTAGCTTAATACAAAATTGGTCATGGATTGGTCTATTTTCTCTCATACTGTTTCTAATTCAAGGATAGACTTGTCCTTTCTGAACTGCATATTCTACAACTGTTCTTAGAACTTTAGTCAAGCTTAAGAGTTTCACACAACAATATTTTTAAGTATATATAAATCAGGGGTGTCAAATTTAATTTCATTGAGGGTCACATCAGGGTTGTGTTTGACCCCCAGGAAGGCCAGGGGGCATGGCCAGCTCGATATAATTTGTGTCAGAGGTGCTGGTGGTGGCCTGAGCACTCTGCCAGCAAAATCAGGCTCCCAAGCTCAATTTTCAGACCTCCTGCAACCCTCTGCCAGTGAAAACAGACCTTGGGAGAGCCACCCATGCCCCTCCCAAGCTCTGCTTTAACTGGCAGAGGCACCACAGGCCAGTCCTTCACTGTTTCCAGGGCAGCCCCATGGGCCAGATCTAACCACTCTGGCCAGATCTGGGTTGCAGGCCTTGAGTTAGACATCCTTGATATAAATTATTCCTTTGAAGATTGATTCAAACTGACTTTTATACCCCTTTCCATTTTCTCTTTCTTTTATTCTTGAGTTAATCCAGAGCATCTGTGTTCTGTTCTTTTAGTTCTGTTCTCTCTTTTCATACATATTCTCTCTCCATATATATTGATTACCTATCTTTTTAGCTGCATAGATAATTTGTTGCAATTCATAAGTTCTACCCTTAACAATTTGCCAATTACTGGATTGTGCTTGCGGGATTTTCTGGATTGTATTTCTAGTCATAACTTTCCCTCATTTAGAATTTGTCTTGTCTCATAAGTGATTGCTTGTAAATGATAAAGTTTCTTATATCAATAAGAAAGCATAGGTTGGGTGCCAGAGCCCAATTCTTAGTCCCCCAGCATTCAATTATAACATCAACTCATGTCCAGGTCCATTATGAAACTTGGTTCTAATATACCTCTATTCAGTGAAATACACAGCCTTTGCATTTGTAACAATAACTTAACCCATTCAAACTTCCAAGTTAACAAAAAAGTTCATTCCTGAAAATCCATATTATAATAGTCACACATTCAATAGTGATTTGAAGAATGAAGTGGATTCTTAATGACATTCTGTGCCTTTCATTAGAAAATCAGAGATGTTACAAAATGACCTTCATGCCAGTTTAACATCAAATTACAAATGGTTTCATAATACTGAAAAGAAAAATGTGTATCAAATTAAAATCCATTTTATATTATTTTTTTCCTTTTTTCTTCATATTTGCAAATGGAAGTAGTTATAGGACAGACATTACTTTAAGTTGAACTAGACAAATAAAAAAAAAATCCAGCTAGAAAAGAATGAGTGACCCACTTTAAAAGCAGCTAAAGAAAGAGATGAATTAAATTTCTCCTCTACTGAAATGATCAGATAATTATAATTGTGTGTTCTCTCGTGGATATTCATTGGTCAAATGGCAGAAGAGTTTAATGAATATTCTTAAAGTCATAGTTAAAATTTATACTGTATTCTTGATTATTTTAAGAAACTATTTTATGTATGCCTATGGTTCCAATGACAAAGGAAAGCTACATTAAAACAAATTGTATTTTTATGTAACAATGAATTTTTGGGTTTTACTTGTTGAGAGAGATGGTAGTATAGTCTACTATGTGTATTCATATATAATAGTTAATTCTGCCACCTTGTCTTGGAAGAGTAGTGTCTTGTCATTAGCTATAATTACCAAGCATGGCAAGTCAGATATCTTTAAGCTGTTTAAGGAAAGTTCTGAGCACGATCCATGATGTAGGTACATACTGTACAATCATGAGAATTAAAACTTTGTTCTCACATCAACAAACTTGCTTTACTGATAAAAATACTAAGTCATCTGAACTCATATCTCAGAGTCATAGATACATTTCTGCTGAGAATTAATGAGCAGGTATAATAGAAAGCTACAGTAGATCATATCAGCAACTATAATATACACCCAAGGTCTGCATTCTTTAAAAATTCAGTAGGTACTTTTTCTATATACAAGAAAGTCCTTCAAACCATTTGCAGAAAAATTATATCTGCTTTTCTTGATAATGCTGATATAAGCTTAAAATCATTTAATTAACATACATGAAATTGCTCATTTTTAAACACCTATATAGAAGAAGAATGGTGATTGTGTATTCAGTATATTTTTGAGTATTTAGTATTTATTTGATTTGTCAATTGCTTATAAGATACAAGTATAAGAATAAATATAGTTTTGAATACATGAGATTGATACTTATAAGAAAAATAAATAACAATAGGACAGGGATGGTAGGCACAATTGGTGTGTTTACGCCCCCTACAGACCTCTTAGGAAAGGGATGATGTCAATAGTAGACAGTCTAAGGTTAAAGTTTTGGGGGGGTTGGGGAAGAAACCAAAGAGTCAGGGAGAGTATTCCAAATATTGACCACTCTGTTGCTGAAGTCGTATTTTTTGCAATCAAGTTTGGTGCGGTTAACCTTGAGTTTGTATCTATTGTGTGCTCTTGTATTGTTATGATTGAAGTTGAAGTATTCATTTGCTGGTAGGACATTGCGATGTATGATTTTATATACTATATTTAGATCGGACCGGAGGCAGCATAGTTCTAGATTTTCTAGGTCTAGAGTTTCAAATCTGGTGACATAAGGGATTCTGCAATGAGCAGAGGAGCAGAGAACTCTTCTTGTGAACTCTTCTTTTCTGGAGTTTTTCAATTGTGTTAATATCAGATACATGATATTAATTAATCATTAATATGAATTAATTATTAATTCAATTGTGTTAATATCAGATACATAATATGGGTTCCAGACTGATGAGCTGTATTCAAGTATAGGTCTAGCAAATGTTTTGTATGCTCTAATTAGGAGTGTGATATTACCAGAGAAGAAGCTACGTAAGATTAGATTAACAACTCTTAATGCTTTTTTGGCTATGTAGTTACAGTGGGCTCTAGCACTTAGATCATTTGAGATGAGTACTCCAAGGTCCTTGACAAAGTTTGGATCTTCAAGGTCTTGACTATTTAGCGTGTATTATATTTTCTGATTTTTTCTGCCAATATGTAAGACAGAGCATTTATTTGTTGAGATTTGAAGTTGCCATTTGGTTGACCATTCTGATACATAGTCAAGGTCTTTTTGGAGGGTAGCAGTATTGTCTGTGGTGTTGAATAGCTTTACATCTTCAGCAAAAAGAATGCAGTTGCTCTTAATATGATCACAGAGGTCATTTATGTAGAGTATGAAGAGAGTTGGTCCTTGGGGGACACCACTGTTGACAGGTACAGAATTTGATAGGATGCTCCCAATTTTGACCATTTGTTTTCTGTTTGACAGGAATGCTTCTATCCAGTTATGTAGGTGTCCAGAGATACCATAAGATTTTAGTTTTAGTAGTAGTTTGTCATGTACCACTTAATCAAAGGCTTTACAGAAGTCTATGTAGATTGCGTCTATTGTTTTGCCCTGATCGAGTTGTGTAGTCCATATGTTTTTGTTATGTAAGAGTTGCAGATTACAGGAGTTTTTTTCTGAAACCAAATTGTTTATTAGAGAGTAGGTTGTTTGTCTCTAAGTGAAAGATAATGGATTAGTTAATAATCGATTCCATGACTTTACAAGTGACGCAGCATAAGGAGATTGGTCTGTGATTTTCAACTAGGCTGGGGTCTCCCTTTTTGAAGATGGGGATGACCGTGTCAAGGAGCTGGTCCTGAAAGATTTTTCAAAGATTATGCTTAGAGGTTCAGCTATGGCAGTGGATCGCTTTTTTAAGAAGTAGGTACATATTCCGTCCGGTCCAATTGATAGGGATGGTTTTAGATTGTGCATTGTTTTTTCAACAATGTCTTCTGTAAAATCAATATGTATGAGATCATTGTAGTTGTCTGTGGTTTGACTAGGAAGTACTGGGCTTGATCCATTGCTGTTTACAAATACTGAGCCAAAGAATGTGTTAAAGAGGTTTGCTTTGATGGTGTCATCGTTGCAGTCTTTGCCATTAGGTCCTTTCAGGGGTGGGATGGACCTTGAGTCTTTTAGTTTGTTGTTTACAAAATTGTAGAAAGCACAGGTGGAATTTGTGCGTGGAAGGTTTTCCTCTTGTTTAATGTGATAATTAGTGCATTCAGTTTTATCTGGTAGCATAGATTTTTGTATCGGCTTTTGAAGATGGCAACGTGACCAGATTTGTTTTTTCACCAAAGTGATCTCTTTTTGGATTGAAGCTTCCTTATTATTATGGGTAATTTGTTTTTCCTGATTTTGAGAGTTGTTATTTTTACATATAGTTTGATGGCTCTTTTGATTTCTAGTAAGAATATATTGTAATGGTCTTCAACAGTATTGCATCCAGTGAATAGAAATTGCCAATCAAGGGATGAGATATCATTGTCTATAAGATCATAGTTGCCTTTTTTGAAGTTATAATTGGGGATTTTGTCGTTGCGATTATTTTTGTGTGGACGTATGTTGAGACAAAAGTCAATCATATTGGGGTCACTGTTAGAAAAGGGTTCTTTAATTTGTATTTCATAAATTGAATTCAAACTATTGCAGAAGATAAGATTGAGGCAGTTGTTAAGCCTAGTATTGTTGGTTACTAGTTGTTCCAGTCCCAGATTTGTTACAGCATTGTAGAATGTTGCATGTATGGGTTTAGTTGTACATTTGTTTAGGGTTCAGTTAATATGAGGTAGATTGAAGTCACCAAGAAAAATAAAAGCGTGTGGGGAGGATGCTGCCCATGTTAGTAATGTATTTAACTTGTTTACATGTTCGATGTCATATTCAGGGGCTCTGTAACATAATAAGAACTGAAATGTGATATTTAAGGTCAGTTCAGAGATAATGGTCTCAGGAAGACCAAGCTCCTGGGTAACTTGGATGTATTTTAGATGGAGGGACTTTTTGTAGAAGATAGCAACACCAACTCCTCTACGGATTTCATGATCGGATCAGTGAACATGATAGTGTCTTACTGAGGTAATGGAGTCAGGGAGAGATGTGTTGAGCCATGTTTCACAGACAAATATGATGTCGAATTTAGCCATATTTAGTGAGAGGAGAAATTCAGGTATTTTATTTACAAGGCTTCTTGCATTGAGTAGGTTGCATTTAAGGCCAGTTGTAGTTTGAATTGAGGTAGTTGGGGGCATGTGTGCCTAGTCTTGGGTGATGGTGGATTGGTTGAAGAAGGTTTGGATGCTGAGTTGTGGGTTATGTGACTTTCTTTTGATACAGTCTGCACAGTAATCAACGTACAGGTCCTTTTCTCCATTGTCTGGACAATTTTTTGGCTTTGTTACCCTCCCCTGTAACTAAACTTTGTTACTCTCAATAGGACATGGAGAGCAAGCAAGTTTTGATGGTTTGCTGTCTTTGTAAGTTTAGCTGTTCTTCAACATTTTCTGCAGGTTTTGAAAAAGTATTCTCCAAAAGTAATAGCTGGGTTAATAGCTCTCTTTGCATTGCAGAACCTATCCCACATGGTTAAAAATAATCCAGTGGGGACTGATGGGTAATATGCCAATCAAACAATTGGCAAGACAAGCTGTTATGGGTAGAACTTAGGAAATGCAAGAAATTATCTAAGCAAGTATAAAGAGATTCTACTATGCATTCTCCCTACCATTCAAATGAAGCTTTCTAGATCCATTAGGTGTCATTTATTTCTTTATAGCCCATGTTTTTTTCTACAAGAACTCCCTACTCCCAATTTCCTTGTAACAGCAACACTATGACATATGTTAGGTTGAGAGAGTAACTGGTCCAAAGTCACCCACTGAATTTCTATGGCTCATAGTGGACTAGAATCCTAGTCTAACTTTAACCACTACAGCATGCTCTTTCAAAGTTAGGTCTCCTAGCCAGAGATTGCAGTTAGGATTTGTCTTGATCCCATATAATTGTTTTTCCACATATAAAACTACCTCCGCAGAAAATATCAGAAAGAGAAGAAAAGCTACAGTGGGATAAATAATCTTCCAGAAAGGAAGATTTGCCTGTTTGGTTGCTTGTTTGCTTGGACCACTTATACATTGCTCTTCCATTGAAGAACTCTGAGATTCATTTGCATAATGATCAAAGCAGAGAGACTCTGCTTCACAATATTAAAAGAAGAGACACAGGGAAAAAAAGGAAGGGAACAGATCTTAACATTTTAGCATTCCTGTAATAACTATTAGTAATAAAATAGGCTACTCAGGGAATTTCAGATAACACCATTATTGTTTGAGTTGATGGGCTTGTTGCAATTTTTCACATGGCAGGTGGTCTCTATAACAAAAAGGTAGCACAAGAGTTTCATTTGTTATAATAACAACAAGCAGAAATGGCAGCTCCTCACTCTTAAATTCTTTCTTATTTGGTCTTAGTAGCCTTTGTGAGAAGGAGAAGATTGGCCACAGCCTCTTGTGATGGAGCCAGTGATAAATTTAAACATGTGTCATGACACCATTATACCATGAAGCAAATTTCACTTTTCTGTACTTTCATTATCTTGGCATCATTACAGTTAGGAATGGATATCTGTTAGCCCAGCAAATCTAATAACAGCTGTGTCAAACCAAGAATTATAGGCTAACAAACTCTCCTTCAGTTGCTGGTTCCATGATCTTTTTCACACAAAACACAACATCCCAGAGAAGGTGGAGCTTCATTTCGGCAATACAGCTGCGATTTCGGGGCTCTGAGATCGCAGATGATATTTTTGCCCCTGGTTGGTCCCAACGGACTTAAACAGTCCTGTAGAGACGGTGATCGTGAAGGGCATAGTCCCAGGATCCCAGGGTTATCGCAAAATCTCTGGTTTGATCTGGGAGAAGCCCTTTTGCTGGCGGCAGAGAGGCAGCCTCCATAGCTGCTGAAGTCGGGACAGCTCCAGAAAGAAAGTGGCTGGAAGTGAAAGTGTGTCGGCTGGGTGAGAAACTTCTTTTTTGTTGTAAATTCGCTGAGATTTGAAAGGGCACCCTGAATAGAGAAGAAACCTGTGAGATATTTTTTTTTTTTTTTGACAAAAACTATATGAGCGGCGTTTTTTAAAGTGATGTCAAATTGAGGGTTGAATTTTTTTTTCTTTTTCTTACTTTTTTTGGGGGGGACTTTAGTGTGACTTTGTAGGTAACTGGATTGAATTTTCTCTTACATATATTTTTATGCTCCTTTTGATTTTTTAAATTTTCTTTTAGGATTGAGGCTCCCTTTGGCTATTTTTTTTTTTTTTTGTATAAGTTATCCTTTTTTTCTGGCTTGGGGGGGAAGAGTATTAAGAAACTTTGTAACACTGCCAACTAGAGGCTTGAAAATATTTCATTTGAATTGGAGAGAACTGTAAGAAGACTCCTTCTCACAGACATTTTAATGTGATAAGATAGAGGGAGAGCACAGCAAAATATTATTACAGGTGTTCTCCTGGACTCTTATCAATATTTCAACACTTGAGGCTTGGCTTTGAAGCTGGTGGAGAAGAGAGTCATAATAAGAGCCTTGGACAACTAAATAAAGTGCAGTGTGCTTTCTTATATTTTTTTTTTTACTTGTGATACCCCTACTCACCAGCCTCTTTGTAAATTCCAATTCTAGTAATATTCTTATTTTTGCTTTTTATTTCAAAGGGAAAGCCTCAGAGCTTTTTCTTTATTTTTCTTTTTTTCTCCTTATTTTTACTGGGATCCTTTTGTTTTTTCTATCCATGTTTTTGGACCACTCTGTTTTTCCTTTTTGATTATTGAGACTTCTCAACTGGATTAAGGTGTGAAGAACCTGAAGGAATTTCTTCTTTTCTTTTTTCTTTTTGTTCTTTTTTTTCTTAATCAATATTATTATTTTTGGGGATTTTTTTCTTTCTATTTTTCATTTTTTATGGTGGACTACTTCATAATTGGATTAGGGTCTAGAAGAATCTGAAGATTTTCCTTCTTCCTTTCTCCTTTTTCTTCTTTGGTTTTGGGCCTTTTACAATTGGATTTTTCCATTTTGGATTATAATTAGCTATTCTACCATTTGGATTAAAAGTTAAAAAGAATTTGAAGCTTTGGAAGCATTAAAATGAGCAGGAAACCAATATCATCTGGTGTTTTTACTTCTACCTCTGCCTCCCCACCAGCTGGAGGACAACGTTTAATTCAGACAATGTTGAAGCAAGATAAAGAACAAGAAAAAGTAACTTTACAGATGATTATGCAAGGAATCCAAGATCTCAAGACAAAATCAGATACCATTGAACAAAGAATAGAGAACATTGAACAAAGAATAGAAAGGACTGATTAAAAAAGTGGAAAATATTAAACAAATGATGATGAAGTATGAAGAGAGATTCCAAAAAATTGAGGAAGAAGGAAAACAAAGAGAGGAGAAGATTGGAAATATTGACAGTAGATTAACAGTGGTTGGACAAGATAAAAGTGGGATGTTGAGGTGGGAGACGGAAAGGTCAGAATTTTATCTCAGATTTCAAAATATGGAAGAAGAAAAAGGACAAAATTTGGCTGTGATAATGATAGAAATTTTGGCGGATGCTTTGGAAATTACAGAGGAAAAGATGATGGATGGAGTAGATGAGGTAAATCGAGTTTATACAAGATATGCAATGAGAAATAAATTACCAAAGGAAGTCCATATTAGATTTACTAAAAAATCCATTAAAACACAAATATTACAAGTGGTAAGAGAGAAGACATGGAAATACAAAGGCAAAGAGATTGTAGTTTTAAAACAAATACCCAGAAGAGTGAGAGAGATGAGAAGAGAATAGAATATCAATTTCTGACCAAAGTGCTACTGGAAAACGAAGTGAATTATAGATGGCTGATTCCAGAAGGATTAATGTTTACGTGGCAAGAGCAGAGACATAGAATTGACTCAATTGAGAAAGCAGAACTTTTCCATGCAGAATTTTTTGGAAGAAGAGAAGAAGAGGCAGAGAAAGAGGTCTCATTAATTGAGTTTCAAGAGGAACAATTGGAGATTAAAAAAGAGAAAGGTGCAGTAGGGGGACAGGTGGATAGTAAAGAACAGTGTGAAGTGAGATCCATGAGAGCTGTTAGACCTAAATATAAAGCATAATCATGGAAGAAAAAAAAACTTATTACAATGAATATAAATGGACTCAATTCAGCTGTTAAAAGAAGGAAAACTTTTCATAAATTAAAGAAATTAAAATTCGATATAATTTGTCTACAAGAAGTTCATATTAAAAAACAAAATGAACAATTGTTAGTACAACCAAAACTAGGGAAAATATTTACTTCTTTGACTCAATGTAAGAAAAGAGGAGTGGTTCTATACATTAAAGAGGCTATCCCAGCAAAACTGATTTACACGGATGAAGACGGTAGAATATTAATGGTGGAAATAATGGACAATAATATAAAAATACTCTTGATTGCAATTTATGCTCCGAATGATAAACAAGAAGAGTTTTATAAAAAACTACACAGGAAAATAATTGGACTGGACTATGTTAATATAATTATGATGGAAACTTTAATGGAATTGTGGACAATAAACTGGACTATATAGCAACAACAACAAAGCAAAATAGAAAGACTCTACCTAAATCCTTCTTTAAAATGACAGATGAATTAACTTTAAAAGATATCTGGAGAGAAAGAAATGTTAAAGCTAAACAATATACTTTTTATTCAAATAGACATTTATCATGGTTCAGATTAGATATAATTTGGATCTCAACAGAATTAATATCTGATATTCAAGAAACAAATATCGAAACAAGTACTTGGGCAGATCATAGCCCAATGACAATTAAATGGAAGGGACAAAAAAAAAGATCAAGATGGACATTAAATAATACTATCTTAAAGGAAAAAGATTTTATACAATGGATGGAGAAGGAACTGGCTTTTTTCTTTAGAGAAAATAAAAAAGAAGATACTTCAACACAGAATGTTTGGGATACAATGAAGGCATATGCTAGAGGTTTGATAATAGATTATACAAGAAAAAAGAATACTAGGAAAAGGTAAGCCACTAAAGCCTTGGAAGATGAATATAAAAGACTTGAAAAAGAATTACAGAAAATGCCACAGAAAAAGATATTAAATTGAAATGGAATTAATAGAGAAAGAAGAATTGGCACAGAAAATTAGAAATTCTAAACAGAATTACTTTGGAGATGTAAATAAACCAGGTAGATGGCTAGCATATAAATTGAGAAAGGAGAAGGAATCAAGAAAAATATTGAAGCTAATAGATGATCAAGGCCATGTTTGTTATGGTAATAAGGAGAAAAAGGAAATTATTCGAGATTTTTATGGGCAACTATATAAACAAGAGAATATTGATGAGGAAAAAGTCAAACAGTATCTACAGAATGCGAACTTACCGAAGATACCTAAAGAGACTGAAGAAATGCTAGAAAGCAATATAACAATGATGGAATTAAATGAAGCACTTAAGAAACAAAATAATGGGAAAGCACCAAGTCCAGATGGGCTTCCGGCAGAATTCTATAAAACATTTCAAGAATAATTGAGCATCCCATTGTTAGAAGTTATGAATGAAGTTATGTCAAAGAAGATGATACCCAAAACATGGTCAGAGGCTTATATTACACTTATTACAAAAGAAGAGGCTGACCCACTGCAAATTAAGAACTATAGACCTATTTCTTTATTGAATGCAGACTATAAAATTTTTGCTTCAATTTTAGCAGAACGACTTAAAAAATATTTAAATAATTTTATCCACCCAGATCAAAATGGATTTCTGCCAAATCAGAGACAATATGAGAGTAATCTCGGATACTTTGGAATATTATGAGGCTCATGCTGAAAAGCAAATGGCTTTGATATTCCTAGATGCTCAAAAGGCATTTGATAATGTGAACTGGAGATTTATGTTATTACTATTGGAACAGATGGGTTTTGCCAGAAAATTTATTCAAGCAATAGAAGCCATATACAATAAACAGATAGCAAAAGTAATGATGGAGGGAGAACTTACAGACTTTATTAATATAAGAAAAGGCACAAGACAAGGGTGTCCCCTATCTCCTTTGCTATTTGTGTTGACCTTGGAAGTGTTGAATAGAAATATTAGGGATGATAAAAGCATAAAAGGAATGAAAATTAAGAAGGAAGAATTTAAACTACAAGCTTTTGCTGATGATTTAGCTTTTATTCTGAAAGACCCATTAGAAACAGCTCCAAGGTTATTGGAAAAGATAGAGACATATGGTGAGATGGCTGGTTTGAAAATAAATAAAGATAAAACAAAGATTTTGACAAAGAACATGCTATTGAGACAAAGAGAAGAACTGGCAGATCTTTTGAAAATCCAAATTACAAATAAGGTTAAGTATCTGGGGATATATTTGACAGCAAGATGTAGCACATTAAAAGAGAATAATTATATTAAACTCAAACAACAGATAGCTACAGACTTGAAGAAATGGGAAAACTTGCAATTGTCATTAATAGGGAGAATTTCAACAATTAAGATGAATATTTTACCCAGAATTCTATTTCTGTTTCAAACAATACCAATTAGGCTTGGAAAAGACAATTTTGAAGATTTAAATAAAATCATGTTGAAGTTTATATGGCAAGGTAAAAAAGCGAGAATAAAGCTAAAGCTTTTGCAAGACGCTAGAATTAGAGGAGGTTTTGGCCTGCCTAATTGGGAATTGTATTATCAAGCTGCAAGTTTGATGTGGGTCAAAGAATGGATAACATTAAGAAAGGCTAGATTGTTGACACTAGAAGGTCATGATTTGCTGTTGGGTTGGCACGCTTTTTTATGGTTATAAGGGAACTAGAACACAGGGTTATTTTAGAAAACATTATATACAGGAGTCTTTGTGGTTAAACTGGGAGAAGATAAAAAGACAATGTTATTTGAAAATTCCAGTTTGGTTATCGACTATTGAAGCATTTTCCTATCCTATAATTTATAAGAAGGAACAAACAGTTAGATATGGGGAACTATTGGATGAAAAGGGTGAACTTAAATCGATTCAAAACTTAGAGGAACAAGGTATAAGGATGAATTGGTTTTCATATGCGCAAATACATTCAAGGTATGATGAAGATTCTAAAATGGAGGGATTCTATGATAAACAGACTGATCTAGATAAGATCTTGATGGGTGCTGATGAGAAGGTGATTAAAAATTATATGGTTATTTACTGGGAATTAAATTAGAGGAAGAACAAGTTAAAGAAACCATGATTGTTTGGGGGAAGAATTTTGGATATGGGATTGATCTAGAGAAATGGCAAAAGTTGTGGTATCAAAATTATAAAATGACAATGTCAACAGCATACAAAGAAAATTTGTATAAGATGTTTTATAGGTGGCACTTTCCCCCGACAAGAATAGCAAGAATGTTTAAGAACAAATCTGAAAAATGCTGGAAATGTCATCAGATACCTGGTTCATATTACCATATGTGGTGGACTTGTGTGAGGACGCTAGAAAATATTGGACTAAAATTCACATGTCGTTGGAAAAAATGACAAAGAAACACATAGACTTGAAACCAGAGATCTTTTTTATTGGGAATTTTACCTGACACATATTGTAAAGATTTGAAATACCTGATTGTAAATGTATTAACAGTGGCTAGGATTGTATTTGCTAAAAACTGGAAGAATGAGAAAATACCATTACAGGAAGAAATTATTAAGAAAATATTGGAATGTGCTGAGATGAGTAGATTGACATTTGAAATTAGAGAGCAAGAGGATAAACAATTTTATGAAATTTGGGATCTTTTTTATCAATGGCTAGATGATAAAATATAATAATAGAATGTTTAGAATGTTAGACAGTAAGGAATATCTTTATTTTTTCTCTTGTCCTTGTTATTTGACACTATATTTATAAAGTGTTTTTTTAGGATTGATTTGGTATGATTATATGATTTGTTACAGAATAAACTGTTTAAAGTATTGTTATCTCATAAAGCATGAATGATTAAAAGTATAGTCAAAAGTTTCTTTTTTTTTTAATAGCGATATTAGGATAAGTTTGGATTGACAATATGAGTTGTTATGTAACATAATTGTAATTGAGACTACAAAATGAATGTACAAAACTGATGAACCAACCGACACGCTGGATATACATATGAGAGTTGATATTTTAATGTTTTGTTTGTCTTGTTTGTTTGTAGAAAATCAATAAAATTCTTTTCAAAAAAAACCAACAACAACACAACATCCCGTTAATACGATTTGTCTGACTATGAACTGGAGTCCAATAATATAAAATCCAGTGACCACCAAGAAATTAGTATGGTGATTGCCCTTCGGTATTGAATACTAATCCTTTCTTGCTCACATCAGAATATAAGACCATGGGATAAGGCCTCATTATAATCACGATAGCTGGCATTCTAACAGAAATAGTTAACTCCACAACAGTATCTATTATGACTATCTAATGGAGTGTAATACATCCAACCTCAAAAATTCCAACTCAGCAAAACATAACAACAGTAATTTGATCGACTTATTAGAGGCATTTTTGGTGCAATGTTAGTTTGATGCTCATAAGAGGCATTTCCAACCATTTTGCTGCTCTTGATGAAATCTAGAGTAGTACAATATATTTTCTAGAGCAGTGGTTGCCAACCAGTGGGCCGGGGACCACTGGTGGTATGCAGGAAAATTTTGATGGTCCACAGAGAAATGTCCCCCTCCAAAGCACTTCCCCCAAAGTAATTTACTGCACAGGAACACAAGGCCATGCCACCCATGCGGCTTGGCCACCTGCTGGCCTCCACCCTTCAGCTGAACGCAAACCTTACCTTGAGTGGAGCCATGCGAGCTAGAACTGGAAGGTAAAACCAACAGCGGGGGAGGGAAATCTTTGAGGTGGCTTACTGACATTGGTGGGAAAGTATTCCAGAGCTGCAGTAATCACAAGACTGGCCCTTTGGTAATTCCAGAGCAGCTTCTCCAGTCCATGGCAGGATGGTGCACCCGGGTGGAGGAGGAGCTGCTCCAGGATGACCAAAGGGCCAGTCTTGTGACTACTGCAGCTCTGGAATATGGGAATGACTTTCCCACCAATGTCAGCAAGCCATTGTCAGTCAAAATTCATACTAGTGGTCTGCGGGATTTAAAATTATGAGTTTGGTGGTCCCTGAGATCCAAAAGGTTGACAACCCCTGTTCTAGAGTGCTAATCTTAAAAGCCAGGAAGGTATTACCCATGAGAGAAGACAGCCCAATCATGCTATATACTTTGCACTTGATTAAATTATGCCTTAGGCATCTAAAGCTACAGTAAGTCACCTTTTGCATCATTTTTGTGCAATTAATAACCAATATTGATTTAATATCAAAAGAAGCACTGAATGGTGTCCATTAAAACAAAGTATTCTGGGCATTTGGATACTTATCTATAGACATGCAGTAACAAAGACATTGAAAAAGATAAACATTCATCTTAGAAATGACACTGTTTTGCAATTCCTTTGTTCTAACAGTAAACAATGTTCCACTGACCTCCAGTGGAAGCTATTGGAAAATGCATCACTCTGCTTCTTGAAGGTGATAGTGATATTTGTTTTCTTTTGTGTTATTCTAATAACACTGTTCTAATCCATTCAAGCTAATGGTGTGGGTGATTTCAGAATATTTACTTCACCCAGTAATGTCAGAAAGTTCCCAGGAGAATCCAAGAACCTGCTTCTTCACCGTATAAACTTGATGGCTGGAAGCACCGAGGATATTGTTTTAAGGTAGTGAGGTTTGCCCACATAAGTGTGAGAAAAGTAATATTGATCAATTGATAAATTTATCAACAATTGAACAGACCCGACTTCCGGTTTGCAAGGTTTCGGCAACGGCAGGGATTCGCGATACTGCGCAATCCCTGCTGCATTTGCCGCTAAGGTTCCCCCGATCCGTTTGGATCTGGGGGATATAGCTGCCCCGTAGAGGCAGCTGAAGACAGGGGGGATCCGGACAGGGGCTTGGGGGTGTCGCAGACCCCCTCCCCAGCTGGCAAAACCCCCTTTTCCCAAGGCATAAGAGCTGCAGTCACCAATGGCTGCCACGAAGAAATCTGCAGCCGGACAAGCAGGTGAAGGAGGGAGAAAGTTGGAAGAATTATGAAAGTTGGAAGAATTATGAAAGTTGCTTTCAACCGGGACAAGGCAAGAGAAAGTGCCCTGGAATCTTGAAGGCTACTAAGGATACATTGTTTCCAGTGAGAGTTACAAGCTGCAAATATCATAAAGGGGAAAGGGTTTTTTTTGTTTCACTCTTCTTCTTAATGTGACAGTGGATGGAAAAAAAATTTGGGCTATGAGTGGGAAGGGAGAGGAAAAAAAATTGGAGCAAAATTTGAAAATAAGGAGAAGATTGCCTAGAATTCTAAAGAGTTATTAAACATCAATAAGACTTCTAAAAGATATATTTTAAAGGGAACTTTGTGACTAAACTTTAACCCCAGAAAGAGAAAGTGAAGAAGAGGAAAGTATTTAAAAGAAACAGCTTGTTTGGATTGTTTGGTGATTTTGGAACTTCTCAGAATTATTTCTGATTAAAAGCACTTGGGTGGATGTTTGGAAAAACTTTTTCTCTACACAATGGCATCACTTGTGGATGGACTGAAACTTGTATACCAAAAATATGAAAAAGAAAAGCAAGAAGGGAAAGATGTCCTTAGCACTCTTTTTCCATTTTTAGAAATGGCGGTTTGTACTTATGTAAAGCTGAATGAGCAACAGGATGATGGGGACAAAGAAGAAGCCATCTTTGATGAACAAATAACTTTGGTCGGAGAAGGGAAAAAGAAAGAGAAAAAGGAAAAGAAGACTTTAAGACCTGGAAAAACAACCCAAAAAGAGAAGAATAAGGTGAAAAGGGGACATTATGTTAGGAAACAACAGAAAGGGGGAAAGCAGAATAAAAGGGAGGTGGAGAGACAAGGGGGTAAAGAGGACAAGGAGAAGAAGAAGCAAGGGAGAAAGGAAGGGATGAGAAGCCTTAATGGTGGGGAGCAAGACGTAGAGAAGCAAAAGTCTTTTAGAGATAATGGGTAAACTTTATTGAAAAGGATTCCAGAAAGGTACATAAGATTGCATTTCTATATTTGTATTTAGAAATAACCATAGAAAATTGGAAATAATATGTAATTTAAAATGTGATAAAATATTTAGTATAATCTAGTGAAATTTTTGTTAAGAAAAGGGAAGTACTGTAATGAAACAATGATTTGAGATATGTGATGGGGGGGGGGGATAATTTTGGAAAGCATAAATGTTCCCACAAAGGCATGATATTTAATTGAAATGGATAAAATGTTCAAGATATAAATGATTGTTAATATTAATGATCAGACTAGGTTATCCTAGTGAAATTTTTTGTGAAATGAGAGATTTGAAGTAGAAGAAGGGGGAACATTGTAATGAAACAATGATGTATAAAATGTGATGTGGGGGGGGTGAATAACTATGGAAAATAGGTGCTCCCATAAAAGTATGTGATTTAATTGAAAAGTAATGTGCTAAATGTTTAAGATATAAATGAATATTAATATTAATGAATAGATTTGTATTGGTTTTGATAATATTGTATAATTTTAGAACGTATCAGACAGAATCCCAATGTAAGTTATGTGTTTTATATTAAGTATTATAAATATAGGGGAAAGAGATAAAGGCATCATACTCCATTTAATGTACAGGAGAAGTTTTTTTAAAGAAGAAAGATAAATGGATAACTGGAAATAGAACAGACAAAGAATAATAAATATTATGATTTGAATTGAGAGGAGATAAATAAAATAAAATTGAGAAAATTTAAGAGAGGAGAAGTTATATAAAAAATTGAAAATGCTAATAAGATATGGAATGGTATGTAAAATGAATATGAATTTGAATTTGTGTCTGTACCAAGAGTTTTAACCCGGGACTAAGCAACTTTCAGAAAAGAGATTTCTTATGCTTTTATGTTTTGTGTTTTTGTGTATTTATGTTTTGTATGTCTTTAAAAATTAATAAAATTTGTTCAAAAGAAAAACAATTGAATGTACCCATGTCTATACAATATGATAAATTCTTTTCTAGTTGTTATTGTTTCCAGTCACAGTAGAGTTAAAGTCAATTTTACTGGGCCTCCATTTTACTAACAACTAAATATTTTTAACCTAAAATATTCAATTAAAGCCAGAACTTTTCCTTTTATGGTTTATGGATAAACAGTTACCAGGCTCAATAGCAGTAATATGAGCCAGCAGTGTGCAGCAGCAGCCAAAAAAGCTAATGCAATCATAAGTTGCATTAAGAGAAGGATACAAGTGAGGTACTAATACCACTCTATAAAGCCTTAGTAAGACCACACCTAAAGTACTGCATCCAGTTTTGGTCACCACATTATAAAAAAGATGACTCTAGAAAAAGTACAGAGAAGAGCAACCAGGATGATTAGGGGACTGGAGACTAAAACATATGAACAGTTACAGGAACTGGGCATGGCTAGTCTAGTGAAGAGAAGGACCAGAGGAGACATGATAGCAGTCTTCCAATATTCGAGGGGCTGCCACAGAAAGGAAGGGGTCAATCTATTTTCTAAAGCACCTGTAGGCCAGACAAGGAATAATGGATGGAAACTGAACAAGGAGAGATTTAACCTGGAAATAAGGAGAAAGCTTCTGACAGTGAGAACAATCAACCAAAGGAACAGCTTGCCCTCAGAAGTTGTGGGAGTGTCATCACTTAAGACTTTCAAGAAGAGATTGGACTGCCATTTGTCGGAAAGGGTGTAAGGTCTCCCACTTGGGCAGGGGGTTGGACTAGATGGGTCCCTTCCAACTCTGATTATCTGTTATCTGTTACAAAAGAACAGTGGAAAATGATTTCAATACATGATTACCGAAGTGAGATTACTATCTGCAAAAAGAGGGAAAGATTCAGCATTACAGTAACCTATCATGGAGGAATGATTACTAAAATTGACAGAACTTGCTGAGATGGATACATTGACTTCTTTGATTAAAGAAATGTCTTTTTTTTTTTTTTGACACATCAATGACTGGAAACTTTTTGTGGTTTGTTTTTTTTGTTTTTATTTTTTGCAAATGGAAAAATGACTTTGTGACTTATGGTTTTAATGATTAGAAGGAATAAATTATAGAAGGAATTATGATGAAATCTCAAGACTTCTTTTTTTTCTTTCTCACATTTCTTTATTTTTCTTTACATGTATTTCTTATTGTTATTTAAACTGTTTTAATAAAAATATTTTAAAAGAAGAAACATTGGTATTAACGGAACAGCCAGAGTTGCTTTCTTCTTATTATTTTTAAACAAGTAACTTAATTTCAAAATAAGCCATGCTGGAGTTGGAGAGAATGAGAAGCCTAGTCTCATTAGTAATGATGGCTCTGAAAAACATCCACTGGGAAAAATGTGACACATATATCAATCATCAATATATCATCTCAAAGATATAGGCTTGATTCTCAAAATATGGCAAGGATCAAATAAAACAAAGAAACTGAACTTGCCTTCATATTACAAGAAATCATTTTCAGTAAGAATTATGCTACTATTTACTGTTTTCCCTTTTGAGAAAACAAAGGCAAAGAAAGCTAGAAGCAGCTAATTATTTCTGGTTTGCTATAACACCCACGTATTTATTCTTCGTTCCTTACCGCAAGTTCCACATCATTTTCAATGGAAATGGAGTCCTTACCTATTTCCCTACGGCAGACTTTGGAACAACAAGGGTAAATACTTTTATATAAAGATTTTACATAGATATAACATTTGAATGGGCATAATGTTGACAACACCATCAAGTTTAAATAGGGATGACACCAGCATGAGTAGTAGGAGATTGGGCTCTATAAGTAGATTTGCAGAATCTGCTGATGCTGAACCAGAAACCCGGTGGGACAAATTCTGAGAGGGAAACATTCCTTTCTCCAGTCTTGGTTATGCATGCCAGATCAGCACCCTCAATCACAATAAGATCATTTATTCTCAACGACAATAAGATCATTACAAGAACAGATTTATTGAAAAGCAACTTGCATTCAAAAGTAGAAGCCAGAATCCGTAGCTACTGAGGATCTAATTAACTGGTAGAAGAAGTAAATGATGAGGATCAGACATCAGGATCAAATGGTGTCCCCAGCATTCTCAAGTAAAACAGTCTCTCAGATTCCCACATTTTCCCTGCCCATCACAGCACCAAAGATACTACTTGCCTCTCCTACCCCCTAATCTGTCTCACCCATAGCCTCCATGTTTCATGCTGAGGCACACATGCTGTATATTAACTCATCACCATTCTAATCACGCCCAAACAAATGCATCATCTTAGCCCCTACACATAATTATCCTATGTTAGGTATTATATTTCCACTATCCAGAAATATATAATCAAACTCACACTCTAAATTGGCTGATTGTATTGTATTGTGCTGTATTTCAATGATTGATCAGCCAGTTTTGGAATCTTATGTTTTGATCCAGAGATGTGAAGTTATAAGGCAATATCTCATCTCATTCTGATCCATTATATAACAAAGGGTGCGCTTTGATCTTATCAGTCTAAGTAAAGATGACTTAAGAAGATTTTATCAAATATAAGCAGTGGTTTGATGGTGACCTTTACCAAGCCAGGAAAATATTGATTTGGTCAAAATATTTTTCTAACATTAATATCTCATAAACTAGAGCAAATTCAGATGCTCTAGTGTGGCATTAAAATGCTATGCTAACAGTCCTTGTAAGGAGCCACATTTAAATGACTGCTGATTCACAGGGACACTAATTGGATTCTCACAGAAATGTTAGTCTCTTTTTATTCAACAAAATGCCAATCATACGCATAATCTGTATCTTGTTAAAATGGTGCTATTTCATAAACCTCGCCCTTTCTTCCAGTCATTTTTCTGCTCATAGGCTGAAATTATTCCCAGCCTTCATCTCAACAGAAAAAGAACATCCTTCTTATCTATCCAAAGGCCAGGGGCAGGGAGGAGAGAGACCACTCTTTCCATCTTATTGCGTTAACAATCGGCTCATGGGTTACAGGTTCCTCATCCATAAATAGATTTAAAATTTAGATACGAGTGTGGCATGTTTTCTCCTCCTCCTCCTCTTCCACCACCACCACCTCCTCCTCCTCTATCCCAAAGCAGGCTATAGATTACCAGTTGGCTAATTGTTATTTACTGGAACATGAACTATACTGTTATAAACCTAAACAAGTCATGTGGAAATCTGCCTGCACAAGGCATGCCCAAAGACACAGTAATATCCAAGCTTCATTTGTGCAGAAAATGATATAATTCCCACTCCAAGCACTGTCTTCCTCAACTAGAAATTCAGTTACATGAGCTGAAAGCAGCTTTTCTTTAACAGGAAAAGACATGCAAATCTGCCCAACATTAAAGCATCAGAAGAGCATTTCATTATAAAAGAATTAACTCACCTTGCTTCCAAACATTTCATACAATTCTAAGACATCATGAACAGATTATCAGTTGTGATATTTTTTTGCAATTTCAATTTTTTGTTGGTTAAAATGCCACACCTCTATTCTGTCCCAAAAGGTTACACTTACATAGCTGCTTTTTTTTAAAAAAAAAGTCTGTTTAGAAGCAAATTTGGGTGGGATGGAAGAGAAAGGATTCCAAATAATGCCCGTGGCTCCTTCCTTCCTCCCAGCAAAGTGGCAGGCAGTTCCTTAGGTCAAATGAAGAGCACCCACACAATTGGCAAAAATTAGCACCTCGGGTTCACATTACCATTACATTTTAGAACTCAATGGGCCAAATCACTGATTCATAGCCTACCTAGCTTATTAAGAAGTTAAAGCACCATTCATAACTCCATGGGGATGCGGAAAGATTGCTGATATAAAATATTCATTCTTGGTTTACTCACAGGTCCATGTTGGAAAAGAGAACTTAACAAATAATTGCTGGTATGCGAGCTGCAATACTTGACAGATAAAGGTATTTTTACTCCCTGCCTCTTTCCCAGCAGAGTCCAAAGCAAGCCCTAGCAAGGAGCCTGTGTAAGAGTTACTGGGGGAAAGGGAAGTAAAATAATCAAGATGGTGAACATCGCCATCTGATTGAAAGCCCATATTTTTAATGTATTTTCATGTTAAAAGGTGCAGCCCTTCAATCATATAGTCATGTCCACAAATTTGACATTTTAATATATATAATCTTAGTGTAGTAACCTCTTAGCTGGTCAATAGAAGCTCATATTGGAGCATCTGTATGATGCTATAAGTGGTTTTAAGATTCTTACTTTTCTCATATTAGTTCTTAAAGAGAGCAAACCAAAAGCATCTTTTCTAAAGCCTCGTTGATTTCAGTCATTAAATGAATTCAGGAAGTTTTGTCTTGTCAATCAATTAACTCCAACCACCCTTGTAATCAGTTTAACTCTTGAAGAAGGAGAAAATTAGATGCATTGACTCATATTGCATGGATGTTATACAGAAGAAAAAAAAGGAAAACTTTTGAAAAAGGAGTATTCATTCACCAAGACCTCATTACTTTACTAAACATCTTTAGTGGATTTCACTTGATTCTAAGCACTTTCAATATTACACCAACTTAACCTTTTAAAGGGACTTTTATTGATAGTACAACACAGCCATTCTTGCTTCCTGGGAGTTTGAGAAAAGGGAAGGGAGAAAATTAAATTACTTAACTTAGTGGTCTTAATTATCAGAAATAATTACCTCCACTTAATTCTCAAACACAGACTCTCTTGAGAATGAAACATTTTCACTGGGGGAGTCAGCAAGGAACTGAGTCCAGAGGAACCTGTTTGTAACTTATTTAGAGGCTTCTAATTAACCCACTGAGTGTATAATGCAATCAAAGCTTTTCTGTTAGACTTAATTATTAAAAGCTATTAAAGACGAGAAAGCATGTGCCTCGAAAAACTGTGTGTGTCCAATATCCCCAAAGACAAGTCTGCTTCTGAAAGAAAAATGAAGCATGCAACACTTTGCAGGTAAAGCCTTCATGAAGAATGAGCTATGCACAGTATTCTAGAAAATACATATGAAATGAATTTTCTTATGCCATCAATCCATAAAGGCTCGGCCATCCATCACTTAGAAATGTATCAGCCAAGATGGCAGCTGTAAGGGTAACACTGGGCTAAATTTACAGTTACCATCAACAAGGAATGCTGTTTATTATAAACCACCTATGCTGATCTTGTACCTGTCTACAATTTTCTGATATCAAACTGTTTGGCCATTTTAGGGATCTATCCCATATTATAAGACCACATATATAAATGACAACCAAAGATAGAAATATTTGCTTTTTTGAAATTCTGAAAAGTAATGATACATTTAACTTGCCTTCCAGTGCTTCCTAAGGATATTAGATGACTGAAATATTTTCCTGTACAATATTTTAATATTTAATTTGTTTTAAATATATGGTCCTTGAAATATAATATTGCTTACGTACAAAATCATTACCATATTTTTAAGATGTGGAATATGGGAGAAGAATTGGAAATTCTATAAAGAAAAAATTACCAAAATTAAACCTTAATTGTTATAAATTTATACTGATTATCTTAATTCAAAACCTTGGGAAAAAATGCCTTCACCACTTAAGAAGGACTCCCATTTACAAATTTAGTGAATCAGTCTACTATTAAACAGTGAGAGGATAGGCAGCATTTTTAAAAAGGGATCCAGCAGCACAGCAATGGATAAAAAAGATTAAACTCATGGCCCCAGCGGAGCCTTCATGAGAGGAAACAGGAGCAGGTAACAGGGCATTAAGGGAACATGGGCATCTGCTACAAGCTACAATGGTGTCAAAATGACAATATGTGCATCATTACCTATCATGCTGCCTAAGAAATATTCATCATTTGCACAATGATCTCTTTATGCATGCATCATAGTTTGAACTCTGCACATGTCTGATGCCAGCACATCAAACAATCTGAAAGCATCAGGATCTACCTGAATTCTTTCTTTATGGGATTATTCAATATAATATAGAATATTATGAATATATGCTGCTAAAATTCTCATTGTCGTGATTTGTAACTGGGCGAAACAATGCATCATAGGACAACATTTTTTGAACCAAGGTCCCCCAAATAGGCTAGCTTACATAATGGGTACACAATCTAGGATTTATGACTACTACTGTGTTTCTCCAACAACATGGCCTCCACCAATAGGAAGGCCCAGCATGATTTCTAGGCATGAGGTGAAATTAAGCCCTGCCCCCAAAATTTAGGCCTATTTAATCCATGCATTTCCCCATTTCTCACATCGTTCATTAAAACTACAGAGGTGAAGAGAACTGGGAGAGAAGGGGAGGGAGAAAACTTGCCTTTAGAAGCACCCTGCAGGTAGCCTAGGCTAGAATACCCCAATCTACTACCGATAGAACATTGGCCGATAGAAACTCCGCAAAAGCAGAGTCACCAGCCATTTCTATCGGCTGGTAGAAGCGGCCTCAGGGTGAGTGCCCATGCACACTCCCCTCACCATGAAGCCATTTCTATCGGCTGATGGAAGCTCCCCAAAGGCAGAGTCACCAGCTGTTTCTATTGGCTGATGGAAGCTCCCCAAAGGCAGAGTCACTAGCCGCTTTTATTGGCCAGTAGAAGTGGCTTCATGGTGAGGGGAGTATGCGTGGGGTGCTCACCCTGAGGCTGCATCTACGATGGATAGAAGCAGCTGGTTACTCTGCCTTTGGGGAGCTGCTATTGACCAATAGAAACAGCTTCGTGGTGAAGCGAGTACACGTGGGGCACTCCTGTCAGGAGTACTCCACGTGCAGCAACGCCTCACCTGAAGCAGCTGGTGACTCTGCCTTCGGGGAGCTTCCATCAGCTGATAGAAATGGCTTCGTGGTGAGGGGACTGCACATGGACACTCACCCCGAGGCCACTTCTACCATCCGATAGAAGCGACTGGTGACTCTGCCTTTGGGGAGCTTCCATTGGCCGATAGAAACGGCTTTGTGGTGAGGGGAGTGCGTGTGGGCACTTGCCACGAGGGTGCTTCTACCAGCCGATAGATTTCCTTCTACACACACACACACACACACCTAGAGCGCCCCATGTGCACTCACCTTTCCACGATGCCACTTCTACCAGCCGATAGCAGCGGCTGGTGACTCTTCCTTCGGGGAGCTTCCGTCGGCCGATAGAAGCAGCCTTGTGGAGAAGTGAGTGCGCATGGGGCACTCTAGGTTGGGGTGCGTGTGAGGGAGGAAATTAAGTCACCCTCAAAATGACGTCCTAGATGTTTTTTCAGGGCTCAAAAAAGAAATAAGACCTGGTCTTATTTTATGAGAAACACAGTAAGAGAATGAAATTTGGAGGAGTTGTGGCTGCTTCAATGCTGTGGTTGCTGCTGAAGTCACATGATCTTCATTTCCAATGTTCTGTGATAATTTTCCAGCAAGTGCTGTTAAGTTGGTATTGATTTTCTCCAGGATAAGCTGTCCACAACTTGGGACATAAAGTCACCCAACAAGTGCATCCATTACTGTTGTACTTTCCCATTTACCAGATTGGAATATTTCCATAGTATGAATAAGGTAGATGTGATTTGTAGCAATCTGCAAAGCTATACTTAAGTGCCAGGAAATTTCACAATGAAAACATGAAAGAAATATAAGATAGATAGATAGATAGATAGATAGATAGATAGATAGATAGATAGATAGATAGATAGATAGATACCCATAACTTACTTCATCCTCAATAAACTGAACCATTCATTAATATTCTCTTACAGCAGAACATCTTGAACTGTTACAAAAAATCAAATACTGGAAGAGACAGATGAATAGAATAGAAATGGAAACCAAGGAAAAATCTGGACATGCGGAGGATAATGAAAAACAAGGAAGCCACCAGAGCAGGCCTAAATGCCCCACCAGAGATAAGAATTGCCACAAGGAAACAATCCATCAAGGCCAAATGATGTCTAGAATCAGAGCTACTAAAGAACTGCTTTAGTGTTAGTGCAAAGCTGAGGTAACATGGAAGGAATGTGTAACATGGAAGGAATGTGTAATGAGTACTGTTGGCAAGGAAGTAAAAGGAAAGCTATTAGTAACTTTATTTTATGAGACTCACTATGAACCTATCATTAAACTTCAGTGCTTCATTTCTTCCAGATCATCCCAAAGGTTCTTTTTTCAAGACTCAACTAGACTTTCCTTCTTTTTATTCTTTGAAAACATTTTGCTTCTCATCCAAAAAGCTTCTTCAGTTCTAACTGATTGTCAATAAGAACTGAAGAAGTTTTTTGGATGAGAAGCAAAATGTTTTCAAAGAAAAAAAACCAAGAAACTCCAGTTGCTTTTAGGGACAACTGTGAAAATCTCCATAGACATTTCTCCCAGATACCTTGAAAATGTTACTATTTTCCAGTGGTCAGGTGGTCAAGACCATGGTGAAGTACATGTAACAGTTAAGCAAACTATATTCAATAAAACTTTTATAAGTAGAGGAAGACACTGTGTGCTGTGTGTTCATTACCACCTAATCTTATCATTACCTCCTAAGACCTTGAATTCCTGTTTCACTTAGAACATAGAGTAATAGGCTCTCCATTTAAAGCACCCAAGTATAGCCATCAAACACTTCTTCCCACCACTGACCAAGCTGTGCAGCACAAAGCCTCCATTGCACCTAACAAGTGTCTGGTTTAAAAAGAAAAGAGAAATGGAAGGCATATTGCAGAGAGATGCCTGAAGGTAATAGTGAACGAATGAAGTATAAGTGACAGAATTTTCAACAGAACAATGAGTGATAGTAACAGCTCAGGCCATAAGCCAAGGCCATAAGAGATTATACATAGAAGGTAAAGAAGAGGTAGTTACAAGTATATGAATAGAGAAGCACACACCTTTCCAAATGAGGTCCAGTCTATTCACAACCTCATGTAAGTTTTTAATATCATAGTTCAGTTTCCCTAATATTGGCAAAGTGACATGACATGTGCAAGCAAATGAATATGAGCAGTTTTGTCACAGACTGAGGAAACTGGGATCCAATCAGAGTGTAGTTTGTTGTTGTTGTTATTTATGCCATCGCTGACTAAGAAGCATCAATATGAGAAGACCACTTAGTTGTTCTGGTATTGTATCATTTTTCTTCAAAATTATTCACAACCCGCCCCCCTCAAACCTCTCCTTGGTCACTCAAATGTCTGTTCCTCATGACTTTCTCAGATGCCGAACCATTCGGCAGAAGAAAACACTGTTTGCACATCTTGCGCCTGCATACATTTAATGAGAACAAAATGCCCCAAATATTTATTGCTTGATCCATGCACAGCAGCCAGTAGGGTATTCTTATTTTTCATGCAAATGAATGCTTCCTGTTCAGTATGTCAGAGTTAGAGCTATTCTGCTTTGCTAAGCCTGCACAGTCCACCTTAATCATAAGCCTGGGCTGAGGAAAGATTCATAGCCCTGTTCCTACAGGGAGCTAATCATAGGTACACACACACACATACACTCACTCACCTACACACCCATACATACATACTTATTGGAATAGGGCATACAGAAAACGAAGGCTAGTTAGAAAATATGGCACTAAATCTCCCAACAGTTTTTTTCCAATGAACGTTTCATATTTTCTGTTTACTAAAAGAGAAATCATCTCAGGCCAGACTGACAAGAAAACTTGCACTACAAATTAATTTAGTCTTTTAATTTTATTTCAATAGCTTTCAAAAAAAAAACAAGAAAAGGGATATCCTTAAACAGCTACTGTTATAGGCCTGTTTGGGGATCTGCAAGCTTTTTTTTTTTGCAGCCCAGACAAAAAGAAAATATTTCATTGGTTTTAATTAATTTACTTAGCACATATGGGAGGCAAAACTGCAGCTTTTACTCAAGGCAAATAGACTAGACAATTCATTTGCCACAAGGGAGGAGTCACTATGGAGAAAAGCAGCCATACTGATGGCAGAAAATTATATTGTGTGTATTATCCTAAAATGCCATATGTCACAGAGTTTATGGTGTCAATTGTCTATGGGCACTACAGATAACTTTTTGAAACTGTGGATTTCTTTTCTCTCCTTCCCTTTTATTTTTTAGTCACCTCTTTCTGATATATTTGCTACTGTGGTAGAAAATTGAGAGAAGGAAAGAAGCTTTACTGATTTCCTGGCAGCATGTTATCATTCAGTTAAAAAAATGCCCCTGAGATTTTGCCTCATTTCAGATGATAGCTTTCTTCAGGCATTGCAGAACAATGTACAGTCTACAAGCAATCAAATGGAGAAAGAACATGTGTATATCTCTGGCACCTTCTGTTACTGCCTTTTAATGTTCACGTGTGGAGGCTGACTGTCTGCCAGAGGATGTTCTGCTGCTTATGGAACTGCTCTGTAAAACCCTGATTTTCAAAGGTCCTCAATCAGCATTTCTCTGGACTCCAACACTTTTTGCAGCAGCATGGCTAATGCTGAGTATTCTGTAAACTGGTATCTATATGTATGGATGGCTACAAGATTAGGGAAGGTTATTTGAAACAAAGGTTGTAGACAGTTGATTGTTGGAAGTTGAAATCCATCCCCTCCTAGGAAAATGAAATATTTTAGGATATATTAAAAGGGCAGAATATTTTCCCTAAAAAAGAAGTAGAAACTCAGAGAGGCAGAAACTTAGCTCCCTCCACCTTTGTTAATGTGCCATTAAGGCCTGGGGCAGTCTATTCTACATAACAAAGATCTACCTGCTTCAGGCAAAGCCATAAAAGGAATTGCCCAAAGCCCTTTCATTGCATCACTCACCAAGTTTCAACCAAACTTAGCACACAGACAACCTACAGAGCTAGTTATGACCTCTGACAGCAACCATTCAGGATACTCTTCCTGTGCCCCAGGAAGTTCAAAGCCAGAGAGGGTATAAAACCCAGGGACTCTCAGCATCTCTTCTCTTTTCTGCCCAGGCACCCATCCCGTTCATCAGTCACTTTTCAAGCAGTCACCGTGTTTCCAGTGTCTTTCTTCCCCACTTGGAACTGAACCCAAAAGGATTGTGATATAGAGAAGGTGGAGATGACTGATTACTGATGATACTTCTACTCCTAGAAATTGTGAGGGTTAGATATTACATTTAAACCATGTCTGCACTGATTTAGAGTTTGTTCCTTTATTTAGATTTTAAGTTTTTCTCTTTTCTTTTCCTGGAATATACTGACTTTTTTTTCTTTTTTATATTTTTAGCAAGCCAAATTAGGGGCCAAATTGTTTAGCAAATTATATAGATAGTAGAGGCCAAATTATTTAACAATAGTCCGATGTATAAATATCAGGTTTTACAACCAACAGTTGCCAGTCCATCCATTCTGATGGATAACTGCAATATGATAGCTGTCTTATAACTATTACATGAAAATATTTAAAATGTACACTGGAGCCCAACACTTAGTATGCATTGGTCAAGGCCAATTTATCACTTCATAGAGTGGCATAGGTCACCTGGACAATTATTTGGAGAACCACTGCTATATGATTGTTAGGTAAGGATTGTTGGAATTAATGAAATAATAAAATAGGGGAAACTGTCTTCCTTGGGACTGTTTTTTCCTTCAGTTTCTACACCATGTTTTTAATGGTTACAATATCTGTAACCCTTGTGAACATGTAAAGCTATTCTAGCCAGTTGTACAGTATATCGGTATAAAATACTGTTCCACAAAGCAATTTTATGGTGCAATAGTGAGGAAAAAGCAAAGAGTTCCTTATGAGTAACAGAAGCAAAACTCTGCTAGATTTAAGTGCTTCTCAACCAAAACACATTAACCTCTGTTCTTCTGGTTTTTCCCCCTGTTCCATTTTCTCCTCCCCAAGGACACAGAAGAGAGAGGCGAGAAAACCTCCAGCAATAATTGAAATGCTTCAGATGGTCCAATGTAACATTAGAAGTTAATATAAAACAGCACAAAAACAATCTAAGCATACATATTCTAGTAAATGTTCAGCATTTGGTTTTTACTTTAAATGGGTACCAAATACATTGTTAAATCTAAGTTGCATTAAAATTTATGAAGTTTCCCCCGGGGTAAATATTCCTCTTCTTCCTAGTGCTCCACCATGAAAGTACTTAGTACTTATAATAATGCAATTTTTGGAAGAACACTAGATCACGTTCACTTTGACATCCACAGGAAAATAGCATTCTGATCCTCAGCTAGAACAAAAGCCTTTAGACATGTTTTCTAAAGAAATGTCACACTAATCCATTGACATTTTTCCCCACTACAAAGCAAGGAACTTGAGTCCCTCTGTAGTTCTTGAAAAGATTATGATCACTTTAAAAGCAATAACTTGTCAGTTTTCCTGACTGTGCAACTAGGCCTGATTTTCTTGGCTTTCATTTTTATACTATGTAACTCCGAAAGTATCAGAGAATGGAATAGAAAGCAGGGTGGAAATGAATCAGTAGCGAAATGAACAAATATTGGTTCTTGAAAGGTTACATTTATGAATGAACTGTTACTGATAAACTCTGTTCCACTGTCAGAATACAAAATGCAGACATAAATATCTGACAAGAATACAAGGGAAGCCAAGTTTATCAACTGAATCTGCAGATGAAATTTATCAAAGGCCTTAGCCGATGACATTTCTAAATCATATTCGTATGCCACCTTGGGACCTGCTCCTGCTGCAACTTTCTATCAAAAGGAACAAGTCTGATACAGATTATTTGCTCATATAATATTTGAAGACATAAGCTTACTCTATTCAAACACAGCGAAATAGCAAATATCTGAATTATGTATTTGTTAATTGCAAATTAAAAGAATCCTTCCATAAACTTGTGAATTATTTTGAGAATGCATGGATCCAGATGTTTCTGTCTTTCATGATTTCACTCATTCTCACCCCATGACTTCTGAAAAATGGTGGTTGCACAATTGCTTCTACTGATTACTTCAGTATTTGGGGTGTAATTATTTGACCCTGCAGATTCACATTCTTTTCAATTAGCTAACTTACTTCTTCCTTTCAACTTTTATCATCCATGTTAGTATTTGCCTCAAATTGTATTTTAATTTATTTTAACTGCTGTAGCATTATATTTTTGAACAGTGAAACACAACAGTTAAACATTCTATTTAACCCATTGGATAAGGAACATATAGTTTGTCAGTTGTTGCTGAACTACAGCTTCCCCCAACTTTTTTTTTTAAACAAGTTTTATTAATTTTTTACAACAAATACAAACACATAAAACATAGGACATAACATAAAAACATAATCATTCTTCATAAATTTACAAGCAGTGTATCGGTTGGTTTACCACTCCTTTTTGTGCATCCATTTCATAGTCATCATAATAATTATGTTGCACAATAACTCATATCATCAATCAACAACCATGTATCCCAATATCACTACTGAACAATCATTTGACTGTAATTTAACTAATTCATACTTAAGCGAGATAACTATAGTTTAATTAATTTATTTTATAACAGATCATAAAATCATACCAAATCTATCTTAATAAAATATTATCAAAACCAAAAAGAAAAAAAATGCATATTCGTTATATCCTAGGTTTCTAAATATTCTATTATTATATTGTGTTATCTAACCATTGATAAAAAAGATCCCAAACTTCATAAAACTGTTTATCTTCTTGTTCTCTAATTTCAAATGTCAATCTACTCATTTCAGCACATTCCAATATTTTCTTAATGATTTCTTCCTCTAATGGTATTCTCTCACTTTTCCAATTTTTAGCAAATACAATCCTAGCCGCTGTTAATACATTTACAATCAAATATTTTAAATTTTTATTATATATATCAGGTAAGATTCCCAATAAAAAAAATCTCTGGTTTCAAGTCTATATGTTTCTTTGTAATCTTTTCCAACCATATGCGAATTCTAGTCCAGTATTTGCTTGCCTCCTCACAAGTCCACCACATATGGTAATATGAACCAGGAATCTGATGACATTTCCAGCATTTTTCAGATTTGTTCTTAAACATTCTTGTAATTCTTGTTGGGGGAAAGTGCCACCTATAAAACATCTTATACAAATTTTCTTTGTATGCTGTTGACATTGTCATTTTATAATTTTGAGACCACAACTTTTGCCATTTCTTTAAATCAATCCCATATCCAAAATTCTTCCCCCAAGCAATCATTGTTTCTTTAACTTGTTCTTCCTCCAATTTAATTTCCAACAAATAATTATATAAATTTTTGATCACTTTTTCATCAATACCTGTCAATATCCTATCTAAGTCAGTCAATTTATCATAGAATCCTTCCATTTTAGAATCTTTAAGATACCTTGAATGTATTTGTGCATATGAAAACCAGTTCATCTTTATACCTTGTTCTTCTAAATTTTGCATTATTTTAAGTTCACCCTTTTTATCTAATAATTCCCCATATCTAACTGTTTGCTCCTTCTTATAGGTTATAGGATAAGAAAATGCTTCAATAGTTGCTAACCAAACTGGGATTTTCAAATAACATTGTTTCTTAATTTTCTCCCAATTCAACCATAACGATTCCCGTATATAATGCCTTCTAAAATAACCCTGCGATTTAGTTCCCTTATACCATAAAAAAGCATGCCAACCCAATAATAAATCCTTCTAATGCCAACAATCTAGTCTTTCTTAACGTTATCTATTCTTTAGCCCACATTAAATTTGCAGCTTGATAATACAACTCCCAATTAGGAAGGCCAAATCCTCCTCTAATTCTAGCATCCTGTAAGAGTTTTAATTTTATTGTCGCTTTCTTACCTTGCCATATATACTTCAACACAATTTTATTTAATTCTTCAAAATAGTCCTTACCTAACCTAATTGGTATTGTTTGAAACAAATATAAAATTCTAGGTAAAATATTCATCTTAATTGTTGAAATTCTACCTATCAATGACAATTGTAAATTTTCCAATTTTTTCAGGTCAGATGCTATCTGCTGTTTAAGTTTAATATAGTTATTCCCTTTCAGTGCAGCACATCTTGACGTCAAATATATCCCCAAATATTTAACTTTATTCGAAACTTGAATTTTCAATAGGTCTGTCAGCTCTTCCCTTTGTCTTAATAGCATGTTCTTTGTCAAAATCTTTGTTTTGTCTTTATTTATTTTCAAGCCAGCCATCTCACCATACATCTCTATCTTTCCCAATAGTTTTAAAGCTGTCTCTAGAGGATCTTCCAAAATAAAGACCAGGTTGTCTGCAAAGGCTTGCAATTTGAATTCCTCCTTTTTAACTTTCATTCCTTTTATATTTGTATCCTCTCTAATATTTCTATTTAACACTTCCAAAGTTAATACAAATAACAAAGGAGATAATGGACATCCTTGTCTTGTACCTTTTTTAATATTAATAGAGTCTGTGAATTCTCCATCTATCATTACTTTTGCTGTTTGCTTATAATATATGGCTTCTATTGCTTAAATAAATTTCCTAGCAAAGCCCATCTGTTCTAATAATAATAATCTAAAAGATATATGGAGAGAAAGAAATGCTAAAACTCAACAATATACTTTTTATTCCAATAGACATTTATCATGGTCCAGAATAGATATGATTTGGACAGCAACAGAATTATTATCCAATATTCAAGAAATAAATATTGAAACAAGTACATGGGCAGATCACAATCCAATGATAATTAAATGGAAAGGACAAAAAAGAAGATCTAGATGGACATTAAATAATACTATTTTAAAGGAAAAAAACTTTACACAATGGATGGAAAAAGAATTGGCCTTCTTCTTTAATGAAAACAAAAAAGAAGATACTTCAATACAGAATGTTTGGGATACAATGAAGGCATATGCAAGAGGATTAATAATAGACTATACAAAGAAAAAGAACATTTGGAAGAGGCAAATGATTAAAGCTTTGGAAGATGATCATAAAAAACTGGAAAAAGAATTACAAAAAACTCCACAGAAAAAAGATATTAAACTTAAAATTGATATAATTATACATAAAATGGATCAAGCAGAGAAAGAAGAACTGGCACAAAAAATTAGAAGTGCTAAACAGAACTATTTTGAAGATGCAAATAGGCCAGGTAGATGGTTGACATATAAATTGAGAAAAGAGAAAGAATCAAGGAAAATATTACAGTTAATAGACAATCAAGGTCAAATTTGCCATGGTAATAAAGAGAAAAAGGCAATTATTCGAGACTTTTATGGACAATTATATAAACACTAGGATCTTGATGAGAAAAAAATTAAACAGTATTTACAAATTGCTAACCTACCTAAGATACCTGATGAAACTGGGGAAATGCTAGAAAGTGCTATAACAATGATGGAATTAACTGAAGCACTTAATAGACAGAACAATGGAAAAGCACCAGGACCAGATGGTCTCCTGGCAGAATTTTATAGAACACTACAAGAACCGTTGAGCACTTCACTATTAGAAGTCATGAATGAAGTTATGACAAATAAGAAAATACCTAAAACATGGTCAGAAGCTTACATTACTGCGGTATCTGCTATCCCGCATCAGATGGGCGGCTCATGATAGGGAGCGAAGGAGAGAGAAACGACAGGAGACGAAGTTCCTGGGGATGAGCGCGCCCTGAATGTCTTGGCACACACTCTTTTATTGTGCTTCTTCACAAGAAAATGATTTAATCAAAGCTCAAGTCCAACAGGATATACATGTTTTACAAAGCTTAAGTCCATCAGGATGTGCATGTTTACAAAGCTGCATACCAGACAAATCATTCACAATGTGGATAAGCTTATTGACAGCCGTCTAGCTCCTTGTCCCTTGTACGTGCTTTGCAAAGGTCACTGAAGAGACAGAAGTTAATGATTACACATGAATGATACATAGTTACAACATCTCCTCTGTTTTTATTATTTATGACGAGTCTTCTTACTCGTCCGAGAAAACAGGAACCATTTTTATGGAATGTTCGCCGTCCCCGTCATCTGGGCAAGAGTGCGACCCGTCAGCATCAGGGTTGTCCAAGGAGCGGTAACTCAGCAATGACATTTTTTCGTCCGGTGTTGAGGATATAACATGAGCTTGCAATAACACATTAACATCAGCAGTTATGGAGGATAATTGATTTTTCAAAAATTGCAATATTCTATAAAAACAACAAGGTCCTATAATACATATCGATATAATGATTATTAATGGTCCTGCCAATGCAGTTAAAAAGGTTGTAAGCCATGGCGAAATAGAAAACAAGCCTTGATACCAATTATACATGTTTAACTTTTCTTTTTCTCTATCTTTCAAGCATTTTTCTAATTCTTTCATAGAATCCAACACGACCCCCCTGCTATCGGCATAAAAACAACATTCTTCTTTAAGCGCAGCACACAATCCCCCTTGTTTTAAAAAATAACAGATCTAAGCCTCTACGATTTTGCAAGAGGGGGTATTCCATGGGTACCTGTAGAGATATAAAATCATCAGAGTTATACACATCATTTTTTGGTACAAGCCATACTTGAATGCAAAATGATTTGGATTTAACAGGTTCATCCCCGTGGACACATGCCATGAGACCAGTGGAAAAAGCCCAAATAGAATTATTGCCAGGGATAAAATAGATTCCTTTCAGGTGTGATGTTAAATTTCCTCCTGAAGTGGTGTAGACTGCAGAATATCCCCCGGTTGTGTGGGTGCGTCTGCCAAATCGAATTGAAGTGGTGGGTAGAAGTCTTCTATGTGACAAAAATTGGTTGTAGAACTTAAACGAACGCCTTGAAAGTCAGTTATAGTCCAAGTAATATTATATCTTCTATGAGGCTTCTGCGGATCGTCATGGACAGTTCTTTTGAAGCGTCGTTTGTTGACAGGATCAGAGTTCGGGTATATAAAAGCATCACAAGTAGGAGAGAGGGCTATGGACAAGTTAGTTGTAGAACATTTACGAGATGAGGAGGGAATGCAATTAGTAGAAAAAGGATAATAATTACAATAATGACAATAAAGATTAATTTGGTCATTCATCAAGGATGTTAGTTGGGGTGGGGGAACCCATAATACAATAGAAGGACATCTAGGTCCCCCTATATCTAGATTGAATAGAGGAAAAGATTTTAAGGTTCCTTTCCATAGGAAGAGTAAAGAAGGAACAAAAGAGCGAATGGTAGAGTGTTCTGTAAGAAGGATACGAATAAGGTAAAAATTGCAAAGAGGATATAGGCAAGAATATCAGGAAGAGTTTAAGATGCAGATGTAGCAGAGGAATTCCCATGATAGGGTCTTACTGCACGACCAGGGACCCAGCAAGTGGTTTTGTCTGGTAATAGAATCGCAGCGTAGCCTCGTCCCCAGGTAAGAAGCTCAGCAGGACCCTGCCAGGCGGGATCTGGCAATCTGCGATAATATACTAGAGGTCTGTTAGGCGAGGGGGAGGGGGAGGAAAAATAACGTGAAGCAGCAGAAGTAGGAGGAATGCCAGTCAGATTAAGAAAGTTTAAAGTGTAAAGACAAATGTTAAGAGAATTTTGCAATGCTGGGAGGTTTGGGGGTTTTTCCCGCAACGAATATCGATCAAGAGCACGCTTCAGAGATAAGTTTGCTCATTCCACAATAGCCTGCCCCTGGCTGTTGTAGGGAATCCCAAACTTGTGGGTTACATCCCATCTGTTACAGAAGTCCTGGAACGCAGAACTTGTATAGGCAGGTCCATTGTCAGTTTTGATTTCTTTTGGATGTCCCAGCGAGGCAAAGGTACGAATTGAATGATTGATGACATGTTTTACAGTTTCTCCCCTTTGAGGGGTGGCCAGAATAAACCCTGAATATGTATCTATTGAAACGTACAAATATTTCCAAGGGGCAAAAGGTGGATACTGAGTTACATCCATTTGCCAAATTTCACAAGCTTTTAATCCTCTTGGATTTACTCCTATGGGAATGGAATGTCCTTGCTTACTACATGTGGGGCATTGTTGAATAATGGCAGCAGCTTCTGCCTGAGTTAGAGAAAATTGTTTTTGTAGGGCTTTCTTATTTTGGTGAAAATAGTCATGGCTTTCAGCTGCTGTCAGATTAAAGATTGATTTCCCGGATGCAGCTGCTGCAGCTGCATCTGCCACTTCGTTTCCCTTCTGTAATACACCAAGAAGAGGTTGATGGCTCCTGATATGTGCTACAAAGAATGGATGCGTGCGGCTGTTCCTACATTGCTGTAGAGGAAGCAACAACTTTAACAAAGAAACAGATATGCTGGAGATAAATAGGCTTGATATATATTTTTCAAAATCTGAGAAACGTATAAGGAATCTACTATTAAATTAAAAGGAGCTTTTTGAAACTGCTGAAACTCAATAAGAGATGCAGCAAGTTCTGCCTGTTGAGCAGAAGATTGTGGAGGGGTAATTTTAGTTTTCCACTCTCCCTCCTGGTACCATGCACAAGCACCATACATTTTTCCGCCATCTGCATAAAGCGTAGGTGCATCTACTAATGGAGATATTGAGAGGGGGGAATGCCATTCAAAAGGGAGAGTTTTAAGAAAAGTGAACCGTGGGTCTGCTGGTAAATGGCAAGAAATTTGCCCTGGCCACTCTTCTAAAGCGTATTGTAGTTCTTCTGAATTACCATAGCATTTCCCAAGTAGTCAATGAACAAGGAGTGAATATTGAAACAGGCTCACATCCCATGAGTTGTTTACATCTTTGTCGACCTTTAAAGATCAACTGGGAATATGCAGAGGCTTTACTAGTGATTTTGGTCCGTGGGGTGTGAGACAAATGCAGCCATTCTAAAATCAGAACCTGTGTCTGATGAGATTGTATAATAAAAGCTGTGGGTCTCTGAGCAGTATTTAGTAAAGCAATTGATAAAGGGCAATTCTCTATAGCTCTATCCACCCATCGAGTAGCCAGTGAATGGGAAATGTCTTTTAATGCCTGCAACTGTTCTTTATTTAGAATGATAACATTGGACGGGGCTTTACCTTGTGTGAGGGCATTAAAAAGAGGAGCTAATGTAGCTGCGGTCAATCCCAAATAAGGACGTGCCCAATTTAAGGTTCCCAGGAACTGTTGTAAGATCATGAGTGTTGGTTTCCGGGGAAGTGTTGGGAGGGGAAGGGAAGGAACAGCAGCTGAAGCAAGTAACTTGTGACCTAAATAGGAAAAGGGAGGTTTGGATTGTATTTTTTCTGGGGCTATAGTGAGCCCTGCTTTACCTAAAATGGAGGTCAGGCATGGCAGAGTTTTTAATACCGTACCCTTTGGGCCAGGTGCAGATACCAATATATCATCCATGTAATGATAGATTAAAAAATGAGGATATTTTTCCCTGTATGGTTGCAAGGCTAAATCCACAAAAAATTGACACATAGTTGGACTGTTTAACATGCCTTGTGGTAAGACTTTCCATTGATATCATTTGGTAGGTCTTTGATTATTTAAGGTTGGTACTGTAAAAGCGAATAATTTTCTGTCTAACTGGTGTAATGGAATGGAGAAAAAGCAGTCTTTTAAATCGATAATGACAAGATCATACTCTTGAGGAATTATATTAGGATTTGGAAGACCACATTGCAGGGGTCCCATTGGAAGGAGGACTGCATTCACAGCCCTTTAATCCTGAAGGAGGCGCCAAGCGCCGTTTTTCTTTTTGATAACAAAAACTGGGGTATTATATGGACTCAATGAGGGTTCTAGATGACCTCTATCTAATTGTTCTTGAACAAGAGAATGTAAGGCTTCAAGCTTTATAGAAGGGAGAGGCCACTGATCAATCCACACAGGGTTATTGTTAGTCAAATACAAGCGAAGCATGGTTAATGGAGGGTAAGTTGCACATTAAATAGTGACATAAGGTCTCTTCCCCACAAATTAGTATACAGAGGAATTACAGCTGGTTTAATATAAGCAACACATTGAGACTCAGGGGAATGGGCTTTTACCCAGTTTCTGCTAATGTGAGTCTCCTGGAGTCCCCCCACTCCTCTCACCGTTGATGCCACATCAGCAGGCCAGGTGTCCAGCCACTCAGCGGTTCGGATGACGGAAATATCCGCTCCAGTATCTAAAAGACCAAGAAAGGATTGACTGTTCAATAAGAATGTTACCATAGGTTTCGGTTGACTAATTGGTCTTTCAATAGCATAGAGTTGCTCTTGTTGTTGGTCTAAGAGCACAATCATTTTTGCCACAACATCCCCCTCATTTATGATAACTTCAGTATTAGCTAGTACAGACAGGCAGACATCAGACAATACAGTGGGGTCATGCAGAAAAGGAGAGGCAAGAATACCTTGTTCAGCTAAGTCCCGTACAGGAAAGACTAGCACTGGAATATCGGGGGGCATGTGAAAAGGTTGAACAGGGTGCACAAAGAGAAAGTCAGCGATACCAGGGAGATAAGTAACAGTTTCATTAGCAACAAGATCATAAGCAAAAGAAGAAAAATTGCAAGTTTCAGCAGCCTTTGTTGTGGGGCTAGCTGCCTGCCCCGTTTCTAGTTTCCCTGATTCAAATAGGGGCTTTGAATGATTGTAGGGTTACTCTGCTGTTCATTCTTTTGGACTCTGCACTGATTAGCCCAGTGATAGCCCTTTTTGCATCAAGGGCATGACGTTTTTGGGCGAGCTACCTGGTTTCTTGACAAATTTGCTCCCCCGCCCGGGGCTCTGCATTGGCTCTTAAAGTGGCCTGGCTTGCCGCAATTAAAACAATTACCCATTTTACGAGTATTTTGTTGGGAAATGGGAAGAAGAGAGCCCATGTTCTGCTGCATGCCTTCCGTAATGGCTGTAGCCAGGGTAGACATGGAATGGGATGTGGTTCCTATGATCCGGCAGGCTGCAAGATAATCCGCTAAGGTAACATTTGTCTTGTTAATTAATGGTTGCAAAACCTTCTGACAATCAGCGTTTGCGTTTTCATAGGCTAGTTTTAAACCTAATTCATTACAAGCCTCCTCATTATCAATTTGTCTCTCCAAGGCTTCTGTGAGACGGTTTACAAAGGAGGAAAAAGGCTCAGAAGGTCCTTGGATAATCTTAGAGAAAGATTTGGGCACGCATCCTGCATTATCAATTTTTCGAGCCACGGCCAAAGCACAATCCTGTAATATAGGGAAAGCAGCTGCGTCTGTGGCAGTCTGCTGGGCAATGGTAAGCATGGTGCCGGTACCGTTAAGCATATCTAAAGTAACATTAGCTGGCAAGCCTCTAGCGGCTGCGGTATGCTTATGGAATTCCGATTCCCAGACCATAAATTGTGAAGGCGCGAGGATCATGGCAAATAATGTGCACCAATCAGCATTTATCCAGTAAGCGCCTGGTTGTCTTATTGACCCCAAAAGACCCTGTACATAGTGGGATTGAATACCATTTTTCTTGCAGGCTGCTTTCAAATCCTTAATTATTTTGTATGGTATTGGGGTATATTGAGGAGCTGGGGGATTGCCGGGTTGTATGACCAGATAGAGGGAAGCTGCTGCAAGGGTGTCCTCATCCATTTCCTCTTCGTAAAAGGCTTGTTGAATGGCTTTTACAACACCCCCCCACCTCGGGAGGGTGGTGGAGGACACGGGGGCTCTATATTTGTGGAAGTGGATTGAATGGAGGGATGCTCCCGTAATGATTCATGACCATCGGGAGCGGAGGATTGATGGACAGAAAAGTTATCATAACTTGGCGGGGGAGATTCAAACACACTCCCTGTTTCTATTTTATAATGGACCATTAAAGCCTCCATAATTTTCCTCCAAGTAACCAAAATGCCAATAGGTGCACGAGGAGGATTATGGAGATGTTCACCAATTTTTTGCCAAGTGGAAATTTTTAAGGACCCTTTCTCTGAATAATTGGGACAATGTTGCCACACATAAGCCAATAATGTAGCAATAGGTTTCATTTTTACAGGCGAGCCCTTTAAATTAGCAGAATATTTAGAAGAAGAAGTGACTAACTCCCTCAATTCCTTCAGATGCTGCGTCTGTTGTTGAGAAAAGTTTCCACCCATACTTACGAAAGTCGAGACCGTGTTTCAGATCCGATGATGTGCAATTCGCTTCAGGCCTGGCGATGCACAGCTCCCATCGAGCGGATAAGATATGAGCGTGTCGCAACGTATCCCCCTTAGGGAATCATGTCGGGGTCACCAGAATGCGGTATCTGCTGTCCCACATCAGATGGGCGGCTCATGATAGGGAGCGAAGGAGAGAGAAACGACAGGAGACGAAGTTCCTCGGGATGAGCGCGCCCCGAATGTCTTGGCACACGCTCTTTTATTGTGCTTCTTCACAAGAAAATGATTTAATCAAAGCTCAAGTCCAACAGGATATACATGTTTTACAAAACTTAAGTCCATCAGGATGTGCATGTTTACAAAGCTGCATACCAGACAAATCATTCACAATGTGGATAAGCTTATTGACAGCCGTCTAACTCCTTGTCCCTTGTACGTGCCTTGCAAAGGTCACTGAAGAGACAGAAGTTAATGATTGCACATGAATGATACATAGTTACAACACATTACACTTATCCCAAAAGAAGGGGTTGACCCATTACAAATTAAGAACTATAGACCTATTTCCTTATTGAATGCAGACTATAAAATCTTTGCTTCAATCTTGGCAGAGAGGCTAAAAAATTATCTGAAAAAAATTTATTCACTCTGATCAGAATGGATTTTTACCAAAGAGACAAATTAAAGACAATATGAGGGTAATCCTGGACACATTGGAATATTACGAGGCGCACCCTGAAAAACAAATGGCTTTGATATTCTTAGATGCCCAAAAGGCATTTGATAATGTGAATTGGAGATTTAAGCTTCCACCAACTTTATTCACCATGCCAATGGTAAGATTGCTATAAGATATAATTAGAAAGCCACAAATTTCAAATTCCATTTACATAAGAGTTGGCAATTCAAATTTGTCAAGGATTTGCATTTTAAAAAATGAAAATTATAATCCTTTTACATTCTGAAGCTGATACAATAAAGCAGGGGTGGGCAAACTATGGCCCATGGGCCACATCCGGCCCATTGGTCTTTTTAATCTGGCCCGCTGAAGAGTGGGGCGCCCAGTTGGAGCACCCAAGCGGGAGCCGGGAAACAACAGATCCGAGCCGGACAGCTTGGCGGCTGAGCAGGGCAGCCAACAGCAGAGGGGAACGGAGGACAGTCAACCTGCTGGCCGAAGGGAGAGAGACTCGCCAGCTGCCCTTCGAGGAGCCAGTGCGTGCCCAAGGCGACGGGGGAACCCCGCTGAAAATCGCAGAGCAGCAGGCAGGCGCGAGTGACTGGGTGGGGACGGACTGATGGACAGATGGGACGGCATGCTCAGGAGCCTCGCAGGGTCTGCCTGCCTTGCTGGCTGCCTGCCTTCCACGCTGGCAAAGGGAGAGTTTGGGGCATGCGGGCACAGACGCGTGCCACCTCTCCATCCCTGGAGAGCATCAGGGGCAGCAGGTGGCAGCTTCAGTGCTTGCTGGGCGGATTTCTCATTATTCATTTTCTCAGTATTCAGGACCGGTGTGGTGGTATCTGATGTCCGGGCTCGCGTGTGTGTTTTGGGTCTCCCCCTTTTTGCAAGGGGAGGTGTGTTACTCAGTTCTCCAGGGCTGACGACTGACCTCTTGCCTTTATTTTCGCCAAAGGGAGTGGGGAGTTGCCATGGCTGGTTGGGGAGCCTGTTTGCAGGGCTGCTCGGGAGGAGATCTGGGGGTGCCCGGCTCCCCAAGGTACCCTAGTTATTTCTTGTGTACATGTTTGTGTGTGTGTAGTGACAGCTCTGATGATGTCATATGCCGCTACAACCTCTGTTCTCCGCACGTTCGTTTTGTCCCTTCCGTAAAGAATCTTTTGCTGTCAATCCGGACCGTTGGAGAGAATTGCACTCGGATTTACACAATTCCCACCCTTCATGGACTGGGCTCCGTTTCCAGCCACAAACAGTTTTGTGAGAGCGTCCGCTTGACCATGCTAACCGTTAAAACACACGGGGTTTACGCCAGAGGTGCTTACTCGGGAAAAAACCTCTTTTGATCACTGTTCAAGGTAGGGTCTGACTGACTGACAGGGGATGGATTTTGCAGTTTCTGCATTGATACCCCCCCCAAGGCTTTTCAAAGTATCTCAACTACAGTGCCCATGATCCCCAGCAAGAAGACTTTGGGATAATGGGATAAAATCTTATAGGACTTATAAGAAAAAAGGATCTTCTTTCTGTTTATATTTGATATGTACTGTTAACAAATGCAGTTTTTTATATGTATCATATCTTGTGCTGATCTGGCCCGTCTGTCAAATTTTAAAAGTCAATATGGCCCCCCGAGCCAAAAAGTTTGCCCACCCCTGCAATAAAGTGTTTCCAATAGAAAAATAAGATACCAAAAGTGTGGGGGGGGGCATTAAAAACATCAGGAGGAATTTTCAATAATTCTTTACCTTCTAACTTTCTACCCACTAATCACTACTTAAGAATATATACTTTCTTGAAATACTGGAAATGGTTGGTTATATTAGACTGCAGCAAACAGTGCTTCCAGGATGCCTTTGCTACCACAGTAGTAATAGCCTAGACTTTTGCAGCATAGATATGGTATGTTAAAGGTGTAAACAGATCAGAATCAGTTTCATTAAAATGTTTGGTTTAGTGATATCATTGCCACAAAAACAACAAGAGCACATTGTAAGCCATTTCTCAGACCTATTTCATTTTTTAAAGTTCAGATATAAAATTCTATTAAAACAGTGTGTGTGTGATGTGTGTGCACACTCACACCCACACACGCACACCCCCCCACACACACAAATATACAGCTAATCTTTTTCAATATAAGCAATACATCCCTATATTTGGCTGGTGGTCCATTAAGTCTGTTCTTTGAAGTTTTTTGTTTTATTTTGGTTTTAATTTATTTATACTTTATTATTTTTAGTTATTATTTTTATAACTTCTATCTTATAATTTTTGTCTGATGATGGACATATGTTTATCCCAATCACGTTTAAATTGAGTTACTGATGAGTAACTCACTACCTCCTCTGGAAGCTGGTTCAACCTTTCACTACTCCTTTTCTGAAGTAAAATTTTATCTAATCTGGCTTTAAGTAGAGGAGAGAAATAATATATAATTAATAATGGAGAATGTTTTATATTCTTTTTGATGCTTTCCCCTCTTATTTTAATCATAAGATAAAGAAAGGCTAGAACAGGGAAAATTTACAAAACAGAATGTAAGAGGTGGAGAAGAAAAAAGAGAGGAATTTTGATTCTGACTCATCTAAAAAAAGTTATATTTTGTATTGTTTCATTTGCTCTGCAATATTCTGCAGAGAAGCAACATTCCCAGTGTTCTATGCAACGAAGGAACCACCAAATCATTTGTTTCTGTGTATTAACAAACATATGCTAACCTGCATATATTCATATGCACAAATAGTCATTGGAATGGAAAACATTTTCTAAAATGTTGCATACGTAGCAGAGCCAATATATGTACAGTATTTCTTTAAACTGGGAAAAACCTATTTCTTGGAAAGTAATGATCATGAGGATCCAAAGAATTAGCATGCAAACCAGTAGCACGTACTGAATAGTAGATTTGAAAGCAGGTACTGATAATGTGATTAAAATCTCAGGTAGTGTCTATGGAGATTCTCAGTCATGGTTGTCCTATGTTGCTTTTTTAAAAAAGCAACTAGTTTTCTTTGTTTTTCTTGAAGATGTTTTGCTTCTCATTGAAGGAGCTTCTTCAGAACTGAAAAAGCAACTTCGATGAGAAGCAAATGTCTTCAAGCAAAAACAGAAAGTCCAGCTGCCTTTTTAAAAAAAAGCAATCTCACATGGTGTAGGTAGGGGTGGGATTCTACCGGTTCGTACTGGTTCGGGCAAACCAGATGTTAAATTTGCATCTGGTTCACTCAACTGGTATTTGAATCAACTGGATGGCTCCACCCACCCTGCCCCTCCCCTCCCCAGGAGTCTCCACATGGCCCATTTTTGATACATGTAAGTGCAGGGTCTGTGCAGAGGCAACTAGGCAGTGAACCAGTTGCTGGAATTTTTGCATCCTACCAGGTGTAGGGAGGAAGGACCATAAATGACCAGGACTCAAAGCATTAGTGTTTTACAAAACCAGTACTTTGATACTTGTCATAATTAACTGACAGGTCTCTCTCTCTCTCTCTCTCTCTCTCTCTCTCTCTCTCTCTCTCTCTCTCTCTCTCTCTCTCTCTCTCTCTCTCTCTCTGTCTCTCTCTCCCTCCCTCCCCCCTCCCTCCCTCCCTCTCCCTCTCCATCTCCCTCTCTCTCCCCCTCCCTCCCTTTTTCTCTCTCTCTCCATTTTAATTTGCTAACAAGAGCAAAATTTATTCCAAGAACCATTTCATCAGCTTATTTATAAGCAATGAACTGCTGCTTTTCATGTTAATCTGGCCTGAATGATTTTGAAAATATTTCATGTCTTTTGTGGAAATCTCTGCTATCTCTTCACCCTAATATATATAGCTTAAGAATGGGCAGAGGAGTTACATTTTTGGCTCAGCTTTCTCATTTATTAGTCTCATCAGAAGATTTCTAGAAGTTCCATAACCAAAGAATAAATATTAAGATAAATATTAAGATATGCTTTGCTACAGATATCAAAAGATGGTTTAAGATGTAATTAGCCTCTATCTGCTAACTATTGATCCCTTCTTTATGAAGGTAACCTAAAATCTTGCATAGGACTCTGTTCAATTATTTTATTGCATTTAGGCAAGAAAAAAAATGCCTAGGTACAGCATATGTGATACCTTGTTCAACAGTAGTAATTGTGATAGGGATCTTGGAGTCCTAGTGGACAACCATTTAAATATGAGCCAGCAGTGTGCAGCAGCTGCCAAAAAAGCCAACACAGTTGTAGGCTGCATAAACAGAGGAATAGAATCAAAATCACGTGAAGTGTTAATAACACTTTATAATGGCTTGGTAAGGCCACACTTGGACTTCTGCATTCAATGTTGGTCGCCATGATGTAAAAAGATGTTAAGACTCTAGAAAGAGTGCAGAGAAGAACAACAAAGATGATTAGGGAACTGGTGGCTAAAACATATGAAGAACAGTTGCAGAAACTGGGTATATATAGTTTAATGAAAAGAAGGATTAAGGTTGACATGATAGTAGTATTCCAATATTTCAGGGGCTGCCACAAAGAAGAGGAAGTCAAGCTATTCTCCAAAGCACCTGTGGGTAGGACAAGAAGCAATGGGTGGAAACTAATTAAGGAGAGAAGCAACTTAGAGCTAAGAAGAAATTTCCTGACAGAAGAATTATTTAGTGGAACAACTTGCCTCCAGAAGTTGTGAATGCTCCAACACTGGAAGTTTTTAAAAAGATGTTGGATAATCATTTGTCTGAAACCCTGGTCTAGGGTTCCGTGTCTAAGCAGGGGGAACCCCTACACCACGTCAGACAAATGGACTAGAAAAACTTCCAACTCTGTTATTCTATTCTGTTCTATTCTATTCTATTCCATTCCATTCCATTCCATTCTATTCAAGTCTACTTAGAAACTAATTATTTTCTAGCCATTGTCTCTTGGTTATATGTGTATAAAATTCAAGCCTACATGGCTGCAAAAAACAAGAATGGATTTAGAAAAATCTCCTTTCCTAAATGTTTAAATAATTGTGGGGTAAATAGAAATTTACTAAAAATATTCTTCCTTGGGGTTGAAATACAAAAACCAGATTCTATAACTATTTCATTTTATTGTTACATGTTAAACAATAAAAAGCCATCAGAAAAAGCTGCCAAATATTAATTATTATATCCACATATGTTCTGCAACATCCATTGGTTTATTACATTTTTATGAAATGGTTTCAGGAAAAAAAGTAAAAGATTAACCATACTCACTTTATAATACATAGAATTATTCTATTATTCTAATTCTATGTATTAGAATTATCGAGAGTTATGTATTTGTTTTCATCATTCACTTCTAAATAAAAAGCTTAACATGCAGAACCCAAAAGCAAAAAATGGATTGTTTGAAGTCAGACACCCAAAAGTGGGCTTATAATGTTACTATCTAAATAATGAATGAATTGTATTCCATTCACATTAGGAGAGCGCATTGAATCCCTTGAGTAATAAATCAAAGGACAACAAGTGGCCTGCTAGCTAGCACCACAAAACTGATATGCAGCTTTATGAGAAAGGATTTAGGCTCTCGGAAGGATAAATCAGTGTAAATCTTAGTGGATTTGAAGTTATAGCACTTGGCAATGCCAAGCGAAGACCCTGTAATAACTCAGGCCCTTTATATGGGAAGTCTAGTGCTAGTAGATGAATTTACAGACTGATATAAGCTACCTTAACACTTGTTTATATTTCTGTAATAATAAATTACATTAAACATTATGTTGTTCACCAATTTTGTGGAATATACTAAATGTCTCTCTGATGGGAAGTGCTAATAAACACAGGAAATTGGAAAATTGGTTCAGAAGGAAGCACTTTTCTGCAACTTTAAGTCCAAGTAAAACTCTTTGGGTGTATATAATAATAAAAATGATGCTAGCTCAGGCAAGGTCAGGAAGAAACAGCCTGAATACAGTCTAGGCCATACAGATGGAAACAATTCCTTCTGGCTTAAAAAGAAACCCTCAAGCCCACTGCACTATGCAGAAAAAGGAGCCAGAATTTGAGCCTTCATTGTGATACAAGTAGCATTTTGTACATAGTAAGCACTGGAAATCTTTCCAAACATTAGTTTGCTCATAATAATAATAATAATAATAATAATAATAATAATAATAATAATAATAATAATAATAATAATAATAATAATAATAATAATAATAATAATAAAACTACATATAAGTTATTTGTATCCTTAAATGCCTGCACTTACTTTTAGTTCTTGTATTTGACAAGGAAAGCCTCAATATTTAGCATGCTGACCTTGCTTCCTCCATGGCCCAATGAACCACACTTAATAAAGCATAGCTTGGTTTCTTATATACATATTGTAATATGCTGTAATGCCGCATCATTGATTCATAGTTATGGAAAATTACTATAGCAGAAAGGAAAGGTAATAGCAGAAGTATTCAAGTAAATAATTAACCAATTTATTCTCTGTTATGAACTAATAAAAGTGCTTAAATAAAGTTTAACAAAGCTTAAAGAAAAAGCAGGGTTCTAATCCTGCACTTCTGATTGGCCAATAATAGCGATATCGGATTGGTCCATTGTGGAGAATCTGATTGGCTGTTAATGGGCCACTCTCATTGGTTCCAGGGTTTAACACTTCCATGTTCTCATTGGCTAATAGGTCAGCAGCCTGCCCAATAAAAGGGCTGCTGCTGTCCTGGGATTTTGCACTGTTCAGAATGATTAATAAAGAGTTGAAGTTCACTGTTCAGTGCCTCGTCTCCGTTCCTTGCACCCATGCGCAGAACATAACACTGGCGACAAGGATGGGATGCGGAGACATCAGAGCTGACTGAACACTACAGAGCATCAAACAGAGCACGTGGCTGAAGGCACATAGACAACGGAAACCATGTCCGGCAGCGCCATACCACCCGCTCCATTTGACCCGGCACAAGAAGACTGGGACTCGTACATAGACCGGTTCCAGATGTTTCTGGAGACCAACAACTTGAAGGATGCCACTACGGGAAAAAAGCGAGCAGTGTTCCTGACCCATTGCGGGCCTGCTGTTTTTAAGATGGCCAAGGCACTAGCGAAACCGGCTGAGGTGAAGACCATGGACTGGGACGTCCTCGCGTCCCTTCTACGGGCCCACGATGCACCTGCCATACTAACACTTGTCCGAAGACATGAATTTTATCAGAGGGACCAGCGGAAAGGAGGGAGCGTTGCAGATTTCATTGCGGAACTCCGGAACCTGGGAGGCCTCTGTGGGTTTACAGACCTCGAAGAAGCTCTGAGAGACCGAATAGCTCTGGGATTAGATGACCCCACGACACAGAGCAAGATCATGGCCAAAGGGGACATCGATCTTGCTGATGTCATCAAGGACAATACTGCCACTAATTCTGTTGTTGTTGTTGTCCTCCGAACTTTGCAGGCTAGCCTCCGTTGAGGTATTACTCTGTGGTGAGGACACACCCCTCTCTGATTCTTCTTCATTACTCGTGCCTGATTGCTGACTTACTTCGCTTCTGCTCTCCACCATCTCGAATTCGGCTTCTTCGACATCCCCTCCCCCCTCAGTTTGGGAGTCACAGGAGTCGCGGGAACTGGGTTGTAGCCTAGAGCGAAGCTGATCTATATGGTGTTTCCATATTTTTCCATCGCAGGTTTGCACACGGTACAATCTGGGCCAGGTGGTTTGAATTACGGTTACTTCGATCCATAATGGTTCGCCGGAGAGGTTTTTAGCGAAAACTAAGTCGCCTACCTTGAACTCACGGCATTTTCCGCTAGATCCACAGGGTTTCTCTGGCTTGTAGGAAGGGTGAAGCCGGTCAAGGTGGGAACGGAGCTTGCGTCCCATCAATAGTTCAGCTGGCATCTTGTTGGTGATGCTGTGTGGAGTGATTTGTTGGAGTAGGAGTATTCTGTTTATTTTTTCATCAATGTCCCCATAGTCCATTTTATGGAGAGTTTTTTTAACAAATTGTATCATGCGCTCAGCCCTGCCGTTAGCCGCAGTGTGCATTGGCGAAGTTAGCGCATGGCGGATGCCCCGATCCGCTAAGTATTGTTCAAACGCCAGGGCGGTGAACTGGGGTCTGTTGTCGGAGACCAGAACGTCTGGCAGTCGGTGCGTTGTGAATAGCCTGTTCAATTTTCGGATGACGGACTCCGTTGTAGTATTCTTCATTTCGTGGATCTCGAGCCAGTTGGAATAGGCATCCACTGTTAGGAGGAACGTATGTCCTTTAGTAGGTCCCGCAAAATCAATGTGGATGTGGGACCACCGCCCCCGGGGGGTTTCCCATTCTGTTTGAGTTTCTCTAGGTGGGGCACTGCTGACTTCTTGGCACTTTAAGCAAGTCTTTACCCAGGCTTCAATTTGTTTGTCGATGCCCGGTCACCACGCGTAGCCTCGTGCGAGCACTTTCATACGCACGATGCCGGGGTGACCGTCATGCAATGTTTTCAATACTGCTCGTTGTAACCGCTCTGAGACGATGACACTATCTCCCCATAGGATGCAGCCTTTTTGTGAAAACAGTTCTGTTTGCTGGTTTCTGAAAGGGGTGAAATCGTCAGGGGTTTGTTCTATTGGCCATCCTCTTTTGACCCAGCTAAGAACTCATGCTAAGACAGGATCTCATTTTGTTTCAATTGCAATGTCTCTGGCTATTAGTGGTGGTGCCTGTAGCGTTTCAATCTGGAGTGTCGTAAGGGTTGGAGCTGGGTCGTCGACGGTTTCCAGAAGTGGGGCATGGCTCAATGCATCAGCGTGGGAAATGGTTTTCCCCGGGCGGTGTTGTAATTTATAGTTGTACGCAGCTAAAAACTCCGACCAGCGAGTCATTCTCGGTGACAATATATAGGGAGTTGGCTTGTCTCCCGCTATAATCCCTAACAACGGTTTGTGGTCGGTAACAATAGTAAAAACTCATCCATACACATATTCATGAAACCTTTTCACAGCAGATACAACAGCAAGAGCCTCTTTGTCGATCTGGCTATAATTACGTTCAGCCTTTGATAAGGTCCTTGGAAAATAGGCAATAGGGGCCTCACTACCATTTGGTAACACATGACTCAAAATGGCTCCAACTCCAAATGGTGATGCGTCACATGTAATTGTTAAAGGCAGAGTCTCGTTATACTGCATTAAAACAGCATCTGAGGTTAGCAACTTTTTCACTTGTCGGAATGCGTGCTCCTCGCGGTGTCTCCAGACCCAGGTTGCTTTTTTGTCGAGAAGTCTTTGTAAGGGCTCAGCTATGGTCGCTTTCTGGGGCAAGAAGATGTTGTAAAAGTTAATGAGCCCCAGGAAAGCTTGGAGATCAATTCTATTTCTGGGTCTTGGGGCATTTTTGATTGCTCTCAGCTTGCTGTTAGTGGGGTGGATGCCCTCTTTATCGATTAGGTACCCCAGGAACTGTACTTTGTCTGTACACAGTTGACATTTATTTTTTTTTAACCTTAAGGCCGGAGTCTTTCAATTTCTGGAGAACCAATTTAAGCCGCTTTTCTAGTATTTCTCTATTCGGGGCAGCAATTAAAACATCATCAAAGTATGGCACGATCCCTTGATCCCTTGCAAGAGTCTCTCTATCAGACTTTGAAAAATCCCTGGGGCTACGCTCACTCTGAATTGGAGTTGGTTGCACTTAAAGGCACCGTGGTGTGTAACGATTGTCTGTCCCTCTGCGTTTTTTTTATCTACAGGCAGTTGTTGGTATGCCTGTGCTAAATCCAATTTAGCAAAGACTTTTCCGCCTCCCAGGGGATGGAGAAGGTATTTTACCACTGATACCGGGTAAGTGTTCTGTTGAAGAGTGTGATTAAGGGTAGCCTGGTAACCCCCACAAATCCTTAATGATCCATCTGGTTTGATGGTTGTTACAATTGGAGTTTCCCAACGAGCGTGGTCCGTTGGTTCTAAAACACCCTGGGCTATTAATTTATCGAGCTGCTTGTCAATTTTTGGTTTAAGGGCAAAAGGTACCCAACAAGGCTTAAGGCGGATGGGGGCTACATCAGGGTTAAGGTTAAATGATATTGGGATCCCCTTGTACTCGCCTAGTTTGTCTGCAAAGACATCCTGGAATTCCTGGACGATGGCCTCCTCCCAGTCGTCGCTTCTGGTTTGGTGAATGCCGGTTACCTCGATCCCGAGTGGGGTGAACCATTGAAGGCCGAACAAGCTAGGCCGGTCATGGTCGACGACGGTCAGTGGTAATGACACAGTACGATTTTTGAATGATACTTAGACTTGGCTGCATCCAACGACTGGAATTCGGTTCCCCTGATAATCTTTGAGTATGATTCTTTGGGCTCTGAGGTCTTGATGCCGGACGGCAGGGATTAATTGTTTAAGAGTCTTCCAGGAAAACATCGAGAGAGACGATCCTGAATCAACTTCCATCACACAAGGCTGGTTTTTGATGGCGACCTTCACTCGGATCTTCTTTGCATCTAGTGATGAGGCGTGACCGATTGTAATGGTTTGGTGTGCCTCTTCTCTTCTCGATAAAATGGCCGGTGTTTTATTTCTGTAGGAGTGGTTGTTCCATTGGCGGTTCAATTTTTCCCGACTCACAGGGCGATTCTCTTTAATCTGGCGGTAGTGTTTCCCCTCTGAAATGGGCTGGATCCTTGCTTGCTTCTACAGACCTTCCCGATGTGGCCTCTTCTTCCACAGAAATGGCAGAGTGCGTCGAGGAATTTGCAGTCTGATCACGGGTGGTTTGCCCCACAACCCGTGCATTGGTGCGGTAGTCTTTGATTCCACTGTTGGCGTTGGTCACGTTCAGACCGGAGCCGGTTGACCTCCTCCTCATCACTTTCTGATGGCAATTTTAGGTCCTCATGGTGGGTCGCTGTTGTGTGCCTCTCTGGGCGAGATGAGGTATCGCTGGCGAGTTGACGGAGCAGTGCGTTGTTGCGGCGCATTCAGGCGGCCGACTTCCTGGTTGCTTCTGCTGCAGTAGCATCTTTGATGACATCAGCAAGGTTGATGTCCCCCTTTGCCATGATCTTGCTCTGTACCGTCTGGTCATCTAATCCCAGAGCTATTCAGTCTCTCAGAGCTTCTTCGAGGTCTGCGAACTCACAGAAGCCTCCCAGGTTCCGGAGATCCGCAATGAAATCTGCAACGCTCTCTCCCTTCTGCTGGTCCCTCTGGTAAAATTCATGTCTTCGGACAAGTGTTGGTACGGTGGGTGCATAGTGGACCTGTAGAAGGGGCTCGAGGACGTCCCAGTCCATGGTTTTCACCTCAGCTGGTTTCGCTAGTACCTTGGCCATCTTAAAGACGGCAGGCCCGCAATGGGTCAGGAACACCGCTCACTTTTTCCCCGGAGTGGCATCCTTCAAGTTGTTGGTCTCCAGAAATATCTGGAACCGGTCTATGTACACGTCCCAGTTTTCTTGTGCCGGGTCAAATGGAACGGGTGGTATGGCGCCTCCGGACATGGTTCCGTTGTTGATGTGCCTTCAGCCACGTGCTCTGTTTGGTGCTCTGTAGTGTTCAGTCAGCTCTGATGTCTCCGTATCCCACCCTCGTCACCAGTGTTAAGTCCTGAGCAGGGGTGCAAGGAACGGAGATGAGGCAGTGAACAGTGAACTTCAACTCTTTATTAACCATCGTGAACAGAGCAAAAACTGAGGGCAGCAGCAGCCCTTTTAGAGGGCAGGCTGCTGACCTATTAACCAATGAGAACATGGAAGTATTAAACCCTTGAACCAATGAGAGTGGCTCGTTAACAGCCAATCAGATTCTCCAGAACGGACCAATCCGATATCACTATTATCGGCCAATCAGAAGTGCAGGATTAGAACCCTGCTTTTTCTTTAAGCTTTGATAAAACTTTATTTAAGTGCATTTATTAGTTCATAACATTTCCCACACCTAAATAATGAATCCCTAAAGAAGAAAGGAATAAATTAAATTGCAGAACCTAATTAGGCATAATGCTGAGTTATGCACCTAGATCTACCTAGGAAGCTTCAAAAGAAAGCATCAAATTATAACAACAACAATGAAAATGATATGGCACTGTCCAAAGAAAATTAGTCCGAGGAATCTGAAATAGAATCAGATTCAAAAATGGCTGTTCTGACACATAATCAGAACTAGAGCCTGAGTTAGGAGTAAAGAAATTTCAAAGATCTAATCAAGATCTGATGCACAGTTACAATAAGAAACGTGCCTGGTTCCAATTCATGGAAGAAATACAGAGACTGCTTGCACTGAAGTACAGAAATTGAAGGAAGCTGAACAGGAGGATATAGAATCCAAAACATGGATTCTAATATAACTAACAAGGGGCAAGAAAGCCATAGGCTATAATTGAATTTTCAAAACATATCATAATGTTCATAAAATTGTGCAATACCAACAAGCTAGGATATAAACAAAGGGAAAGCCACAAAATAAGACTAGGATTATGATGCTTTTGTACAGTTAATATGCAAGCATCAGAATTTTACTACATATAGCAGCATTTGAAAAATTGCATGTGAAATACTTAGATATCAGGATAACATTTATGTGTGGTGATATGAAACAGAGGATTTACATCAGGTTTTGAAGAGCCAGGCAAAAAAAAGAGATGTGTAAATTGCAGAAATTCATTTATATGCTTAAGCAAGCAGCCAAAGCACAGTCTGATTAAATTAAATTAAATTAAATATTGCAAAACATAGATTTTGAACAAGTAAATGCTGACCCAGGCTTACATACAACAGTAAAAAAGGACCTCTGTACATTTGTATTAGGTTAATGATTTAATTGTATGTGCAGAGGACAAAAGAGACAGCTTTGAGATAATATGCAATTTAAATAAAGAAATGGAGTACAACCTCTTGGAGATATTAGCCACTATCTTGGAAGTGAAATAAAAAAGGAAAAATATGGAGAGAATTTGCATGGCTGCACAAATTACCACAAGACTTTAAAATAAAAGAACCAATCTCAATGTCATTATTGGAAGACAATGGATAAGAATTGCAAAGACAAAGCAATCCAGTTCCAATATGAAACACATAAATATTAAACTTCACTATATGAAGGAACTACACTTTACCATTACTATCAGGAACAAGTAAAACTGAAGTATTGTGTGGACCAACTGATGCAGATTTCATTTCCCTGCTCAGGGATCACATTTTCAAACACTGGGACTCAGAGGATGAAACAGTGCATAGTAGTATAACCTATTAGACTGCACAGATGGGTGCAAAGAGCTGATGAGGAGAATGTTTGATACCACACTCTTATCTACCAAATCATTTGTTTAGTGATACTGAGTAGAGGAAGGATATCCTGGCATCCCACTTTCCACCTTTAGTCTCCTGCTATGAAATACCAAAAAGGATTTAGGATGGGATAACCAAAAGCCACTGGATGTATATAATCTCTATCTCCATTGAAAGTCAGTTAATAGGAATAGTACTGTATGTAACTAACATGGACCATCCCAAAGTATATATCTCATTATAGATATTTATATTATCCATGTAGATAATATTAATTCTCAACTATTCAGTCTCACTCTTCTTGTTTTTGCTTGCATTTTAACCAGGGGTGGGATTCAAATTTTTAAACAACTGGTTCTGTGGGCATGGCTTAGGTGGTGGGTGCAGCTTGGTGATCATGTTATTGGCTGGGTGTGACCAACTCAATATCACTCACATGAAGGCACGCATCTCCTTGCCTGGCCTCTCATGACTGTGGGGATGCTGTCGTGAGTGTGAAAAATGTCATAAGTCACTTTTTTCAGTGCCATTGTAACTTTGAATGGTCACTCCACACAAGCAAAGTACCAGCAAAGGAGGGGGAAAAAAACTCCAGAGACATTCCTGAGACAGGAAGTCTAGTCCTACCAAGAATGTAATAAGGGTTCATGGAGAGGCAGTTTCTGTAAGCAACACCAGAATGTTTCCTTCCTGCCTTCCATACAGGATTAGGCCAGTAATTTCTTCTAACAACCGGTTCTCCAAGCTACTTAGAATGTTAACAACCAGTTCTAGCAAATAGGTGTGAACCTGTAGAATCCCACCCCTGATTTTATCCAATTGGTGTGTAATAAATAAATATCAATCTATATATCTCCCAAATGGGATTTTTTGCTGGAAACCCACAAAAATGTCACAATTGTTAAATGATTTGTTGTTGTTAAATGAATAGTTGTTAAATGAGAACTACCTATACATACATCTAAATGTACTTATTTCAATTATCTTGCAGCCATCTGTGATACTTTAAAAAGTGTTTTAAATAAACCACTAGAATTATAAATACTATTTATAATAGTATTTCCTCATTTCCTCATGTCTCATTTCCTCATATTTCCTCATTTCGTCATGTCTCTCAATTTAAAATTGTAGTATTCATTTTTATGAATCCAGTTTATATGAGGTAGATATCCAATTTACAACAGTAAGATCCTAATCAGAATAACTAACGTTTCAAATTGATATCAGTGGGACCTATGAAATCAACCTATTTTGTTTTCCATAGATAAATAGATGGATAATAGACAGACACACAGACACACAGACACACAGACAGAAACACAGATGGACAAATATAGTTTTTTCAGAATTTGTATATACTGTTAGTGAAATGAGAATCAGTTGCTTTCCATTTTTTCCTTACAAATCCTCAAAATGTCTTTCCGAAAGTTTGGGGGAAAATTGCAAGAGAATCAGGAGGCTCAGAGAAAGGTTTTCAAGAGAAGAGATCAGGACAAACATCTGTTACATGTGCAGATTTCTATTTGTATAACAGTAAAAGTTATTTACATGATAGAAAATGTAAATATTATTTACTAAGGGATCAGCTATTGAGCCAAAAATATCATTCCGTAGGAAAGCATTCCACAACTAAGAAAGAAGTTTGCTGCAAAAGTTTCCAAATATCATGAGTACTGAATATGGAAACTCAAATTCTGGATAAAGATTTTAATCTACCAGTAATTTGCCATGCCATTTTAATGGCTTCCCACCAAATTAGCCTCAAATTCTATTTTGTACTTTAAAAAGTTATCACTCGCCTTAAGATATGATTTATTTTTCTGTAGTTTCAATTTTAAAAAAATAATACTCTCACTGCTATGATTATCTGCCCTGAGAGAACAGAGTCTGAACAGATGGAATTTAAATTTTGTAAAGCAGGCAAATAAAAAGATAGATGATAGTTTCCTGAATCTAGAAAATGTTAATTGCTAGAAAGCAACCTGAATTAATCTACATGCCATAAGTCCTTGATTTGTGTAGATAGGTATGTGTACAGGTCTGTGTGCGTATATGTGCAGTAGGATATCTCTGGAATTGAATCATTAGCATAAATAATGAAATTGCTCATCATTATTTATCTACTATATTAGATATAATAATACTTAAAAAGTATGTTGTGTAAAATGGAAGTGCTGTAATTTCTATTAATGCTTTGATTTCTATCAGTTTTCTTATATTAACTTGCATTGTACAATAGGGATTCTGTGCTCTCAGTATCATGCAAATTTCCAAAAGTTTCCCTCCACATTTCCTTGTTCAATCATGAGGTATGAGAATAAAAGAAGGGGGGAATGAATAGAAGGAAGACATAGATCAAGCATCAACCTCCAAGAGGCTCCAAGACAGATGATATATTTTGCCTTATAAAGCTATGTGAGGAGGGCTATCAAGGACACTATTTCAGCAAAACATCAGGTATTTTTCTGGATGTCCTCCATATTGCAGCAAATGCCAAGGTCAATGGGGGATAAGGTGATCAAAGAAGAATAATTAATTTTTGGCAGTTTTAGCACTAACCTTAAAACTATAGCCATTACCTTTTGGGCTTGTTATTTTGTTAAGCTACAAATAACTTACAATAGTGTAAACTTTTTTCTCCAAATATATAGTTAGCCAATATAAGAACCACAATAGTAAAAAAAAGTAATGTTTTAAAACCATAGTAAGCAATGTTTGATATTCAAAAATTATAAGTTTGATCATTATTTTCAGAGACAGTGATGAAGATATATTCCAGTTTCCCATTTTGTATGTGTTTGTGGTGGTGTGGGGTATCACTGACAGTCACTATATGTAGCATTTGCTTAATTGACTCAATAGAAAACACCTTCATGTATGCAAGCAGCATTAAGCTTTCAGACAGAATAAAGAGGCTAGATTCTATTATTCATCTTTGGCACTAAATGTAGACATTTCAAATTCAAATATATAGGTACCTAAAGTCAGGTATGTGCTTGTGTATACAGAATTTATACATGTACACATTTTGGTTTCTTTTTTGATAATTAAATGTAACTTTTCCCTTTTCTTATTTTTAGCAATTGAGGCAGTGTTGTATGATATCAGAATGCATGAATATGTTGGTATAATAATTACAATAAAATATAGTGGAGATTTCAAACATGTGGTTTTGAGAAGCTAGAGTGGAGTCCAGAGGTCAATAAGTGAACAGATAAATTCAGTCCTATTCTTCCATAGCTGAGAGTCCTTACAGAAAAGGATGAACCTCTTGACCTAGCCCAACTCTCAACATTTTCACAAAGACAGTCCTAAAAGTAAAAGCTTTAAGCTCCAAAGGGGTTTGTAATTTCATATGAGATCAACAGAAGGAGCAATGGACTAAAATATTTCACTAAGTAGGATGGTCACTGGAATTTGCCAAAAAACTATCACATTGCTAAGTGCATGTGATGAATAAATAGGGACTGAGATTCAGTTCATGCATTTGGGACATCTGTTTTAAGGTTTAATTAATTATCTGCCAGGTTTTAAAGGAATTGATTAAGTCCTAAATCACATTTTTAAACCCTTCATTAATTAGTATTCTTTCTTGGTGGCTTGGTCCTGTAATTATTTTTTCATTCTCTTTTTATTTTAGTGGTACCTAAAACTTTGTTCTGGTAATAAAATGCCCAATTAATCAAGCACTGATTTGAGAGTGTTATTTTGAAATATATGTCTGTTGGTTAAATTACAGTATTCTCTTGCAGAACTGCATTGCAACAAAACAAGGAACCAGCCTCTATTTCCAAGAGCAGTCTTCAGTTTCACATCGACCAGTAGATATTTGTATGTGTGTTGCGGGGGCGGGGGGGGGGGATGAACAGTAATAGATGGTGGTTGGAACCTAGTATTTTTGTTATAAACATACCCATCTGCCCAGGAAAAAATATATCAGACATAGCAAGACTGGGAGTTGAACTTGATAATGGGAGATGGGGAAGTTAGAGCTTTTTTTTTTTTTTTTCAAACTTGGCAACTTTAAAATGTGTTTTAAAAGATGTGTTAAGATTTAAGCTTGCTGACTGGATGGTGAAGCTGACACATCTCAATATTGCCAAATTTGAAAAACACAAGTGGCAAGGAACAAGCTCAGCAGTTTATCTTCTGGCATGCTTATGTTTTTTTTAGCTACATTTCAGTGGCAGCCGTTTTGTGAATGGATAGCCGTCACTACCATGACAGTCATTTACTTTGAACTTCTATGATCTGCTTTCAAAATGTCAGATATGTTCAGTAACCCCCGAATATTGAAGAACCTGCATTAAAAGCCATGGCGGTGCAGTGGTTAGAAGTTAGAAGCAGGCTACTTCTGCTGACTCTCACTAGGCTCATAGTGAGAGGCTTATAGTTGATTCAGACTTCCATCCTTTTGAGGTCAGTAAAATGAAGACCCAGATTGTTGGAGACAGTATGCTGACTCTGTAAATTACTCCGAGAGAGATGTAAAAGCACTGTGAAGTGGTATATAAGTCTAAGTGCTATTTCTAATGGAAGCTCAGTGCCTTATTTCACTAAAAATTAAACCACTTGATTCAATAAATATTAAATATCTCTGTCATGTAAACATGAACCAGATTTGCTGCATACTGCAACCATCAGTACCTGAGGGAGAAAGGCTATCTCTATGAACCCTGATGTAAATTTTTAATTTGATTGTGTTATTGTTGTAGAATTTATTCATCATCTCAAATAGCTCTGCATAGAGTACATTATTTATAAACATCATAAACAAGGAGATATATATTCTTGGTTTCTTTTTAGACATTGTGTCAGCTTTCACATGCCTTTTATATTAGTCATTTCCGATTCCAGCTTATTTCTCTATATTCATTTCAGCTGTTGTACCTACCCTACCATCAGCCTAAAGTGAAAAGACACCTCTCCTGTGGCTTGTTTAGCTATTTGGTGAATTTTACATGCTGACAACAGCTAGTATAGTAGGTGTTTTGTCCATCATAATAACTTTGTTTAAATTGTTTTGCAAAATATCTTCCCTTGAGCAAATCTGCTGCCCAAGTTTTTCTGGAAGGTCTCCCATGTAACCCTTTGTTCATTTTCACATCAGTCCCAGCTGTGAACTATGCAATCATAGTTCAACCAAACAACTCCACTCTTTCTTCTTTGAATTTGGCATAATGTGAAAGGCATATAAAAAGAAAGATTGACTCCAAGAACTTGAGCCAGTGATATTTATATTGCTGCTACAGTTACATTGGATAATGTTACTATTAACATATCGGTATACATGAATGAAATTCAAATAGATCTACTTACTTATACATTTTCCTTCTCTTTTGGTTGCTTTTTTTTTTTTTCAAGATCAATCATGCCTCTGACATGCCAGAACATGCTCCAAAGATAGTTCGGATCACAATAAAGAAATGATGTAGGCAGTCAAAAGCTAAATTTAATATGGTTGACATTATTACTTTCCATATTATTAATTGAATATGGCCTCTTCGAAGAGCATTCAGAAGCTACAACCAGTGCAGCACTGCTGTTCCGTGAGCTGCACTGGCTGCCAGTTTGCTTCCAGGTGCAATTCAAAGTGTTGGTTATTACCTTTGAAACCCTATATGACATGTGTTCAAGCTACTTGAAGAATCATCTCACTTCAATGGGACTGGCCTACCCCACCAATGGTGGAAGAAGAGATATGCTGAAGACCCTACTGGTCAGGTAATTCTAGCTGGTGGGGTCCAGGAGACGAGCCTTTTCTGCCATGGCCATGGCCCCTTGAAACCTCTGGTCCCTTGAAGTGAGATTGGCTCCCATTCTCCTGGCAAGAGCCTGAAAACCTGCTTTGCAGTTGGTCTATGGCCCCAATCTGGAGGTAGTTGATAGACCAATAGGAGATCCCCCCCCCATTCATTCTGCTCTTTCCCTCCCCATCTTTTAGTTATATCCTGTTTTATTTTTGTTGTTTTGCTGTGAATATATAGATGGTCTTTATTGCTTTTAAAGTTGTAAGCTATCCAGAGTCACCTCATAGTGAGATAGGTGGCAAATAAATTTAATAAATAATAGAAAATACAAAACTTGTAAAATAAAAAAAAATAACTGTGGCAAAAAAACCCAAAACAAATGTAGTACCAATAGACGTCTTAGGTGGCAAACCCAAAACAATTGGAGGACTACTTGAATATCATCAGCATTGAAAAATTCACCAATCAATCAATTGCAAAAGGTAGCTTTACTTGGAACAGTTTACATCCTGCAACAATCCCTCTAACACCATAAATCATCCACATCTGCCTATCCCAAATCCTTGGAAAGGACTTGATAAATAGACACAAATGTCAAATCCAGTCTGAACATCTGGCTGATTGTTTGAAGAACTATCATAGTCCTCTTTTAACATTTGGTGGAAGATTTCTGGGGCTAAGGCCATGTTTTCAGGGACTGCATGAATTTCAGAAATTTCCAAGTATCTATTCCTGCCTTTTTTCTTTTCTTTTTCTTTTCTTTTCTTTTCCTCCAATTTTATCTTTAGTATAAAAGATATAATTTTATATTCTTCAGGGACTATAATGGGTTTTAGAGGGGCCCAAAGGTGGGTTTTCACAACAATGTTTTCAATAGCTCCAGAGAAAGCCTAATATGGACTGCTTTGCCTCTATACCCATAAAGCACTAAAACATCTTTCAGATTTCAATTTCCCCCTTTTTTTTTAAATTCACAACCAGCAAAGGGCAAATTGCCCTGCACCATACACTAGGGAGCACTGTTACAAAAGGTTATCTAAAGTTTGGATTGGAATTGCTCTACTCAAAATCTCTCAGATGCTGTCTCTAAAAATATTATTTCAAATTTGCCATAAAATTTTGTGCAAAATGATTTTGGAGGGCAGACTTATCCTAGGCATTCTTAATCCTAGCTGCTACATGAAGTATCTTCTCACTCAAAAAAACAAACAAACAAACAAAAAAAAACCCCAGTAATACTGAACAGTAGATATACTCATGCAAATATTTATTCGAGCTTTATTAGTATTTTATGAATACCACTTAATTAGTTTTAACGATATAGATCCTTTCTTCATTCAAATTAGTTGCAAGGTGATTTTCAGCAATTAGAACAGAACAAGAATAAAAAGAATTGAAATACAATGGAAGTCAGTAGTTGAACACCATCCTTTAATAAGCAATCAATTGTATTTTTTTTAAAGTTTGAACAAATAGAACAATATTTACTTAGGAAATAAAATTAAGTAAAGAGATTATCAAACAAATATTAAAAGACTGTGTTTTACAGCTGAAGAATCACAACAGGAAGAAAGCTCTGCTTGAAATCTATTCCGGTCTTTTAACGATGAATAAAAATAACAGATGTACAAATGAATCTCCTGGAAGTTTCTGCATTGAATTTTGTCTGGCACTTCCCAATACTCCTCAAAACTTTGCTTTAAGAAAATAGCAAGTACTACTATTATTCATCTTCCCTCGCCTATCTCTCTCTTTCTCTTGTCCCAGTTAGTTCTTAAGCAATACCACATTAAATATACAAAAAAATCTTCCACAATAGTTAATGTATTGAACAGCAAGATTATTGTCATAATTTTGCTGTTCAATATACTACAACCTGAATCAGCTCTAACTCTGGTTTCTGAATTTGCTGGCCTTAGCTGGAAAGCTGACAGCCTGGGATCGAGACGCAAGTATTTTGCAATGGGGTGAGCTCTCATTATTTGCCCCAGCTCCTACCTGCCTACCTAGCAGTTTGAAAGCATGTAAATGTGAGTAGAAAAGAGGGTACCACTTTGCTGGGAAGGTAACAGCATTCTGTGCACCTCAGCATACAGTCATGCTGCCCACATGACCATGGAAATTCTTTGGACAATACTTGCTCCATTGGCTAAGAAACAGATTTGAACACCATCTCCTAGAGCAGTGGTTCCCAAACTTTTTCAGTCCACCGCCCGCTTGGTGCTACAAACTCATCCTCAGTGCCCCCCGCCTAGGGGTGGGATTCAAATTTCTGTGGGCATGGCCTAATTTAAGGGTGTGACTTGCTGGTTATGTGACTGAGTAGGCATGGCTTGCTGGTGACTGGCTGGCATGGCTTGCTGGCTGGGCATGGCTTGCTAATCACATGATCAGATAGGTGTGGTTTGGTGGTCATGTGACTGGGTGGGCATGGCCAGGTGACTGGCAAACAAGTGGTCCTCACTTAATGGCTGGTTGTTTAGCAAGTGTTCTAATTTATGACCGGCCTCCCCAGAGATACTTGACCTGTTTTTGGAGTTTTGACAGCCATGCACACACATATACACACACTCCCTTCTAACCCTTCTAACACTTCTAACCCTGCTGGAGCAGGTCATTCAACTAGAATCAGCAAAGCATCTCTGATTAGATTATTTTCAAAAATGCTGCCACTACCGTGTTCTAGGTGCCGGCCCTGCAGGTCCACCCCATTGAGCCCACTGCACTGGAGGGACCTGCCCAACCAAGTCCAGTCAATGGGGTGAGCCTGAGGGAGGGAAAGAGACAGAGAGAGAAAAGAGAGAGAGAGAAGGAAGAAAAGAAAGAGAAAAGGGAAAGAAAGAAAAAGGGACAAAGAAAGAAAAAGGGACAAAGAAAGAGGGAGATGGATGGAAGGGACAGAAAGAAAAAGAAATAAAGAAGGAGGGAGGGAGGAGAAAAATAATGAGATTTCTATTCTAGTCCAATCACCTGCTCCAACAGGGTTAGAAGGGAGAGTGTGTGTTTGTGTGTTCTCCTTATAACTTACCAGTACATTTTGGTTTTGCCTTCTTCAGAATTGGCACTGTAATACAGTGGGGAAAAGTAATTTTTAGGGTGGAGATCTGGTCCAATGTGTTGTGAATCAATAAATACATAATAAAGATTATTAAGAGCTTGAAGCAAAGTGCAGGGTTCTGGCCCTGCACTTCTGATTGGCCGATAATAGCGACATCGGATTGGTCCGTTCAGGAGAATCTAATTGGCTATTAACGAGCTCTCCCATTGGTTAATGGAGCTAGTGCTCCCTGTGTTTTCATTGGTTAAATAAGTTAAGAGTATAAAGGGGCCCATTGTGGCCATTGAGCTGAGCTGTTTTCACATGTAAATAAAGAGTTTGAAGTTCACTGTTCACTGGCTCGTCTCCATCCTTTGCACCCATGCACAGAACTTAACACTGGTGACGAGGATTGGATGTGGAGACGTCAGAGCTTACTGAACGATGAAGAACTATAACCGAGAATGTGGCTGAATGCACCAACGGCGGAACCATGTCTGTCAGCATCATACCTCCCGCTCCATTCGACCCGGCACAAGAAGACTGGGACTCCAGATGTTTCTGGAGACCAACAATTTGAAGGATGCCACTACCGGAAAGAAACGAGCAGTATTATTAACTCATTGCGGGCCAACCGTATTCAAGATGGCCAAGGCACTAGCAAAACCAGCAGAAGTAAAGTCTATGGACTGGGACATCCTCGAACCATTGCTAAGGGCTCAATACGCACCGACCATGCCAACGCTCGTTAGAAGGCATGAATTTTATCAGAGAAGTCAGCGGAAGGGCAAAAGTGTTGCTGATTTCATAGTGGATCTCCGGAATCTGGGAGGCCTATGCAAGTTTGCTGACTTAGAAGAAGCCCTAAGAGACCGAATAGTTCTGGGATTAGATGCACCAGGCACTCAGAGTAAACTAATGGCGAAGGGCGACATTAGCCTTAAAGATGCAATAGCTGAAGCTACTGCAGCAGAAGCAACCAGGAAGTCGTCTGCCCAAATGCGCCACACCCACGCACTGTTTCAACAACGCGCCTGTGAAATTTCACCTCAGTCAGAGGGAAAGCTGGATACAGCCCACCACGAGGACATCGAATCGTCTTCAGAAAGTGATGAGGAAGAGGTCCATTGACTTCGGTCCGAACAAGACCAACGCCAGAAATTGCAGTACCAATGCGCCAGGTGTGGAGTAAGCCACCCCCAGTCAGAATGCAAATTCCTCGACGCGCTCTGCCATGTGTGCGGGAAAAGAGACCATATAGGTCGGGTCTGTAGAAGCAAGCCAGGACCCAGCTAGCCCTCGAGGGGGCAAACTATCACCAACCGACGGAAAGCAAGAACCCATGAACCACCAATGGAACAACCACTCCTACAGATACAAAACCCTAAACCACCCAATGAAGTGAGAGGAGGCTCACCAAATGATCATGATCGGTCACGCCTCATCTCTGGACGCCAAAAAGATCCAAGTGAAAGTGGCCATCGAAAACCAGCCCTGCCTAATGGAAGTCGATTCAGGATCATCCCTCTCGATAGTTTCCTGGAAGACCCTCAAGCAGCTCATCCCCACTATCTGTAGGCAAGACCTCTGATTCCAAAGGCTCAGACTCAAGGACTATCAAGGAAATTGAATCCCGGTCATTGGATCCAGCCGAGTACGGGCATCGTTTAAGAACCGTACAGCATTTCTACCCCTGACTAATCGACAAGGATCGGCCTAGTTTGTTAGGCCTCCAATGGTTTGCTCCACTTGGAATTGAAGTAGCCAGCATTCACCAAACCTGCAGCAGCGATTGGGAAGAAGACCTCGTCCATGAATTCCAGGACGTCTTCGCAGAAAAATTAGGTGAGTACAAGGGGACCCCGATATTGTTTAACCTCAATCCCGAAATAGCTCCCATCCGCCTTAAGCCTTGTTGAGTTCCATTTGCCCTTAAACCAAAGATTGATGAGCAGCTTGATAAATTAATAGCTCAGGGTGTGTTAGAACCAACCGATCACTCTCCCTGGGAAACCCCAATCATAACACCCATCAAGCCGGATGTATCGATAAGAATTTGTGTGGACTACTGAGCCACCCTGAACCATGCCCTTCAACAAAACGCTTACCCGGTACCGGTGGTGCAACACCTCCTCCATTCCCTGAGGGGCGGAAAAGTCTTCGCTAAACCAGACTTAGCCCAGGCATACCAACAACTGCCTGTTGACAAAAAAACGGCAGAGGCCCAAACAATCGTTACGCACCGAGGTGCGTTTAAATGTAACCGACTCCAGTTCGGAGTGAGCGTAGCCCCGGGAATCTTTCAAAGCTTGATGGAAAGGTTATTACAAGGGATAAAAGGTGTTGTCCCATATTTTGATGATGTGTTAATCGCTGCCCCAACTCGGAAAATACTAAAGGAACGCCTGAGGTTGGTTCTCCAGAGATTTAAAGACTCAGGTCTCAAAGTTAAAAAAAACAAGTATCATTTATGTACGGATCATGTAGAATTTTTGGGATATTTAATTGATAGTCAAGGCATTCACCCCACCGATAAAAAACTCAGGGCAATCAAGAACGCCCCAAAACCCCGGAACAAGGCCGACCTCCAGGCTTTTCTGGGCCTTATCAATTTTTATAACGTTTTCCTGCCTCACAAAGCAACCGTAGCTGAACCCCTACATTGTGTATTGGACAAAAAAGCAACCTGGGTATGGGGACACAGAGAAGAACAGGCGTTTCGACGTGTAAAATATTTATTGACTTCTGATGCTGTTCTGATGCAGTATAATGAGACTTTGCCTTTAACGATCACATGTGATGCATCTCCATTCGGAGTGGGCGCCATTTTAAGCCACATTTTGCCAAACGGTAGTGAAGCCCCTGTTGCCTATTTCTCAAAGACGTTATCAAAAGCAGAATGCAATTACAGTCAAATTGACAAGGAGGCCCTTGCTATAGTATCCGCGGTTAAGAGATTTCATGAATATGTGTATGGCCGAGCCTTTACCATAGTGACTGACCACAAACCTTTGCTGGGAATAATAGCGGGAGATAGGCCAACACCGTATATATTATCTCCCAGAATGATCCGCTGGTCAGAATTTTTGGCGGCATATAATTACAAGTTGCAACATCGCCCGGGGAAGGCCATTCCCCACGCCAACACATTGAGCCGCGCACCTCTTCCAGAGACCATTGATGACCCCGCTCCGATGGTTACAACACTGCAGATTGAGACACTTCGAACGCCGCCATTAACAGCCCAAGATATCGTGATGGAAACGAAATGCAACCCCATTTTAGCACGAGTCCTCAGTTGGGTCAAGCAGGGATGGCTGTTGGACCAGATACCTGACGACTACGCTCCATTCAAGAATCGGCAAACGGAACTATTTTCCCAAAAGGGCTGCATTATCTGGAGTGATAGAGTTGTCATCCCAGAGCGGTTGCGACCAGTGATACTAAGGACCTTGCATGATGGCCACCCCGGCATCGTGTGTATGAAAGCCCTCGCACGAAGCTACGCGTGGTGGCCGGGTATTGACAAGCAGATCGAGACATGGGTAAAAGCTTGTCACAAATGCCAGGAAGTAAGCAACGCCCCTCCGAAAGCAACCCCGACTGAATGGGAAACAGCGAGGGGACCATGGTCCTGTATTCATCTGGACTTTGCGGGACCTACCAAGAGACACACATTCTTATTAACGGTGGATGCCTACTCGAACTGGCTTGAAATCCATGAAATTAGTAATACAACAACCGAATCAGTCATCAGGAAACTAGACAGAATCTTTGCAACACACGGATTACCAGACATTCTAGTATCTGACAACGGGCCCCAATTTACCGCGCTGTCCTTTGAACAGTACCTGGCGGACCACGGTATTCATCATGCGCTAACTTCGCCGGGGCATCCTGCGGCCAACGGAAGGGCCGAGCACATGGTACAATTCATCAAGAAAACCTTCCATAAAATGGACTATGGCGATATAGAAGACAAGATTAACTGGATACTCCTTTTGCAGCATATCACTCCGCACAGCATCACCAATAAAACTCCCGCCAAGTTGTTAATGGGACGGAAGCTCCGCTCCCACCTCGACCGTCTACATCCATCATATGAACCTGAAAAACCACACGGTTCTAGCGGGAAATGCTGCAATTTCCAGGTAGGTGACTTGGTTTTCGCTAGGAATTTTTTGGGCGATCTGTTGTGGGTCGAGGCAACTATAGTACAAGTAACCGGCTCTAGATCGTACCGTGTGAAATGTCGCGACAATAGAATATGGAAGCGCCATATTGATCAGCTGCGTTCAAGGCTACAGTCGGGGATCTCCGAGCCCCCTGATTTCCAAACCAAGGGGGGAGGAGATAGCGAGGAAGCTGAATTTGAAGCGGTGGAAATTTTAAGCGGAAGTAATGACCGCTCAGAGGCAGCACGTGATGGATCTGGAATGAGGGTGGCCTCACCTCAAAGAGATGCCGAGAGCAGTAGCGATGATGGAAATTCGAATACGGAATGGGAGGCACCCTCTTCACCAGATAACGTCCTACCCCAACAAGATTGTAGCCAAATACTGGGAGAACAACGAAAATCAAATAGACAATCAAAACAACCTGCCTACCTCAAAGACTACGTGACCGCACCCCTTAAATGGAACCCAGGGGGAAGGGGTGTTGTGAATCAATAAATACTTAATAAAGATTATTAAGAGCTTGAAGCAAAGTGCAGGGTTCTGGCCCTGCACTTCTGATTGGCCGATAATAGCGACATCGGATTGGTCTGTTCAGGAGAATCTGATTGGCTATTAATGAGCCTCTCCCATTGGTTAATGGAGCTAGCGCTCCCTGTGTTTTCATTGGTTAAATAAGTTAAGAGTTGCCTTTATAAAGGGGCCCATTGTGGCCATTGAGCTGAGCTGTTTTCACATGTAAATAAAGAGTTTGAAGTTCACTGTTCACTGGCTTGTCTCCATCCTTTGCACCCATGCACAGAATTTAACACAATGGATCCTGTTTAAAGCCTTAACAAAATGTGAGAGCTTCCTGATAGTCTTGACCATGTTTTGTCCACTTCCTCCCTCCCTCCCAGATTGGCTTTGCTCTACTTTCCTGATGTGCCTGCAGGGCTGGCACTTCGAACATGGATGGAGAGATGGAGGGATGGAGGGGGGGGAAGGTAGGTAGGTAGCCAGGCATGCAGACCTTTTGGATGAATGTATGGATTGGTAGGTAGGTAGATTGGTAGATAAATAGATAGATAGATAGATAGATAGATAGATAGATAGATAGATAGATAGATAGATCTATATTGGTAGGTAGGTAGGTGTGTTTAAAATACGTTTAAAAGAAAAAAATTTTAATTCTTTGAGATTTTATTGGACATTTTAACTTTTTATTTTATATTTAAAAACTATTGTAAGTTGCTTTGAATAATAGATTTTTGAAGAAAGGGTGAATAAATGTTCATAGGTAGACAGACAGAAAGACAGGCAGGCAGGTAGGTTGTCAGGAAGGCAGGCAGACAGACAGACCTTTTGGATGGATGGATGGATAGAGAGAGAGAGAGAGAGAGAGAGAGAGAGAGAGAGAGAGAGAGACAGAAAGACAGACAGAATGCAACAGCAGTGGCACTTTGGGAAAGTAGAGCAAAGCCAGAGTGGGAACTGAAGTCCACACAACTTGCCAAGGTTGAGAAACACAGGCTGAATATATCAACCAGCCATTCTGGTTAGAGTTTAGCATGCTGTTTGATTCCAGCTTAGTCAATAAACCATGGCTAAGATTTTCCTGCTCCTTAACGCAGCTGCCACTCTGCTCCTTTCCACCACCTCCCACCTCCCCCCCCCCAGGCTTGGCAAGGCTCACCGCACACAAGTTCCGCATTCGAGGCGCCGGCAACAGAGTGATGAAACCGTCAATGGGCTGTGTGGCCGGCAGTCAGTGAACCTGCGGGTCCAGCACCTCAAATTCCCCCTTGCTGCCTCTTAGTGACCTCCTCCCCCTTGCCTCTTAGCAACCCCCTAAGACACCCACCGCCCACTTTGGGAACCACTGCCCTAGAGTCACAGACAACTTTTAACCTTCAATACGTTTAAAAGAAAAGAAGTTGCCAGAGAGAAATGCAGGCAAATGAAGTGCAATGATGCTCTATTCAATTTATGGTTTAATTATTAATATTTTAATTCTTTGAGATTTTATTGGACATTTTAACTTTTTATTTTATATTTAAAAACTATTGTAAGTTGCTTTGAATAATAGATTTTTGAAGAAAGGGTGAATAAATGTTCATATTGGATTTGCCAAAATTGTACTTGGATTTCTTCATAAAATGTAGATCCTCTCATTCCATGTTTCTGGGTTCTCAATCCTCTCACATTTCCCACATATAATTATAATTTTGTTTACTATTTTTGTTGTCATCACATCCTTGTCACATGATATATCACAACAATTTTTTCCCCTTTGCTAAACTGGAAGTGAGTGTGGATAGTGCATGACACATCTGGCCTGCAGGCCGCAAGTTTGACATCCCTGGTTTAGAGATATAACAAGACGATATAATTTGCATTCTTTCTCTTTGTTACTTTGGAAACCTTGAAAAAAGTTATAATTAATACATAATAAATGAAATTTCTATGAAATTTTCTTCCGCTAACCATTTTCATGGTGAATGCATTGCATAGAAAGGGGACTGCATCTGTTGCTGATATAGATAACAATCACATACTTATCCAAAGACTGTACAGTAGCTATGTGCATGTAAATGGTACCCAAATATACATTAATAGAATTATATTTTATATCTGGTTAGACCAGATAGATTAGAGATTATTTAATTTAATGCTGTGGCTCAATCTGTAGACCCTGTGATAGGACAAGAATAATGCAAAGAAGAAGAAGAAGAACCCCGTGGCTCAATGCACATCCCCAATTCCACTGTGGAAGTAGAAGTCTTCAGAGTTATATAGATAGCTGGCAAAAGAAAACAATTCTTTAGAATAACTAGGAAACTTTTGGTCCTCAATCTCTATCCCAGGCACATTGTATACATAATACAAGAGACTAAGAGTGCTGGTATAACGATTGTTGTTTCATCTCAAAAGAGAGTTGAGCTCCTGAATTAGCTGTCATACAAATATCAGTGTTAGGAGAAAGGTAAATATCTGTCCTTGCCTGAAAGTTTCTCGATTTTCCATTAAAAAAGAAAAAAGAAATAAATATGACTTCAGGGAATGCAATATCCCCATTTTGAGATTCTTTAAAACCTCAGAGCTGTGAAAATCAAATTTATTATTTTATATGTACATAATTAACCCCTTGAGTATGTATTCGGCTAAATCTAAATAATTATGGTACTTAATGTTCCAATAGCCGATGGAAATTTCTTTTAGCTCCTAATTGGCTGCCACGTTCTATTAGACCTCACTTTGAGCACTTAAAGTGATCCACTTGGAAAACAGTCTAGTTCACTAAGAAGGGATAAGGGCACAGCTGATAGAATGGGCTATGTTTTGGTCTCTAGGATAAAGTGCACAGCTTAGTGGGAAATATTTTATCTAAGTGATGCACGATGTGTCACCAAGCCACAACTGACCCAATTAGTGCATGAATAATGCATTCCACGTAGGTATAATTAGGGCAGAGAATACCAGAAGCCATTTTCTGTTGATGACAATTATTCAAACTCAATAAAGATGATACCTGATCTCCCTGAACTACAACTCTGAGCATTCTTTACCTTTGAGTATGTCTGGGAAGAAAAATTACACCTTTTGTCCACTCTTCATGTTTTTTAAATGTGTTTGTTTTCTGCTCATGAACACTATCCTGCATTTCTGATTAATTTTTGATTTTCAGTTCCATTATTTAAGGCTATTTTTTTTCATACTACATCTGCTTACTAAAAACATAACAATGCAGTATATTTAGAAAAAAGAGAGATTAAAAAAAACAAATACAAGGAAAAAAGGGAAAATGGCAAGGGGACATATTTAGATACCAATTAAGCCAAAATAAATGTACCATTAAGATATTTGCAGCATCCCCAATTATTTTTAGTATTTTAACATTCTAAAAAAAGAAAAGATTTATGTGGTCAAAGTAATAAATAAGTTGCAAAATAAGAATTGCTTGCAAACAATAAATTAATACTATCCTGATCATGATCATTTAGAGAATATTGTAAGGATATATATTTATTCTTGGATATCATGTCTAAAGAAAGTGAACCTCAATGCATTGGCAAACCCATGAAATAAGTAAAATTTGTTACAATTATTGAGATATATGACAAAGAGAATATAAATCAGTTCCTGATGTTATGAAACAAATATATCTGTTTCTTCATTTTTTTTTTCTTTTTCATAGAGCTATCATAAAAGCATGAAATTCTACCTCTTTAAGAAGGAAGCATTCTTCGATGCAGCAGATGAGTCAATTTAAAGGTCATAGAAATCATTATCTCAAATTTGAATTAAGGATGATGTGCTATGTTTAGAAAGTAGATCAGGCTGATTACAATATTGTAACCTGCATTGCACCATTATATTTATTAATTTACTAGGAAATTACATATTTTTATTATTAGTTACATTGTTGTTTCACCAGTTTCCCAATGTATGATAAAGTTGAATGAGAATGGAAGTCTACATCTCTTTATCTTACTAATGCAACATCTTGAGTTTCTTTCAACATCTTTAATTCACCCACTCCTCCTATTAGCCCCTCAGCAGTGTTAAGAAAAATGTGTATTTAAAAACAGCAAGAAAGAGAAAGTAATACGAGACAGGTGTTGGGGGTAGGGAGAGGGAGGGGAGAGAAAAAATATGAATGACTCAGATGAAATCCATATATAGGTGAAACATGAATAGTTGCATATGGACATAATGTGAAATTTTATGCCAAAATCATGACTATTGTGCAATGTATTTGTTAAAAAGTGATCTTTATGCCATGTCTTATTAAAATAGAATTTGGATTCATCATGAGACAATTTTAAAAAACCACTTTGGAACAGATGAAAATTAAGAACTTACCACTAGTGGAGTACGTTAAGTTTGAGCATGGGCGAGAAAGAATGGAGACAAGTTTCTGAACGGTGAACTTCAGCTCTTTATTTCCATCGTGACTTGCTCATTTAATATCAGTAAAAACCCGCCTTATATAGGCAAACCTTGTAACGTTTAACCAATAACAAACTAGGAACGCTAGCTTTTATAACCAATAAGAACTCTCTGTTAAGGAGAGAAGAACTGGCAGATCTTTTGAAAATTCAAGTTACAAATAAGGTTAAGTATCTGGGGATATATTTGACAACAAGATGTAGCACATTAAAGGAGAATAATTATATTAAACTTAAACAACAGATAACTACAGATTTGAAGAAGTGGGAAAACTTGCAATTGTCATTAATAGGGAAAATTTCAACAATTAAGATGAATATTTTACCTAGAATTTTATTTTTGTTTCAAACAATACCAATTAGGCTTGGAAAAGACTATTATGAAGATTTAAATAAAATTATGTTGAAGTTTATATTGCAAGGTAAAAAAGCGAGAATAAAGCTAAAGCTTTTGCAAGAAGCTAGAATTAGAGGAGGTTTTGGCCTGCCTAATTGGGAATTGTATTATCAAGCTGCAAGTTTGATGTGGGTCAAAGAATGGATAACATAAAGAAAACATAGGTTGTTGACATTAGAAGGGCATGATTTGCTGTTGGGCTGGCATGCTTTTTTATGGCATAAGGGAACTAAAACACAGGGTTATTTTAGAAGACATTATGTACGGGAGTCTTTGTGGTTAAATTGGGAGAAGATAAAAAGACAATGTTATTTGAAAATTCCAGTTTGGTTATCGACTATTGAAGCATTTTCCTATCCTATAATTTACAAGAAGGAACAAACAGTTAGATATGGGGAACTTTTGGATGAAAAGGGTGAACTTAAATCGATCCAAAACTTAGAGGAACAAGGTATAAGGATGAATTGGTTTTCATATGCACAAATACATTCAAGGTATGATGAAGATTTTAAAACGGAGGGATTCTATGATAAGCAGACTGATTTAGATAAGATCTTGATGGGTACTGATGAGAAGGTGATTAAAAAATTATATGGTTATTTACTGGGAATGAAGTTAGAGGAAGAACAAGTCAAAGAAACTGTGATTGTTTGGGGGAAGAATTTTGGATATGGGATTGATCTAGAGAAATGGCAGAAATTGTGGTCTCAAAATTATAAAATGACAATGTCAACAGCATATAAAGAAAACTTGTATAAGATGTTTTACAGGTGGCACTTTCCCCCAACAAGAATAGCAAGAATGTTTAAGAACAAATCTGAAAAATGCTGGAAATTGCGGTATCTGCCATCCCGCATCTGATGGGCGGCTCATGAAAGGGAGCGAAGGGAAGAGAAACAACAGGAAGCAAAGTTTCCTCTTGATGATGAGCGCGCCCCGAATGTCTTGGCACACGCTCTTTTATTGTGCTTTCTTACAAGAAAATGATTTAATTAAAAAGCTCAAGTCAAACATGTTAATCTCATCAGGATGTGTATATTTACAAAGCTGATTAGATTATTTTCAAAGTGTGTTAAGCCTGGGTTCCCCAACCAGGGTTAGGGAGACAAGCTAAACAGAATGTGCAGCATTAGTCAGATAGGCACACAGATAAATGAGTGAGCTAAGCTTGTATGTTTATTAACATACAGTAAAAATAACAGATACGCTTGTGCTATCAAAAATATAGTTTATTCCATTATGAGTTCATAGCATAGTCAAAATAACAGATTAGATGTATCATTTAGTCAGTCCATTCAGGGATATTCAGTTAGCAAAGTCCGTGTTGAATATCCTTTGTCAGTTCACTTACAAATCAGTCCTTTGTTTTCTCTCCCGTTCGAGCAATGCAGTCTTGAGTCCTTGCAGTAATCAGGGATCATCAAAGCCAGATAGAGCAAGCTGCAGTCTTGCTTCTTTTTAAAGTGCTTTCACAACCACTCCCTTAATTACTATCCCACAGTTAAAGTTGCAGACACTTTAACTAACAAACTATGATTACTTAGTTATTATTTTACCTAAACCAGTTAGGGCAAACAATGTTATCCCTAACATTCTCCCCTTTTAGGTTAAATAATAATATAACTATTTACATCTTTAAATCATATTTGTTACAACTTTCTTTAAACTTAGTTACTCCTTGAGCTTTTGTAAATTGGTCTGCAATGTTTTCTTCCGTCATGCAGTATTCCAATTTAATTAGCCCATTCTTTACAGATTCTCTAACATTTAAGTATCTTAAATCAGTATGCTTTGATCTAGTTTTAACAGCAATACTAGTAGCTAACTTTATAGCTGCTTGGTTATCCTCGTACACAATGATGGAATTTTTAACAGTTATACCCATGTCTAATAATAACTGTTTGTACAAAATCAAGTCAGTGCATAATAATGACAGACATGAAAATTCCGCTTCCATCATGGACAAGCTGATATGCTGTTGTCTGATTGACCTCCACCCTATTAGTGTCTTACCAAATAATATACCCATCCCAGATGTTGATTTTCTTGTGTTTATATCAGTTGCAAAACTTGCATCTGCATAGGCACTAAGACTCAAATCACCCTTTGGTTCTATATACAATGCATGGTTCATTGTTCCTTTAAGATATCTTAAAATTCTCTTTAATGATTGCCAATGACATTGATATGGATCTGAATTAAAACGTGCCAGCTGATTTACACTATAAGCTATATCTGGCCTAGACCAATTGCTTATATATGATAAGCTGCCAATCAAAGATTGATATATGGACTTATCAAATTTGGGACTTTGATCATTAGTTTGGCAAACTTCCTGACTCATTAGAGTCTTTGCCAGTTTACAAAGTTCCATTTTAAACGTTTTAATTAATTGGCAAATTTTATCTTCTTGAGATATCTTAAAACCATTTTTTGTTTTGTTAATTGTCAATCCTAGATACTTTTTAATTTCACCTAAATGCTTTAATTTTATCTTTTTGGCTAATAATGATATAATCTCATTAGCTTCATTATTAGTCTTAGTTATCAAAGCAATATCATCTGTAAATAATAACAATAATGACACCGTTCCATTATTTTCTCTTTTAAATACACATGGATCTGCTAAACCAGATTTAAAACCTATATTGTTTAACTCTTTCACAATATATTGGTTCCACTCAAACCCAGATTGTTTCAACCGATAAAGACTCTTTTTGAGTTTCCAACAATCATTACTATTTACTTTATTGTCTTTTATACCTACTGGTTTTCTTAAATATATAGTGTGCTGCAATGGTGCATGTAGATAAGCAGTTTCTACATCTAAATGGTTAATGACATAGTTTTTCTTAGCTGCCCACACTAATGCTGCTCTTAAAGATGTTGCTTTAAGACTTGGTGCAAAAACTTCATCGTAATCAGATGCAGTTTGATTAAATCCTTGAGCTACCAACCTAGCCTTATGGGTAACAGTCCCATCATTTCCTGTTTTTACTTTAAATATCCATTTGCACCCAATGGATTTTTCTCCTGGAGGTAATTTAGCATCTTCATATACTTTCATTACCTTTAATGAATTTAGTTCTTTTTCCATTGCCTTTTGCCAATTCTCCTGATCCTTAGCAGGATACATCCTAAGTTCATCTACACTAGTTGGAACTTTAGTTACTTGGCAAACTATACTTGCTTGATACCTATCAGGTGGTCTAGTTACACGTGTAGTACATCTAGGTATTACAGGTCTTACAGGTGGACTTTCATTTATTAACTCTTCTTGATTATCTAACTCTTCCTGATCAACTGTTTCCTCTTGTTCTGGTCCTATTTGTTCTTCATGGACTTCTTCTTTAATTGGACTCTTCTTATAACTAGTCTGATCTTTCTGCCTTTTGTAGGGTTCAATAATTACTTCGTTATTTAAATCTTGCTCTAATCTATTCCATCCTACATGTTCTAGGAATTTAGCACTGGCACTGGTGTAAACTCTAGATGTACCTGGTTCCCAGAATCTATAAGATCTATGATTAGATGTATATCCTACAAAATATAATCTTTTAGCTCTATGCTGTCCTTTTTGTCTAAGTTGTGAAGGGATATGCACCCATGCTGGTGCTCCAAATGTGTGCATGTAACTTAAATCAGGTTTTGTACCATGCCACAGTGTGAATGGTAATTCACCTGTTGTTGAATTAACAACATTATTTAATATATGATTACCACACATTATTGCTTCTCCCCATAAATTGTCAGGTAATCCTGAATCAGACATCATAGTTCGTGCCATTGATTGTAATGTTTGGCCTCTTCTCTCTATAAAGGCATTATGTTGTGGCCTATATGGTGCAGACATTTTATGTTGTATACCTAACATTCTTAGTCTGTTCTGGAATTTATTATTTGTAAATTCTGTACCATTAACTGTTATAAGAGTTACTAATTTCTTTTTAGTTTTCCTTTCAGCAAATTTAATCCAATTAAAGAGATTTTGATACGTTTCAGTTTTGCTCTTCATTAAATAGCAAAACCCATATCTAGAATAGTGGTCCATTATACTTAGTATGTAACGAGCTCCTCCTACACTTGGTTTTTTAGGACCTATTAAATCTGCAAATACTACTTCTAAAGGCTCTTTAGTAGTAAATCCATCAACTCTATTAGCCGGTGTGACCCTACTCTTACTTTGATTACAGGCATTACATTGCAAATACTTATTACAAGGTTTCAAACTTATTCCCTTAGATAATTCAACAGTTTTCTTAAGCATTTTAAAATTTAAATGCCCTAGCCTTCGATGTAACAAGTGAATACATTCATCATGAGGTTTCTTATTTTCATAAACTGTGTTAGCCACTTTTAAACCATCATCATTTAACACATATAATTCACCTCTTAAAGATGCAGTAATTTTCTTATCTTCTTTCTCAATTATGCAGTTATCTCCTTTAAAAGTAACTACATATCCTAGTTTAACCAAAATTGTAACTGAAATTAAATTAAACTTAAGTTGTGGTACATATAACATTTTTACATTCTCTTTTATAAAAGAACAATATGCTATACCTTGACCTTAAGCTTTCAGTTTCCAGCCATTGGCTAACGATATCTGCTGTGTACTCTTGGACATTTTAATAAAATTTTTGTTATCATTTGTTATACAGTGGGATGCTCCACTGTCAACCACCCATAAATTATTTTTTACAGCTTCGTTACTATACATGGCTAACTCTAAATTTTTATTTATCTTTTGATGACTTTTTGTATTCTGGCCAGCGTTCTGGCACTTTGCCTTTTTACAAAATCTTGCCAAATGTCCTCTTCCTCCACAATTAAAGCACTTTTTAATTGCGTATGCAGTAGGAGATTCATTATCTTCTTTTTGAGGTTGCTGCCTCCTTAACTGATCTCTTTCAAGCCTTCTTCTGGCCTCTTCAATCAATCTGCCAGTTATGTCAGTTAAAGTTAGGCTTTCCTTTGGCAATATTTCAAGGGAAGTTACGTAGTTATCATAACTTTCATCAAGTGAAGATAGAATTATGTAGACTTGGTGTAGTTCAGAGAAAATAAGCTCTTTCTCATGCAGTTCTTGAAAAATGCTTTGCATCGTTTTCAAATGACTCAGCATATCACCATTCGTCTGGAGATGCGTACTGAAAAGCTTCCGTGTTAGATTTATGTGAGCACCAACATTATCTCAAACATAAATCCTCTTCAGCTTCTGCCAACACCCAACAGCCGTTTTCTCTCCGTGGATATAAACAAGTTGCTGATCAGTTAAGGTTAAAGCAATTATGCAAATAGCGTGTTCATTTTTATGCATAAATTCTTCTATCTTTAGTTTATCTTCATCATCCTCTGAATCCCATTCTTCTACGTTTGGTGGATTTTCAATTATGTTCCACAAACCTTCTCTTCGTAGAAGCAGACTACATTTCATAGACCATGATACATAGTTTGTTCCATCCAACTTATAAGGGACAAACTTTGTAGATTGACTTGTGCCATGTTTTCTTTGTATGGATATAAAATTATAATTAATAAAACACAGCTGTCTGTTTACTGTAATGTATAACAACACAAACTCTCACTTTTACATAAATCTGTTTTATCCTAGTTAAACTGACTTTGCAGCCTCTGGGCCCATAACCAGTGTTAAGCCTGGGTTCCCCAACCAGGGTTAGGGAGACAAGCTAAACAGAATGTGCAGCGTTAGTCAGATAGGCACACAGATAAATGAGTGAGATAAGCTTGTATGTTTATTAACATACAGTAAAAAATAACAGATACGCTTGTGCTATCAAATATATAGTTTATTCCATTATGAGTTCATAGCATAGTCAAAATAACAGTCCAATAGTCATGTATCATTTAGTCAGTCCATTCAGGGATATTCAGTTAGCAAAGTCCGAGTTGAATATCCTTTGTCAGTTCACTTACAAATCAGTCCTTTGTTTTCTCTCCCGTTCAAGCAATGCAGTCTTGAGTCCTTGCAGTAATCAGGGATCATCAAAGCCAGATAGAGCAAGCTGCAGTCTTGCTTCTTTTTAAAGTGCTTTCACAACCACTCCCTTAATTACTCTCCCACAGTTAAAATTGCAGACACTTTAACTAACAAACTATGATTACTTAGTTATTATTTTACCTAAACCAGTTAGGGCAAACAATGTTATCCCTAACAAAGTGGATAAGCCTATTTAACAACGTCTATCTCCTTGCCTCTCGTACGAGCCTTGCAAAGGTCACTGAAGAGACAGAAGTTAATGATTACACGTGAATGATACAATGTTGCGATTCTTGAATGATACATAGTTGCAATGATACATAGTTGCAATCACATGAATGATACATAGTTACAACATCTCCTCTGTTTTTATTATTTATGACGAGTCTTCTTCCTCGTCCAAGAAGACAGGAACCATTATTCTGAAATGTTCGCCGTCCCCGTCATCTAGGCAAGAGTGCGACCCGTCAGCTTCAGGGTTGTCCAAGGAGCGGTAACTCAGCAATGACATTTTTTCGTCCGTTGTTGAGGATATAACATGAGCTTGCAATAGCACATTAACATCAGCAGAGGATAATTAATTTTTAAAAGTTGTAATATTCTATTAAAACAATAAAGTCCTATAACACAAATCAATATAGTGATTATTAACGATCCTGCCAATGCAGTTAAAAAAGGTTGTAAGCCATGGCGAATTTAGAAAACAAGCCCCCCCCCTTTCTATCGGCATAAAGACAACATTCTTTTTTAAGCATAGCACACAATCCCCCTTGTTTTAAAAAATAACGATCTAAATCTTTACGATTTTTCAAGAGAGGGGGTGTTCCATGGATACCTGTAGGGATATAAAATCATCAGAGTTATACACACAAGCCATACTTGAATGCAAAAAGGATTTGGATTTAACAATTTCATCTCCGTGGATACATGCCATGAAACCGGTGTAACAAACAAAATTATTGCCAGGGATAAAATACATTCCTTTCAGGCGTGATGTTAAAGTTCCTCCTGCAGTGGTGTGGATTGCAGGATATTCCCTGGTTGTGTGGGTGCGTCTGCCAAATCGAATTGAAGTGGTGGGTAGAAGTCTTCTATGCAAGAAAAATTGGTTGTAGAACTTAAACGAACTTTTTGAAAGTCAGTTATAGTCCAGGCAATATTATCTCTTCTATGAGGCTTCTGCGGATCGTCATGGGCAGTTCTTTTGAAGCATCGTTTGTTGACAGGATCAGAGTTAGGGTATATAAAAACATGACAAGCAGGAGAGAGGGCTATGGACAAGTTAGTTGTAGAACATTTGCGAAATGAGGAGAGAATTCAATTAATAGAAAAAGGATAATAATTACAATAATGACAATAAAGATTAATTTGGTAATTCATCAAGGATGTTAGTTGGGTTGGGGAAACCCATAATACAATATAAGGACATCTACCCTTATGTTTTAGATTGAATAGAGGAAAAGATGTTAAGGTGTCTTTCCATAGGAAGAGTAAAGAAGGAACAAAAGAGCGAGGGGTAGAGTGTTCTTTAAGTAGGATACGAATAAGGTAGAAATTGCAAAGAAGATATAGACAAGAATATCAGGAAAGAGTTTTAAGATACAGATGTAACAGAGGAATTCCCATGATAGGGTCTTACTGCCCGACCAGGGATCCAACAAGTGGTTTTGTATGGCAGTAAGATCGCAGCGTAGCCTCGTCCCCAAGTGAGAAGCTCAGCGGGACCCTGCCAGGCAGGATTTGGCAATCTGCAATAATATACCAGAGGTCTGTTAGGTGGGGGGGGAGGGGGAGGAAAAATGACGCCAAACAGCAGAAGTGGGAGGAATGCCAGTCAGATTGAGAAAGTTTAAAGTGTAAAGACAAATGTTAAGAGAATTTTGCAATGCTGGGAGGTTCGGGTGGTTTTCCCGCAACGAATATCGATCAAGAGCATTTTTCAGAGACAAGTGTGCCCGTTCCACAATAGCCTGCCCCTGGCTGTTGTAGGGAATCCCAAACTTGTGAGTTACATCCCATCTGTATCAGAAGTCCTGAAAAGCAGAACTTGTATAGGCAGGTACATTGTCTGTTTTTATTTCTTTTGGACGTCCCAGCGAGGCAAAGGTATGAATTGAATGATTGATGACATGTTTTACAGTTTCTCCCCTTTGAGGAGTAGCCAGAATAAACCCTGAATATGTATCTATTGAAACGTGAAAATATTTCCAAGGGGCAAAAGGTGGATACTGAGTTACATCCATTTGGCAAATTTCACAAGCTTTTAACCCTCTAGGATTTACTCCTATGGGAATGGAATGTCCTTGCTTACTACATGTGGGGCATTGTTGAATAATGGCAGCAGCTTCTGCCTGAGTTAGAGAAAATTGTTTTTGTAATGCTTTTTTATTTTGATGAAAATAATCATGGCTTTCTGCTGCTGTCAGATTAAAAATTGATTTACCAGATGCAGCTGCTGCAGCTGCGTCTACCACCTTGTTCCCCTCCTGTAATATACCAGGAAGAGGTTGATGGCTCCTGATATGTGCTACAAAAAATGGATGTGTGCGGTTGTTGATACATTGCTGTAGAGGAAGCAACAACTTTAACAATGAAACAGATATGCTAGGAGATAAATAGGCTTGATATATATTTTTCAAAATCTGAAAAACGTATAAGGAATCTACTATTAAATTAAAAGGAGCTTTTTGAAACTGTTGAAACGCAATAAGAGATGCAGCAAGTTCTGCCTGTTGAGCAGAAGATTGCGGAGGGGTAATTTCAGTTTTCCACTCTCCCTCCTGGTACCATGCACAAGCACCATACATTTTCCCCCCATCTGCATAAAGCGTAGGTGCATCTACTAATGGAGATATTGAGAGGGGGGAATGCCATTCAAAAGGGAGAGTTTTAAGAAAAGTGAACCGTGGGTCAGCTGGTAAATGGCAAGAAATTTGCCCTGGCCACTCTTCTAAAGCGTATTGTAGTTTTTCTGAATTACACCATAGCATTTCCCACGTAGTCAATGAACAAGGAGTGAATATTAAAATAGGCTCACATCCCATAAGTTGTTTACATCTTTGTCGACCTTTAAAGATCAACTGGGAATATGCAGAGGCTTTACTAGTAATTGTGGTCCGTGGGGTGTGAGACAAATGTAGCCATTCTAAAATCAGAACCTGTGTCTGATGAGATTGCATAATGACAGCTGTGGGTCTCTGAACAGTATTTAATAAAGCAATTGATAAAGGACAATTTTCTATAGCCCGATCCACCCATCTAGTAGCCAGTAAATGGGAAATGTCTTTTAATGCCTGCAACTGCTCTTTATTTAGAATGATAACATCGGACGGGGCTTTACCTTGCGTGAGAGCATTAAAGAGAGGAGCTAATGTAGCTGTAGTCAAACCCAAATAAGGACGTGCCCAATTTAAGGTTCCCAGGAACTGTTGTAAAATCACAAGTGTTGGTTTTGGGGGAAGTGTTGGGAGGGGAAGGGAAGGAACAGCAGCTGAAGCAAGTAACTTGTGACCTAAATAGGAAAAGGGAGGTTTGGATTGTATTTTTTCTGGGGCTATAATGAGCCCTGCTTTACCTAAAATGGAGGTCAGACACGGCAGAGTTTTTAATACCGTGCCTTTTGGACCAGGTGCAGATACCAATATATCATCCATGTAATGATAGATTAAAAAATGAGGATATTTGTCCCTGTATGGTTGCAAGGCTAAATCCACAAAAAATTGACACATAATTGGACTGTTTAACATTACCTTGCGGTAAGACCTTCCATTGATATTGTTTGGTAGGTCTTTGATTATTTAAAGTTGGTACTGTAAAAGCAAATAATTTTCTATCTGACTTGTGTAATGGAATGGAGAAAAAGCAGTCTTTTAAATCGATAATGACAAGGTCATACTCTTGAGGAATTATATTAGGATTTGGAAGACCACATTGCAGGGGTCCCATTGGAAGGAGGATCGAGTTCACAGCCCTTAAATCCTGAAGGAAGCGCCAAGCGCCGTTTTTCTTTTTGATAACAAAAACTGGGGTATTATATGGACTCAATGAGGGTTCTAGATGACCTCTATCTAATTGTTCTTGAACAAGAGAATGTAAGGCTTCAAGCTTTATAGAAGGGAGAGGCCACTGATCAATCCACACAGGGTTATTGTTAGTCAAATATAAGCGAAGCATGGTTAATGGAGGGTAAGTTGCACATTAAACTGTGACATAAGGTCTCTTCCCCACAAATTAGTATACAGAGGAATTACAGCTAGTTTAATATAAGCAACACATTGAAACTCAGGGGAATGGGCTTTTACCCAGTTTCTGCTAATGCGAGTCTCCTGGAGTCCCCCCATTCCTCTCACCGCTGGTGCCACATCTGCAGGCCAGGTGTCCGGCCACTCAGTGGTTCGGATGACGGAAATATCCACTCCAGTATCTAAAAGACCAGGAAAGGATCGACCATTCAATAAGAATGTCACCGTAGGTTTCGGTTGACTAATTGGTCTTTCAATAGCATAGAGTTGCTCTTGTTGTTGGTCTAAGAGCACAATCATTTTTGCCACAACATCCCCCTCATTTATGGTAACTTCAGTATTAGCTAGTACAGACAGACAGACATCAGACAATACAGTGGGGTCATGCAGAAAAGGAGAGGCAAGAATACCTTGTTCAGCTAAATCCCTTACAGGAAAAACTAGCACTGGAATATCGGGGGGCATATGAAAAGGCTGAACAGGATGTACAAAGAGAAAGTCAGCGACACCAGGGAGATAAGTAACAGTTTCATTAGCAACAAGATCGTAAGCGAAAGAAGAAAAATTGCAAGTTTCAGCAGCCTTTGTTCTGGGGCTAGCTGCCTGCCCCGTTTCTAGTTTCCCTGATTCAAAAAAGGTTTTTGAATGATTGCAGGGTTATTCTGCTGTTCATTCTTTTGGACTCTGCACTGATTAGCCCAGTGATAGCCCCTTTTACATCGAGGGCATGGCATTTTTGGGTGAGCTAACTGGTTTTTTGACATATTTGCTCCCCCACCCGGGGCTCTGCATTGTCTCTTAAAGTGACCTGGCTTGCCACAATTAAAACAATTACCCATTTTACGAGTATTTTGTTGGGAAATGGGAAGAAGAGAGCCCATGTTCTGCTGCATGCCTTCAGTAATGGCTGTAGTCAGAGTAGACATGGAATGGGATGTGGTTCCTATGATTCGGCAGGCTGTAAGATAATCTGCCAAGGTAACATTTTTCTTATTAATTAATGGTTGCAAAACTTTCTGACAATCAGCGTTTGCGTTTTCAAAAGCAAGTTTTAAACTTAATTCATTACAAGCCTCCTCATTATCAATTTGTCTCTCTAAGGCTTCTGTCAGACGGTTTATAAAGGAGGAAAAAGGCTCAGAAGGTCCTTGAATAATCTTAGAGAAAGATTTGGGCATGCATCCCGCATTATCAACTTTTCGAGCTGCGGCCAAAGCACAATCCTGTAATATAGGGAAAGCAGCTGCGTCTGTGGCAGTCTGCTGGGCAATGGTAACCATAGTGCCCGTTCCGTTAAGCATATCTAAAGTGACATTTGCCGGCAAGCCTCTAGCGGCTGCGGCTGTGGTACATTTGTGAAATTCTGACTCCCAGACCAAAAATTGTGAAGGTGTGAGAATCATGGTAAATAATGTGCGCCAATCAGCATTTATCAAGTCAGCGCCTGGTTGGGTTATTGATCCTAAAAGTCCCTGTACATAACGAGATTGAATACCATTTTCCTTGCAAACTGCTTTTAAATCCTTAATTATTTTATACGGCATTGGGGTATACTGAGGAGCTGGGGGATTGCCGGCTTGTATGACAGGATAAAGGGAGGCAGCTGCAAGGGTGTCCTCATCCATTTCCCCTTCATAAAAGGCTTGTTGAATGGCTTTTACAACACCCCCTCCACCTCGGGAGGGTGGTGGAGGACACAGGGGCTCTACATTTGTGGAAGTGGATTGAATGGAGGGAGGCTCCCGTAATGACTTATGATCATTGGGAGCGGAGGGTTGAAGGATAGAAAAGTTATCATAACTTGGCGGGGGAGATTCAAACACATTCCCTGCTTCTATTTGATAATGGACTTTTAAAGCCTCCATAATTTTCCTCCAAGTGACCAAAATGCCAATAGGTGCACGAGGAGGACTATGGAGATGTTCACCAATTTTTTGCCAAACGGAAATTTTTAAGGACCCTTTCTCTGGATAATTGGGACAATGTTGCCACACATAAGCCAATAATGTAGCAATAGGTTTCTTTTTTATAGGCGAAATTTAAATTAGCAGAGTATTTAGAAGAAGAAGTGACTAACTCCCTCAACTCCTTCAGATGCTGCGTCTGCTGTTGAGAAAAGTTTCCACCCATACTTACAAAAAGTCGAGACCGTGTTTCAGATCTGATGAAGTGCAATTCGCTTCAGGCCTGGCGATGCACAGCTCCCATCGAGTGGATAAGATATGGGCGCGTCGCTGCGTATCCCCCTTAGGGAATCACGTCGGGGTCACCAGAATGCGGTATCTGCCATCCCGCATCTGATGGGCGGCTCATGAAAGGGAGTGAAGGGAAGAGAAACGACAGGAAGCGAAGTTTCCTCTTGATGATGAGGGCGCCCCGAATGTCTTAGTACACGCTCTTTTATTGTGCTTTCTTACAAGAAAATGATTTAATTAAAAAGCTCAAGTCAAACATGTTAATCTCATCAGGATGTGTATGTTTACAAAGCTGCATACCGGATAGATTATTTACAAAGTGGATAAGCCTATTTAACAACGTCTATCTCCTTGCCTCTCGTACGTGCCTTGCAAAGGTCACTGAAGAGACAGAAGTTAATGATTACACATGAATGATACAATGTTGCGATTCTTGAATGATACATAGTTGCAATGATACATAGTTGCAATCACATGAATGATACATAGTTACAATAGGAAATGTCATCAGATACCCGGCTCGTATTACCATATGTGGTGGACTTGTGAGGATGCGAGAAAATATTGGACTAAAATTTGCATGTGGTTGATAAAAATGACAAAGAAACATATAGATTTGAAACCAGAGATCTTCTTATTGGGAATTTTACCTGATATATATGGTAAAGATTTGAAATACCTGATTATAAATGTCTTTACAGAAGCCAGGATTGTATTTGCTAAAAATTGGAAGAATGAGAAAATACCATTACAGGAAGAAATTATTAAGAAAATATTGGAATGTGCTGAGATGTGCAGATTAACATTTGAAATTAGAGAGCAAGAGGATAAACAATTTTATGAAATTTGGGATCTTTTTTATAAATGGCTAGATGATAAAATACGATAATAGAATATTTGGAATGCTAGATAGTAAGAAATATCTTCATTTTGCTATTTTGCTATTATTTTGTTATTTGATATTATATTTATAAAGGGTTTTTTAGGATCGATTTGGTATGATTATATGATTTTTTGAATAATCTGGTTAAAGTATTGTTAGCTCATAAAGCATGAATGATTAAAAGTATAGTCAAAAATTTCTTTTTTTTTTTTTTTAGTGATATTAGGATATATAAGTTTGGATTGATAATATGATTTGTTATGTAACATAACTGTAACTGGGACTACAGAATGAATGCACAAAAATGATGAACCAACTGACACACTGGATGTACATACGAGAGTTGAATGTTTTAATGTTTTGTTTGTCTTGTTTGTTTGTAGAAAATTAATAAAATCTTTTTTCAAAAAAAAAAAAAAAGAACTCTCTGTTAAGGGCCAATCGGATTCCCCGGAACGGGCCAATCCGGTCCGGCCACTTAACAGCCAATCAGAAGTGCAGGGCCAGAACCCTGCACTTACTCCAAGCTCACACTTTATTAATTATATTGCATACACAACAGAGTATAATGAAGTGTTAAATTGTTTTACAAAAAGTGTTTATTTACACATCCCATTGTGAATTTCTAACTACTACCTGAAAAAAGCTCAACTGAACTTGACAGGATTTAGTTGTCTGTAAATATAGTTATGGCTTACATTAGAAAAGCTAAATTTTCATCCCCTTGCATAGAGACAGAAATAATTATTTTAAAACTTTGCATTAAATCCTTGTTATTTTTAAATTCCTGTTGCCAGAAATCAATAATGATCAGAAGCAGCTTGAACCAAAAACTAATTAAAATAGATTTAAATCTGTATTTAAGCTGTTTTGCTCCTATTTGTTCCAGATGGCTAAAAGCAAGCACTTACCGCTCTATACATTATGGGTTGATACACTATTCCATTATTTAGCTTCAGTTAACTCATGTACTATAAAATGATTGTTGAATGCAGAGGTACACAGACTGCAGTGTTCTTGCCCCCTCACAATAAGCCTGTATAATACTTAGTGCAAGGAGAAGAGATTTTTTTAAAATATGAGACTGAAGAGCAATTGTGTTAACCATTTTTATTTAATGCATGGAAGCATTAAAGAAATAAAACCAAGTTCAGTTATTGCTGGATTTAACCAGTACATTTTGCTCTGACATGAGACTGACATCTGACTGAGCACCATGTCACTACCCCAAAATAACCCCTGGTTAACATTTAGAGAGCTATGCTTATTGTCTGCTATTTCCAGTAGAAATAAATCTGTGGGCATTAGATTATTTCTGCATAGATACAATATCCGTATGATAATTTCAGAAGTTGTACAGTTTAAGCATTATGTTCTTCAAGCCTCAGAGCCCTCTTCTCCTTTTCATAGCCCATGATGTTGAGATGAGAATAAGAAATATTTTTTTCTAGGCACAGCTAATGATGACTTGCTAAGTCATGCAGAAGCCCAAGTCTCTCTTATAGAACTAGTCCAGTTGCTGAGTACTTTCGCTGCAAAACTTTTCTTTTAACTCTTTGCTGCTGGTGTATAAATAAATGCTACATATAAACCAAAGCTTCTGCATTCCCACTGCTGACTGTCCCATTGTTAAAATATCTGCGACCTTGCTATCAACAGAACTGTTCCCCTAACTGGATTGGGAGGAAATATTTATCACATTTGCAATGTCACATTTTTCCATTCTCCATAATTTATATAGTTATCACTTCTATTTCTGCTTAATCTCTGTAATTGTATTTATGTTGTGACTGCTTTTGGGGCTACAGGCATTGAGCTAGATACCTAATAAGGAAAAGTGAGGATGAACTCCTTGCTTCCTGCTGCAGAATAGCCTTAATTAATTAACTTCATTTCCATACTTCTTTTCTATTCAGAATGAACATTGGGTGCAACTTATAATTAAAAAATACATGCAAGCACTAAGTAGAAAAAAATTAATAAATGTGAATTGAAACATGAATAATTAAGTTCTGATAATGGAAAGTGATTTCATTAGGCCAGCAATTCCTGCTAGATTGATCCTTGTTTGGTTCTTCTATCTTGAAGGCTAGGCCAGGCCAACCTCTGAATGCATTTTGAAACAACACTTGATAGAACCTAATTGCAACTAAATGACTGGTATCTGCAGTATCTTGCCTAATGAAGAGACCTGAATTGAACTCTTATACATTTTTTGAACTCTTATACAATTTTTAGAAAGTCTGTTAAAAATAATACATTTGCATGGATAGCTTCTGAATAATGTTGATTATGCCTTCTCCTTTGATAGCTAATTATACCTCAGTCTTTATTTCAAATGCAGAAGAGCAGGAAGGAATTCTTGGGCTTTATAAATCACCAAAGCCCTTTTGAAAATACCATTGAAAGACTTTCTACTAGTTCTAGCTGAAAGACTAGCTCTACTTATCATTGGGCAACTTGGTCCAGTGACTATTTCCTAGCCCACCTTCCAATGTGGTTGGTAAGGGGGAAAAACGGAGAATGAGCTGATACAACTATATAGTAATAGTACTTGACAGCAATCATTATAAAGAATTGGCATTGAATTTTTTTAAAAAAAGAAAGTATGTCTCTCTTTTGTGTAAAGTGGCAATATCTTCTACTATGATTGCCTGATAGAATAACAACAATTAAAATTACTCTTCTACTGAAAATTTTGCTTCAAACATTTCCAATTCCATTGCCTATTATTTGGTTCCATATATGACAAAGACTTATTTCTTTGTTTGTGTATAATTAGAATTTTTCAGATCCTAAGTTTCAATAAGTATAAACAAAGCATTAGGAGTCTAAGCAACCTAAATTTGAAATATTACAGTATCTTAATTGAAAAACATAAAAGTATTGATATCATTAGAAACTCAAAATGAGTTAGCATTAGACTCCCATGCAGTTAGCACATACCATTTCTTTCTGAAAATACTATGTTAATAGCTGCCATTTCAAATTCATATATAAAAATTGCATGGGTAGTTAAGAAGAGAGAGGAAAATAATTTGGTTTTTGATTTGGCTTTTTCCTATCATTCTTGATTTGTACAACGTAAGAGATGGAAAATAGCAGGTTTTGTAAAATTAACACTATAATTGCAGAAAAAAAACCTCTGAGTTCTCCATATATTATGGTAACAATCATACAGTGTCATATAAATTCATTTATTCATTTATAAAATACATGGATCATATCCATCAAGACCATTAACAATATTTGAAAAAATGCATATCTTAACATTATATAAAAACATGTATATTAAACATGACAGGGTCCCTGGAAGATTTTTTAAAAAGTTTGGGAGGATGATTTAGGCATTGAATCTCATTGAGTTCTTTTGTGGCTTAGAATTTCTTTTAAATATGCTTGTCAGGTTTCCAAGTGATGAAATCCATTTAAAAATAAAATAATAAAGTCCATCTTCCAAAACAAATTCTTCTATTTAGGAAAGCATCAAATTGGCAAAGTCTGTGGTAATTCTGGATCTGACACAACCCAGAATTACCCCACAATATTACGAGTTAGAAACAACCCCCCAAAATCACATTCTCCAATGGAAGTAATTCAACTGTTGCTTGATGTCATAAATCTCCACTTCAAGGGACTCGGTTTCCCACAGCAAGAAAGATCACCTAGCCAAAACACTCTCTTTATCTCCCCTCTCCCCTCTAAGAGGGGAGCTCTTAGGAATGTGGCAAGACCGAAACCCTTCCCCCATGACTGCCACAAGAAAGTAAGAAAAAGAATATACACTAAGCCTAACTAAAATGTCTACACATGTCAATTTCGAGTTTGACAATGCTACTTTTCTAGATTGTTTTCATTGGTGTTATAAACCAATCGGTACATTTGCATATTTCCATTAGTCATATTAGCCCATTTTAATAAAGTGCAATTGAAGAATTTGGGGAAATCAACTAACAATATTTTGTAATGAAAATTGAGATTGGCTTACTTGTCTATATCTCTCAAGACCTATACATTGATCCCTGACTTCCGGTTTTGTGTGGCTTCGGCAGCAGCAGGAATTTGCTTGTCTGCAATTCCTGCTGTGCTTGCTGCCAAGGTGCCCCCGATCCAAATGGGTCTGGGGGATATGACCACCCTGTAGAGGCAGCTGAAGAGAGAGGGGATCCGGACAGGGGTTTGGGGATGTCACAGACCCCCTCCCCAGCCAGAAAACCCCCTTTTTCCCAAGGTGGTGGAGCAGCAGTCAGTGATGGCTGTCACAAAGAAGCCTGCAGCCGGGTAAGATTTGTGCTGGAGGTTGCAGGAGGAAGTGAAAATTTGGCTGAGCCAAGACAATAACAACTCTTAATTACCCTGGAAACTGAACTGTTTGAATTGCCTGAGGATACATTGCTTCCCAAAGAAGACTGGAAAGCTGCGGTTAAAGCTGTTAAGGGGAAAATTTTTTTTTTCTTAACTCTCCCTCCCCATAGAATAGCAGACGGAGATCTGGAAAATCTACTTGGGCATGGAAGGTAACTCAATTTGAAATTTAAAGTCAAGGGATAAAGGATTTCTGGACATTGGATTTAAAAAAAACAACAATTTAAAATTGATTTGGTTTGCTTTGTGACTTTGAGATCTCTGTGAAATTTTGTTTTTTTAAAAAAGGGACTAAAGACATTAGGGTTGCGTTAAAAAAGAAAGAAAGAAAAAATGGCATTATCTTTTGAAGGACTACAAATGGAATTTCAAAAACTGAAAAAAGAAGATAAGGGCTCGTTTGGATCTATCTTTCGCTTTTTGGAAATGGCGATTTCTACCTACCAAGAAATATGACGACGAGAGGAAGACTGGGATGAAGGAGAAGAAGCCATCTTTAATGGACAAACACACTTAGTGGAGGAAAAAAAAACGGAAGGGGGGCAAGGAAAAGATGAACTTAGAACTTAAAAAAGCAACCAAGAAAAAGAAAAAGGAGATGAAAAAGCGATATGATGTCAGAAAGCAACAGAAAAGAGAAATACAACAGAGAGGGAAGATTAAGAGAGTGAAATTGGAGAGATGGGGGGGTCAAAAAGTTAGAATGGAGAAGAAAGAAAGGGGGAAAGGAAAGAGAAGTCATAAAGGCTTTAAACAAGATGCAAAAAAATGTTTTGTTTTTTTTTTCAGAGATAAGGGGTGAGATAATTTTTTTAAAATAATGATTCTGCAAAAGTACATAAAAATGCATTGTAGACATTAGTATTTGAAGTTGAGTTAGAAAATTAGAATATTATATGATTTAAAAATGTATTAAAGCGAAGTCATGATTTAATTATAGAGTTTAATTTCTTAATTTCATAATAGTATGAAGTAGTATTTTTATTGTTTAAGAAATAATAATAGAATTTAATTTCTTATGAAACATTGCTTTTACTATATTATAAATTTAATATTTCTTTTTTTATTTGTTTTTAGTTTTATTATTACTTATTAAACTCAATATTATTTGTTTGTTTTACTATTTTGAAATGTAATACTTTGAATGTATGGAGCAGAATCAGCATGGAAAATATGTATTATTTTAAGTGTTATTTAGGGGGAAGATAAAAAGTTGTCATACTTCAATCTGGTTTTACAGGAGAAATATTGTATTAGATAGAAAGGATAAGTAGGTGATTGAAAGAAAACAGACCAAAGATGCAAATATAATTATTTAATTGAGATGGAATAAATAAAATAGACTTAAAAGAATGAGTAGGAGAGAGAAAAGATATGGAAAATAGAGAATGCTAAATAAGATATGAGATAGTATATTAAGTGAGTATAAATTTTGATTGATGTCTGTATAAAAAGAGTTAACTCGGGGTAAGCCGTCTTCCAAAAAGAAGTTTTATGTATTTATGTTTTGTGTAATGTTTGTTTAAGTCTGACAGGATGTGGAAAACTACTAATGAAAATATATTCAATGAGTATATATTTTTAAGACAGAAGAAATATGACTAAATAGAATGAAAGGGAGTAATAAAGAAAAGTTTTGAAAAGATATGAAGTTGATTAGATAAGATAAATATATATATAGAAGTGTGATAATTTGGAATTATCTTCTTTTTAAATAAGATGGTTTATTTGTTTCTTCTAGAAAAGATATTTTATGTTACTACATCCTATGTTTTGTTTGTGTGTGTTAAAAAAAATTAATAAAGTTTGTTTTGTTTTGTTTTGTTTTGTTTTTAAAAAAAGACCTATACATTGATCCAGGATTTTTTTAAAAAAACCTGATTTTATTTGTATTGTTAGCAAATAATAAATTCAGTTAAAAAATCACTATTTGTTAGCTATACCATCTATATTTTCTACTAACAAATAAGTTTTGCCCAACAAAATTTCAGTTTGGATGAAAATATGTGGTTGTTTACAATAGGGGTGTGTGTCCCCTCAAAACTGCACCAAAAGTTTCAAAATACCTTTTGGAAATAGAAATATCTTATAGCTATCAGTTGTTTTAACAAATCAAACCAAAGAATTCATTTGACATTTATCAGTGGTAGAAGTGAGAAATAAGTCAGTCTTGCAGATGAACTAGCAATCATGTTTCTTTTTTTATTGTCTTTAATCTTAATTATCAAACTCATTACAGATGGAGGGGAACATTCATTAAACAATACAATTTAGCAGTTTTGAATTATTTCTTACAAGTTTGAAATAAATAATGAGCTTCCAATTAGAAAATAATACAAATGCCACTTCACCTTTTGAAATTGAATTGGATAGCCATGGAAACATTAAGCAGTTTAGGACAGTGAATTTGGATTCTGCAGAATTCTGATATATAACTAACTACTTTTGTATCTCTGGCAAGGTCCTCCTTTTTCTTTCTTTTTCCCCTGGCTCATTATTCTTTTTCTTTTTAATTATCAGGCAAACTATTTCCATCCACTTTGATCCAAACTGGATTTCAGATATAATGATTACAGTTTTCAGTTCTTATAAGATCTAATTACCCACCTACTTTCACAAATTTTTAGCATCTGCTGCAAACCTATCACCAAACTGTCTTTGAAAAGCTGCCAAGTAGATGTCAAGATAGAAATGGTTATCAGCCAGCATGAAATGAAAGCAATCTCCTGTGCACATATTTGTGTCAGAATTTGGCAGTGTAACTGGAGGAACACATCTAGGGACATGACTGGAAAGCTTATGTCATTGATGCAGGAGAAAAGACTACAAAGTGATTCCATCACACTAAGTGAGCCTGTAGCATTCTAAAAAGACAGAAACATTTTCATCTAACATATTAGGTTCATAACGAACTCCGAGTGGGAAAAAATCTGACAGAAAGTGAAAATAAATCAAAAAGTCCAGCCTAAAAAAATTTTTTTTAAGTCATCAGTCAGATCAAATGGCTTAGGAATATGATTCTGTTTCATCTCAAATTAATTACCCAGATTTATTTTATTTTAGATTCCCCTTTAAAAGTACTCAGTATAATGTTTATGCCTCATGTTCTTTTCTCAATAATTTTGTGAAGTAAGTTAGTCTGAAAGATTGTGACTGGTTAGCATCCAGCGATCTTCATGGCTGAATGAAGATTTAAATTCTGGTAAGTTTGGTCCTGATGCAACAATCCTGATACACTAATTGGCTTTCTATGGTTGGGTTTGCATTTTGTAATCAACCCATAGGTTTATTTAGTTCTGGCTAAATGCATGTACAAATCCATCCATCTAGGATTGTAAAACATGGTTTATGACTTATGGTGTTGCATAAACTGAACCACTTTAGATTTATTAATAATTCATAATTAAATTATAAGTTATGGTCATTTATTTAGTATTGAATACTACTTTATGTGCCTTGGGATTCTCAAAATTTCCTAAAGCTCATTCTCCATCCAAAAAGTAACACTGGTACCTAAGATGAGAGTATGATTATCACCTAATCATTAATAAGTTTAACTAAAAATTATTTCCACAAGCTTCAGTTAGACTATTAGAGTGCTTTAAAAAATAATTAAGGATAATATAAAAGAAAATATTTGAATTCATATATCCCCCCCCCCTTAATACACTCAACAAAGCACTGGTGTAATTTTATATTCTTAAACAACTATACCTTTCCATTTTTTTAGTAAATAGATTGACATGAATTATAATAACCTTAATAGTTTATAGTGATTGCGAAGAAACCATAACAAGAAAACAATATGCAATATGACTTGGTGATTTAAAGCACATTTTTCCATTTCAATGGAATATATATATTAACCACAAAGAGTAATTTTAAAAAAGGCTACAGAGAACTTCTCTGTAAATTAGAATAGAGAAAGAGGTATAGAAAGACTTCAAGCTGAAGCTTAGGATAAACAGTTGTTTTGTAATATACCTGCTCCTGGACTCTGTCATATCTTTGGCTCACATTCATTGATGGTCAACGAACATGGAAATACTGACCTTTTTTTGTAAGACAAAATACATAATAATGCACAAAAATTACTAGATCACAGAGAGATATATTATTCTAATGTACAAGACCTGCTGGTTTGAAATAATTACTCATTTTTCTCATTATATTTCAGACCTTTATGCATCTCCTATGATAATATAGTCTGGTTACAAATGCTATGTGGCTTAGCAGTTACACTTCTTTAGCAATTAACAATAACTGTATTAAAAGGACCATCTCATAGTTTAAAAGCTAATATTTTAGCATATTTATCTCTACATGATCCTCTTAGACTTTGAGAGAAATAATGGACTTCTTCTATTTCAGAATATTGCCATTCAGCTGAAGTTATTTTAGTCACATGTAGATTATTATACACTCACTTCAACTATTTCAATAAGTAGTTTGCTCCATTTCTATGAGTAGTGCTATTGGCACAACCAAAATGTTCTTATCTTGGTGTATAACTAAATACTAAGTGGGGAAGTAAGAAAGAATTATTGCCTTTAGTATGCCTGACACTTTGCAGGAAAAGGGATACAGGTCTAGACAGACATTCTGCATGATCGAATAGGGGTTGCTTCATGTCTTCATGTATGGTACTCCAGATGAAAATTTAAATGTTGCAAGAAATAAAATTAACAATCCTAGGCATGAGATCTGAGTTATAATTATTTTGGGGTACTATGTCAAATTTCCCTTTTGCATGTTTAAAAACTTATTTCCTAGCCAAGTTTTTTCTAGTAGATGCAGAATGTCATTTTCTTTTCTAATTGGAAAATAACAAAAATTATACATGGTTGAAGCAATATTGCATACTAAAGTAGAGTTTCAGAAATTAAAAATTATCATCGCTGCTCCTATCAGCAAATGCCAGTATATTTACTTGCTAGTAGATCTATAGTCCATCTCCCAGGTATAGAATCTAGCAGCTGACTCTACAAAAACAGACCACTGATCAATGATTAACTAGTGGAGAAATAGGAAAAGAACTAATACGTTTACTGTTTGTAGGATAATTTTCCTCAGTTGTAGTGGTCAGACTCTTAAGCAATACTCAGCTGGCCAATCTGCAGCTTTGTACAAGACAGAAGTAACTTAAATATATTACCAAAATATGTAGAGGTTTCTTTTTAAAAAAATCCAATTACTTTAATTCATGTGTTTTAATATATTTCCTATTTGTTCAACATTTTTGTCTTGTAGAATCAAAAGCCAACAATCTTCCTCCAAAGAAAGCATCTGTTATAAAAATCTGGTTCATCTTAAATATGCTTAGCATTTCCCTTGACACTATAGTAATCCCGAGAAATCTAGTTATCCTTTATGCTTTCATCAGAGCCATCTGTCAGCAAAACATCATACCCAGTGAATTCATTTTTCCAAATCTGCACTTGTTAACCTTTTCGTGGATACAATCAAGGGGGAAGGGTCCCACTGACTCTTCAAAGAGTGGAATAACCCACACCATATATAATGATTTGAACTATGCCATCATGCTCTGCATTTGTTATGTGAGCAGAGCCAGGAGTATCTTCTAACTTCCATATTAGGTTCTTTCCAGTGTCTCTATTTTGCTCCGTGTCCACTTCATATTTATGGCTAAGGCACAGCATCCTCATAAGTCTTCCTTCCATCATGATTTCCCTTTTATTTATTTTTTTCACCCTACTGTTCCGTTGCACCCATTTGTTTTATTCTATGCCTCACACTGGCACTAATTGCACCAAAGAAGACATCATTGTCATATATGACTTTAGCTGTATGGTATTTCCTAGCAGTCTTTTGTACTTTGGAAATGGATGTTTTTTGCCCAAGATATGTTCTAAGGATGATGACTTTGTCTAGTGGCTACTTTTTCTTTATTTTTATGAGCATGAAGAATGGATGAAACATTTTCCCATCATACAAATGAAACATGCAGTAATGAGTTTGCTGATTCTGTATCTTCTCAGCTTTGAGCTAGACAGCATCTTCTGGATGGTCAATCTTTGCATATCTCCAGTCTCACTGAGGTTTGCTGAATCATATGTGGTTTATTTTAATATATTGATGCTACTGTTCTGTTAGTCCACTGTTGATTATGTTTTAAAAACAGAAAAATTAAATAAAACATAAAATATGCCATTTGGAAATCAGGCATCAGCAATTCTAATTCTGTTTATTATTCTGTAGCTTCACTTTGCAATTTGTACTATTTTTCTTTTAATTAGAAGTCCTGAACAGTGGCTTGGTGCATATGAATTTTTTACAGTTTTGAAATGATAATGGTAAATACAATAATGGTAAAAAACTAAACAAATGAACAAACTTGGGGATCCTATTTAAATAACATAGCAAACATTTCTTATTTTTTTACACTAGTATGTCCAGTCATACTGACTGATTCTTGTCTTTTTTTTTTCACTATTTGAATGAATCTCCAGTGACAACTGCAGTTTTATTAAAGGCTTAGAATATCCTGTCTCTGAAATCAAAGGGCAAATTTCAAATAATAAATCACTAGTTATTTATTTCTTTAGTAAAGAATGAACACTAGAGATAGACTATACTCTAAATTTGTTTAAAAAATTTCATGGAAAGGAACCAGTTCCAACCAGTTCCAACAATTAGCCATTTCACATTATCCATAAGCTATGCTTTTCATATTATTTAAATATGCCAGACGTCTTCACATTAAAAGTGAAATGTTTTATGGATGTGCCCTGTTGAGGTAATTTCCCATTAGGAGAATGAGCGCACACAGGAAGACGTAGTGAGAGTGGTGAAGAATAACACACACAGCACACAGCTACACTGTATTGTAAAATGTAGGTTTTTACTTCCAGTAAAACAGTTAAGCAAAGTTAAACAAACAGTCCAAGTCATTCATAATTAATCAGTTTTCAGTCCAGGGATAATCCAATAACAAAGTCCAGTGTCAAAAACAGTTCAGTAACAGACTTACATCAAATCCAAGACTAATGATGATCAGCAACAGTCAATGCAGGAACAGCAACACTCTCAGCAACAGGACAGAACAACCCAGGTTTCTGGCTCCATCTTATGGCCATTTGAGGAACCATACCCAATTACAATTTTAGCATTCCTTTAAAGAGACAGTATTAAAATGTCTATCCCGGTTTATATATTTTCCAACCCAACTGTTAGGTGACTTACATTCCTAGCATGCCAATTTGGACCCATGTGTTGATAAACACTGTAAAAAAAAAAAGCTTATTACAACATTTTTCTTCAGTCATGTCAATGTAGATAAAACACTGTATGAGTATCCTAAAAACTAATTTACAAATCTGAGCAGCTACAAAGTGTAGCATTTGACAGGTAGTTTTAAAATGCTTATAAAAATGTTTCAGGAAGTAATTTTATAACTTTAGTGTTATAAAGCACTTCCATACCACTAAGGTCTCCGAGCCCCTCCTCCCCTCAGTCTCTCATAGTATGGGAGTAAATTATTATCTCATCCCATAATAACTTCACTTATGCCATCCTTGAAATTCAGGAAACATTACGATCTATTCACTGATTTTTTGTTGTTTCCTATATTTGATCAATACAATTGTGCAAACAATGTCTGGAAATGTAACAAAATTCACTCATCTCTCATTTCTTATTAAATGTGCACATACACTCTTCTATTATCTTACCTCTATTTGTGACATCAAAATCACAGATCATACATTGTTATGTCCATCTGTTTATATTTGCATTGTGATGCTCTGACACAAGCTCTCCCATTTCTTTTTGTGTTGTGATGTATGCAAATATATGAGATGGAGTTACTTTGGCTGAAAGACTATGATATATGTTTTCATGAAATGAAAATACAAAATATGTTAGCTATGTCTGATGAATTTAAAATTGCTGATGTTTGAGGAACCACATAAAAACCTTTGTTACCTACCCTAATGCCCACATTTAAGATGGAAAAGAAATGGAGAAGGGTAATACCATTTATAATCTGTATCCAAGAAGTATGTCTAAGATGATTCAACCAGTCATAAATCATCTAACTGTTTACCTTTTTTGGTGGCAATATTTCATACCCAGCATGTATATGCCTTCTGGGAAGGCCTTTTGAAGGCAGTTTTTCTGGAGGTCACAAGGCAGCATGGTAGTAATGGAAACACCTGAACATCTGAGAGCTGATATCTGTGAGCTATTTATCCAAGAGTCTAATGAGCTGTGCCCTTATGCACAAAGAACTGCACTATGTGATGCAGACAGGGAGATAATCACCTCAGTTTGTAAATTATATGATTTTGACATTTTGAGTAGAAAATGTTGGCTAGCTGGGACAGGAGATCACATAATCTGGGAACTAAAGGTTAAATACTTAAAGTGAATATTGCACTCTAGAGTCAATCACATAGGTATGCTGGGACCCTCGGTTAACTTTTTAAATATTTCTCAATAGGAAGCTAGTTGTTCTAACTTGTTTTGTATGCCTGGCTACAAAGCAATAATGGTGGAGGTGGTTTATTTAATTTTCCAAAGTACCTTATAGCTCTGAGATTTCTCGTCAATGGATTTCCCATCCAACCCAGATTTGACCATGCTTAATAATTTTGAGATTGCTATGGTTAACCAGGTTATCTTCTGCAACTAGTTTGTCTTGGCTGGGAATTCTGGGAATTCACACATCTTGAAGTCATCAAGGTTGAGAAACATGACTATAGAGTGCATACCTATGTGATTGACTCTAGAGTGCAATATTCACTTTAAGTATTTAACCTTTAGTTCCCAGATTATGTGATCTCCTGTCCCAGCTAGCCAACATTTTCTACTCAAAATGTCAAAATCATATAATTTACAAACTGAGGTGATTATCTCCCAAGTGGATGTATTTAAAACAAAAATTCTGCCTCTGTCAAGAAATATATTGCCTACCCATCTTGTGCTGCCCATTGTAGCTCTCATTGTCTCAAAAACAGTGACCTCCAGTTACCAACATTTCCACAGCCATATGAAAATGGAACTTTAGAACTTCCATGCAGACTCTTGCCTTCAGATAATCATAATTTGGTTCACCCATACACGGGTGAAAGCAATCTAAACTTTTGAGACTTTCCCACTGCAATCATTCTTCTCTATTTTTAATAGCTGTAAAGAATGAGAACTGTTCTAAGTTTGACTTATACTGTCCTTGAAGTGTTGTGCATTGGCACCACAAGACAGCAAAAGGGGGGCCAAGAAATGAAAAATAAATTTTACTGCAAGCTTCCAACAGATCTTTCTCATGTTTGAACATTACAAATGGTGTTTTTCTGAACTTTTATTGACTACATTCTTTCTCCAAGGATCTTGTCAGGGAAATAATATATATATATTGAACAATTGGAATACTGTGGCATTATTACAGTGGGAAAGACCATTACAACTACCTCCAGCCAAAAAAGAATGTAAGTATTGGCAACTTCCGGTTTTGCGTGGCTTCAGCAGCAGCAGGAATTTGTTTGTCTGCAATTCCTGCTGTGCTTGCTGCCAAGGTGCCCCTGATCCAAATGGCTCTGGGGGATATGGCTACCCTGTAGAGGCAGCCAAAGAGAGAGGGGATCTGGACAGGGGTTTGGGGGTGTCGCAGACCCCCTCCCCAGCCGGAAAAACCCCTTTTTCCCAAGGTGGAGTGGTGGTCAGTGATGGCCATCACAAAGAAGCCTGCAGCCGGGTAAGATTTGTGCTGCAGGTTGCAGGAGGAAAATTGGGCTGAGCCGAGACAATAACAACTCTTAATTACCCTGGAAACTGAACTGTTTTAATTGCCTGAGGATACATTGTTTCCCAAAGAAGACTGGAAAGCTGCAATTAAAGCTGTTAAGGGGGAAATTATTATTTTTTCTTAACTCTCCCTCCCCATAGAATAGCAGACGGAGATCTGGAAAATCTACTTGGGCACCTAAGGTAACTCAATTTGAAATTTAAAGCCAAGGGATAAAGGATTTCTGGACATTGGATTTAAAAAAAAAAAACAACTTAAATTTGATTTGGTTTGCTTTGTGACTTTGAGATCTTTGTGAAATTTTGTTTTTTTAAAAAAAGGGACTAAAGACATTGGGGTTGCGTTGAAGGAGAAAGGAAGAAAGAATGGCATTGTCTTTTGAGGACTACAAATGGAATTTCAAAAACTGAAAAACGAAGATAAGGGCTCGTTTGGATCTATCTTTCGCTTTTTGGAAATGGCAATTTCTACCTACCAAGAAATACTACAGGATGAAGGAGAAGAAGCCATCTTTAATGGACAGACACACTTAGTGGAGGAAGAAAAGCGGAAGGGAGGCAAGGAAAAGATAAACTTAGAACTTAAAAAAGCAACCAAGAAAAAGGAGATGAAAAAGCGATATGATGTCAGAAAGCAACAGAAAAAAGAAATACAACAGAGAGGGAAGATTAAGAGAGTGAAATTGGAGAGATGGGGGGGTCAAAAAGTTAGAATGGAGAAGAAAGAAAGGGGGAAAGGAAAGAGAAGTCATAAAGGCTTTAAACAAGATGCAAAAAAATGGTTTTTTTTGTCAAAGATAAGGGGTGAGATAATCTTTTTTTTTTAAATGATTCTGCAAAAAAATGTACATAAAAATGTATTGTAGACATTAGTATTTGAAGTTGAGCTAGAAAATTAGAATATTATATGATTTAAAAATGTATTAAAGCGAAATCATGATTTAATTATAGTTTAATTTCTTAATTTCATAATAGTATGAAGTAGTATTTTTATTGTTTAAGAAATAATAATAGAATTTAATTTCTTATGAAACATTGCTTTTACTATATTATAAATTTAATATTTCTTTTTTTATTTGTTTTTAGTTTTATTATTACTTATTAAACTCAATATTATTTGTTTGTTTTACTGTTTTGAAATGTAATACTTTGAATGTATGGAGCAGAATCAGCACGGAAAATATGTATTATTTTAAGTGTTATTTAGGGGGAAGATAAAAAGTTGTCATGCTTTAATCTGGGTTGACAGGAGAAATATTGTATTAGATAGAAAGGATAAGTAGGTGATTGAAAGAAAACAGACCAAAGATGCAAATATAATTATTTAATTGAGATGGAATAAATAAAATAGAATTAAAAGAATGAGTAGGAGAGAGAAAATATATGGAAAATAGAGAATGTTAAATAAGATATGAGATAGTATATTAAGTGAGTATAAATTTTGATTGATGTCTGTATAAAAAGAGTTAACTCGGGGTAAGCCGTCTTCCAAAAAGAAGTTTTATGTATTTATGTTTTGTGTAATGTTTGTTTAAGTCTGACAGGATGTGGAAGAATACAAATGAAAATATATTCAATGAGTATATATTTTTAAGACAGAAGAAATATGACTAAATAGAATGAAAGGGAGTAATAAAGAAAAGTTTTGAAAAGATATGAAGTTGATTAGATACGATAAATATATATATATAGAAGTGTTATAATTTGGAATTATCTTCTTTTTAAATAAGATGGTTTATTTGTTTCTTCTAGAAAAGATATTTTATGTTACTACATCCTATGTTTTGTTTGTGTGTGTTAAAAAAAATTAATAAAGTTTGTTATAAAAAAAAAAAAGAATGTAAGTATTAACTTCACCTACTCACATATTATTTTTGAATCATGTCACAGAAAGCCTGTATGTTTTATCAAAAGTATTACTGACAATTGAGTCATGCAGGAAAAGAACCTATTGATATAGCTTTCTTTGGTTGAAGATATTGGTAATGGTCAAGGTTGCATCTTCAACTGATTTGAAAAATATTTTTCATACCTGCTGGATTTGAACAAATTGTGAAAATAAAAACTGTATATTATATGATATGCAAGATTATAATGCTGACACTATTTAAAAGCATGGAAATAACTGTATGAGTTTATAAGGATTCCTCCATCTCAAAATTTCATGAGACTGCAAACACACACAGTGCTCTTAGAAACTGTCTTTCTTTGAAGCTTGATTAGTTCTAAATACATCCTAACTGGAAGTTATAAACTAATTTACAGTCACTGAATGCGGTATCTGCCATCCCGCATCTGATGGGCGGCTCATGAAAGGGAGCAAGGGAGAGAGAAACGACACGAGACAAGGTTTCCTCAGGATGAGCGCGCCCAGAATGTCTTGGCACTCGCTCTTTTATTATGCTTTTTCACAGGGGGGGTGAAATTTTTCAGAGCCCAAGTCAAACAGGGTATTCAAGATTTACAATGGTTCAGGTCAGTTAAGATACCAGGTTAAACAGGATGCGCGTGATTTACAATAGTTCAGGTCAGTTAGGATACCAGGTTTACAGGATGTGTGTGATTTACAACAGTTCAAGTCAGTTAGGATATCATTCTGTATTGACAGTTGTTTATCTCCCCATCCCTTGTCCGTGCCTTGAAAAGATCACTGAAGAGACAGAAGTCTAATGTTTACACGTGAATGATACAATGTTGCAATGCTTGAATGATACATAGTTGCAATCACATGAATGATACATAGTTACAACATCTCCTCTGTTTTTATTATTTATGACGATTCTTCTTCCTCATCCAAAAAGACAGGAACTATTTTTCTGAAATGTTCGCCGTCCCCGTCATCTAGGCAGGAGTGCGACCCGTCAGCGTCAGGGTTGTCCAAGGAGCGGTAACTCAGCAATGATATTTTTTCATCCGGTGTTAAAGATATAACATGAGCTTGCAATAGCACATTAACATCAGCAAAGGATAATTGATTTTTAAAAGTTGTAATATTCTATTAAAACAATAAAGTCCTATAGTACAAATCAATAAAATGATTATTAATGGTCCTGCCAATGCAGTTAAAAAGGTTGTAAGCCATGGTGAAATGGAAAACGAACCTTGATACCAATTATACATGTTTAACCTTTCTTTTTCTCTATCTTTTAAGCGTTTTTCTAATTCATTCATAGAATCCAACACGACCCCCCTGCTATCAGCATAAAAACAACATTCTTCTTTAAGCATAGCACACAATCCCCCTTTGTTTTAAAAATAACAGATCTAAATCTTTACGATTTTGCAAGAGATGGGGTGTTCCATGGATACCTGTAGGGATATAAAATCATCAGAGTTATACACACAAGCCATACTTGAATGCAAAAATGATTTGGATTTAACAATTTCATCCCCGTGGATACATGCCATGAAACCATTGTAACAAGTCCAAACAAAATTATTGCCAGAGATAAAATACATTCCTTTCAGGCGTGATGTTAAAGTTCCTCCTGCAGTGGTGTGGATTGCAGGATATCCCCTGGTTGTGTGGGTGCATCTGCCAAATCGAATTGAAGTGGTGGGTAGAAGTTTTCTATGCAAGAGAAATTGGTTGTAGAACTTAAACGAACTTTTTGAAAGTCAGTTATAGTCCAGGCAATATTATCTCTTCTATGAGGCTTCTGCGGATCGTCATGGGCAGTTCTTTTGAAGCATTGTTTGTTGACAGGATCAGAGTTCGGGTATAAAAAAACATGACAAGCAGGAGAGAGGGCTATGGAGAAGTTAGTTGTAGAACATTTACGAGATGAGGAGGTAATACAATTAGTAGAAAAAGGATAATAATTACAATAATGACAATGAAGATTAATTTGGTCATTCATCAAGGATGTTAGTTGGGGTGGGGAAACCCATGATACAATATAAGGACATTTAGGTCCCCCTATGTTTAGATTGAATAGAGGAAAAGATTTTAAGGTTCCTTTCCATAGGAAGAGTAAAGAAGGAACAAAAGAGTGAGTGGTAGAGTGTTCTGTAAACAAAACAGAAGTGACAGAGTGAAAGCTACGTGTAGCATTTTCATGACGTACCCACATGGAACAAGTATAATAGCCTTCTGTTAATGAAATGATTTTAACACGAATAGTCTTTTGACAGGAAGCATAGGTTTTGTTGAAATAAGGTAGAAATTGCAAAGAAGATATAGGCAAGAATATCAGGAAAGATTTTTAAGATACAGATGTAGCAGAGGAATTCCCATGATAGGGTCTTACTGCCCGATCAGGGATCCAGAGAGTGGTTTTGTCTGGCAGTAAGATCGCAGCGTATCCTCATCCCCAAGTGAGAAGCTCAGTGGGACCCTGCCAGGCAGGATCTGGCAATCTGCGATAATATACCAGAGGTCTGTTAGGTGGGGGGGAGGGGGAGGAAAAATGACGAGAAGCAGCAGAAGTGGGAGGAATGCCAGTCAGATTGAGAAAGTTTAAAGTGTAAAGACAAAGGTTAAGAGAATTTTGTAATGCTGGGAGGTTCGGGGGCTTTTTCCCGCAATGAATACCGATCAAAAGCACGTTTCAGAGATAAGTGAGCTCATTCCACCATAGCCTAATAGCCTGCCCCTGGCTGTTGTAGGGAATCCCAAACTTGTGGATTACATCCCATCTGTTACAAAAGTCCTGAAAAGCAGAACTTGTATAGGCAGATCCATTGTCTGTTTTTATTTCTTTTGGATGTCCCAGCGAGGCAAAGGTACGAATTGATTGATTGATGACATGTTTTACAGTTTCTCCCCTTTGAGGAGTAGCCAGAATAAATCCTGAATATGTATCTATTGAAACGTGCAAATATTTCCAAGGGGCAAAAGGTGGATACTGAGTTACATCCATTTGCCAAATTTCACAAGCTTTTAATCCTCTAGATTTTACTCCTATGGGAATGGAATGTCCTTGCTTACTACATTTGGGGCATTGTTGAATAATGGCAGCAGTTTCTGCCTGAGTTAGGGAAAATTGAAAAGTTATCATAACTTGGCAGGGGAGATTCAAACACACTCCCTGCTTCTATTTTATAATGGACTTTTAAAGCCTCCATAATTTTCCTCCAAGTGACCAAAATGCCAATAGGTGCACGAGGAGGACTATGGAGATGTTCACCAATTTTTTGCCAATTGGAAATTTTTAAGGACCCTTCCTCAGAATAATTAGGACAATGTTGCCACACATAAGCCAATAATGTAGCAATAGGTTTCTTTTTTTATGGGAGAGCCCTTTAAATTAGCAGATTATTTAGAAGAAGAAGCGACTAGCTCTCTCAATTCCTGCTGTTGAGAAAAGCCTCCACCCATACTTACGAAAGTCGAGACTGTCTTTCAGATCCGATGAATGTGCCAGGCCTGGCGATGCTCCCACCGAGCGAATAAGATATGGGCGCGCCGCTGCGTATCCCCCTTAGGGAATCATGTCGGGGTCACCAGAATGCGGTATCTGCCATCCCGCATCTGATGGGCAGCTCATGAAAGGGAGCAAGGGAGAGAGAAACGACACGAGACAAGGTTTCCTCAGGATGAGCGCGCCCAGAATGTCTTGGCACTCGCTCTTTTATTATGCTTTTTCACAGGGGGGGTGAAATTTTTCAGAGCCCAAGTCAAACAGGGTATTCAAGATTTACAATGGTTCAGGTCAGTTAAGATACCAGGTTAACAGGATGTGTGTGATTTACAACAGTTCAAGTCAGTTAGGATATCATTCTGTATTGACAGTTGTTTATCTCCCCGTCCCTTGTCCATGCCTTGAAAAGATCACTGAAGAGACAGAAGTCTAATGTTTACACGTGAATGATACAATGTTGCAATGCTTGAATGATACATAGTTGCAATGATACATAGTTGCAATCACATGAATGATACATAGTTACAACAACTGAAGCAGAAGTATATTTCAATCTAGGAAATAACATTTAACTGTGGTCAATTTCTTACAAATGTTATTTCAGTCAATTGACAGATTCAATACTAAATTAAAATTCCCAACCAATATTGTTCAGGCCCCCTATACACTATAAAGTTTAGCAATCAATGTTACAAAATGTCTGGCTGGTGTGTGTTTGGGCCATAAACATTAATCAGTCGTTTGATTATCACAATTTCTAACAATGTAAATATTCAAAATGTATTGCTCACCTTTTTGCAGAAAAGGGGTACTACAATTCATACCCTTAGAATGAAATGTTTTTCATCCAGAAAAATTCTCCTTTTGATATGCCTCTTGCAGACATTGGCCATTTCATGACAGAAAGAACGAATCCCACTATATGAAAGGATAAAGTCATAATAGTAATACCCCAGAAGCCTGAGGAAATTGTGTTTTTTCTAATATCCCACTTCAAGATGCTGAAGAGTGTATTGATGTGCTCTGGAAAAGGGGTTTCATGCCATGGCAGCAATATTGTGGTTCAATTGGTTTTCCTGATTTCTCATGGAAGTGCCCATTCCATTGCTCAATCCCTTTTTGACTTGGGTGGGATCCCAGTACTGTGGTTCACGGAACATGTTGATGAGCCTTCTATTATCTGTCCTCCACTGCTCTGATATTTATGCAGTATAAATCCAGATTATTCATTTAACTAAGCAGCCTTTTCCCATGGCATGTTTGGTCAAGCATGAAAATTCCACATTTAAAATATCTTGGTACTCTTATAATTCCATTCTAAATACTATTAACCATGTATAATACCTTTAACACTTGCATTTTCTTTGTTCCCTTTGTTTCTTCTTTCTTTTCTTAGTTGGATTTGATAAACTTTACCATTCTCCATGCTTAAAAATACATCCTTAATGATTGTGGGCCAAATTTTATCATTTTTTATAATAAAACTTTATTTTTCCTAAGTAAGCTATACTGTGGAACAGCCTTTCATATAAAAATACAAATCAATACCATTTAGAGAAGGATGTGTATAGATATTCACTTTGATTAAATACAGTTCTCTCCAAGATGAGGTCTAGCCAAAGCATCAAAGTTGCACTGCCAGCTTCTTAAAATTCTCATAAACATTCTTTCTAAATGTTCTCTATTTAATTCATTAAAACTCTGTGTAATCTAAGTTTCATTGCTTATAGTCTATTGCCTTCTAATGGTTAGAAAGAGCCTGACAGTTTTTTTTCAGAGTAACACATTTTATTAAAAATATAAGCTTTCTTGAAGCTCAGGTTCATTGCAGACCTACAAAAGCATATGCTTTTAATAAAATGTGTAAGAATGACTTCTTCTGATTTAAACTGCCATAAACTAAACTCTCCTTCTATAATAACAGTCCTTAATATGACAACTAATCTTTAGGTCATCCATAGTGGATACTCAGGGTAAGTTTGGATATTTAACTTATTAATTGCTTACAGCTTTTTTTTTAAAAAAGGAAAAGTCAGAATAATGAAACAGTCATTGCAAAGAAAGCTGATTTGCTAGAGTCCTCCATAGAAGCACCAGACTTGGGGGAGGGGGGGCACCCAATTGATCAAGGTAGGGTCCTCTCCCTTTGCATTTTTAGAAAAAAAATGATGACCTTTTTCTTGTGGCATACTGTTTACTAATCAGATAAAATAATATAATGAAACACCAGATATTACAAGAATTAACACTTTAGCAAATGTTCTACAATCTAGATATTAATTAGGTATCATCAGTATGCTAATGATACGGAATCCAAAACTGAATACACCTTCTCCTAGTGTTTCATATTAATATTGAATAAGAAGATAGAGAGACTAGAATCATATGAGTGAGGCTGAAGGAACATTTTGCCCACCAGCACCATTTCAAATCAGTCTTGGAGAAAAAAAAGAACCATGATAGTGATTCCTATCTCTAGCCCCCAGAACAAGCTCAGAAGGATATCATAGTTGATGGTATCAAAAGTCCTCACCCTCACCTCACCTATCCCGTGACCTCTTTTGAGGTCGTTGGGGCGCCTGCGAAGATTTAACCACCACGCTTCTCCATCCGTCTCTGTCCTCCACCGCTCTCTGGGATGCTGCCAGGTTCAAGCCTGTCCAATCATGGATATCATCCTCCCATCTCCTTCGTTGTCTTCCCCGTTTGCGGCTTCCTCTTACCGTCCCTTGCATGATGGTCTTTGCGAGGCCAGTAGAGCGAGACACGTGTCCGTACCATCTCAATTTCCGTTTCTTGACGACAGTAAGAAGGTTGTCGTGTGGTCCTATTGCCTGTTGTATTTTATTTAGGACCTCTTCATTTGTCACATGGTCTGTGTAGTGGATGCCAAAGTCACTGGGAATTAAAAAAAGCACCCATCCAGACTCCACCATATGTCATCCATAAGTCTAACCAAAAGTATCTCAGTACTAAATCTAAGCCTGGAGCTGAACTGATCTAGCCTGGGAGTTCTAGTAGCATCTGAAAATAAGAAAGGGAAGGCAAGAAAAAATCCCAAGGGTAACATCATGCCTTTTCTTCTCTTCTCCAGATCACCTCTGGGAAATTCCACATTTTTACCCATTTTGTTAATTTTCATAGAATTCTCATTTTCTCAAAGTTCCACAAATGAAGAAAATTAAAGACAGCAATCATTCTGAACAATTGATATCAACTATTAGCACGCTTAAATTTTCCACACTGAAAGTTTCAAATGGCTATCACACCGTAAAAGTGATCTCTAGATACAACTCAGAGGGAAATCACTGTTGAATTTGGAAAGAACCAATGTTGTTCTGCTACTGATTAGTCATTCCGTATGCAAGCCCTATCCCCACTTAAAATTTCGAAAAAGCCTCCCTCCCACCCTTTTAATTAAGATCATATATCAGCTATGTATGAACATTTTCAGACAACCAATATTGACTTAACTGCTCACTGCAATACTTCAGAATTACATGGTACACGTAGGAGGCAACAAGAAGGAAGATAAATAAATTGACTATCTTTCACGAACTAGAAAAATTACTAATCAGCATCTTTTTTTGGAATTTTGGAATGCTAATTTGAAGAAAATTGCCTAATTCTAGTAACAAGAATACCCGAGTCCTTTTTTGAAAAGACAGTAATTCCCAAGTTTCTGATTTACCTATTCAGCTTGCTTTTCAAATTCAAACATCTAAGGCTGTTCTTGGATGAAAATGAAATATAATTTTGCCATCTGATATATTGGAGGCCAATGTCTCATTTACCTGTTTTCTCTTTTCTAGCCTCCCCCCCCCATTTTAATTAAGATCATATATATATTATTCATTGCAAACCCAGACCCAGGTCAGCTAAAATGAGAATATGCCAAAGTTGAAGGCATTTCTGGGTTTTTTTCTCTGCTAAATTTGGGAGACAAACTGGGGGAAATGGATTGATTGATTGATTGATCAATTGATAGTTTTATGCAATTTAGACGGCTACTCAACTTGCAAATAGCAGCCTTAAGGAAACATTACAAATATAAGCAATCAATCTGAAAACTGTAAAAGCAAAAATACAGTCACACAAACACAATATATTCAGCAAACCATTTGCCCAAAATCCTGGAAAAGTACCTTTTACAGGCTTATGGCTGAACAAGTCTAGTTTCTAGGAATTTATGTATTTATTTCTATCCCACCTTTATTATATTTATAAATAACTCAAAACAGCAAACATAGTAATACTCCTTTCTCCTCCAATTTTCCCCAAAACAATTCGGTTAGGTAGATTGGGTTAAGAAAGAGTAATTGGCCCAAAGTTACCCAGCCATTTTTGTCTGTGGCGGGACATTATTTCAAAAGATAGGTGCTACAACAAAAGAGATACGCTTCCTTGCATCCCTTTAGATGGCATTGTTTCATAGAGATAACTATTATGCTGGATGCCATGGGACAAGCAGGCACAGTCAGCCAAATGATAGATGGTTGATGTGACGCATGAGAACAGAACACATTTTTCAAATAGTGTCCTCTTTCTTGCATTTGTCTTAAAATAGCATGTCAGCATTGTAAATGCTAGCATATTGCAGAGAATCAGAGGGGAAAGCCGCTAGAGATTTATTTGAGGATTTGTGGCAAAGTTTACCACACTCAATCCTTCACTTCTTAAGAATCATCATTTTGCAATATTGTCCTGATATTTCAAATTGGACTGTTGCTGATTTAGCTCACCTAATAAACTCATGGCAGACAGAGCAATGCTATCGTAATAAATTCTGAAGTACAGGAGCTCATTACAACAAACCTTATAAAACATCAGTTGTTCTGATCCATTACACACATATATTATAATGTCTGTCTAACTTTGGGGAAGATGTCTAGAAAAAGGCAGGTCAGAGATTACTGCCTGAAGTTAACTAATTTCATGAAGAACAATGACAAATAAGGATATTATCACAGAATTATGCTGTTTTGTGTCCTTTCTCCACTATGTCACTGGAGTCTAAATTTAACATTTATTTGTATTTTTCTCACTTAGTCATTCTGCAGTGATTCATCTGGTTTTTGTTCAATTCATAATACCAAGTCAATAGATCAAACCAATTCAATTCAGACTATAATGTTGTTTATTTACATTCTCAACACACACAGTATAGTGGTGGCTCAAGAAACTTTGTTAAATAATAAACTTTGTTAAATAGTCCATAGTTCAAAAGATATAGTGGTAACTGTCATGTCCGTTCAGCAAGGAGACCAGGAGGCAGTGACTGTGATTTCAGCTCTTTATTAGGCCCCTGGAACCGATCTGGCTCCAAGGGAAAACTTGCGGCTTTTTATTCTCAAGCCGCGGCGGCTGCGGCCAATGGCACCACTTTGAATCTCCTGCGATTCGTATCCGCCAATCACGGGAGATTCTCAGCGGGCCAATCAGCGCGGCTCGCTAAACCAATCAGATCACCCCGTGCTTTGACCAATCAAAACGCGGGGTTTCAAGAATGCAAATGAATGTACAGAACACCCCTCCCCTCTTGGTTTGGTCCTACATAACGTAGTCCCGTAAGTAGGTGGGGCTCTGCACTTGCCTACTGGACCTGCGCAGGTCAGTCATTGGTTGGCTCCTGGCCAGTTCGGTCAGGTTCTCTGTGTCTCTCGGCCTCGTCGATGGAACCACCTGGCAGGCCTTGCCGGGCCGTTTGTCGCAGCTCCCTCCCGGTCAACCCGGGCTGGTTGAGCTGCGGTTCTCACCACTCCTGCCCGGTCTTTCTGGGATGGTCGAGCTGGCCTGGCTGCTTCTCCCTGGTGAGGCTTCGAGCTGGCTGCTTGCTGGTGAGTATGGTTGGTTTTCTTCTGGGTTTTGGTTCCCGGGGTATTCCCTCCCCTCTTGGCTTGTGTTAAGGGGATTTTCTGTGTCTGGTTGCGTGTTGGTTGTGTTTCTTATGGCCGTTCCCAATCTTATTTGATCAATGTGGCGTTTCCACGCTCGTCCATCGGTTGTTTTCAGCCGGTCCGAGTGGGGACCTGTCAGTTCGGTTATGGTTGCTGGTACCCATAGTGGGTCTCCGGTTAGGTTTTTGTGTAGACGGCGTCGCCTGGCGCAAAAGACCGGTGCTTGCTGGAGGAGTTGGGGGTTTTTTCAGGTTGTATGTGGGGTGCAGTCTGTCGAGTGGGGACCTTATTTTCCTCCCCATCAGTAGCTCTGCCGGGCTTTTGTTCATTGTTGTGTTCGGGGTTATATGTTGGATAAAAAGCATTTTATTTATTTTGTCTTGGATTTCCCCGTGTTCAATTTTCTGGATGGTTTTTTTCGTGAATTGAACCATCCGTTCCGCCCTTCCATTCACCGCCGGATGCGCCAGAGCTGTCAGTGCATGTCGTATGCCCCGTTCCGCTAGGAATTTTTCAAATTCCAGCGAGGTGAATTGGGGCCCGTTGTCCGACACGATGACATCCGGGAGGCCATGGGTTGCGAATAGTTTGCAAAGTTCCTTGGTTACGGCTTCTGTGGTGGTGGATTTCATGTTGCTTACCTCCAGCCAGTTGGAGTAAGCATCTACGGTTACTAGAAATGTATGTCCCTTGGTGGGCCCGGCAAAGTCTATGTGGACCCTAGACCAGGGTCCCCTGGGGTTTCCCATTCCAGGATCAGTGCTGCGGGAGGGCTCGATCTGGTTTCTTGGCAGCGTTGACACCTTGCCACCCAGGCCTCGATTTGCTTATCCATCCCTGGCCACCAAGCATAACTTCTGGCCAGGACTTTCATTCTAACTATGCCCGGGTGCCCCTCGTGTAACAACCCCAATACCTTCCCTTGCAGTTTTTCTGGGATAACCACCCTATCCCCCCACAGTACACACCCTTTTTGCAGCAAAAGTTCCATTTGCCAGTTCAAGAATGTTTTGAATGCTTCATCGTTGTCCTTTTCCAGCCACCCTTTCTCTACCCAATGTAACACCCGTGCCAGATGTTTGTCTTTATTGGTTTCTCGGGCAATGTCTGACATGGTTATGGGTAGATCAGGCAGAGTCTCTATGCTGAGGGTGCTCGTTGTGGGTGCTGGGTCGATGTCTATGTCGGGTAGCGGTGAGTGGCTCAAAGCATCTGCATGTGTAATAGTCTTACCGGGTCGGTGTGTGAGCCGGTAGCTGTAGGCGGCCAGGAATTCGGATCACCTTGTCATCCTGGGAGATAAAATGTTCGGGTTGGCCCGGTTTCCTGCCAGAATGTCCAGCAACGGCTTGTGGTCCATGATGATTGTGAAGGTGCGGCCGTAGAGGTACTCGTAGAACCTCTTCACTGCTGCGACGATGGCTAGGGCCTCCTTGTCCAGCTGGCTATAGTTCTGCTCCGGTTTGGTGAGTGTCCTGGAGAAGAAGGCGATGGGCGCTTCTCTTCCATCCGGGATTGTGTGGCTGAGGATGGCGCCGATGCCGAAGGGTGAGGTGTCGCATGTGACGGCGAGAGATAGAGTGTCATTGTATTGGATGAAGACGGCATCCGAGGTGAGCTGGTCCTTAGTTCTCCTGAAGGCAGCTTCCTCGCGTTTTCCCCAAGTCCAGGTAGCCGCCTTGTCCAAGAGCCTATGCAAAGGCTCCGCCGCGGTCGCCTTCTGGGGCAGGAAAACATTGTAAAAATTAAGCAGTCCCAGAAACTCCTGCAGTTCTGTTTTAGTCCTGGGTGTGGGAGCCTCCTTAATGGCTCTGATTTTAGTTTCGATGGGGTGGATGCCGTGCCAGTCTAGGAGGTATCCCAGGAACTTGACCCGCTCTGTGTAAAGTTGGCACTTTTCCCTCTTCACTTTTAGCCTGGTTTCCTTGAATTTGGTTAACATCTCCCTTAGCTGACCCTCCAGTTCTTGCTGGTTGGTTGCCGATACCAGCACATCGTCGAAGTAGGGCACCACCCCCTTGATGCCTTGTAAGAGTCTCTCCATGAGGCTCTGGAAAATTCCAGGTGCCACGCTGACTCCAAACTGGAGTCGGTTACATCGGAAAGCTCCCCGGTGGGTGACTATGGTTTGCGCCTCCGCGGTTTCTGCGTCGACCAGCAGTTGTTGGTATGCTTGGGCCAGGTCAAGCTTCGCAAAAACCTTGCCTCCCCTCAGTGAGTGTAGAAGGTGCTGCACTACTGGGACAGGGTAGGCGCTTTGTTGCAAGGCGCAATCTAGGGTGGCCTTATAGTCCCCGCAGATTCTCACCGACCCATTGGGCTTGATTGGGGTGACTATTGGGGTCTCCCACCGGGCATGATCAATTGGTTGTAGGATCCCTTGCTTGACGAGCTTGTCAATTTGCTCGTCAATTTTTGGCCAGAGTGCAAAAGGTACCCGTTGTGGTTTTAGGCGTCTCAGGGGAATGTTAGGGTCTAGGCTGAAGGAGATGGGGGGCCCTTGGTACTTGCCTAGGGTGCCGTCGAACACTTCCTGGAAGTCCCATGCCAGTTGCTGCTCCCAATTGGTCTCGGTGATGTGGTTGATGCCCGTGACTTTGATGCCAAGCGGCGCGAACCATTGCAGTCCCAAAAGGCTGGGCCGGTCTCGGTCCACGATTGTTAGGGGAAGCTTTGCTGTGAAGCCCTTAAATGTTACTTTGAATTGTCTGGTTCCGACTACCGGGATGCGGTTTCCCTGGTAGTCTTTGATGATTAGTCTCTGATTCTCCAGTCCCTTCTTGTGGATGGTAGGCACCAAGCGTTTGATTTCTTGCCAGGCAACCATGGAGAGGTAGGACCCGGAATCCACCTCCATCCTGCATGGCTTGCCTTCGATGCCTACCTCCACGTAGACTTTTCGGGCGTCGGTGGTTGATGCGTGGCCGATGATGACCATCTGGTGGGTTTCCTCCTTCCGCCGGGTCTCTCCGCCTCATCGGGTTTGCCTGCTCCGGTCCCATCGGCTGTCAGCTGGGCGATCTCTGGCTCTGGGGGGTGCGCTGTCCCATCTCCGCTTGTTGTGGTCCCGCCGTCTGGGGCTGTAGGCTTTCTTTAGTTGGCAGATGCAGGCGACGTGGCCCTTTTTGTCGCAATGCCAGCAGACTGCGTCGAAGAAATGGCACTCCGATCTCGGGTGGTCGCTTCTGCAACCGGCACACGTGGTCCCTGACTTACGACCCCACTGATTGCGCTGGTCGTGTCCCGCCTGGAGCCGGTGGATTTCCTCCTCCTCGTCCGAGGTGTCGGAGGTGGAGTGGAATTCGCCATGGTGGGTGGTGGTCTCGTGGTGACTTGCTTCCGGTTGAGCCTCGGTCGCCCGTCCTGAGTCAGTGATCGCGGTGCGGTCCCTGACGTCCGATCTCTGCATGCAGTTCGCCGACTTCCGGGTAGCCTCAGCTGCGGTGGCTTCAGCGATGGCGTCGGTGAGGGCGATGTCACCTTTGGCCATCAGTTGGCTCTGGAGGACTGGATCCCAAAGTCCGAGCACGACTTGGTCCCGTAGGGCCTCATCCATGTCGGAAAATCTGCACATGCCTCCTAGGTTCTGCAACTCGGCAACAAAGTTGCTGATGCTTTCGCCCGGTCTCTGGTCCCGCCGGTAGAAGTCGTGCCGCCTGATGAGGGTGGGCACGGCGGGGGTATAGTGGTTGCGGAGGAAGGGCTCGAGGTCATCCCAGTCCATCGCTTTGATGTCAGCGGGTTTCACAAGGGCTTTCGCCATCTTGAACACTGCGGGCCCGCAGTGTGTCAGGAAAACAGCTCGTTTTTTCGGCCCGGTGGCATAATTCATGTTGCTGCACTCAAAGAACATGAGGAATCTGTCCGTGTAGGATTCCCAGTCCTCGCTAGCAGGGTTGAAGGGCGTGGGTGGCGCGATGCTGGTCATCTCGTCAGTCTTGCTTCCGGCGGACACGTGCTCGATGGGGTTCAGCCTTGGGATCCCACCTTCGTCGCCAGTGTCGTGTCCGTTCAGCAAGGAGACCAGGAGGCAGTGACTGTGGTTTCAGCTCTTTATTAGGCCCCCGGAACCGATCTGGCTCCAAGGGAAAACTTGCGGCTTTTTATTTTCAAGCTGCGGCAGCCGTGGCCAATGGCACCACTTTGAATCTCCTGCGATTCGTATCCGCCAATCGCGGGAGATTCTCAGCAGGCCAATCAGCACAGCTTGCTAAACCAATCAGATCACCCCGCGCTTTGACCAATCAAAACGCGGGGTTTCAAGAATGCAAATGAAGGTACAGAACAGTAACCAAGACAGAAGAGGACTCTCTGCTACTCAACTACAAATTTCACCAGTAGCTATGAATCAGAATCTCTTATTCTGTGCCTTGAATAACAAATTAGAAAAACAAAAAAGCAAAGCATCTAAGAAATTGCCATCTTCTTACCACACTTTTTCTTGCTTTTCTCAGGACAAAAATCAGTGCGATGATCAACAAACTTTAAGTCCTCTACAGTATAATGAGCAAATTATTATAGTAATCATAAATACCAAGTTATGAGGAGTAGGTTTGCATATAATTATCAGCCTAATTAAAAACAATTCTGTATTCTCATGATTAGAAAAATCAGTCAACTGTGGAGGTTTTTAAAAATTATGCCAATGCAAATTGCAAATGCTTCTTCTTTTTCTTCTTCTTTTTTTAATCTGGTTAATGGATTGTAATTATAAACTAAAAATCCAAAAAAGCTGAATTCAAAAGATTGGCTCCAAACTTCATTAGGAAGTGAGCCAGTTAAATAGAAATTGTCATCATGTGGAACATTTTAGGATATGAATGCCAAAAAGGAAAAGAGGACACTCTTGAGATACAGCTGATTCATAAGATAATAAATACACTGAAGAGGTGTGGTTTAGTATTAGTTTCATATTTTATATTTTTAAGATTTTAGGTCCATCTACAAGATACTCATTATTTTAAAATGTACAAGAATTCTAGACTAACTATACAATGTTGAGAGGGAGGGAGAGAGAGAGAGAGAAAGAGAGAGATAAACAACCTTTTCAACAAATACAGCTGTAAAATTCAGTATATTCAAAAGACTCAAAATAAACAATTTGGAGGGAAAATAGAATTCAAACAAACTCAAGATAAACAATTTGGAGGGAAAATAGGATTCAAACAAACAGTAAGCAAATTAAATGAAAGAAATACAACAAATGAAAACAACTATATAAAACAGGCACTTGAATCATTATAAAAGCCCCAGTATTACAGAACATGGGCTATAGATTCAATTACTCCCTCACTGGGCTATAGATCCAATGATTCCTTCACTTCAAAGGCACATTCTTAACTTTCATAAAGTCTGTTTATATTTGCTCCCCAGAAAGCTGCTGGGAAAGCATTAAAGTGTGTTCTCCATAGTTTGAGAACTTACACTGTTGCAATTTTCACAAGGATGATCTTTTTTGCATGTTAATTCATAATTTTCTGCCATAATCAAAGAACTCAGATTTTCCCAAAGAAGCAATGACTTTAGCCAGTGAACACTCATGTAATTCTGTACAATAATTTCCACTTTAGTCAGACTATTCTCCCTTCTTACTGCTGCATTAGTACACCTGGGGCCACTTGAAAGACATTCTGTATTGACTCAAATGAACTCCAAACAAAAGTGATATGCAAATCTTCACCAAATATAAGTTTAACTCTGCTGGAATATGCTGTGGAAAAATTTACAAAGAATTTTAAAAACTAAGACTCTTCTAAAGCCATATTTTTTTAATTAGGATTAATGAACAACTAGAAAAAGCCATGGAAGATTATTTTTATATATTGTCACTGCAGTGACACAACAAAATGCAAAAATAAAATAAAAATGGAAAGATTCTGTAATACCCACAATGGAGATTGATTGGTGAAGAAGATGGAACTAGCAGAAATAGCAAAATTAATTTACTTGCTTAGAGAAATATCAATTACTATATTTATTGGTGACTGGAAATCCTTTGTGGACTTTTTATTTATTTATCATATTTATATAACTCTGAATTTATTATTTGTAATTTTGATGTTTTTAGTAAAATAAATGTACTTTTAATTGCTGTTAAAAAAAGACTATTAAGCCATTTCTTTATCATTCTTTCTTTTATTATTATCCTTCTTTTCTATTACCTTTGCTGTATTGCTATGACATTTCTCTATTTCTCTTATCTTTAATTTAAAATTTGCATTGTTTTTACACAGTGGAAAAACTTATTTAATCTATATTGGAAAAATGGAATGACTATATGGATGTCTGATTTTGTATTACATAATTTGGATGTGTCCCAAACTTGATAGAATGATGAAAAACTACAGCCAAATATTTAAAAGTTTTAATTTGTATTATTGTCAAATTATTTAACTTCATAACTTGATAGAATTATGAAAAACTACACTCAAATATTAAAGGGTAACTTGCTCTATTGTCAAACTATTTAACTTCCAAGCATGCCCTATACTTATATATATATATCTAACAGAAGCCTGATGATGGCAGATGAGATTCTGCTGAAACGTTGCTACAACTTTAAAAGCACCACTACTATGACATGGGAAAATACCCGAACAAAGCTAAATGCCATATATATATATATATATATATATATATATATATATATATATATATATATATATTTGCAAAAGTTAGGAATTTTGTTATAGTGTAATTAACCTCATGTGTTTCCTCAGAAGATATGTGGCTAGAGTCAATTATAGTTCAATGGCTAATGCATTCAAATGAATAAAACATGCCTCAGAGCTTACTTAAATGCAGTGTAATAAGACCACTGCATCATTTGCAAACAATAAGACTGCGATATGTTTATTGGCCAATTCGTGGTATGGATTAATTTGATCACAAAAGATTATAGTACAAAGGAGCCAAGATGTATCCCTGTCTTATTCTTTATTTAGAATTTCTTTAGTATAGTATATTTACATACTACAAAGAACCCTTATTGTAGAATTTTTATCGAATTCCTACATTAACAGAAGTAGCTATCTATCATAGGGTTTTTAAATTTTGTTCTGGAGGTAAGATTGAATGTAGAGCTAAACTCAAGGCCTGAATTAGAATATATAATGCAGAAGCTATCTTGGACAAATATTTTTCAGCTACATGTTATAAAATAAAACAAGGGCAAAAATTGAGTGTCCAGATATGAAATCTACTACCTCAACTACTAGAACATGTTTATTCAATAAAACAATTTATTATATAAATACTTAGCATTAACTTTTCACATTACACTAAAAAGACTGATGAGTTTGCACAGCATTTAACAGAAATAGTTTGGTTGCTCTTTTTCTACATAGGTACTATAATAGCTAAACCCCAATTCTTTGATATTGAAAATGTGCCATCAGTATAACTAAAAAGAAATCTAAAACAGGGATATATCATTCCAGATTGCTTTTTAAAACTTCAGCAATAATAAAACCATTACCTGGGCTATTAAGCACAGTTCAACTAATTGGTACTTACTTTCAAGTACACATATATAAAAGATGCTGCTGCCAATCACTTATTTCCCAGACTCCTGTTGATCATCTTTTATACTGTAGAGGCTTGTGAGGTACAAGGGATTGGCTCAACAGAAGCCGCCCTGGGCCAGCTAGTAAGACCTGAATTTCCAAAATAATTTCAAAGAAGCGTTCATCAAATGGGGCAATTTTAAGATGTGTGGATTTCAACGCCCAGAATTCCCCAGTCAGCATGCTAGGAATTGAAGTTCACACATCTTAAAGTTGCCAAATTTAAACAATATTTTTCTAAAGCATGGGTATCAAACTTGCTGCATTGCCGTCATGTAACATATGTCAACATTTTTCCCCTTTGTGGAGCTGGGGTGGGTGTGGCCTGTGTGTGATGCATCAGCCTTGGCAGGCCACCAGTTTGACACCCCTGTTCTAAAGAGGTAAAATATTAGGGGGAACATTTTTTATTAAAAATCATGAGCTACCAGACTCCTCCTGATTTTCAACTACTGCAATGTCTAAGGAAGCAAAAACACGATTAGTTCTATATTCCTCCCTGTTTTAAATGCATCAATCCATACTAGTTGTGTATTCTATTGCTAATCTTAAATTATCCTTGGAATACATTACAATAAAGAAGGTTAGGATTTTCTGATTCATTTTACCATGTGCTAGATCTGCAAGTCAGTAATATCTATTTTGACTGGGATTCATTTGGATGGGGAGAGTATCATCTTCCAGATGTCCAAACAGCCTGGTAAACGATGAGGGATTCAGAATTGTTTAGGAACTCTTGAAAGCTGTTCCCTCTGTGTAATCTTCATAGCCAAGGATATTCATGGAGCCAACATTCTTGATAAAACAACAAATTGTAGCAGGAATCAACAAATGGAAATTCAGCTAGAAAAATGCATGGATTAAAATGATATGTCTGAGATTTTTATATGGTGACATTAGCTAAACTGTTTCACAAAATAATTACCCACTTAGGTCATCCTTAAAGAACTGGGTTTCATATGAATGGGTTATTTTCTATCTCCTCAGTAATGTAAGAAAGGGAAAAAAGGTTTTATCTTACTGATTTCCCATTTTATATATATATATATAAAATAGTCCAGTCCCCAAGGTGTGCTTTTCTCCTAAGCTAGAGTGCCCTCCAGTGGTAAGAAGGAAGTCTACATTCCAAATAAGAATTTTATTAACCAACTCTCATTTATCAGTCCAGAAAATATTGATTTTAGCAATTACCATTTCCATGTTGCTTGAGTATAGCCACACTAAAAATAATGCAGAGCAAGCAGACTCTGGCTCATGAAGATATTGTGTTAGGATATTCGCTAATGCCATTCCAGAAGATGATAGCTATTTATGAAAACATTTGATGGATTATTTTGCCATCATTGCTATTCAATTGTTATTGTTGTTCATGTATTCATATTTTACAATATTTACAAATTATCTTTTTTTACTTATTGTAATTAATTTATTTACTGTCCATGTTTTGATTACTTGTATTACAATTGCTTTAGTGGTCAACTGGAAACTGCCATGATCCTTGGATACAGTTGGCAGTATAAGTATAGAATGGATAGATGCATGCATGCATGCATGTATTTGCATGTGATTGCTTGTCACCTTTGCCTTGAGATTGGAGAGACTGGTTTCTCACCATAGCCATTTCTTTCAGCAACCTTCTGACAGCTTCAGAAAGCGGTTTGCCCTTTACAGAAGAAGTGTACTCCCCATTCTTGCCCCAAATCTATGCAGCTCCACTTATGTATGTTAGACACAAGTAACTAGAACCACGCATTTTCCAGATATGGAAAATCTCAGTCTGAAACTTTATTGTTTATCACCTACATTACAAGACTCTAATCAGATTGCTTGCCTTCTGTACTATATTAGCATACTCCAAACCCTCACAACTGATTGATCCGGACGGACAGCGACCTGATTGGTCGAAACCCCGGCCGTGATTGGAGCGCTAAGAATCTACCGTGATTGGCTGCACCGATCGCGGGAGATTCAAAGTGCTGCCATTGGCCGCAGAGCCGTGAGCCAGCCCTATATGAAGGGCTGCCGCGGCTTGTATTAATCAACTATCCTTATTCTAAATAAAGGGCTGAACTCACTATGATGGTCTCGCGTCTCCTTTGAATCAATCCACCCCAGATCTAACACTGGTGACGAGGGTGGGATTGTGAGACAAGGAGACCACCCAATATGTGGCAAGCGGCACACAGCAGCAGGCAGCATGGCCTGCATCAACTCGCCACCCGCACCCTTCATCCCTGCTACCGAGGACTGGGAATCCTATATCGATAGGTTCCAGATGTTCCTCGAGAGTAGCAATCTTAAGGATGCCAATGGCCACAAGAAACGAGCCGTGTTTCTCACACACTGAGGGCCCGCAGTGTTCAAGATGGCCAAAGCCTTGGCCAAACCAGAGGATGTCAAAACCATGGAATGGGGTGATCTAGAACCACTATTACGAAGCCACTACACCCCTGTCCTGCCAATCCTTATCCGGCGGCACGACTTCTACTGGCGGGGTCAATGCAAGGGCGAGGGGCTTGGCGACTTCATGGCGGCACTCCAAGACTTGGGCGGCCTGTGTGATTTCGCCGATCTGGACGAGGCACTGCGAAACCGTGTCATCCTAGGACTCCAAGACCCGATCCTCCAAAGCCGCATCATGGTGAAGGGTGACATCTCCCTCGCCGATGCCTTCACCGAGGCTGCCGCGGCTGAGGCGGCCAAAAAATCAGCGGCTCGGATGCGATAATCGAGCATCACACCATGACTGACGACCGGCGAGATGACTTCGACCCCCGAGAAGTGACCTGAACCCGACCGTCGACAAACAACCACACCATGGCGACATCGACTCTTTCTCGGAGACCGAGGATGAGGGGGAGGAGATCCAATGCCTTCAAGCAGCGTGGGAGCGGAGGGAACCATGAGGTCATAAGTTGAGGTTCTAGTGTGCCGGCTGCGGCAGCGATCACCCCCGGGGGGACTGCTGTTTTCTCGTTGCCATTTGCCGGAATTGCGAGAAACGGAGGCACATCGCCAAGCTGTGCTGGAATAAAAGACACTACAGCCTGCGACAACGAGAAGGCAGCCCCAGGCAATGAGATGGCAGCCCCCGACAGCGAGAGAGCACCCCCACCAGAAACCGCGATCGCCAGACGGAGAACCGCTGGAGCCGAGAGGGTTGGAACAGGCAACTCCACGAGGCAAGACAAAGGGAGGAAACACACCAAACCTTCGTTATCGGCCATTCCTCCACAAGTGATGCCAGGAAGGTATACGTGAGGGTGGGGATAGAAGACCAGCCATGCGACATGGAGGTGGACTCCAGGTCCTTCCTCTCATGGCGCACCCTCAAGCGCCTGGTCCCCACCATCCGCCGCCATGAACTAGAAGACCAAACACTAACTCTCAAAGACTATCAAGGGAACCTCATCCCTGTAGTCAGCAGAGGCCATTTTAAAATCACCTTCAAGGGCCACACCGAAGTGCTACCCCTGACGATCATTGACTGAGATCGACCGAGCCTATTGGGACTGCAGTGGTTCACACCCCTGGGCATCGAAGTAACCGGCATCCACCACATCGGAGAGGTGGACTGGGAAGAGGCACTCGTGAGGGACTTCCGGGAAGTCTTTGATGACAGCCTAGGCAAGTACTGGGGGTCCCCTATCTCATTCAATATAGACTCGAGCATCACGCCAATCCACCTTTAGCCCAGGCGAGTGCCATTTGCACTCAAGCCCAAAATCGATGAGCAGCTAGATAAACTCATCGTGCAAGGGGTGCTGGAACCAATCGATCATGCCCGGTGGGAGACCCCAATTGTCACCCCCATCAAGCCAGATGGGTCCGTGAGAATTTGTGGTGACTATAAGGCCACCCTAAACCACACGCTCCAACAAAGCGCATACCCTGTCCCGGTAGTACAGCACTTTCTGCACTCACTGGGGGGAAGCCGGATTTTCACAAAACTCGACCTGGCACTAGCCTACCAGCAACTGCCGGTCGACGCCACAACCCCAGAAGCCCAAACCATCATAACACACCGGGGGGCTTTCTGCTGCAACCAGTTCCAATTTGGAGTCAGCGTAGCACCCGGGGTTTTCCAAAGCCTCATGGAAAGACTCCTCCAGGGCATAGAAGGAGTGGTGCCCTACTTTGATGATGTTCTGGTGGCCGTGAAAAACGAAAAACAACTGGAAACCCGGTTAAGGGAGGTACTGAAGAAATTCAGAGACTCGGGACTCAAAGTTAAAAAAGGGAAATGCCAACTACGGGCAGAGAGGGTTGAATTTCTAGGGTACCTCCTAGATAAGCAAGGGATCCATCCCATAGAAAAGAAATTGAGAACCACAAGGGAAGCACCACAGCCCAAAAACAAAATGGAGCTACAGGCTTTCTTGGGACTGTTAAACTTTTACAATGTCTTCCTACCTTAAAAGGCAACCATGGTGGAACCATTGCATAGGCTGTTAGATAAAACAGCCATCTGGACTTGGGGAGCATGGGAGGAGAGCACCTTCACCAACACAAAGAACCTGCTAACATCTGATGCGGTACTAATCCAGTACAGTGAGACCCTGCCGCTAACAGTGACATGCGACGCATCACCCTTCAGAATTGGCGCCATCTTCAGCCACCAGCTACCGGACGGGAAGGAAGCACCCATCACCTTCTCATCAAGGACACTTTCAAAACCGAAGAGAAACTATAGCCAGCTCAACAAAGAGGCCCTAGCAGTTGTCGCCGGCGTCAAGAAATTTCACAAATATCTTTACGGTAGGACTTTTACAATCATCACAGACCACAAGCTGCTGCTAGGAATCCTGGCAGGGAATAAGGCCACACCGAACATTCTATCACCAAGAATGACAAGGTGGTCCGAATTCCTAGCAGCATACAATTACCAGCTGGTACACAGACCCAGAAAAGACATCACCCACGCAGATGCCCTGAGCCGCTCACCCCTGCCTGACCTGGAAGACGACCCGGCACCCACAACAGAGGTACTTCAAATAGAAACAATGTCCAACCTGCTCGTGACCGCGCCAGACATTGCCAGAGAAACAAATAAAGACAAGCGGCTGGCGCGAATCTTGAGCTGGGTCGGAAAAGGGTGGCCGGAAGGGGACAGGGACGAACTATTCAGACCCTTCTGAAACAGACAAACTGAACTTTTTACTGAGAAGGGCTGCATACTTTGGGGGGACAGAGTGGTAATCCCGGAAACATTACAAGAAAGGGTATTGGGGATGTTGCATGAGGGGCACCCAGGGATGGTCAAGATGAAAAGCCTGGCCAGAAGCTACACATGGTGGCCAGGAATGGATAAACAGATCGAAACCTGGGTAGCCAAATGCAAACAATGCCAAGAATCCAGACCTAATCCTCCCGCCGCCCCAATCCAAGAGTGGGAAACACCAAGAGGCCCGTGGTCTAGGATTCACATAGACTTCGCGAGGCCAACCAAGGGACACATGTACCTTATTACAGTAGATGCTTTCTCCAACTGGCTGGAGGTAAGCACCATGAAGTCTACCACAATGGAGGCGGTAATAAAGAAACTGAGTAAACTCTTTGCCACGCACGGCCTGCCAGATGTAATAGTGTCAGACAACGGGCCCCAGTTCACCGCACTAGCATTTGAACAATTTCTGGCAGGCCAAGGTATACACCATGCGCTAACCGCACCAGCAAACCCGGCGGCGAACGGGTGGGCGGAACGCATGGTCCAATACACAAAGAAAGCCATCCAGAAAATAGAAGCAGCCAACATACAAGACAAAATCAATAAAATGCTCCTCATCCAGCACATCACACCTAGCGCAACCACAAATAGAAGCCCAGCAGAATTAATGATGGGCAGGAAACTACGGTCAACACTAGACAGAATGATCCGACATACAACCCTGAAAAACCCCTGGGTTCCTCCAGCAAACACAGAAGGTTTAACATAGGGGACACAGTTTACACAAAAAACCTTTCAGGGGAATCACTCTGGGTGCCAGCAACAATCACGCAAATAACTGGCCCCTTATCATACCGATTAGAGACAAGCAATGGGAAATACTGGAAGCGGCACATCAACCAACTAAGGTCAAGAATAGCCACCAACAACAACCATATACCCGAGCAAGAAACTAGAAGGGGGTGAAAACAGCAAGCGCTAAAGAAAGAGTCGAAGGGAACCTCCTAGCGCAAGCAGAACACCCCCCACCCAGAACAAATAAGCCATGAATAAACCGGTCCTACTCACCAGTAAGCGCAGAGCCAACAGGGCACGAACCACTGGGATCATCACCTGGAAGGAGCAGCCAAGCCAGTTCAACCAGCCTGGAAAGATCCAATGGGAACAGCAGGAGCGGCAGCTCAACCAGCCCGGATAGACCAGGAGGGAGCTACCAGGAAAGGCCTGGCTCACTCTTCCAGGCAGTTCCATCCCAAGGAACCAGAGCGAAGAGAAGCCTTCCGAACCGGTCGAAGACCACACTGAAACTAAACCACGCAAGTCAGCGAGGCAGGCACGAAGCCCCACCTACCTGCGCGACTACGTCATGACGCACCGACAGACGAAACCAAGAGGGGAGGGGTGTACTATATTAGCATACTCCAAACCCTCACAACTGATTGGTCCGGACAGACAGCGACCTGATTGGTCAAAACCCCAGCCGTGATTGGAGCACTAAGAATCTACTGCGATTGGCTGCGCTGATCGCGGGAGATTCAAAGCGCTGCCATTGGCCACAGAGCCACGAGCCAGCCCTATATGAAGGGCTGCCGCAGCTTGTATTACTCAGATTATCCTTATTCTAAATAAACTCACTACGATGGTCTCGCGTCTCCTTCGAACCGATCCACCCCAGATCTAACACCTTCCTCTGAGAATGACTAGATAAGGCTTCATGGAACTTGGGGGGACCTCATGTTTGTGCTATTTACAGCAATATAGCAAGGATTCTAAGCTCAGGCCTCGTTTGTCCCCTCCCTCCAGCCTAGCTGGCAATTCCTCCACATCTGTAACTATCCTTTGTTAGTCATTGGACCCTCCTGGAAAGAGAGGGTTATAAAAACTACTTCAGTTATTGTATAGAACAAGAGATTGTTCTGAACTCATGTCTGCTAAAATATATTTTAAGCTCCTTCTCAGATTGTCCTTTGGATTTTACTCCTGATAAATAATGATGACAATTTGGTTAACACATCGTAGAAAACATGGATTGTTTAATTAGGGTTTTCTGGATGAATTATAAATGGATAGGTTTGAACACCACATTATACTATATAATGTCATATGGTTCACAAAACACAGTGCTTAGGTTCACACATACTAAGTCAAAAGAAGCAAACCATATTATAATTTAGTGTAATTCTCAAACTCATTGCAAGGTCCATGGGAGAGCTAATTTGTTATGCAAAGCTTGGCACAAATAAACTTTCCCTTATCGTAATACCAAGGTCTTTAGTAAGTAAAAACGAAAAAATATAAAGATTATCAAATATGCACTTATTGTTCAAAAAGTAGTGAATTGGCCACTTTTGATAGCAAGAGTACCACATTTTGGTTTCATTGTTGTTGAATACCTACAAAACTCATGAACTTTGTATATTACCCAAATCTCTCTGTGAATCAGTAGTCTCTAAATCTGATATGTAAATAATTAAATCTAATCTAATCATTTGAATCCTAGTAGGATTTATCACCTCAGAAGAGGTAACTATGCCTAAAAAATACCGTACCATGTTTTATTGAGTGTCATCCTCTCATAAGAGGGTATAATTTCTGTGAGTGCTACTTAACTTCAGATTTCTTTTAATGGAAAGAACATTAAAAATGATTAAATTACAGTGTGTGGTACAGGAAAGTGGGGATACATGAAATGATAAGCTAGTCCCAAGAATAGGAGAGATCAGTTTAGGGGAACCTATCAGGCACACTCCTGGAGATGGGCAAGAAATTTCTTTGTCCTGGAGTGATCCTCTCTTCAGCTCCAAGAAACAGAGTACAGTGGGAGTACCTCCTTCTTGCTGTTAGTTCCACCTGTGATCAGGAGATTTGCTCCTGCACCCCCCTTGACCAAATCATCAGGATTTGCAGAGAGAGGCTGCACCAGTGCTGCTTTTTGCCTCTCTCCTTCTCCCCTGTCCTAATAGTTGCAGGGCCAAGGAGACATAAGTCTTCACCTTACCCTCCTTATTGTCCTCCTCTCCCTAGCTGGGGAAGTGGAGGGTATCCACTAAAGGGAGGACATAGCAAACAAATGAGATTCTCTGCTCCCATCACCCTAACTCCAAATTGACCAGTTCCAGCCTGAGTTGTGACAAAACAAGGTAGGGCTAGAAATGTGGCCTGTCCAGACCAGTATTGTAGTCATGCCTTTCTCATAGCCTAAAATTTAGCAAGTTGCTGCCTTATTTTCAACCATTGCTTTTCTGGATATGCCTCTACGAGCCTCAGGTCATACAGATTGCCTGGAGGCCTTCGGTGCAACCTGTCACTTTGAGTCTGGTTCAGTATAATGTAGAAACTTACTTTATTGCACAAGCCTTTTTGATCTTGACTTGCTTTGGTCCTAAGCTCTAACTCAAACTAGACCACTATTTCGGCTTCTGCTCCTTCCTGCATTTCATTTTCTGGCATGCCATCCTGTTTATGCTTGGCACAACTTCTGGTTTCCTGATCTTTCATAATGCAGCTCTGGCAGCTGAAAGCACATTGGCATTATGTGGGTAGAGTAAGTGGATGAATGTCATTATGACTTTTCTCATATCCATTTTTCTCTTTTCTTTAGCTAGTAGAAGAAGCAACATAAATAAGCTTAATCACTGGATGGGTAATCCTGTTCACCTTGGGCCCACCTCTATTTTCTTCTGTTTTATGGAACAAGAATGCAATTATATCATTTTTTAAAAGTATATGTTTCAACCAATTAATTAGGAAAGCTGAATTTGCCATGTTCTCAGTGCTGATATCCAATTATCTGTTCCAGAAACATTCATTTAGTATAAATCAACATTTACATTTTGGATCATTTTTCAGTGTTTGGAGATGGAATTTGGAGATGGAATGGGAAACATTTAGACTTTTTGCCTTTGTTCTTTAAAACATTTTTTTAAGTGGGGGTGAGAAAAACAATTAAAATAAATGTTCCCATGCCTTCAATTATGTAACCCCATTATACAGTGTCCTCCTATTCCCATGCCTTCAATTATGTAACCCCATTATAAAGGGTCCTCCTGTAGCTTTGCAGAAGGACAAGAGGCTGACTTGCATCTTTCAGCCACAAATAGTGGATGAAATTCTCCTAAGACTTTTGTATGATGACCCGAGGTGTGGCACAAAGGCAACACAGCCAGAAAATAGCTATGAGTCCCTTTATTTGCTCCACCTTTGCCTCCAATGTCCCGGTTATTCTATGGCCTAGAGAAAAGCTCTCCCATGAACCTACAACAGCCTCTGGCTGCAAATAACTCCAGTCCAAATGCTGAAAGCAGAATGACTGCAATCAATCATTCCAGCAGGGCAAGATAATAAGTCCAATAATTCCAGCAAGACAGATAAGTACACAGAAGCACAGCAATAATTCACACAGACAGGAGGAAGGTCAGGAATTCAGGCTAAAACTCACAACACTAGATGAATTCAGCGATTATTCCTGACAAATGCTCTTCCCAGCTGCCTCTCCTTTCAACTCCACCCCAGATGTGCCTTGTGAAAGGAAACTGGGCCCTTTCCTTCCTTGTAAGACACGCAACCCATGTTGCTCTCTTCTGCTTTCTTCCCTGCGTGCCCTAAGATGAGGAGGGAATAGGCCTTGGTCTTCCTCTGAACCCACTCTCCCCTGTTCTACCTCTCCCCTGCTCTGGACAGCCTGGCTTTTCCCTTCCCCAGTTTCCTCCACAACCAACAGAGCCACTCCCCCGGTCTCTGTCAGCTGTTATCTTCCCCCTCAGATTCAGACTCTGAAGGGGTCATAACATTTTGTTTGAAATTCAGAGATGTAAGACAAAAAGAAAAACTCTGCTACCTCAGATTAGTGGCTTATCTAGTACAGTATTTCATTCACATAGATGCATTAGGAAGTCTATCATTACATTCAGAGATGGCATCTACCTTACAGTTTATAACCTGATATCAAAAAAATAGTTTGTGCTTTCTCTCAAATTCATCAGGACAGGATTCAGCAGTCCATCTGCATCTAAAAACAAGGGTCACTCTTTTGAAGACAGCAAAGTTCACACTTTTGACAGAAAGGACCACTGGTTTGAATGAAAAATCAAAGAGGTAATCCGTGTCAAAATTGAACAGCCTTCCTTCAACAGGGGCTGGGTGGATGAATGTGTAAAAACACCACCTATCTCTCTTTACAATTTTCAGCAGTATCAAGAAGATTTCAAACTCATTTGTGATCTGATTCTGGTAACTCCAAGGATACAGACAAATCCCCGAGTGGCCTCAATAACTCTCAGAGAGTTAACAACTGACCTCTGAGTGCTAAATACAGATGATTGCAGTCATCTGCAGCTGCCACTCTGAGGTCAGTTGTCTCCAATCAATTAGAACTGAAGAACCTTCTTGGATGAGAAGCAATATTTTTCTTTTCTTTTCTTTTTTTATACAAGTTTTATTGATTTTAAATACAAACAAAATATAAGACATCAAAGTATAAAACCTCCTTTCTCAAAAATTACATATAAGTTTTAACAAGACAAATAAAACATTATTTTTTTAAGACATAGTTCCACATTATCACATTTCCATTTAGACACATATATATCTTTTCCAAATTTCTCATTGTTTCTCCCTTCACTTTTATTCAATTATATTTCTTTCTATCAAGGTTTTATTAATTCTCAATCAAGCATAAACACACAAAATACAAAACATAAAACATAAAAAGATAAAACCTTTTTAATTATCATTTATACATGTCTTTTCCAAATTTCTCTCTCTTTAGTTTTATTCCTCCAAGGTTTTATTAATTCACAATCAAAACATAACTAACCAAAACACAAAACATAAAATATAAAACTTCTTTTGAAAAGTGGCTTAGCCCCGGGTTACATCTTTTTTTACAGACCTAAATCAAATTCATGCTCACCTTATATACCATTCATATCTTATTAACCATTCTATATTTTCTATATAACTTCTCTCTTCTTTTCATTCTCTTAATTATATTTTGTTTATTTCATCTTATTTCAAAATCATTGTTTGTATCTTTTGTCCATTCTTTTCCAATCATCTATTTATCTCTTCTTTTTAGCAAAGAATTTCCCCTGTAATCACTTTTAAGGTGTGACGCCTTCCCCTAAAGTAACACTTAAAATAATACATAATTGCTATCCTGATTCTGCTTAGTACATTCTACATGTTGCATTTTGAAAAAAAAATAATAATAAACTTATGATATAGTTAAGTATATAATTTCCATTCTAATTCAAATTCTAATTAATAGTATAACTAAGCATTAATCATTTTACACATTCTCTTTAATATTTTATTACATATTGAAATCTATCACTATAAAATATTTTAATATTTTAATATTTTGTTAAGTCTTATAATATTCCAATAGACTATTTCAAATGCAAATACTACAATACTATCTTATGTACTCTTGTAGAATCTTTCTTAAATTATACACTGTCCTTTATCCTTTATCTCTAAAAAAGATATTTTGTTTCAGACCATGGCTTTTTTTCCCTTTTTCCCTCCCTTTCTTTTCCAGTTTGGTCTTTCTGCCCCCCCCCAACCTCCATCTTTTTAGCTTCCCCTCACTGTTGTAGTTCTCTTTTCAATTGCTTTCTAACATTGTACCTTTTTTTCCCTTATTTTTCTTTTTCTTGATTGTTTTATTGAATCTTAAATTCTCATTTTTCCTTCCTCTCTTCCTATTTTCTTTCTTAATCGAACTTTTTTGTCCATTAAAAATGGCTTCCTTTTCTTCTTCTTCTTCTCCTCCTTCTTCCTCAAGTATTTGCTGGTACGTAGAAACCGCCATTTCTAAAAAGTGGAAGACAGCTCCCGATGAATCCTTGCCATTTGGTCCTCTTTCTTTTAATTTTTCATATTCCATTTTTAGTTGATCTACAGATGGTGCCATTGTAAATTTTTAAGAACAAGAAAAACAAGATGTTTTTAATCTTAAAGTAATTTGCAAATGTCAAAGTTATTAATCAATCCAGACAGACAAAAATTATTTCCTCTTCTTCTCTTTGCAACTTTTCCTCCTGGGGCAAAATCCCAAATATATTTTAAAGCTGTATTACAGTTAGTTGTTGGTCTTATAATCTTCAAAGCGTCTCCTCCAACAAATTTTTAAAGATTTTTTTTTTAGTCCTTTCCTTCCCACTTATAACAAAGAGCTTGTTTTTACCTTAAAGAAGCAGGTTTTTCTGTGCTCATTTGCTTTCTCCGTAAGGAAGGGGAGTGAACTTTCCTTCAGCACTTTCGCCGCTGTAACAACTTCTTTTGGAAACAAATGTATCAATCCGAAAGTCAGGTTTCCAGGGTATTTTAAAAATAACTTAATGTCCTGGTTCAGCCAAGATAACTTCTCCTTCTGTCTTCCTCTGCACAGTCTTATCTGGTTGAAGATTCCTTTGAGGCTGCCATTTCTGACAGCTGCTCCACCGCCTCAGGAAAAAGGAGTCTAGCAGGCTGGGGAAGGGGGGTGCGATATCCCCAGACCCCTGCCTGGATCTCCTCTGTCTTCCACTGCCTCTTCGGAACAGCGACAACCCCCAAATCCAGTTGGATCGGGGGTACTTCAGTGGCGAGCGCAGCAGGGACCCGCAGAGAAGAGGATTCCTGCTGCCGCCGAAGCCTTGCAACCGGAATTCCAGAGAAGCAACGGGGAAAAAAATCAAGAAAGTCCAATTGACTTTTGGAAAAAGTACCTTTGAGGCAACCATGACCTGGATAATTGAGAATTTTCATAGACTTTCTCTCTGAACTGCATCATCATTGGTCTGGAGTCTAGGGTTCCTTTTACTCTAAACACATTGTAATTTAAAATGCCACCTCTATTACAGGCAACTGAATTGAAGGGGATAAGCATTTTAATAGGAAAAAAAATGTACCAAATCTACTTGGTGGGGGTAGACTGGCTGTACATTAGCTTTACACTTTTTATTGGACTTAAAGACTATGGAAATACTTTTAAACTTCAAATACAAGTCTATCACAGTTCAAACAATCTGAAGCCTTTACTCCATAAATCACTTTATTCCAACAGTCCATAAAGAACATGAGTAAATAAAAAGAAAAGAAAAATACTTGTTCGCATTAATAGTGGGTTTTCTGATATCTGAGTTGGTGAGTAAATCCAGCTGATTGACTGAAATTATTCCCTACTATGGCAAGTCCCTGGAGAGCTATCACTATTAAATTGCAGCATTTTCAAGGCCATCCTAATGTGAGGTGGCATTTAACCATATCATTAGTCCTTGAATGCTAAAGGCTTTTATTTTTCTCTTCAACAACAACTGACTACAGTAAGAAGATATAAAGACTCTCCTGGGTCTAGTGTGGATTTAATCTATTACCCCGTGCTGTGATCCAGTGGGGATTGGCCATATAGTCTTACAAATTGCATTGTAAAAATAGGTCTTCTGTGAAGCAGGGAAATTTTTTTCCTTCCAATGAAAATTGCAACAGGGGAGAATTGGAGACAATGATAGCTACAACTTGTTTATTTTCATGGCCAGGTCCCAGTCTGTGGCCCCAATTCCTATACATTGTGCTAAATACATGTGGAAAATGAAGAAGCTTTCACTAATGTAATTAATATCTCAGTCTTGTTCTTTCCTTTCTTTTCCTTTTCATTTCACTGATCCTCTTCCTGAAAAACAGGTTCCGGGTTTATGGAATTTGGAATTAAAGGAACAACCCAGGGATTAATGAAATATTGAGACTCTTGGCTTGATTTGACTTTTCTTAAATAAACTGCTTTAAAAGAGCTTGGGGAAATAAATCAAAATAAAATTGAATTTTATTTTAAGGGACTTCCTTGTGATAACCTTACCATATATATATAACACTTTATTTGTGGTCACAGACCAAAACACAAGTACAACAAAAGAAGAACATGGGAAAATTAGTCATGAACAATTGGTCACCAAAAACTTGACTAAGGGGAATTACAGCATTCTCCTCTGATGGTTACGGCTCTTTAAAAAAAAATTGGAAACCTGAGAAGTGATGTATCAGGAGCCATCCCCTAGACAATATAAGAACAAATGACTAACATTGGGTATAGAAGGGTCTGTTTCAAGGAAAGACAGCAACTTAGACCTGACTGCGTTATACATAGGGCAATATAAAAGGACATGCTCCACTGTTTCAACCTCAGCTCTGTCACAGGGGCATAGCCGCTCGTTAATCAGGAGCCTCTTAAATCGCCCATCCAGTAGTGCTGAGGGAAAGACATTAAAGTGAGCTAGGGAGAAAGCTCTTCTATACTTGGGAATGGTTAGAGTGTAAAAATAGGAAGCCATCCTCAGTCCGTAATTATTAAATTGGCTGAAGATCAGAGGGGAGCAAGCTTTGTTAGCTCTGGCTCATAGGTAGTGAGTGACCACAAGCCATTGGACTACCCTAAATTGGGTGTCCTTAAGGCCATAATCTCCCAGGGCATCCCCCGTAAAATCCAGCAGATGTAATTTCTTCATCAGCTCCCTCTCCCAACGAGAAATATGAGAGTCAGCCAATGCCAGGGAGAAATAGCTACCACGAACTGCCAGAAAGAGCACGCAAAACCACCATAACCTTACCATAGTAACTTTGGAGAGAAGTTAAAAGGGAGGAAAGTCTTTAAACTTTAGACTTGAACAAGATTTCCCAGAATATATATTTTTTTATTTAATAGACATTTGAATTCAGCAGTCTGCAATGTGCTTCATTATCATTTACTCCTAACTTAGTTCCACTGTAGTCTTACTTATTATGGCCTCTGTAACAATCAAGACTGTAATATTAAAGTGCATGTGCAACTGATAGCAGTGACAGGAATTTTAATGTCAATATTCCCCCTTTATATATAGCTTTAAATTACAGAGTCTTCTGATATTATTCATTTAGAGAAGTCTGAAGGGCTACTGATTTTACTGAAAAGTAGTAGTGAAGAATAAAAGCTTAATTAATGTATTTCTCCTGTACTATTTCTGATTAAACATGACATGTACACAATCTCAGAGTTAATACTAATTCAGTTTGAGAAATGTATTTTCTTAATACTCTTTATATAAAACACAAGTTAGAAGAAAGTTAGAAAAATTAAATTACATGTTTTATCCAACAATGTGGATAAAATTGTGAAATATTGAGCTTTGAAGTCTGCCCATTATTCACCCCTAGAGGGCAATGTTTGATCACACATTAGGAAAAAAATAATGATAATTTAAATCATAAATATTATATTTCTTCATGTTAGTTCTCAGATATAGGAATGTTATAGTGGGAAGAGTGACTAATATTATCCTTTTGCCCTCAACTGCATTTAGATGGCCAGTAAAGTTATTTTTAAAAAGTTGTATTTGTTGTAAAGTCCTTCTCTTAACATTAATATGAAATATAATTGCACAAACAGAGACCATCTGTTCTAAAATGTGTATACCGATTTCTGTTGAAGAAAAATTCCATCCTCCCTTCAGAGTTGACCAAGGAATAATAATGCACGGATGAATCTGGATTTAGTCATGTTTACAAATGACTCACTGAAGTTAGTGCAACTTGAGTTATGATTAATTGAAGTTTGACTGATTTCAATGGAAGTTCCAACTTGACCTGAGGATTCTTTGGTTCATAGGCTAATAATATGTTAATTTCTCTTTGCCTAACCAAGTTTCTTCCTGCCTCTTCCTACAAACTTCTGTTCATGCTTTAGGTTTCCAAATGAATGGAGGTAGATACTGTTTCCAAAGATTTATCATTTGTCATCATCCAGTAAATCAGTGGAATTGCATATGGGAAGAATCCAACCCTTTTTGCCAGATTCAAGTCTCAAAACTATGATCACTTGAATGTATCTATGATTCATATATTATATTAAATTATAATGTTGCTTGTTTGGTTCTAGCTAAGCATGATGTAGGTATCCAATTTGGATTACGGTTTGGCATGATTTAAGAAATTAGATCAGGTCTGGCTATAATTCCAAATTTTTATTAGAATTTGGTTGTGTGAAATATTATCTCTGAATCTTTTTAATGTACATTTCATTCACTACCATGTAACCATTTGTTAATGATAAACCTTCCTTTCTTCTGAAATTAAAGCTGTGCATTTCAAAAATGAATATAATCTCAAACTGGATCTAAGATGATATACCATTGTATAATAGCCATATTGTTGATTTTTCCATCTTTTCTCATTATTGATGGTATCTTTTAGCATGAATGGCATGGACTTGACAGGATAGAATATTGCGTATTTGCAGTGGTGGGATTTAAACATATTTCTACCGGTGGGCGTAGCTTGGTAGGCATGGTGTGACTTGGTAGCAGGGGAAGAATACTGTAAAATCTCCATTCCCTCCCCACCCCACTAACCTCCTTTCCATCTCCATTCTCCTGTGCAGGCAATCAACTCGGACTCAGGAGGCAGAGAATAGATGGGGGCAGAGCCAGTCAGAGGTCGTATTTGCTGGTTCTCCAAACTATTCAAAATTTCTGCTACCGGTTCTCACCTCTGCGTATTTGTTCATATGTGTATGTTTGGCTACCTAGTTTCCTTGCAATTTATGCAATTGAAAAGGATTCTGTGTTTGATTCCTTGATCCTTTTGTTTTTAGAATGAAATTTAATTTCAGCACCATTTAATTTCAGCCTCCAGAAATTTGCTTTGGCAGAAATGTGTGCCATAGCTGGGGGGGGGGGGCGGCAGAGCTTTACTAGAATCCTAGCAAGCAAGGAAAAGGAATATGTATCAAATGCTGTTTTGACTATTCCAAAGCAACCTTCAAAAGTAGACTCACCTATAAAAGGGCTTGGGGTGTTTAAGGGCAAGTGTAAAATGCCACTTTTATTATTGTTAGAGAAACACCCCCCCCCCCACCAAGAAGTGCATGCTGCTGCTAAGTCATCACCCTGTGAGAGCTTGCTTAGCTGTGATCTCATGAAAGGAGCCTCCTGCTTCCCTCCCCTTTAATCTTGGTTTATTGTTAGCATTAATCCCTGTAGACCTGTAGGAGCTAAACAGGCAAGTCAGAGAACAGAAGTTCCTTCGTTTTGGTCTGGGGGTAAGTCGATCCCATTTTCTTGACAACCATTTATGTTCTGTGTCTGTTTTGTCAAAACTATAATGTGCATTCTGTTCAGTCTGTTTCAGAGTATGTTTGCTGTTTTCATCATTAACAGACTGTTTTACTGATTTTGTATCCCAGCATAATACTTTTCTCTGTCCTTTTGCTTATGATTGAATAAGCTGTGGAACTAGATGAATCACAGGGCTAAAAAATCTTTGCAAATGCTTGTATCAATTTGAACATTAATTTTGAGTTCTTTTTTTCAATGACTTCAAGCAAAATGTATTCCTTTGGCATCAGTAATGTGGTCTCTTGTTGTTTACTATATAGATTAAGTTTTCTTTTTAGCATGTAATCAGTTGGATATATATTGGAGACTGCAGTTTTCTTAGTAATTAGGATGATGGAAAGAAGAGCTGTGTTAATGATGCATTGAATTTTAGATGAATTGTTATGTTTTATTATACAAATGATTTGATTTACATCCACTCTTTTGGGTAATATATTAAGAGTCACAAAAGGGGGAGGAGAAATCACATAACCTTTATTTTGCTTTTCTTTCCATTTAAACTTTGACTGAGTTAATTCCTGTGTTTCTGTAGTTTTCCTAATATATCCTTTCAGCAGCCTATGCTTCACTGCTTGTGCTATAGGATATGAATGCTGAACAATTTTTACCAGTGAAATATTTATCCATGTTATTAGATTGTATTGCATGGCACATTATTCTCTGTATCAGACTGAATAAAGCAAGTCCTATACTACTTTGGCTAGGAGAGATAGAGTGGGAAGTTAAGCTTCTGTCATCTCTTTATGCAAAATACACTGCTCAAAAAAATAAAGGGAACACAAAAATAAGACATTCTAGATCTGAATGAATGAAATATTCTCATTAAAAACTTTGTTCATGACATAGTTGAATGTGCTGACAACACAATCACACAAAAATTATCAATGGAAATTAAATTTAGCAACCCATGGAGGTCTGGATTTGAAGTTACACTCAAAATTAAAGTTGAAAAAAACACTATAGGCTGATCCAACTTTGATGTAATGTCCTTAAAACAAGTCAAAATGAGGCTCAGTACTGTGTGTGGCCTCCATGTGCCTGTGTGACCTCCCTACAATGCCTGGGCATGCTCCTGATGAGGTGGCAGATGGTCTCTTGAGGGATCTCTTTCCACCCCTGAACTAAAGCATCCCCCAACTCCTGGACAGTCTGTGGTGCAATGTGGCGTTGGTGGATGAAGCGAGACATGATGTCCCAGATGTGCTTAATTGGATTCAGGTCTGAGGAATGGGCGGACCAGTCCATAGCATCGATGCCTTCGTCTTGCAGGAACTGCTGACACACTCCAGCCACATGAGGTCTAGAATTGTCTTGCATTAGGTGGAACCCAGGGCCAAACTGCACCAGAATATGGTCTCACAAGAGGTCTGAGGTTCTCATCTCAGTACCTAATGGCAGTCAGGCTATCTGGCAAGCATATGGAAGGCTGTGCGGCCTCCTAAAGAAATGCCACCCCACACCATTACTGACCCACTGCCAAACCAGTTATGCTGGAGGATGTTGTAGGCAGCAGAACGTTCTCCATGGCATCTCCAGACCCTGTCACGTCTGTCACATGTCCTCAGTGTGAACCTGCTTTCATCTGTAAAGAGCACAGGGTGTCAGTGACAAATTTGGCAATCTTGGTGTTCTCTGGCAAACGCCAAATGTCCTGCATGGTGTTGGGCTGTAAGCACAATCCCCACCTGTAGATGTCGGGTCCTCATACCACCCTCATGGAGTCTGTTTTTGACCGTTTGAGCAGCCACATGCACATTTGTGGCCTCCTGGAGGTCATTTTGCAGGACTCTGGCAGTGCTCCTCCTGTCCCTCCTTGCACAAAGGCAGAGGTAGCAGTCCTGATGCTGGGTTGTTGCCCTCCTACGGCCTGCCCCACATCTCCTGATGTACTGGCCTGGTAGCGCCTCCATGCTCTGGACACTATGCTGACAGACACAACAAACCTTCTTGCCACAGCTCACATTGATGTGCCATCCTGGATGAGCTGCACTACCTGAGCCACTTGCGTGGGTTGTACACTCCGTCTCATGCTACCACTAGAGTGAAAGCACCGCCAGCATTCAAAAGTGACCAACCCATCAGCCAGAAAGCATAGGAACTGAGAAGTAGTCTGTGGTCACCACTTTCAGAACCACTCCTTTATTGGGGATGTCTTGCTAATTGCCTATGCTTTCTACCTGTTGTCTATTCCATTTACACAACAGCATGTGAAATTGATTGTCAATCAGTGTTGCTACCTAAGTGGACAGTTTTATTTCACAGAAGCGTGATTGACTTGGAGTTACATTGTGTTGTTTAAGTGTTTCCTTTATTTTTTTTGGCAGTGTATATGCATCCAAATTGAGACCCAAAGGGAACAGTTTGAATTCCTATGTAGTCTTGATAAGTAGTAAAATACATTAATGGATTGTCCCATAGGTGATTTTTCAAAAGGTAACTGGATTTTGATTTTTTTTTTAAATGTTTCGCTTCGCATCCAAGAAGTTTCTTTTGTTCTGAAGAACTGAAGAAGCTTCTTGAATGAGAAATGAAACTTCTTCAAAACAAAAACAAAGTCCAGTTGTCTTTTGAAAAGTACCTTTGGGACAACCATAACATGGATGACTGAGAATGTTCATAGACACATTAATGTATTATGAGATTTTTACCTTTATAGAAGGCTCTAAGGATCATTTGTTTTAAATTAAAGTTTGGTAGACTCTTTGTGCCACTTCATGGGCATTTGATTTATTAGGGCTATGAAGGTACACAATTAATTGTCCATTCTTACACTGACACACAGGACTTGGCAAGAATATTTTGCAAGTCATTTATCTCTTATCTTAAATCTTAAATGTATCTTAAATCTGTTCTCTGTATAATTTAATAAACTTATATTACATGCATACTATGAAATAAATTGCATACTTTATTTCCTGGTTCTATATTTTCCCTCAGTTTCTTTCCTGAGGGCCACCTCCTTATGAAATATCAATATAGTTTCTTTTAGTGCAAACCAAACAACAGTGAAATAGAAAAAATGTGAATGATTTCAATATATTATATTACATGCTTAAAATGTTTTTTCATTTTATTCAAAAAATGTAACACATTCAATGATGTAAATGAACATCATGCATATTTGCAAAACGGGTGACAAGGGGAAAAAAAGACAAAATGGAAACTCTGTTTTCTCCCAAATGCCTGTTTATATATTCTGTTACATGTTAATTCCACATGTTTAGGAATCATCAAGATATCAATGTCAGATGGCATACTGCTATCTAGACCAATAATTATACTTCCGCACAATCTGCTTCATTCACAGCTTCCTTATTTCATGCCTGATGATTACATTGGTTTCTTGGTTGCTCATCTTTTTTGCTGTTCATTTCAGAAGCTTAATCAAAGTAACTTTTGGAGCTTAGTCTTATTTAACACCCTGGTGATTAACAGACTACATGCTGACTAGTCTAAGGCTACCATAACAAACTAGTCTAAGGCTACCAAGAGCCCACTAAGATCTAAGTTTGTTCTGTTTCCCTTTGCTGCCACCTAATGGACACCTGGATTTCTGCATCCCAGATATAGTAGCTAGTCTGGGACCAATTTGTTTTTACGTATGCTTGTTCTGTATATTTTGGACAGAATTTATCATTACAAATGTATTTCTAAAATAAACTAATGAAATAAACAGTTGTGAAATGGCTACATTCTAGAAGCTGCCAACTTTAACTGGGTTGGCATCAATTTCTGAAATGAGTTATTCATGACCATAATGTTACATTTATCATAAGAATTAAGCCACCACATCAAATTATCCTAAATTTACTAAAATGAATGCTCACCAATAGCTGACTATGAAATAAGTCAGCTTTTTATGAAATAAATGGCATAAATTTGTATTTAGACTAAGATGTCAGGCTTTACTCATAGCAGTACTCATTCAAATATACCGCTGTCAGAAAATGCTTTTATTGTTGATACCTTTAATGAACAGACATTAGTAAACAGACTACTGGAAAATCTACAACATTCCATATTTCTTTTTCCTGCCATCACATTAAAAAAAAAAAGATTGACAGCCATTTGTTTTTCAAAAGTAAGAACTGGTTGGCACCTATGTGCTACTATTATAGCAGACTTGTCTCCAGACTCTGACTTAACTCTTTTTTTTTTTTTAATGAAAGTAAGTAAACCGGCCAAGAAGCCATAGTTTGGCACAACTTCCCATTGCATCAAGTATCTTTAAGATTAATGGCTCCAAATAAGTCAGGAAAGGGAAACACTTCTGAAACCAGGGCTATCTCTATGTGAGACAAGCTGCATTAATAAAATGCTAATATATCTAACTGATCTAGAATAATTATTTTAAAACCTTAATTAAATCCATTAAATTAAATTTTATTAGTATACGCAAAGAAAATTAGAATGAACCGTCATTCTGTTTTAGTGATGCATTTTCTTTCATATATTCATATATATTTTGGCAATATATATGGCCATTCTATTTTCACAAAAATCAGAATGGAAATAGAAAAAAATGATATAAAAGGCAAACACTTGAGGTACAAATTTATATTTCAATATTTCTTCATTTTTAAAATAAATAAAATCTCTATAAGGATAGAGTAGACTAGAATTTGTTCTATCGTGTCCTCACCTCTGCTAGAGTTAACAGATAAAATAGAATGTAAAAGTTACATTCCCACCTTTGCAGTTTATCATTGCATTTTGGTCCCTCTATTGTGTCATATTTATGGGCAATGGATTGATCAGGCACATAAAGGTCACCAGTATTAAGACTTTTTTGCAGAAAGGAAGCTAGAGAATATAGGATTTCTCACTAGGTATGTTCTATTGCCACATGAATCTCATCAAGAAGAGGTCTTTCCCTACCACCAAATCATCATGCTAAAAGAAAACTATACCGGTATAATTCCTCTTTCTACCAACTGTTTGACTTCTCTCCAAGATAGGGAGGATAATCAAGCCTAACAGATTTTACCCACCTCAGTACCTGCCTTCAGTTTCTTCAATCAGCTGCATCTTTTCCCAGGGTCACCTGCAGCTGACATTGGAAAAAGAAAAACCTGTTCTAAAGAATTGCACACTGGTTCTAATACCATTTAAAGCATCTTTTTTGTCTGCACAGACCTATAAACAAATTTATCCTGGATTTATAAGACAACATCCTGGGATGAAACTAATGAAGTCATTTGCTGTTACAGTCAATAATACAGCTTGAACTTGGCTTCAAGGCAAATGCCACGATGACAGCCACAGATATGACCACAAGATAGGACAAAAATGTTAATTTGGAGTGATCAAAACACTCTCTCTCTGTGTGTGTGTGCATGTGTGTGTGTGTGTGTCACAGTAGCAGCCTTTGGCATATTTATTTGCAGTAATCTGCCTAGGCCTCACAAAATCATATAGGCATTTCTTTTGGAAGATAGAATAGAATAGAATAGAATAGAATAGAATAGAATAGAATAGAATAGAATAGAATTCTTTATTGGCTAAGTATGGTTGGACACACAAGGAATTTGTCTTGGTGCAAATATTCTCAGTAAACATAAAAGAAAAGATACATTTGATAGATATTTTTGACAAACCATGCCCACTATAAATCATTATTCATGATTTATCTTTCTTGGCAGTTATTTTTGAGTGTGCCTGTTACACAATCCCAGAATTCCAAACATTTTCCTAGCCTCCAAAAGTTGAATCACAAAGAATTATGAAAGTATTATTTATTTATTTATTTGATTTATATTGCCGCCTATTCGCCCATGGAGATTCAAGGCAGCTTACACAATGTAAAATCATAGTTAAAACAAAAAACAAAAACAATAAGAACTAACAAAAAGAATCAAATAAATTAGTAAAGTACAATAGAACAAAAATTGGGGGGAAAAAAACCAACTCCCCCCACCGCCCCGACTGTTATGTCCTGGGCATGGGCACAAGGAACGGAGATGAGACATCAAATGGTGACTTCAACTCTTTATTGTAAAATAAGAACAGAGCAAATACTTGGGCAGCAGCAGATCTTTTATAGAGCTGACTGCTGTCAAAACAACCAATGGTTTGAGTTTACCGCTTTCGCAAGCACCCAATCAGAGGGGCCCGTTAACAGCCAATCAGACTAGCCAAAAACGACCAATCACGACTCGCTATTTGCGGGCCAATGAGAAGTGCAGGATTACAAGCCTGCTGTAAAGTAAAAGCTGTTTAGGTTTGTATCGCAACAGCGGGTCACACTAGCCATTAGATGGATTCCATCCCTCTCTGGGTTCCCCAGGCCCACTGGCAAAACCAGGTCTTCAGTGCTTTTCAGAATAGTATTAATGAGGGGGCCATTCTAATCTCAGGTGGAATGATGTTCCAGAGAGATGAAGCCACCACAGAGAAAGCCCTTCTTCTAGGTCCCACCAGGTGTATCTCCCTCAAGGGTGGGACCCATAGCATTCCCTGCCTCCTTCCTCTAATGGGTTGGGTAGATGTCACTGGCAAGAGATGTTTCCTCAGAAAACCCAGACCCAAGCCATGAAGAGCTTTAAAGGTGACGGCCAGCAACTTGAATTGCACCCGGAAGCAAATTGGCAGCCAATGCAGCTCCTGCAGGAGAGGTGATACATGTGCACACTGGGGTTTATACCCTTGTACTCTTATGCAGCTTTCTCCAATCTGCTAATTAAACTGATGTTATAGTTACCTTTCCCAAATTATAGCCATTCTTACTGGGAATGATAGTAATTGCCGTCCAACTGCAGGACACCAGGCTGATGAACACTGTCTGTTACAAAAATAAACAAACAAACTTGGTAGTCCCAAAGGTGCCTTCTCAGGAGGCAACTGGATTTTCTTGTTTTTTCTTTGAAGATGGTTCATTTCTCATCCAAGAAGCTTCTTCAACTCTGACTGGATGGTGGGGAAAGGAAGGATTTAATTCCTTGCAGACAGCTGATCATTTGCATTCTTTCAGAGAGTCGTTGAGGCCACTTGGAGGTTTATTTGTGTCATCAGGGACACCTGAGTAGTGTGAATGGGTGTGAAGCTTTCTTGGCTGCAGGATGTTTTCTGCCCTTTGTTACTTCACTGTTGAAGACAAGTGCAGGCTGTTGGGGATGGATCTGCGTTGTCTGCATCTCAAACTGAAGTGCAAATGGTTCCTATAGTCTGCATTTTTTCTGGAAATCCGTTCATACTCCCACACCATTCGAAGTGTGTTCATCCCAAAGTACATAGCTAAAAGTCTGTAGATGTTCTTAGTCATCCAGACCATGGTTGTCCCAAGGGTGCTTTTTTAGGAGACAACTGGACTTTCTTGTTTTTTTCTTTGAAGATGTTTTACTTCTTATCCAAGAAATTTGTTCAGCTCTTCCATTCCCCACCATCCAGTCAGAGCTGAAAAAGTTCCTTGGATGAGAAGCAAAATGTCTTCAAAGAAAAACAAGAAAGTCCAGTTGCTTCCTGAAAAGCATCTTTGGGACAACCAGGACCTGGATGACTGAGAATCTCCATAAACAAACTTGGTACTTTCAAATATTGTCAATAAACCACTTCCTTTTTTGCATTCTTAAGCTCTTAAGCTAAATGTGTCTATCCAGAGAAATATACAAAATATATAAAGAAATGCAATTCTTAACAAGATTTGGAATCTAGTAGTTGACTAGGGATCAAGCACAGTTTCAAATATACTGGATTTTAAAGGTTTTATAGACTGAAAATGTCATTCTTTAGCAGCTGAGTCCATTTTTTTTAACCATGCTTGAATTAATCTTTGATGTTTGATTCTGGGGCGCTCAAAAATTGTGTAACTCCACAATTTTTCATTATAGGTGGCAAATACTATTTCAGTGGGAAATGAAAGCCTTAACTACTTGCCACAAAAATGTGTTTTTTTCTTCCACTTTTTTTCCCTGTGCAATAATGATTCCCTTTGTTCAAAATGTCCCTCTTTTTAACAAAAGATTCCATTTGGCCATTGGCAAATGCAGTCATGTGTATAAACACTTTTGCTATTCCTGAAAAAGAAGAAAGTGATGGAAGAGTGATGGTGCTTCAGCCTGTGAGCAATGTTGGGCTTTGCACTGATCTTCCAATTCAGTGTGTTTGCTCACAACAGGACATTTTCAGAGCTTCCATTTAGAAATGCTTTCAGAACTCTCTTTAATTGCAGAAATTATTGTTAAGTATAGCTGAAAAAAAAACTCCTGATATGTTTGCATTTTGTCCCATAAAGGGCTTCTACCTGTGTAAGTCAAATGTAGCCATGGTGATAAATAGAGTTACTGAGAAGATCTGAATTCAGTATGGAATTAAGAGCTCCCTGGAAGATCTATAGATAATGGTAGTGGGACAATTAAAATTAGTCAACATCTTTGTTCTGTCCCTAATTAGCATTCTTGAGATCCCCGCGCTTTGATTGGCCAAAGCGTGGGGCATTCTGATTGGTCAGGCGAGCTGCGCCGATTGGCTCGCTGAGAATCTCCCGCGATCGGTCCATTCGAATCGCGGAAGATTCAAAGCGGTGCCATTGGCCGCGGCCGCCGCGGCTAAAGGAATAAAAGCCGCGAGCTTTTTCCTTTGCCCCAGTGTGGTTCCAACTTTAAATAAAAGAGCAAGTTTTGAAGTCACTGACTCCTGGCATCATTTCGCGGACACAACACTGGCGACGAGGATGGGATCCAGACCCTGAACCGAACCACGTGTCCGACGGAAGCCAGACGAACCACCACGATGGCGAAAATCGCACCACCCGCACCCTTCAACCCCGCCACCGAGGACTGGGAATCGTACTCCGACCGATTCCGCATGTTCCTCGAGTGCAGCGACCTGAAGGACGCCACCGGCCCCATGAAGCACGCCGTCTTCCTGACCCACTGCGGGACCGAGGTCTTCAAGATGGCCAAGGTGCTTGCCAAACCCGTCGATGCGACCGCGATGGACTGGGACGTCCTCGAGCCAATACTTCGGCGGCACTATGCTCCAGAGGTACCCATCCTGATCCGATGCAACGAATTCTACAGTCGGGACCAACGGTCGGGTGAGAGCTTCAGCGACTTCGTCGCCGAGCTACGGCGCCTAGGGGGGCTCTGCGAATTTGACAACCTGAACGACGCCCTGCGAGACAGAATCGTGCTCAGGTTGTGGGACTCCATCCTCCAGAGCCAGCTGATGGCCAAGGGCAACATCAGCCTAGCAGACACCCTCACCGCAGCCGCAGCCGCCGAAGCAACCCGAACTTCCGCCGACCGCATGCGCAGACCGAACACTGGGGACCACAGAGGAAACAACAACCCAGCGAGGTTGACCGAGGCCCAACCCGAGATGACCACCCACCAGGGTGACTTCCACTCGGCATCGGGAACTTCAGATGACGAGGAGGACGTCCATCGCCTACAGACAGGCCGCGACCCACGGAACCGGCGGGGTCATAAGTCGAGGACCAACTGTGCCGGTTGCGGCGGCGACCACCCCAGGTCGGAATGCCGGTTTTTCGAATCGATCTGCCAGCATTGCGACAAGAAGGGACACATCGCCCATGTCTGCCGCCTAAAGAAGAACCGCAGCCCGGCACGATGGGACCAGAGCGACCGGAGGAGAGAGAGCACACCACCCCGGACCAGAGATCGCTCCTCGGACAACAGATGGGACCGGAACGGACGACCCCTGCGAGGCGGCGATAACCGGCGAAGAGAGGAGACCCATCAGACGGTCACCATCGGCCACGCCATAACCAATGACGCCCGGAAGGTCCACGTGGAGGTAGGCATCGAGGGCCAGCCATGCAAAATGGAGGTGGACTCCGGGTCCTACCTCTCCATGATAGCATGGCATGAAATAAAGCGCTTGGTGCCTACCCTCCAAAGGAGGAACATAGACAGCCAGAGACTCATTGTAAAGGACTACCAGGGAAACCGCATCCCGGTAGTCGGAACCAAACACTTCAACATCACATATAAAGGGCACACCGAAAGACTTCCCCTGACAATCGTCGACCGCGACCGCCCAAGCCTACTGGGACTGCAATGGTTCACCCCGCTCGGCATCGCAATCACGGGAGCCGACCACGTCACCAACGACAGCTGGGAGCAGCAACTGGCTCAGGAATTCAAAGAGGTCTTCGACGAAAACCTAGGCAAGTACCGAGGGCCTCTTATATCTTTCAACCTAGACCCAAACGTCCCCCCAAAACGCCTGAAACCAAGGCGGGTGCCATTCGCACTTAAACCCAAGATAGACGAGCAAATTGACAAGCTCGTCAAGCAAGGGGTCCTACAGCCAATAGACCACGCCCGGTGGGAGACCCCTATAGTCACCCCGATCAAGCCCGATGGGTCGGTGAGGATCTGTGGGAACTATAAGGCCACCCTAAATGGCGCGCTACAACAAAGCGCCTACCCCGTCCCAGTAGTGCAACACCTACTGCACTCACTGGGAGGGGGCAAGGTTTTCGCCAAGCTCGACCTCGCCCAGGCATACCAACAGTTGCCAGTCGACGAGCAAACGGCAGAAGCGCAAACCATAGTCACCCACCGGGGGGCATTTAAATGCAACCGACTCCAATTCGGAGTCAGCATGGTACCGGGAATATTCCAAAGCCTAATGGAAAGACTACTGCAAGGCATCAAGGGGGTGGTACCTTACTTTGACGACGTCCTAGTGTCGGCAACCAACCAAGCCGAACTAGAGGGTCGCCTAAGGGAGGTCCTAACCAAATTTAAAGAGACCGGGCTCAAAGTCAAGAGGGAGAAATGCCAACTATGCACGGAATGGGTAGAATTCCTAGGATACCTCCTAGACCGTCATGGCATTCACCCCACAAACAAAAAAATCAAGGCCATCAAAGAAGCCCCCACACCCAAGTCGAAGACGGAACTATAGGCATTCCTGGGGCTACTTAACTTTTACAATGTTTTCCTGCCCCAAAAGGCGACGGTGGCGGAGCCCTTGCATAGGCTCCTGGACAAGGCGGCGACCTGGACTTGGGGGAAACGCGAGCAAGCCACCTTCCAAAGAATAAAGGACCTCCTCACTTTGGACACCGTCCTTATACAATATAACGAGACCCTACCTCTGGCCGTCACATGCGACGCATCACCCTTCGGCGTCGGCGCTGTCCTCAGCCATACCCTCCCCGACGGAAAAGAAGCACCCATCGCGTTCTTTTTAAGGACCCTCACCAAACCGGAGCGGAACTATAGCCAGCTGGACAAAGAGGCTCTGGCTATCGTTGCCGCCGTAAAACGATTCCACGAGTATCTCTACGGCCGGACTTTCACCATCATAACCGACCACAAGCCGCTGCTGGGAATCCTTGCAGGAAACCGGGCCACCCCGAACATTCTGTCTCCCCGAATGACAAGGTGGTCCGAGTTCCTGGCGGCCTACAACTACGGACTCATACAAAGACCGGGTAAGACGATCTCCCATGCAGACGCCTTCAGCCGCTCGCTGCTACCGGAACCTGACACCGACCCAGCACCCACAACGACCACCCTCAGCATGGAGACTCTTCCCAACCTGGCCATAAGCACGTCAGACATTGCCCGAGAGACTAATAAAGACAAACGTCTGGCGCGGGTGTTGCATTGGGTAGAGAAAGGGTGGCCGGAAAAAGACAACGACGAGTCCGTCAAAACATTCCAAAACCGCCAAACGGAACTCTCGTTATTAAAAGGGTGCATACTATGGGGGGATAGGGTGGTCATTCCAGAAAAGCTACAAGGGAAGGTTCTGGAACTACTACACGAAGGGCACCCTGGCATCGTTAGGACTAAAGCCCTGGCCAGAAGTTACGCTTGGTGGCCAGGGATGGACAAACAAATTGAGACCTGGGTAGCAAGGTGCCAACGATGCCAGGAAACTAGGCCAAGCCCACCCACAGCACCCGTCCTAGAGTGGGAAACCCCAAGGGGACCTTGGTCTAGGATTCACATAGACTTCGCCGGGCCCACAAAAGGACACACCTTCCTTATAACAGTAGATGCTTACTCCAACTGGCTGGAGGTAAGCATCATGAAGACGACAACCATGGAGGCCGTGATCAAGGAACTGTGAAAACTCTTTGCAACACACGGCCTCCCAGACGTCGTCGTTTCCGACAACGGGCCCCAATTCACCTCGCTGGAATTCAAAAAATTCCTAGCAGAAAGGGGCATCCGCCACGCGCTGACAGCACCAGCGCACCCGGCAGCGAACGGTAAGGCGGAATGGATGGTGCAATTCACTAAGAAAACTATCCGGAAAATAGACCACAGGGAGATCCAGGAGAAAATAAACAAACTACTCTTCACCCAACACATAACCCCAAATACCACAACGAATAAGAGCCCAGCCAAACTATTAATGGGGAGGAAATTAAGGTCCCCACTCGACAGGTTACACCCCACGTATAACCCGGAGAAGCCCCCAGACTCAAACAGCAAACACCGAACCTTCGCACCAGGCGACCCCGTATACGCAAGAAACCTAACGGGAGACCCACTTTGGATACCAGCCATCATCACACAAATAATAGGCCCACACTCGTACCGGCTACAAACAGCAGACGGACGAGCGTGGAAACGCCACATCGACCAACTAAGGTCGAGGACTACCAACCAAGAGACCACCGACACACAAACAGGCAAAACCAACCCCCACAAGACAAACCAAGGGGGGAGGGAAAACCCAGGGGACCAAAACCAAAGAATAAACCAGCCATACTTACTGGAAAGCAGCCATCACGACCCCTCGCCAGGAAGAGACAGCCAGGCCAGCTCGACCGACCTGGAAAGACCAAGCGGGAGCGGCGAAACCCACAGCTCAACCAACCCGGGAGGCCCAGGAGGGAGCTACGGAGAGCGGCCCGGCCCGACCGACCAGCCAGTTCCCACGATGGCAGCAGGAGCAGCAGAGATCCCAATCGAACCAGCCGGGATCCAACCTACGACTGAGCTGCGCAGGTGCAGTAGGCTCAGACGGAGCCCCGCCTACCTACATGACTACGCGAACCAAGAGGGGAGGGGTGTTCTGTCCCTCATTAGCATTCTTGAGATCCCCGCGCTTTGATTGGCCAAAGCGCGGGGCATTCTGATTGGTCAGGCGAGCCGCACCGATTGGCTCGCTGAGAATCTCCCGCAATTGGTCCATTCGAATCGCGGGAGATTCAAAGCGGTGCCATTGGCCGTGGCTAAAGGAATAAAAGCCGCGAGCTTTTTCCTTTGCCCCAGTGCGGTTCCAACTTTAAATAAAAGAGCATGTTTTGAAGTCACCGACTCCTGGCATCATTTTGCGGACACAACAATCTTGATATGCCTAGGCTTGAGAAAACATACAGCATCTGTTGTTTTCATTTAATTTCTATTTAATTCTCAGATCAAGGCAGAGCACCTTTGTAAACTTCCTCAACACATTTATACTCTGTTAATAAGGCAAGGCACTAGTAGAGTGTAGCCTTGTTCCTTCCTATCCATGTTTCCGCTAATCTATCCATTAATTTATTTAATATTGATTTCCATAAAATGCCAGTCTCCAAGAACACACACAAAGTACAGCTTTGTGAAGCCTTTCCTTTTATATATATGTGTCAATTTCTTGAAGGTCCTTAATGTTGCAATCTTATCCGTTATCCTTTGGAAATAAGCTCCTAATAAATGCAGAAAATCAGGCGCTGATCCCCACAACTTACCTGCCTCTCTGTTGATCAATGAAGCAGCATAAAGTTTGCCTGCTAGTTGGTGCTAGGCTTCTTTGGATTTTTCCTGTCAAAGGATGCATCAAGCAATTTCACCTTTGATTGTTCACATTTAAATACAATTCTGCTGATATTTAATGAAGCCAGCACTGGTTTTATATTGAAATTATGATCCACAAAGTAAGTATGATGCAAAAACAACTATGAGATTCATTCTCCATTCTTAAAAAGCACCCATTTTTAAAAAGAACTTGGAGAAAAAAAATAAAACTTTTATCAATCAAAATTTTTAATGTTTCATTGCTGTTTAACATACATGGTAACATCCAAACTTAAGCATTGAAAATTCCTGATTATCCAATTCTTGAAAGCACTCCCAAAAGACAAATGTTTAATGCTCTGGATATAACTACCATTCAATTTGTATCAAAGCAACACTTTGAATTTATCTTTCTTTCAGATTACTCAAGCATTAAGATTTATAAACTGATCAATTAAGTGGCTATAAAAATTAGAATCTGTGTAGCTTTATTTGCATCTTCTATATGCTCTAGTGGAAATAGAGGATAGCTCATTCTGGGCTGGAAGCACCATATACAAAAGAACAAAAGGCTATTCCTCCATCTTATCCACTCAGGATTTTTGTTAGAAAAAGACACATGCAGATGTATTTGTATTTTTTTTTAAAAAAAAATAAAGATTTATTTTAAAAATAACTTCATTTGAAGAAGAGCCTTCTTGTAAACTATGTTACTTTGCAAAAAAGATCAAGCTTTCTTCTCATACCAATAGTCCTGATTCAAATAAAAGCTTTACTCTCCTCCTCTCCCATCACCATCATGCATTACAACCAGGAAAAGAAAAGAAATAGGTAGCACAAAATATGTTTTAATTATCACATAGTTTTGCCCTAAGCCTCCTATTTGAGTGTGTATATGTAAAATGCTTTAATTTAATTACTGTTTGAAGAAAGGTTTATTCTATGCTGTGATTGCCCATTCTTTTCTTACAATGAATCTGGTCTGTACATTCTATTCAATTCACAGTTATATAATCTGTTTCAGTTTGTGTTAGCTCTGAATTCTAACAGTAGACTATTAACTTAGATGAGCAATAAGATTACACAATCTTTAGAAGCAACTATAAACTAAAATCATTACTATCTAATGAGTATGTTAGCAACTAATATCCCTGAGTTTTACATTTGGTATAAAATGTGGATCAATCCTAATAAAAATAGCAGCCTAATTATTATTGCACATTTTATTGCGATTAAAAGGATGGAATTTAGATTTTCTAAGTGATTTCCAAACTAGCTTTACTGAGTACATTAATACTGGTACTAAGAACATTAGTATCTAATGTATTTTATGATGATAGTCCTATACGCTTTGTCATAATGAATAATGTGAGATTGCACTCGTACGAGAGACTGACACGACACGGATCTGAGTTTTCTCTCTGGTTTTATTGCGGTTCTGCAGAAGCGGGTTCACATCCAAGGCAGCTGGATGGAACCCCGAGCACACTTTGCACAGCATACTTATACCCTAATTCCCCTGCCCCATCGTACGAGGGCTTGGTTCACAGACGTCATCAAACCTCACACCTTCCAGGGACACTTATTGCCCATCAACATTCCCCAGACCACCAACTGTTTGTTGATGGTTCCCCTATCAGTACTGGCGCTGCTTTTGAAACACACACGTATACAAAATGGTTCATATTGTTCTAATCCTTATCTTCCGGAAGGTTACAAAATACATGCTTTTGTAAGCAACTCTAAGCGTAAGCAAATTTACAGAAGCAAAAGTAGCATTACATTATTTCACTTATCACAATCCTTCCTCTTCTGGTTACACTTTGTTTCAAAAGCACAGAGATCTTTACTAACTTGCATTAACATTTCTTCTAAAACAAACATGAGCTGTCTCTCGCAATTGAAGGAATACCTTCCTGGTCATATTTCTCCCAAACTCCTTTTTACGTTCCCCTCCATTCGCCATCATTTGTTTTGTCAAAGGTACTCCATGTAGAATAACCCCTTTTTCAGCTTTCCCAGGCAAATGCATACATAACCAACAATTAGTAATATTTAGACCTTTCGCCGTTGCTCTTATATCTTTAATGTAGCAATTGTCTGCCCAGAGATCTTCTCCAAGATCCCCTGCTCTCTGAACATGCTGAGACTGTCCGGTTTCTGCTTCTTTAACCTGTTGTAAGACAAAAATATTCACAAGTACAGTTGAAGTACACAGAAACAGACGCATGATTTTATCTTTTAAGAGTCAGTTTCAAGGGTTGTCCTTCCACTGGGTGACTTCTCCAGGGCTTCTCAGGTTCTGGAGTTGCTTTCACACGACTATGATGAGTCCATCCACTTTCCTTCGTCCAGACAGCAGACTCAGTCGTCAGGAGTACTTGATATGGTCCTTCCCAGCTAGGTTGCAATTTCTCAGTTCTCCAAGTCTTCACAAGCACCCAATCACCAACTTCATAGGGATGTTGACTTCCTACTAGTGGTGGTCGTTGTGCTAAAAGTCCCTGTTTACGAAGAGATAATAAAGACCTGGACAGCGTCTGCAAATATTTTCTCACAAACATATCCCTGAATTCAGGTATAGGTCCCCCAAAGGTTGTCAGGTAAGGGCGACCCATTAACATTTCAAAAGGTGAAACCCCCACGTCCTTTCTTGGACAAGTCCTAACTCTTAACAGAGCTAGGGGTAAGTTTTTTGTCCAAGGTAACCCATTTTCCAACTGCAATTTTGTCAAGTGTTTCTTAATTTCTGAGTTTCCCCTTTCAACCTTCCCTGAAGACTGAGGATGCCAAGGGGTGTGTAAGTCCCATCTCACCCCTATAGCCCTCATTATCTCTTGAAGAATTTTCTGTGTAAAATGTGTGCCCCTATCGGAGTCTATTACTTCAAACATGCCATATCTAGGTATTATTTGTTCCAGCAGAATTTTTGTTACCATGGAAGCGGTAGCTTGTTTAGTGGGAAAGGCTTCTATCCACCCTGTTAAGTGATCTTTAATTACCAACAGATATTTCCATCCACCACTAGGTGGCAATTCAGTGTAATCAATTTGTATCTTCTGGAATGGCCAAGCTGCTAAAGGCCGCCCCCCTTTCTCTGTTTTTCTGGATGCACTTTTATTAACTTTTAGACATATCAAACATTTCCAGCAAATGGAATGAGCAATTGTCCACATGTTCAGACTCCAATACACCGGCTTGACAGCTTGTACTAAAGCTTCAGTTCCCCAATGACTCCCTTCATGTAAATACTGCATCACATTTCTCATTTGTGTTTCTGACAAAACTGTTTCTCCATTCCCAGTCATCCATCCTTTCTCTGTTTTCCTGCACCCTTCCTTTTCTAATCTCTCTATTACAGTTCCATCTGGTTCCCATTTGTCTTCGGGCTCTTCAGGCAACATGGGTACTAATACCATTTGTAGAGTTACCTCCCCAGCTGCCTCTTTTGCCCACTTATCTGCCCATCTATTTCCAACAATCTCCAGACCATTCTCCTTTTGGTGTGCATTTACATGAACAATGGCTACCTGCTGTGGTAATTGTAAAGCCTCTAACACTTCTTCTACTAGCTGGAGTTGCTCTATCTGTTTCCCATCTGATTTTATAAACCCTCTTTCTTGCCAGATCTTCCCAAAAGTGTGAACCACACCCCAAGCGTACTTAGAATCAGTCCATATTGTCACATCAATTTCCTCAGCTAATTCCAAAGCCCTTTTGAGAGCATATAATTCGCACTTCTGAGCCGACCATCCTGTTTGTAATGATCCTTTCTCAATTACTTCCCATTCTGAGTCACTATTGCATATCCCGCTTTCCTCATGCCATCCTCAACTCTGCTTGAGCCATCCACAAACCACTTCTCCCCTTTCGCCAGCGGAATTTCCTCTAAATCTTTTCTCACTTTTGTCATAATTTCAACCTCCAGCAAACAATCATGATCCTCAGCCTCCCATTCTTTTCTGGTTCCTTCCAAAAATTCTGCTGGATTCAAATTCTTATCAGTCCCGATAATAATATCTGGACTTGTCCTCAAAATAGTTTCATATTTCAAAATCCTTCCCTCGGTCATCCAAGTGGAAGCCAACTGACTTAATACTGAGGTTACTTGATGTGGGGAGTGTACCACTATAGCTCCCCCAAAAGTCAACTTCCTGCTTTCTATCACCAAAACAGCTGTGGCGGCTACCGCCTGCACGTAGATAGGCCAACCTCTTACCACAGGTTCTAATGTCTTACTCAGAAAAGCAACGGGCTGAAACCGCCCCCCCCTCTTCTGAGCAAGCACTCCTACCGCAACTCCTGATCTTGCAGAAACATACAGATGGAATGGGAGTTTCAAGTTAGGCAGAGCCAACACCGGTGCGGTGGCTAATGCCTTCTTGATTTCCTCCCACCTTGCTTCATCCTCCTCCAACCATTCAATGATCTCTCCTCCTCCGTGCAACTTCTGATTCAGGAACTGAACCAACACTGCATACTGATCTATCCAAGCTCTGCAGTATCCAACTAATCCCAAGGCTTTTCTAACCTCCGTCTTGTTCCTTGGTGGAGCTAAACTCATCAATCCTTTCACCCTTTCAGGATCCAAACTCCTGACTCCTTGCATGATGTAATGTCCTAAATACTTCACTTTTCTCTCTACAAATTGAATCTTCTCCTTTGACACCTTCAATCCTTGCTCCTTTAACCAGTTCAATAAAGCCACTGAACTCTCCCTAACTTTTACTTCTTTTTCTCCTGACAACAGCAAATCATCCACGTACTGAATCAAACTTACCCCTGGCTCTTTTGAAAAAATCTGCAACTTCTCTTCCAAAGCCTGACCAAACAACAAAGGACTTTCTGTATACCCTTGAGGCAATACTGTCCATCTCAATTGTTGTTTCCTCCCACTTTCAGGATCACTCCATTCAAAAGCAAACAAATCTCTGCTCCCCTCTTCAAGCGGACATGCCCAAAAAGCATCCTTCAAATCAATAACTGTAAACCACCCATCCTTAGGAGGTATCTGACCCAAAATGGTATAGGGATCAGGTACCACCGGGAAACGTGGTATTACAATTCTATTGACCCCCCTCAGATCCACCACTAGCCTATGCTTTCCGTCCTTCTTTAGTACAGCCAAGATAGGAGAGTTAAAAGGGGACATGGTTGGTGTCAGGATGCGCTCCTTTTAGATCCCAAGAAAGAAATACTCAGACTCCATGGGTAGAGCAAAGTTATCCTTTTACTGGGAAATAAAGTGGTAGCTACAAAGCAATTCCGAAACTGAGAAATTGGCGGGTAGAATGCATATACAAAGAAATAGATTTGTCCCCACCCCCCAAAGTTCAAATGATTCTTCCAATTAAAACTTTTGAGACAGCCCATGTGGTCATCTTCAGATGGTGATGAGACGTCTTGTCAAATGACCTTGACATATTTTGATAAAAGTTCGCAGTTGCGCAAAAGAGGAAAAGATAGCCAGGAAACAGAAAGTTAAAGACAAGAATCCCCCCTCCCCTTGCTAGCCCAGCAAGGAATGCAAACACCTCCAGCTCTCTTCCCATATAAAATCCCCCCTCCCACCGTTGCCATGACAGCCGAGAGAAATAATGAAATAATAGCAGATAGTCAGGAAGGGGAAGGTATCTTGAGGCTGACATTCGGACCCCCTAGAAGAAGGACATAAGTCCCTGAAAGAAAAACAAAATAATTACATGTTAACATTTATGTACATTTCTATGGTTTATCAGGATATTTGGCATGAAATTTCTTTAAAAGTTCAGGAGCCCTAAGGTCCTTTTCATTTACCCACTCAGAATGGGAAGGAGGAAAATGTTTCCAAGCTACAAGGTATTGGGTACGACCCCTCCATTTTCTAGAGTCCAAAATTTCTTTAATTTCGAAATGTTGTTCTCCCTCAATCAATATTGACACAGGGGGATCAGATTGGATTGGTCTCAAGGCACAGGTACGTTCTGGTTTCAACAAACTAACATGAAAAACAGGATGAATACGACGAAGAGTCTTTGGTAAAGTCAGTTGGACAGTCACAGGATTTATAATCCTCTCAATGGGGAAAGGTCCTACATACTTAGGACCCAATTTCTTTGATTTTTGAGTAGTTTGTAAATATTTGGTCGAAAGAAATACTTTATCGCCCACTTGATATGACATCTGTGGAGCTCGCCTTTTGTCAGCAAATTTCTTATGAGATTGGTGCGCCTCATCCAAAGCTTTGCGAACAATTGGCCAATTAAATTGAAGTTGAGATATCCAATCACTCAATGACTGGACAGTTGGGTTTTCACCAGGCAGTTCAGGTATGGGTACAAAATCTTGCCCTGTTGCTATTTTGAAAGGAGTGAACCCCGTACTACTGTGAACAGAGTTATTATACGCCACTTCCACAAAAGGTAACAGATCCACCCAGTTGTCTTGTTGAAAATTTATGTAGCATCGGAGGTATTGCTCTAGTACTCCGTTAGTCCTCTCGCAGGCTCCATTAGTTTGGGGATGGTGGGCGGAGCTTAAGCTTTGGGTGGAGCCTATTAACTTCAGAAATTCCCTCCAGAAATTAGAGGTAAATTGGACTCCTCGATCAGAGACTACACGTTCAGGTACACCATGCAATCGGTAAACGTGAAGAATGAAGAGTCTGGCTAAGGTCTTCGCCGAAGGGATCTTTGAGCAAGGAATGAAATGAGCTTGTTTGGAAAACAAGTCAGTCACTACCCAAATGACCGTGTGTCCACTGCTTTCAGGTAGATCTACTATAAAATCCATGGAAATTTCCTTCCAAGGGGCAGTTGGTCTGGCCACATTCTGTAACAGTCCTGGTGGCTTACCCGGCGGTCTTTTTGCTGAGGCGCAAATCGGACAACTCGCCACATAAGTCTCAATGTCCTTTTTCAAGGAAGGCCACCAAAACTGTCGTTTTACCAAATGCAAGGTCTTCACAAAACCAAAATGACCAGCCACTTTGGAATCATGGGTTTGTTGCAATACATGGCTTCTCAGGTTTTGTGGTACATACAATTTCGCCCCCATCCAGGCTAGGCCATCTCGAATGGTGCAGTTATTCGCATTTGCCAGAAACCACTCATCTGTCTTCAAAGCCTCCTTAAACTGTTCCATCATATCAGTGGGTAGATTTATCTCCTGGTTTCTTTTCTGTGCGCGGGTAACAACAGGGGCAGCCAGTTGTGTAGTGGAGACGATTGGCCTAATCACTTCTTTTCAGATACTGTTGTATTGAGGCATTCTAGACAAAGCATCTGCCATAAAAATTTTTTCCCCCGGGATATATTTCAAGGAGAAGTTGAATCGCTTGAAGAACTGAGCCCACCTAACTTGTTTAGGGGAGAGTTTCCGGGGGGTCTTTAAAGCTTCTAAGTTTTTATGATCAGTCCACACTTCAAATGGGTGTTTTGCACCTTCCAGAAAATGCCTCCAAGCTAATAAAGCCCAACGGACTGCAAATGCTTCTTTCTCCCAAACGGCCCATCTCCTCTCAGTGTCAGTGAATTTACGAGAAGTGTAAGCGCATGGTTGTAGTGTTCCCTTCTCGTTCAATTGGAGTAAGACCGCCCCCACTGCTACATCGCTTGCATCAGCTTGGATCACGAAAGGGGCGTCCATGTCAGGGTGTTTCAGTATTGGTTCTGCGGCAAAAAGTCTCTTAAGTTTTTCAAATGCAGCTTGGCACTCCATAGTCCAATTCAATGGTTGACTGGGCTTTGGTTTCAATTCCCCCTTTGTTTTTAGGAGGTTGGTGATGGGCATAGCTATTTTTGCGAAAGACGGGATGAATTGGCGGTAAAAATTTGCAAACCCCAGAAAACTTTGAAGCTGTTTACGAGTTTTCGGTGGGGCCCATTCCAAAACGGCTCGCACCTTTTCTGGATCCATTTCAATGCCTTCGGGGGAGATACGATATCCCAAGTAGTCGATTTTTTCTTGATGGAACTCACATTTGGATAATTTGGCGTATAGTTTGGCGGCTCTCAGCTTGTGTAACACAGAGCGTACCAACTTCACGTGGTCGTTTCTTGTCTCCGTGTAGATAAGAATATCATCAAGGTATACTAGAACACCTTTGTACAAATGTTCGTGAAGCACTTGATTGATCAATTGCATGAAAACAGCAGGCGCCCCCTGTAAGCCAAAAGGGAGAACATTGAACTGGAAACACCCCATTGGGCAGTTGAACGCAGTCTTCCACTCGTCTCCCTCCTTTATCCGGATCCGATAGTATGCCTCTCTCAAGTCCAGCTTTGTGAAAATTTTCCCCTTTGCCAGGTGGGCTAACATGTCCTTCATCAGAGGGAGGGGGTACATATTCTCTACGGATACTGTGTTCAGGTTTCTATAATCAACTACCAGACGTTTGGAGCCATCTTTCTTCTCACGGAACATCACAGGGGCCGCTACTCGAGGTCTGGCAGGCGTGATGAAACCTCGTTCCAAGTTCTTGTCAATAAACGCCCTCAATTCCTCCAACTCCCCCGGTGTCATCGGATACATCTTCGGTTTCGGGAGCATCACTCCCGGCAGGAATTCAATGCTACAATCGGTCGACCGATGGGGGGGGAGTTCGTCGGAAGCCTCTTCACTAAACACCTCTCTTAAGTCCCAATACTCCTTCAGGATTTTCTCCTCTCCTTCCACGTGTTCGGCACCCGTAGAAGCTATCTCGGCGAGTGCCTGGGACTTTGAATGGGATTCCTCCTCCCCTTCCGGATAGGGTTGCTCCTCCCCTTCCGGTGGCCGATCGGTGCGGATGCGTATCCACCCCTCTCTCCAATTTACATGGGGATTCCACTTCCGAAGCCATGGTAATCCCAATATTAGAGATTGTTCCATCCCAGGGGCCACAATAAAACACAGGATCTCATGATGGTTTCCCATGGTCATCTCTAGGGGTTCGGTTACAAAACGTGCGGGGCAACCTCCCGCCACCGACCCATCCAGTTGGCAAAAGGATATGGGCGTTTTTAGAGTTCTCAGTCCAATGCCCATCCCCTTAACCACTTTCATGTTAATTACACACCTCGTGCACCCCGAGTCCAGTAAGGCCATCATCACTCCCTCAGTCCCCGAGGTGGGCTGCCTTAACTTTATTGGGATGGTCATGGGCCCTTGATTTGGACTTACCAGGACGTCATCTTCCGAATCTGTCTCGTTCTCGTCGAGTGGGGTTGGAGGTCCCAGCTCCTCTCCCGCCGAAAGGGCGACCTCTACAACCTCTCCTGTCTTCAGCCCGGTCTCGCGGGGTTTGGTTGAGGGGTTTTTTGGCCTTCTTCCGGGGTCCCGCGCTTTCGGTGGGTTCACCTTTACTCGACAATCCACCATCCGGTGGCCCTCCTTTCCACAACGGAAACATGCCGTGGTTTTTGCTCCTGCCGCCATCCCTCTCGGTTGGGGCCCTGAGGTCTCCCGGAGACGGGGGGGAAGCGGTCTTCTCCAGGCGGGACCTCCTCTGCGTCTGTTTCTGGCTAGATCAATGTCCACCTCTTCCGCCAGCAAGTACCATGACTGTAACTCACGTGGATCCCTTCTGGAGATGCACGTGTGGTATACATCTTCATTTAAGCCATCTTTATAGGCTTCCACCAGGGCCCCCTGGGACCAACCTCGGATGTGGTGTGCCAGCTGCCTGAATTCTTGGGTGTAGTCTGCCACCGATCTCCCCCCTTGAACTAGGGTCTTCATTCTGATTCTGGCCTTTCTCTCTGCCAGAGGGTCCTCAAACCTTCTCCTCAATGCAGTCATGAAAACATCGAGGGTTTGTAGTTGGGGGGAGTTATCATTGTACAAAGTCACCACCCAATCTGCTGCCATCCCTTCCAGGGTTCTGGTAACGCATCTCACTTTGGCTGCTTCAGAGGTGAACTCCCACTCAAATTCTGCCATATAACTCCCAACTTGTACCAGGAAAAATCCCAAATCTCTTGGATTTCCTCCAAACTTTACATCTAGGGGGGGTAGGGGGCGTCTTCTAGGAGCCACTCCTATTGTTGGGGCTCCCCGGGCGTCAGCGGGCGGTTGCGCCGGTGGAAGCTGGGCAAGGGGGGTAGAGGTAGCTTGGCTCCCCCGGGCTGATCTCGCTCCCTCTTCCCCCTCATACCTTTGAGTTGTGCTGGGCTCTCCAGGAACATCCATAGAGATTTTCTTGGCTTCATCCAGCTTGCCTTCCATCTCTTCCCCCTCCTGCCAAAGCCGTCCCCTCGCACCTTTTCATCTTACAGTGATCCTGGGAGGAGGGGGGTCTTCAGGGTCTCTCCAACCAACCCCCAACGACCATCTGGGCATCTCGGCTGGGGTTTCTTCCAGAGTCAATTCAGCCAGCAGGTCAGCCACCGACCCTTCCGGCAGCGGCACGGGCTGCCCCCCCACAGCTCCCTGATCCTCTTCATCGCCGGTTGGAGACGACATGGGATGAAACCCCCTCAGAAGAAAAGTTGCTGTTTTCTCCGGGTGGGCTGATGTGGGAGTTTCGGAATTATGTCAGGATGCGCTCCTTTTAGATCCCAAGAAAGAAATACTCAGACTCCATGGGTAGAGCAAAGTTATCCTTTTACTGGGAAATAAAGTGGTAGCTACAAAGCAATTCCGAAACTGAGAAATTGGCGGATAGAATGCATATACAAAGAAATAGATTTGTCCCCACCCCCCAAAGTTCAAATGATTCTTCCAATTAAAACTTTTGAGACAGCCCATGTGGTCATCTTCAGATGGTGATGAGACGTCTTGTCAAATGACCTTGACATATTTTGATAAAAGTTCGCAGTTGCGCAAAAGAGGAAAAGATAGCCAGGAAACAGAAAGTTAAAGACAAGAATCTCCCCTCCCCTTGCTAGCCCAGCAAGGAATGCAAACACCTCCAGCTTTCTTCCCATATAAAATCCCCCCTCCCACCGTTGCCATGACAGCCGAGAGAAATAATGAAATAATAGCAGATAGTCAGGAAGGGGAAGGTATCTTGAGGCTGACAGTTGGTTCCAATAAACCTTGCTGTAACAATTGATCAATTACAGGCTTCAATCCTTCTCTACCCTTCTTGCTCATTGGGTATTGGAGCGTCCAACTTTTAACAATCCCTGGCTGCACCTTAATCTCGATAGGTTTTATTTCCATCTTCCCCACATTTTGTCCATCTGCCCAAACATCATCATGAATTCATTCTACATCCTCTTCCTTCAGAACACACATTCTTATCCCACTATTATCTCTCAACTGGAATCCAAACGCTGGCATGAGATCCCTCCCCAACAGATTCACTCCTGACTCTGGTATATACAACACCTTACTACAAACTTCTATCCCATCCATATTCATTTCTACCTCTTCCAAAACTCTCACTCTATTTTGCTTCCCACTCACTCCAGTTACCAGAATAGTTTCTTTTCCTTTCATCCTTTCATTTATGGGCTTGCATACCGAGGTACGACTTGCCCCTGTGTCTATCAGGAAAGTTAGTTCCTGACGGTCTGGACCTACTTTTATATTTACCAGTGGCTCCCCGTAGGTCCTTTTAAAGGAGCCGGAAATTCCCTAATCTTCATATAGAGCGTAACTTCTCTCAGGGTGACTGTTCTGGCACTCGCGTGCAAAGTGACCATGCTTGCCACACCTGAAACAGTTACGATCCATACCTACTCTATTAGTGCTCATCCCTTTCCCTCTAAAAGGTCTCCCTCTGGGAGGGAATCCTCTACCCCTTCCTCCAGACGCCTCTTTCCTCGGTTGATCCTTTTCTCCTGATTTTCTCACTTCATTTTTAGCAGTGCTCTGTACTGCCGCCAACATCATTTGAGATTTCTGTCTGGTTTTAATCACATCCCTATTCACAAAAGTTTGTTGGGCATTTCGAATCAACTCAGTAATCCCCTGTGCCCCCCAGTTTTCTATCTTCTGAATCTTCTTTTGACTATCTGGCCAAGCTCCCGCCACAAACTGCATTTTTAACATAGATTCAAATGCAGGCGTGTCTGATCTTACCCCTGAATATTTCTCCAAGCTTTGTCTTAACCTAGCACAATAATCCCCTGGGGACTCATCTTTTCCCTGACTTATCTCGAAGGCTTTTGTTAAGTTTCGACCCTGTAGTACTGCATTTTTAATTCCCTCAATTATCATTGTCTTCAGATCTTTCATGTTTTGTCTATGATCTGCATTTTGGATATTCCAATTGGGAGGGGCCAAGGGAAACTTAACATCCCCAGCAACTGCTTGGTTATTTCCCAATTGCAATACTCGCCAATATTCTATTGCTCCTTGTCTAATCAGATCTCTTTCTTCTCTGCTAAATAGGTGCCCCAAAATGTACATCAGTTCTTCATAAGTGTAATCATTTGGCCCCAAAAATAGTTCCAATTCTGAGCTTACTTTCTGCGGGTCCTCATGAAGACGGGGAAGTGATTGTTTCAATTCTCTCAGTTCCCCAGGCCTCATAGGTTGAATAGCATACATAGCCACGGGCTGGCCCAGAGCGTTCAGACCATTTGGCACTTCACGCAAGGGATAAGCGTGTGCCGGCCATGCCGGTGGAAAAGGAAAGTTCTGAACGTTCTGTTCCAAATCTCTTAGTTCTCTCCGCAAATGTGCATGATGTGCCGGTGGCGGGGAGGGAGTTAATGGAGCCGCTGCCGCTGCTGCTAATACTTCCTGCTGATTGGGCGGAGGAACATATATCGCTGGAGGACGATAAAACTCATCGTCAGACTCCGGATCTTTAATTTTGGACACAAATTGATCAGCCGGTGGCAGGCTGGGTCCTTCAAATTCAACGTGATACCATACTTCTAAATACGGTATCTCGGCGATTAATTTATGAGCCAATAAATAATCCTTCAATTGATTCATCCAGTATGTACTGGGTTCTCCCTCCGGTGCCCAATGGTAGGGAAATTTTGGATCCACAAGAGGATATTTTGGCCACCTGTATTTGCACAAGTAAATCATGTGCTTCTTTTCCAGATTCCGGGTATAATATTTTAGATTCGGGGAGAACCACTGGTGCAGCAGTTGTCCCAAAGGCGAATCTACCAGAATAGGTTTTCTGCCTTCTTTCTCTTCTATCTTGTCTATGCCCGAGGTTTCTAATAACCTCTTACTTTGTCCTTTCCCCATTCTCGTCACCAGACCTGTCCTCCAGCAGGCGCTGGACTTTTCTCCCTGAGAAAATTTTAAGGACACCTTTCTATCAACAAAAACCCCGTTCTCTTTAAAAAGGAACAAATTTACCTGATCACTCCGGGACCTGTCGTCAGTTCAGGTATGTGGATGTGCGGGCGTCCCCGACTCAGGTTTTCTCGTGATCCCTGATCATCATTCACAAGGTACCTTCACTCAGTCCATCCTTTTTCTCTCGATTTCTCCGAAACTTCGTTTTTGGATTGGAGATTCCTGGGACCTCTCGATCAATGGGGAGTGGGAATGCCTCCAAACGAGATGGAGTGGCCACTACTCACCAGTCCCCAGAACACCGAGGATCGCCGTGGAATGCCCCACGTTCGGGTGCCAAATTGTGAGATTGCACTCGTACGAGAGACTGACACGACACGGATCTGAGTTTTCTCTCTGGTTTTATTGCGGTTCTGCAGAAGCGGGTTCACATCCAAGGCAGCTGGATGGAACCCCGAGCACACTTTGCACAGCATACTTATACCCTAATTCCCCTGCCCCATCGTACGAGGGCTTGGTTCACAGACGTCATCAAACCTCACACCTTCCAGGGACACTTATTGCCCATCAACATTCCCCAGACCACCAACTGTTTGTTGATGGTTCCCCTATCAGTACTGGCGCTGCTTTTGAAACACACACGTATACAAAATGGTTCATATTGTTCTAATCCTTATCTTCCGGAAGGTTACAAAATACATGCTTTTGTAAGCAACTCTAAGCGTAAGCAAATTTACAGAAGCAAAAGTAGCATTACATTATTTCATTTATCACAATAACAAGAACCAGCCATCTAGAATAATAGCAGTAATTATTTCATCATCACTCTAAAATAATCCTACTTTGAAATTTGCAGATCAACATTGTATTTTCCAAAGCCTCTGAATCACCAGATCTAAATTTTTATATTCCAAAATACAAAATAGTCCAGAGGAATATTTCTGACTCTCAATAAGAGTTAGAAGCTCAGATTAGAGTTAGAAGTTAGAGTTAGAACTCAGGAAGAGTTAGAAGTTCTTTTGACAATTTAAAGCTTCATAGTGCTGAAAACCCACCTGGGGCTTACAAGTATTAGGAAATGCTGCCCATTAACTCCAAGAGAGTAGTTCAGGCCCATAAAGAAGAATAGGATGGATGATGACAGTATCAGCATTATTTTATCTCTACTCAGGTTTGTAATTTACAGAAAAATTCCAGAGCTTGGATAGTAACCAGGAGATCAAATTGTAGAAATTAAAAGGTAACCAGTAATAAACAATTATTATTTTTTTGAAAGAGATTTTATTAATTTTCTACAAACAAACTAGACAAACAAAACATTAAAACATCAACTCTCATATGTACATCCAGTGTGTCAGTTGGTTCATCAGTTTTGTGCATTCATTTTGTAGTCTCAATTACAATTATGTTACATAACAACTCATATTGTCAATCCAAACTTATATATCCTAATATCACTGAAAAAAAAGAATTTTTTGACTATACTTTTAATCATTCATGCTTTATGAGATAACAATACTTTAACCAGTTTATTCTGTAACAAATTATATAATCATACCAAATCAATCCTAAAAAACCCTTTATAAATATAATGTCAAATAACAAAGTAATAACAAAATAGCAAAATAAAGATATTCCTTACTGTCTAGCATTCTAAATATTCTATTATCATATTTTATCATCTAGCCATTGATAAAAAAGATCCCAAATTTCATAAAATTGTTTATCCTCTTGCTCTCTAATTTCAAATGTCAATCTACTCATCTCAGCACATTCCAATATTTTCTTAATAATTTCTTCCTGTAATGGTATTTTCTCATTCTTCCAATTTTTAGCAAATACAATCCTAGCCGCTGTTAATACATTTACAATCAGGTACTTCAAATCTTTACTATATATATCAGGTAAAATTCCCAATAAGAAGATCTCTAGTTTCAAGTCTATGTGTTTCTTTGTCATTTTTTCCAACCACATGCGAATTATAGTCCAATATTTTCTAGCATCCTCACAAGTCCGCCACATATGGTAATACGAGCCGGGTATCTGATGACATTTCCAGCATTTTTCAGATTTGTTCTTAAACATTCTTGCTATTCTTGTCAGGGGAAAGTGCCACCTGTAAAACATCTTATACAAGTTTTCTTTATATGCTGTTGACATTGTCATTTTATAATTTTGAGACCACAATTTTTGCCATTTCTCTAGATCAATCCCATATCCATTCTTCCCCCAAACAATCATAATTCTTCCCCCAAACAACCTTTGACTTGTTCTTCCTCTAATTTAATTCCCAGTAAATAACCATATAATTTTTTAATCACCTTCTCATCAGTACCCATCAAGATCTTATCTAAATCAGTCTGCTTATCATAGAATCCCTCCGTTTTAGAATCTTCATCATACCTTGAATGTATTTGCGCATATGAAAACCAATTCATCCTTATACCTTGTTCCTCTAAGCTTTGGATCGATTTAAGTTCACCCTTTTCATCCAATAGTTCCCCATATCTAACTGTTTGTTCCTTCTTATAAATTATAGGATCGGAAAATGCTTCAATAGTCGATAACCAAACTGGAATTTTCAAATAACATTGTCTTTTTATCTTCTCCCAGTTTAACCACAAAGACTCCTGTATATAATGTCTTCTAAAATAACCCTGTGTTCTAGTTCCCTTATAACCAAAAAAAAGCGTGCCAACCCAACAGCAAATCATGACCTTCTAGTGTCAACAATCTAGCCTTTCTTAATGTTACCCATTCTTTGACCCACATCAAACTTGCAGCTTGATAATACAATTCCCAATTAGGCAGGCCAAAACCTCCTCTAATTCTAGCATCTTGCAAAAGCTTTAGCTTTATTCTCGCTTTTTTACCTTGCCATATAAACTTCAACATGATTTTATTTAAATCTTCAAAATTGTCTTTTCCAAGCCTAATTGGTATTGTTTGGAACAAAAATAAAATTCTGGGTAAAATATTCATCTTGATTGTTCAGATTCTCCCTATTAATGACAATTGCAAGTTTTCCCACTTCTTCAAATCTGTAGCTATCTGTTGTTTGAGTTTAATACAATTATTCTCTTTTAATGTGTTACATCTTGTTGTCAAATATATCCCCAGATACTTAACCTTATTCGTAACTTGGATTTTCAAAAGATCTGCCAGTTCTTCTCTCTGTCTCAATAGCATGTTCTTTGTCAAAATCTTTGTTTTATCTTTATTTATTTTCAAACCAGCCACCTCCCCATATGTCTCTATCCTTTCCAATAACTTTGGAGCTGTTTCTAACGGGTCTTCCAGAATAAAAGCTAAATCATCAGCAAAAGCTTGTAGTTTAAATTCTTCCTTCTTAATTTTCATTCCTTTTATGCTTTTATCATCCCTAACATTTCTATTCAACACTTCCAAGGTCAACACAAATAGCAAAGGAGATAGGGGACATCCTTGTCTTGTGCCTTTTCTTATATTAATAAAATCTGTAAGTTCCCCCTCCATCATTACCTTTGCTGTCTGTTTATTATATATGGCTTCTATTGCTTGAGTAAATTTTTTAGCAAAACCCATCTGTTCCAATAGTAATAACATAAATCTCCAGTTCACATTGTCAAATGCCTTTTGAGCATCTAGGAATATCAAAGCCATTTGCTTTTCAGGATGAGCTTCATAGTATTCCAAAGTATCCAAGATTACTCTTATATTGTCTCTGATTTGTCTCTTTGGCAGAAATCCATTTTGATCTGAGTGAACAAAATTATTTAAATATTTTTAAGTCTTTCTGCTAAAATTGAAGCAAAGATTTTATAGTCTGCATTCAATAAAGAAATAGGTCTATAATTCTTAATTTGCAGTGGGTCACTCTCTTCTTTTGTAATAAGTGTAATATAAGCCTCTGACCATGTTTTGGGTATCATCTTTTTTAACATAACTTCATTCATGATTTCTAACAATGGGATGCTCAATGATTCTTGAAATGTTTTATAGAATTCTGCCGGAAGCCTATCTGGACCCGGTGCTTTCCCATTGTTTTGTTTCTTAAATGCTTCATTTAATTCCATCATTGTTATATTGCTTTCTAGCATTTCTTCAGTCTCTTTAGGTATCTTCGGTAAATTAGCATTCTGTAAATACTGTTTGACTTTTTCCTCATCAATATTCTCTTGTTTATATAGTTGCCCATAAAAATCTCAAATAATTTATTTTTTCTCCTTATTACCATAACAAACTTGGCCTTGGTCATCTATTAACTTCAATATTTTTCTTGATTCCTTCTCCTTTCTCAATTTATATGCTAGCCATCTACCTGGTTTATTTGCATCTTCAAAATAATTCTGTTTAGAATTTCTGATTTTCTGTGCCAATTCTTCTTTCTCTATTAATTCCATTTTATGTTTAATTACATCCAGCTTCAATTTAATATCTTTTTTCTGTGGCATTTTCTGTAATTCTTTTTCAAGTCTTTTATACTCGTCTTCCAAGGCCTTAGAAGCTTGCCTTTTCCTTATATTCTTTTTTCTTGTATAATCTATTATCAAACCTCTAGCATATGCCTTCATTGTATCCCAAACATTTTGCGTTGAAGTATCTTCTTTTTTATATTCTCTGAAGAAAAAAGCCAATTCCTTCTCCATCCATTGTATAAAATCTTTCTCCTTCAAAATAGTATTATTTAATGTCCATCTCAATCTTTTTTTTTGTCCCTTCCATTTAATTGTCATTGGGCTATGATCTGCCCAAGTACTTGTTTCAATATTTGTTTCTTGAATATTGGATATTAATTCTGTTGAGATCCAAATCATATCTAATCTGGACCATGATAAATGTCTATTTGAATAAAAAGTATATTATTTAGCTTTAACATTTCTTTCTCTCCAAATATCTTTTAAAGTTAGTTCGTCTGTCATTTTAAAAAAAGATTTAGGGAGAGCCTTTCTATTTTGCTTTGTTGTTGTTGCTATGTAGTCCAATTTATTGTCCACAATTCCATTAAAATCTCCCATCATAATTATATTAACATAGTCCAGTCCAATTATTTTCATGTGTAGCTTTTATAAAACTCTTCTTGTTTATCATTCGGTGCATAAATTGCAATCAAGAGTATTTTTATATTATTGTCCATTATTTCTACCATTAATACTCTTCCGTCTTCATCCGTGTAAATCAGTTTTGCTGGGATGGCCTCTTTAATGTATAGAACCACTCCTCTTTTCTTACATTGAGTCAAAGAAGTAAATATTTTCCCTAATTTTGGCTGTACTAACAATTGTTCATGTTTTTTTCTAATATGAACTTCTTGTAGACAAATTATATCAAATTTTAATTTCTCTAATTTATGAAAAGTTTTCCTTCTTTTAACAGCTGAATTAAGTCCATTTAAATTCATTGTGATCAGTTTTTTTTCTTCCATGATTATGCTTTATATTTAGGTCTAACAGCTCTCGTGGATCTCACTTCACACTGTTATTTACTATCCACCTGTCCACCTACAGCTCCTTTCTCTTTTTCAGTCTCCAGTTGTTCCTCTTGAAACTCAATTAATGAGACCTCTTTCTCTGCCTCCTCTCTTCTTCCTCCAAAAAATTCTGCATGGAAAAGTCTGCTTTCTCAGTTGAATCAATTCTATGTCTCTGCTCTTGCCACGTAAACATTAATCCTTCTGGAATCAGCCATCTATAATTCACTTCGTTTTCCAGTAGCATTTTGGTCAGAAATCAATATTCTCTTCTCATCTCTCTCATTCTTCTGGATATTTGTTTTAAAACCACAATCTCTTTAACTTTATATTTCAATGATTTCTCTCTTACTGCTTGTAATATTTGTGTTTTAATGGATTTTTTGGTAAATCTAAAATGGACTTCCTTGGGTAATTTATTTCTCATCGCATATCTTGTATAAACTCGATATACCTCATCTACTCCATCCATCATCTTTTCCTCTGTAATTTCCAAAGCATCGGCCAAAATTTCTATCATTATCGCAACCAAATTTTCTCCTTTTTCCTCTTCTATATTTTGAAATCTGAGATAAAATTCTGACCTTTCCATCTCCCACCTCAACATCCCACTTTTTTCTTGTTCAACCGCTGTTAATCTACTGTCAATATTTCCAATCTTCTCCTCTCTTTGTTTTCCTTCTTCCTCAATTTTTTGGAATCTCTTCTCATACTTGACCATCATTTGTTCAATATTTCCCACTTTTTCATCAGTCTTCTCTGTTCTTTGTTCAATATTTTCTGTTCTTTGTTCAATGGTGTCTGATTTTGTCTTAAGATCTTGGATTCCTTGCATAATCATCTGTAAAGTTACTCTTTCTTGTTCTTTATCTTGCTTCAACATTGTCTGAATTAAACGTTGTCCTCCAGCTGGTGGGGAAGCAGAGGTACAAGTAGAAATGCCAGATGGTATTGGTTTCCTGCTCATTTTAATGCTTCCAAAGCTTCAAATTCTTTTTGACTTTTAATCCAACTGGTAGAGTAGCCAATTATAATCCAAAATGGAAAAATCCAACAGTAAAAGGCCCAAAACCAAAGAAGAAAAAGGAAAAAAAGAAGAAGAAAGATCTTCAGGTTCTTCTAGACCCTAATCCAATTACGAAGTAGTCCACCATAAAAAAGGAAAAATAGAAAGGAAAAAAACAAACAAACCCGAAAATAATAATATTGATTAAGAGCAAAGAAAAAAGAAAAAAGAAAAAATTCCTTCAGGTTCTTCACACCTTAATCCAATTGAGAAGTCTCAATAATCAAAAAAGAAAAACAAAGTGGTCTAAAAACATGGATAGAAAGAGCAAAGAAGTCCCAATAAAAATAAGGAAAAGAAAAAAAGAAAAGAAAAGAAAAAAAAACTCTGAGGCTTTCTGTTCTGTCCTTTATTCGCATTCTTGAGATCCCCGCGCTTTGATTGGCCAAAGCGCGGGGCTCTCCGATTGGTCAGGCGAGCCGCGCCGATTGGCTCGCTGAGAATCTCCCGCGATTGGTCCATTCCGATCGTAGGAGATTCAAAGTGGTGCCATTGGCCGCGGCCGCCGCGGTTAAAGGAATAAAAGCCGCGGGCTTTTTCCTTTACGCCAGTTCAGTTCCAACTTTCAATAAAAGAGCTTGAATTGAAGTCACCGACTCCTGGCATCATTTCGCGGACACAACACTGGCGACGAGGATGGGATCCAGACCCTGAACCAAACCATGTGTCTGATGGAAGCCAGACGAACCACCGCGATGGCGAAAATCGCACCACCCGCACCCTTCAACCCCGCCACTGAGGACTGGGAATCGTACTCTGACTGATTCCGCATGTTCCTCTAGTGCAGCGACCTGAAGGACGCCACCGGCCCCATGAAGCTTGCCGTCTTCCTGACCCACTGTGGGACCGAGGTCTTCAAGATGGCCAAGGCGCTTGCCAAACCCGCCGATGCAACCGCGATGGACTGGGACGTCCTCGAGCCAATACTTCGGCGGCACTACGCTCCAGAGGTACCCATCCTGATCCGACGCAACAAATTCTACCGTCGGGACCAGAGGTCGGGTGAGAGTTTCAGCGACTTCGTCACCGAGCTGCGGCACCTAGGGGGTCTCTGCGAATTCGACAACCTGAACGATGCCCTGCGAGACCGAATCGTGCTCGGTTTGTGGGACCCTGTCCTCCAGAGCCGGCTGATGGCCAAGGGCAACATCAGCCTAGCAGACACCCTCACCGCAGCCGCAGCCGCCGAAGCAACCCAAACTTCCGCCGACCACATGCGCAGACCGAACACTGGGGACCTCAGCGGAAACAACAACCCGGCGAGGTCGACCGAGGCCCGACCTGAGACGACCACCCACCAGGGCGACTTCCACTCGGCATCGGGCACTTCAGATGACGAGGAGGACGTCCATCGCCTCCAGACAAGCCGCGACCCACGGAACCGGCGGGGTTGTAAGTCGAGGACCAACTGTGCCGGTTGTGGCAGCAACCACCCCAGGTCGGAATGCCGGTTTTTCGAATCGATCTGCCGGCATTGTCACAAGAAGGGACACATCGCCCGTGTCTGCCGCCTAAAGAAGAATCGCAGCCCGGCACGATGGGACCAGAACGACCAGAGGAGAGAGAGCACACCACCCCGCACCAGAGATCGCCCCTCAGACAACAGATGGGACCGGAACGGACGATCCCTGTGAGGCGGCGATAACCGGCAAAGAGAGGAGACCCATCAGAGGGTCACCATCGGCCACGCCATCACCAATGACGCCCGGAAGGTCCACGTGGAGGTAGGCATCGAGGGCCAGCCATGCAAAATGGAGGTGGACTCCGGGTCCTACCTCTCCATGATTGCATGGCATGAAATAAAGCGATTGGTGCCTACCCTCCAAAGGAGGAACATAGACAGCCAGAGACTCATTGTAAAGGACTACCAGGGAAACCGCATCCCGGTAGTCGGAACCAAACACTTCAACATCACATACAAAGGGCACACCGAAAGACTTCCCCTGACAATCGTTGACCGTGACCGCCCAAGCCTACTGGGACTGCAATGGTTCGTCCCGCTCGACATCGCACTCACGGGAGTCGACCACGTCACCGACGACAGCTGGGAGCAGCAACTGGCCCGGGAATTCCAAGAGGTCTTCGACGGAAACCTAGGCAAGTACCGAGGGCCCCTTATATCTTTCAACCTAGACCCAAACGTCCCCCCAAAACGCCTGAAACCAAGGCGGGTGCCATTCGCACTTAAACCCAAGATAGACGAGCAAATTGACAAGCTCGTCAAGCAAGGGGTCCTACAGCCCATAGACCACGCCCGGTGGGAGACCCCCATAGTCACCCCGATCAAGCCCGATGGGTTGGTGAGGATCTGTGGGGACTATAAGGCCACCCTAAATGGCGCGCTACAACAAAGCGCCTACCCCGTCCCAGTAGTGCAACACCTACTGCACTCACTGGGAGGGGGCAAGGTTTTCGCCAAGCTCGACCTCGCCCAGGCATACCAACAGTTGCCAGTCGACAAGCAAATGGCAGAAGCGCAAACCATAGTCACCCACCGGGGAGCATTCAAATGCAACCGACTCCAATTCGGAGTCAGCGTGCCGCGGGGCATATTCCAAAGCCTAATGGAAAGACTATTGCAAGGCATCAAGGGGGTGGTACCTTACTTCGACGACGTCCTAGTGTTGGCAGCCAACCAAGCCGAACTAGAGGGTCACCTAAGGGAGGTCCTAACCAAATTTAAAGAGACCAGGCTGAAAGTCAAGAGGGAGAAATGCCAGCTATGCACGGAACGAGTAGAATTCCTAGGATACCTCCTGGACCGTCACGGCATTCACCCCACAAACCAAAAGATCAAGGCCATCAAAGAAGCCCCCACCCACAAGTCAAAGACGGAACTACAAGCATTCCTGGGGCTACTGAACTTTTACAATGTTTTCCTGCCCCAAAAGGCGACAGCGGCGGAGCCCTTGCATAGGCTCCTGGACAAGACGGCGACCTGGACCTGGGGGAAACGCGAGCAAGCCGCCTTCCAAAGAACAAAGGACCTCCTCACGTCGGACGCCGTCCTCATACAATATAATGAGACCCTACCTCTGGCCGTCACATGCAATGCATCACCCTTCGGCATTGGCGCTGTCCTCAGCCATACCCTCCCCGACGGAAAAGAAGCGCCCATCGCGTTCTTTTCAAGGACCCTCACCAAACCGGAGCGGAACTATAGCCAGCTGCACAAAGAGGCTCTTGCTATCGTTGCTGCCGTAAAACGATTCCACGAGTATCTCTACAGCCGGACTTTCACCATCATAACCAACCACAAGCCACTGCTGGGAATCCTTGCAGGAAACCGGGCCACCCCGAACATTCTGTCTCCCCGAATGACAAGGTGGTCCGAGTTCCTGGCAGCCTACAACTACGGACTCATACACAGACCAGGTAAGACGATCTCCCATGCAGACGCCTTAAGCCGCTCGCCGCTACCGGAACCTGACATCGACCCAGCACCCACCACGACCACCCTCAGCATAGAGACTCTACCCAACCTGCCCATTACTGTGTCAAACATTGCCCGAGAGACTAATAAAGACAAACGTCTGGCGCGGGTGTTGCATTGGGTAGAGAAAGGGTGGCCGGAAAGGGACAACGACGAGTCAGTCAAAACGTTCCGAAACCACCAAACGGAACTCTCTTTATTAAAAGGGTGCATACTATGGGGGGATAGGGTGGTCATTCCAGAAAAGCTACAAGGGAAGGTCCTGGAACTGCTACACAAGGGGCACCCTGGCATCATTAGGACTAAAGCCCTGGCCAGAAGTTACGCTTGGTGGCCAGGGATGGACAAACAAATAGAGGCCTGGGTAGCTAGGTGCCAACAATGCCAGGAAACTAGGCCAAGCCCACCCACAGCACCCGTCCTAGAGTGGGAAACCCCAAGGGGACCATGGTCTAGGATTCACATAGACTTCGCCAGACCCACAAAAGGACACATCTTCCTCATAACAGTTGACGCTTACTCCAACTGGCTGGAGGTAAGCAACATGAAGACGACAACCACGGAGGCCGTGATCAAGGAACTCTGCAAACTCTTTGCAACACACGGCCTCCCAGACGTCGTTGTTTCCGACAACGGGCCCCAATTCACCTCGCTGGAATTCGAAAAATTCCTAGCGGAAAGGGGCATCCGCCACGGGCTGACAGCACCAGCGCACCCGGCAGCGAACGGTAGAGCGGAACGGATGGTGCAATTCACTAAGAAGACCATCCGGAAAATAGACCACAGGGAGATCCAGGAGAAAATAAACAAACTACTCTTCACCCAACACATAACCCCAAATACCACAACGAATAAGAGCCCAGCCGAACTATTAATGGGCAGGAAACTAAGTCCCCACTCGACAGGTTACACCCCACGTATAACCCGGAGAAGCCCCCAGACTCAAACCGCAAACACCGAACCTTCGCACCCGGCGACCCCGTATACACAAGAAATCTGACGGGAGACCCACTATGGATACCAGCCATCATCACACAAACAACAGGCCCACACTCGTACCGGCTACAAACAGCAGACGGACGAGCGTGGAAACGCCACATCGACCAACTAAGGTCGAGGACTACCAACCAACAAACCACCGATGCACAAACAGGTGAAACCAACCCCCACAACACAAACCAAGGGGGGAGGGAATACCCAGGGGACCAAAACCAAAGAAGAATAAACCAGCCGTACTTACCGGAAAGCAGCCATCACGACCCGTCGCCAGGAAGAGACAGCCAGGCCAGCTCGACCAACCCGGAAAGACCGAGCGGGAGCGGCAAAACCCGCAGCTCAACCAACCCGGGAGGCCCAGGAGGGAGCTACGGAGAGCGGCCCAGCCCGATCGACCAGCTGGTTCCCACGACGGCAGCAGGAGCAGCAGAGAACCCGACCTAACCGGCCGGGATCCAGCCTACAACTGAGCTGCGCAGGTCAAGTAGGCTCAGACGGAGCCCCGCCTACCTACGTGAGTACGCGACGTAAGGACTGAACCAAGAGGGGAGGGGTGTTCTGTCCTTAATTAGCATTCTTGAGATCCCCGCGCTTTGATTGGCCAAAGCGCGGGGCTCTCCGATTGGTCAGGCGAGCCGCGCCGATTGGCTCGCTGACAATCTCCCGCGATTGGTCCATTCAGATTGCGGGAGATTCAAACCGGTGCCATTGGCCGTTGCCGCCGCGGCTAAAGGAATAAAAGCCGCGGGCTTTTTCCTTTATGCCAGTTCGGTTCCAACTTTCAATAAAAGAGCTTGAATTGAAGTCACCGACCCCTGGCATCATTTCGCGGACACAACACTTTCCCTTTAAAAAAAAAAAGCTGGTGAGTAGGGATATCACAAGTATATATATATATATATATATATATATGTTTTCTTAAGTTTTCGCGGGTACTTACATGTCTGGCATTCAGCTTTTACTGTAAAAGTCTGACTCACAGAGAAACACCATACAGAAGCCTGATGATGGCAGATGAAATTCTGCTGAAACGTTGCTACAACTTTAAAAGCACCACGTGGGAAAATACCCGAACAAAGCTGAATGCCAGATATATATATATATATATATATAACAAAGCTGAATGCCAGATATATATATATATATATATATATATATATATATATATATATATATATATATATGAGCACACTGCACTTTATTTATTTATCCAAGGCTCTTATTATGACTCTCTTCTCCAGCAGCTTCAAAGCTAAGCCTCAAGTGTTGAAATATTGATAAGAGTCCAGGAAAGCACCTGTAATAATATTTTGCTGTGCTCTCCCTCTATCTTATCACGTTGAAATGTGCTTGGGAAGGAGTCTTCTTACAATTCTCTCCAATTCAAATAAAGTATTTTCAAGCCTCTAGTTGGCAGTGTTGCAAAGTTTCTTAATGCTTTCCCCCCCCCCCCCACAACCAGAAAGAAGGAGTAATGTATACAAAAGAAAAAAGAAAATAATAACAACCAAACGGAGCCTCTATCCTAAAGAAAATTAAAAAATCAAAAGGACCATAAAAATATATATAAGAGAAAATTCAATTCGGTTACCTACAAAGTCACACTAAAGTCCCCAGAAAAAAAAGTAAGAAAAAAAAACAAAAACCCAAGCCTCAATTTGACATCACTTTAAAAAACGCCGCTCAAACAGTTTCGGTCAAAAAAAAATCTCACAGATTTCTTCTTTGTTCAGGGTGCCCTTGCAAATCTCAGCAAATTTACAACACAAAAGGAATTTCTCACCCAGCCGACACACTTTCTTTCCAGCCACTTTCTTTCCGGAGCTGTCCCAACTTCAGCAGCTATGGAGGCTGCCTCTCCGCCGCCAGCAAAAGGGCTTCTCCCAGATCAGACCAGAGATTTTGCGATATCTCTGGGATCCTGGGACAGTACCCTTCTCAATCCCCGTCTCTACAGGACGGTTTAGGTCCGTTGGGACCGACCAGGGGCGAAAATATCGGCTGCGATCTCAGAGCCCCAAAATCGCAGCTGTATCGCCGAAACAAAGCTCCGCCTTCTCCCAGTAACAAACAATTATTACCGATTGTTACAATCAGTGGTACTATTACCATTATAAACAATTACAAAGACAGATTCTTTTCTGCTGGACTGCAGTTGTGTTAAAATCTGCTAAAAATGCCAGAAACCTGACACAGAAAAATGTGAGAACTAATTAACTAATATGTTGTCATTAATAACTGTTTATAATAATAGTTCTTCAACCATTATTATATCCTTTCAGAAATTTCAGCATAAACTCTGGAGAAAATGGGTTGCAGACAAGAGGATGACAGCACTTCCTGGAAGAAACCAACTGCCAACATCAGAAAAACATTTATTTTCATGGAAGTACTTGGATCGTAAGTGTTCGCTGTTCCTTTTTATTTTTATTATTCACAATATTTCATTTCTAGCTGTAACAAAGCTAGAAGGATACTTTCAGAAGCAGCTAACAAGTGAAGAGTGAAGGAGCTTTGGACCTTTAGGGAAGATTCTCCTTCATAGAATGTTATTCTTCAACTCAGACACTTTACCTCACATGGTGTTCATACAGGGTAAGAGAACAGTGGTGATATTCAAAAATTTTTACTACCGAACTTCTGGTTTGTTCATCATCGGACTCAGAGTGGAATCCACGATTGTGTGTGGTTTCACCCTGAGCTCACTTGCTGGAGGGTCCCGTTTGAAACCAGAACAACCCTGGAAGGATGATGAAGAAGGGGGGAATCACCTGGGAGGGTTGAGGGGAGCTGCAACTCCCCTCCCTGATAGGAAAAATCCCTCCCAAAGGCAAGCTGCAGCCATGGTCCTAAAGTGGCCACCACAAAGATGAAGAACACCACAGAGACAAAGATTGTGCTGGAGCGGAGAAACAGCAAGCGGAGTATGAACCAGGCAAAACACTGGATTTTGAGGTATCCTGGTATTAAAAAATAAAGGACTATTTTGGAGAAAAGTGTGTGGAAGCAGCGACCAGAGAAAGTGAGAAGGAAATTGGATTTTATAAAATTGGCTTGAATTATTGTATTGGATTAACTGGGAGGAGAAAATTTAAAGGAAAATATTTGAACACAACAAAGGTTTAGAAATTAAACTGGACAACTATTGGCACTTAAAGGGCATAACTAAATGCTGAAATTGAGTATGTTAAAAAGAAAAGAAATAATAGCTAATGATTGAAATTAGTGAACTTAATAAAAGTACTATATTTAATAAAGAAAGTTAAAGTTAAGGAAGGAGTGGATTGTAGAAAAGACTCAAGAGCACCACCTGATGGTACAGGAAAAATTGCAGTGACTCTTTAAAAAGTGCTTAGTCTTTCTAAGAAATTGGACTTTGGAACTTAAAAGAAAGTACAAGAAACTCCATTATAGTAAAATAAAAATCCTGGAAAGGGACATCAGAATATTTCAAAGGGGAAGATATTTGAAAATATTGCCATAAAACTACCCAGTGACTATGGGAAACAGTTGGGAAAGGGCTAATTAGAAGACCTGGAACAAAGACTTAAGGACATTGATTGTTGAAAATAAACTTAAAGGACATTGGCTGAAATAATATACTGGACTTTGGGATTGAATACATCTATTAAGGAATAGGAATACGTCTATTAAAGAAGAGAAAAGAAAGGGGAAAAGGAGAAGATATAATGGAGGACTTATTTGTTTAAATAAGATTGGACTTGCAAGATATACGGGAAATGATGAAAATTAAACTTGAAATGTGCAATTACATTTTACAGAAATTAGAAATGGCAACTCAGCTTGTAGAAGAATAAAGTAAACCAGAAGGGGAGGAGTTTAACAAAGAAGAAGCCAGCTTTGAAGAACACAGGGAGCAACAAGCAGGAGGGAAAGGGGAGAATGGTTCAGAAAATGAAAAAAAGGAGAGGGAAAAAGCAGAAAAGGGAAGTACAAAAGAAAGATCGAAAGAAAAAGGGAGATAAATGTATTAATTGGAATGAGAAATGGAGGGGAATAAGAATGGGGAGAAAGAGAATTAAGAGAAAGAACCAGAAAATAAAAAGAACCAGGAAGCAAACAAGGATGAAAAGAAATTACATTGTTAAAAGAGTGAGAGATAATGGGTAAAAAAAAGGATAGGGAAAGATTCCGCAAGGTAATATGTTGTGACATATAAGAATAAGTACTAAAAATAGATAAATATGTAACTGATATGGTGGGGTGTTTTTTTCTTTCTTTTTTCTATTAAAGGATTATAGCTACATTAGACATGGAACTTAATGAAATAAATATGGAATTGGGAATTTATAATAGGAATATTATATATTAATTGATGATTAGCAATGTATAAGAAAAGGAAAAAAGGGGGAAATGATGAAATGAGAACCATTATGGAAAGATTAATATCAGTTGCTATAATTAATTGGTTAGATTAATACTTTTGTAATGTATAAGGTGACTGAGAAAATGTAATGTGGAATAGATATATCGGGTTTTCTCCCGCGTAAGATTGGAAGTATCTAGGCAACGTTTCGATGAAGTCTCATTCATCATCTTCAGGCTTGGTCTTCAGCTCTGTGCTTCTCAGAGTGATGTGAGCTTGCAGCTGCTTCTTCCTTTTAACTGCTAGTGGGGGTGTGACTTGATTGGCTGGGGGCTTGGCTGTGTTCTGATTGGGTGGGGGTGTGTTCTGATTGGTTGGGGGGTTGGCTGTGTTCTGATTGGCTGGAGGCGTGTTCTGTTCAGGTGGGGGCTTGGTTGTGCTCAGGTTAGTCTTAGTTGCTGGAGGATTTGAGCTGGTGAGCTGTGATCTTACTGTTTGGCTTCGAGTTCGTGGTCGTGCTGCATCTTCATGGTGAGGGTCAGTTCACTTCATGTATGGCTCAGAGGGGTTTGAAGTGGGTAGTGAGGCAGCTGCAGTGCATCTAATACATCTATTAAGGAATAGGAATACATCTATTAAAGAAGAGAAAAGAAAGGGGAAAAGGAGAAGATAGCTCAAACACACCCTAACCAGGCACCCAGATGAAATCTAGCTTCCTAATAAATGATAGCCATCCATTTACTCAGAGCCAAGCCACACTAAAAGCCTCCAATGCAGGAAACACAATGTTGCCAGCCAATCAAGCCAAAAAACAGACAGAAGATATAAGAAACACCAATCAAGTAGCAAGGCTTCTGTATAGTGTTCATCTGTGAGTCAGACTTTTACAGTGGTTTCAGATTTAAATTTGGGGCAGCCTATTGCTGTGCCAGAATGGTTTTTTCTTCATCCTGATTGGTTGGGAGTATTGGTCTGTGTTTATTGGTTTTGGAGTTTGCTGTGTTCTGCTTGATTGGTGTTTCTAATATCTTCTGTCTGTTTTTTTGGCTCTTTTTGTATCTTGATTGGCTGGCAACATTGTGTTACTTTATTTGAGGCCTTTAGTGCAGCTTGGCTTCGGGTAAATGGATGGCTATCATTAGTTAGGAAGCTAGGTTTCATCTGGGTATCTGGTTGGGGTGTGTTTGAGCTGGAGATACGAGGGGGGATCTGTTTGTGCCCAGGTGTTTGCCTGGCTTGTGGTGTGGATATTGTTTTGTTTCTGAGTTCAGGCTTCCAAATGATTGATAGTTTGGTGGAATCATCTCTTCTATTCATGCTTTCTGATCTTTTCTCAATCTCTATGGATTCTCTGATGATTCTGTGGCTGGGGTTTTCTATAGTGGCTAGGGTTTTGGTGCCATTGAAGTTGATGCTATGACCTGTGGCTTCGATGTGTTGTACTAGTGAGGAAGTGTGTTCCAGCTTTTTGACTGCATTTTTGTGTTCCTCCAAGCGGGTACTTATTCTTCTATTGGTCTGTCCAATGTATGTGGCGGGCATGATGCACAGGGGACTTCGTATATGCCTTGGTTTTCCAGGTCAATTTTATCTTTGGGGTTTCTAAGGATGGCTGCTATTTTTCTGTCTGTTTTGAAGGCAATCTTTATGTGATGTCTGTGTAGTATTTTACTGATTTTGTCTGTAGTACCTCTTATTTAGGGCAGGACAGCTGTTCCATAGGTCTGTTCATCTTCTGGGTCTCTATTATGTCTCAGTCTTTTCATCTTCTGGGTCTCTATTATGTCTCAGACCCAGGCAAACACCTGGGCACAAACAGATCCCACCTCATACCTCCAGCTCAAACACACCCCAACCAGACACCCAGATGAAACCTAGCTTCCTAACTAATGATAGCCATCCATTTACCCAGAGCCAAGCTGCACTAAAGGCCTCCAATAAAGTAACACAATGTTGCCAGCCAATCAAGATACAAAAAGAGCCAAAAACAGACAGAAGATATTAGAAACACCAATCAAGCAGAACACAGCAAACTCCAAGACCAATAAACACAGACCAAGACTCCCAACCAATCAGGAGGAAGAAAAAACCATTCTGGCACAGCAATAGACTGCCCCAAATTTAAATGTGAAACCACTGTAAAAGTCTGACTCACAAATGAACACTATACAGAAGCCTGATGATGGCAGATGAGATTCTGCCGAAAAGTTGCTACAACTTTAAAAGCATTGTGTTCATCTGTGAGTCAGACTTTCCCAGCCTTTTCTGTTTTAAATTTGGTGCTAGCCTATACTGTGCCAGAATGGTTTTTTCTTCATCTTGACTGATTGAGAGTCTTGGTCTGTGTTTATTGGTTTTGGAGTAATGTGAGCTTGCAGCTGCTTCTTCCTTTTAACTGCTAGTTGGGGAGTGACTTGATTGGGTGGGAGGTTGGCTGTGTTCTGATTGGCTGGGGGGGTGTTCTGTTCAGGTGGGGGCTTGGTTGTGCTCAGGTTAATCTTAGTTGCTGGAGGATTTGAGTTGATGAGCTGTGATCCTGCTGTTTGGCTTCGCGTTCGTGGTCGTGCTGCATCTTCATGGTGGGCGTCAGTTCGCTTCATGTGTGGGTCGGAGGGGTTTGAAGTGGGTAGTGATGCAGCTGTGGTGCGGCTTCTGGTCCGTGATCGTGTCTCATCTTCTGTGTGGGTGTGAGTCTGCTTTCTACGTGGAAGTGTGGTGGTAGCATCTTGTGTGGCTCTCGTGGGTGTGGGTCTGGGGTCATTCTTCATGTTAGGTACTTGTCTGTTCATGAGGGCAGGTTTCCAAATGGCTGGTAGGTGGAAGGTGTCAGCTCGTTTATTCATGCTGTGTGGGTGTTTTTCTATCTCTATGGCTTCTCTGATTATTCTGTTGTTGAAGTGTTCAGTTTTGGTGATAGTTCTGGTATTTTTAAAGTCAATCTCATGTGTTGTAGCTTTGAGGTGTTGGACCAAGGAAGAGGTCAGTTCTTTTTTGATTGAGTTCTTGTGTTCTTCAATGAGTGCACTTATTCTTCTGTTAGTTTGTCTGATGTATGTGGTGGGGCAGGCGGTGCAAGGGATTTTGTATACTCCTTGGTTTTCTAGCTCGATTTTGTCTTTAGGTACATACATACATACATACATACATACATATATATATATATATATATGTATGTGTATATTTGTGTTATTTAGTAAATAGGGAGATTAGTATTCAGGTATAATGAAGGAAACTAGCTCAAATTATTAACTAGAGGGAACAATTTTGAATTAATAAAATAAGGTTTGATAAAATTACAAATGTGACAGAAAAAGATAATATGGGAAATGAACATAGAAATGAGGTGAGAATTTTAGATAACATTGTAAAATAAGATATGAGAATATCCTAAGGAAAATGAAACAAGTTATAACATGAATTGGATAAGTTTAATATTTAATACTAATAAAGATAATGTGATATAAAATTGAATAAATAAAATGAATAGGTAACTATGGTCATGTTTCTATTGAGATGTGAAACCTGGAACCATACTGCTTGCCAAATGAGAATATTTTATTTAAAAAAAAACAAATTGGAGTAGAAATTGAATAATGAAATTACTAGGTATGTTTAACTGATAGGTTGGTTGTCATTAGAAGAGAGTATTGAAATGTTGAAAATAAGCAATGAAGGATTATGATTTAATGTGAATATGTGTATTAAGAGATATGATTGGTATTATTAATTTTGTCTATACTAAAATATATGATATGTTGATGCCACATGTATTGTTGTGTATGTGTAGATTGAAATTTAAAAAAAAAGTCTACCAGTTCTGTGGGCATGGCTTGGTGGGCATGGTGTGGCTTGGAGGATGTGGCAGGGGAAGGATACTGTAAAATCCCCATTTTTCACCCCACTCCAGGGGAAGGATACTATAAAATCCCCATTCCCTTCCCACTAACCTGCTTTTCAGCTCCATTCTCCTGTGCAGAGCAACAAAAGAATACCCAGTCGATCAGCTGGGACTCTGATCAGCTGGGACTCAGGAGGCAGCGAATAGAGAGGAGCAGGGCCAATCAGAAGTAGTATTTACTGGTTCTCCAAACTACTCAAAATTTTCAATACCGTTTCTCCAGAACCTGTAAGAACTGGCTGAATACCACCTCTGTAAAGGGAACCAATTTGAGGAATGTGAGGTAAAGTTGGTTTCATGTGAAAAGGTAGATGAGGCAGGAAAGACTATAAAAAAAGAGTAAAGCTTTTCAGATCTTGCCTGTTTCCAATTAGTGTTAGACTCTAGCCTGATATCAATTAAAATTGCATCTAGTCCAAAATGTGTAAGAAGGCAGAAACTTGGAGAAAGAAGGTCTACAATGCTTCTTGCTCCAATAAATAGCACCCTCTCTTCTAACTGCATTAGTCTCCATCAGAAAATGAAATAGAATTTTATTGTACTTTAAAATGAATCTATTCATCATTGCATAAGCATGATATACTTCTGAGGCATCTGATGAAATATATGGTGATCCATGGCAGGTTATGGAAGAGTAAATGCATTAACCTTTAAACTGTCATAATATCTTTCTTTATTAATAGTTTCCCGCACATTAGTATACATGGTTATTAGGGTGCTTACTTTCATGCTTCCTTTAAGAATAACAATGTCAGCTCTTAAGCATATGTAACTGAGAGATTAATTTTTCTCCCCCAGAACTATTTTATTTCTAAAATTCCTCTTGCTCATCAAAGCAATCATCTTGTATGTTTTCTTTTTTAAAAATACTCCACTGGCTCTGCAATTGGTCTCTTGATTATGATTACTAAGCTGAATGGTCAATAGATTCTTCTTCACACTTTGAATCCACTTTATTTCTCTCTTGACATTGAAGTGACTTCAATATTGTATCATAAATGTCATTTTCCTCCTCCCTGAAGCCAACAAGGGGTCTGAACATCCTATCAATTAGCTTTTTCCACCAACTCTCATTTTATCATAATGGACTTTTAAAAGCATTCCATTCACTGTATGAGTTAACATTTTCCCCAAGGTTTCTTTTTATAAACACTCTAAATAACTTAAGAATGACTCAAACTGCCTTTAAAATGCTTCAACTCCACTGCAGTTCAGCAGTTATTTACAATTCTAATCAGAACACATTTCTGAAATGCTGAGAATTGCCTTGGAAGAATGCAGTGTTGTATATTGATTTAGGTGCTAGAAGAGCACTTGGAAAACTCGGGTCTTAGTCCATCCTTAGCTATTAGAAGCTCTCTGAATGACTGGATAAAAGACATTTTCTTTCAAACAACTTACCTCACAGAATTGTTCTTATGGAGGAAAGCAGGAGAAAGTAGGGATATGCATAACATCTTTGGCTCCAGGATGTTTGAAATGGGTCCAAAAATATCTAAAATAATATAAATATCAGGAACAATTGGGATAGTAATTGAAAAGATGTCTACTACTTGATATCGTTGATATTTTATATTCATTCTAAAATAGTGGAAACTAAATCAAAGATGGTTCATATTTTCAGATGATGCAATCTGAATCCATTTCCTTCTCTAATATGTAGATCTGAACAATGAGGGAGAAGATCTAAGGATGAGTTGTGGCAGCTAGGAGTTCTCTCCAATATTTTGTGGTGTCCAGGTGCTTTGAGACTAAAAGCTTCACCATAATTAGAGAAGAAACACTAGGCACCATAGCCTATTTCTAGAGCTGGCTGTTAGTATTGCAAGGTAGTGTACACGAATCACATTTTCACATCTATTCCCAATGAAAAATCTTTCATTTTTACCATTTCATGGCTCCTTTCCACTCCATTCCTATTTTGTCAATGATAAAAACTGAACTAATAGTTTCCAAAGAGGTATTAGCTTTGATGGCAACATGGCTGATCCAGCATTCAGTAGTATGGTTATTTTTTTTCCATTTATTAAGTCACTTCCCATAAGCTAAACTCCAGCCAGATGTGAGTTATCGACAAATTATTGGCTACTCTGCATGGGGAGCTGCTACTACAATAAAAATTTCTATTTGAGATGCATTTGAGAATTTTCCCCTCAAGAGAAACAAATGGAGAATTCTTATTTCCCTAAGTTTAGATACAAAATACAGAGAGAAGCCATTTAATGAAGTAAAAAATATATTGGTCCTACTTCCAAAACCTTAATTGGAACCTAATCAAAACAGACTCTCATTGTGTTTATGTTTATTCAAGAACAGATCTTTTTAAATCTGAGAAACAATATTTTGAATAAAGATGCTTAAATATCTAGTTGAATGTATATAAATCCTGCCCAAAATTAGTTGGGTGCCAGTAGGATCAAAAATAGTGGCATCTACCTGAGCTATAATATATTTGACTAAATTATGCCTTTATTTTTCCAATTAGAGTGAGAAACAACACAATTGTAATTTTGCTATATTTATCAAAAACTGGATACACAATCTGAAATACCTAGGTTCTTATTGCATGTTAGATGATGAAGTTACAGAAAAGATTTTGTGCTAAGTGTTCATTAATTTACAATTTAAATTACAATGGATATCCCTATTGCTGTGTTCACATCATATATTGGACTTTAGCCAATAACACTTTAGCCTGGCTTATTGTGAGAATTCAGGCAAAGAGTCATGTGGATAGATTAATATTTTACTTGCTTGTTTTATTTTTAGTCTATACTTAGTGGAAGACACTGCTACTTCATTGCTTTAATCCAGTTACTAATTCCTTACATTAGTCCATCAAAACTACACCTTTGCAGCTTGAAAGGGAGAGTGTATGTCAGAGTAGATAGAAAAAAGAAGGATAAATAAACTAATAATAAATATATTGTGCACACAATACTTTGAATAAAATAACCTCCATGTTCGTATATGGTAAAGCCAGAAAAATCCCACAATTTAAACCTGCTATTTCATTTGGCAGACTTTCGTTATTAATATAAATGAATCTGGAGTTGTCAAGGACATTGTAACATTTGTTCTTTCAAACACTCAAGAAAACATGTCTCTTCTAATGTCATTCTGCTTCACTTGTGCCTCCAAATGCAAATGTTCTTAGTCTGTAATGTATTCATGGTTAGTCAGCCCTTTAGATTAGAATGGTTATCCAGAGCCAGTACCTTTGTATTTCATGTTAAAAAAAAACACCTGCAGAAGCTTTTGTTTCCTTTGCAACAGCTTGTTGATTCATGTGGTCTTAAATGTGGGCTGTAATTATCATAAACTGTTTAGGAATGAAATGTGAAACAGATGTCAGTGCATATGATCTGTGGGATGATGATTTCCTACTATCTTCAATTGTGAATTTAGGGATTATTACAAATTGTTATTGACTTCCCAATGCAATAGGAATTTTATAGAAAGAAGTATAACTGAAAAATTCAGGAAAAAAAAAGAACTAAAAAAAGTAAAAAGCAGAGAATTAAAAAAATGAAACAGTATTAACATGTTGGCAGTATTATGCTAAATATACTTTTTTTTTTAATTGATTGCATTGCATTCTGGTTTAGCTGATATATGAACCAGGTTTCTATGGCTCATTGAACAAATATTACTAAAATATTATGTAAGATTTGTTGGTCTATGTTACTGTCAATGTGTGAAATTTAGCAATCTGTAGAATGCTAAAAATGGGGTGTCAAAATATAAAACAATGTTACATGCATTTCCTAGGTATTCCAGGCAATGCCAGAAGGCAAACCACAAGGTATAAAATGCCATTCTAGCCTTCCTAATTGCAACAAGTAAGTCAATACTGGTCTTTCTCTCTTGTTTTTGAATAAGAAAGTCCTGTACTTTACTTTGCATTTCTTCTTTCATTTTCATATATGTCTTTTCAAGGGTTAGGGTTTGGTAACTCTATCTCTTTTCATGACTCTCTTTTCATACTTTGCCTAAACATTCTGCATAATGCCTAGGTATTATATATAATGCCTCGGGATAGTATGTAGCAGGGGTGTTAGAGTCAGGCCTGCAGGCTAGATCTGGACTGTGAGGTGGTTGGGTCCAGCCCGTGGAGCCATCCTGGTCTACCCGTGTTGCTTTGGCCTGGTCTACCCAATGCAGAGAGGAAAGGTTAGGCTAGCAAAACTTCGCCAGTCTACCTAATGAGAAGAAGAAAGCCAGCGAAGCTTCGGCCCAGTCTACCTGGTGCAAAGAGGAAAGATCAGGCCAGCAAAGCTTCAGTCCGGTCTTCTTGGTGCAAAGAGGGAAGATCAAGCCAATATAGCTTCAACCCAGCCTACCCAATTAGGCCAGCATGGCTTCAGCCCAGTCTACTCAATGTGAAAAGGAAACATGCCAGCAGTTTGGGGGTAACATCAAGCTGGCCATGTCCATCTAGTCAGCCACATCCACCCAGTCAGCCATGCCCCCCCCTCCCCAAGGTCAACCACAGCCCTGATGCATCCCTCAATGAAATTGAGTTTGACACTCCTGGTATATATTATATTAAAATAACACAGACATTTCATACTTTACCTAGAAATGTCCCATATTCTATAGATTTCCTAAGCATTCTATACAATGCCAACTTTTCACACATTGCCAGTAACATTCACAAATCCAACTACAAAAATACTCCCATATAATCAACAGAACTTAATTTAGAACTTCATTAATTTTAGTCTCACTTGAGTCCATTCCAAGCATACATACAAATATGGTTCTTGTATGGAAATGAGATGAATAAAGAATATATGAGAGAAATTCAAAAATCTATTTACAGTCAAGAAAAACAGAAGCAATGACCTCAGTTTTTTAAACTCTTTGTTACTTAGACTAGTTTACTTCTAGATATTTATGCTTCAAGTGGATAACAACAAGAATCAGGCAAAATAAATATGAAATGAGATGGAGGAAAGGATAACAAATGGAATAACATCCTGATAAATGTGATTACAGCTTATATGCAGTATCTCTAAGGACTTTGAATAAAGTCTACAAATGGAACATAGCTTGCTATTAACATAAATAAATATGCCTTGGAGAAACTGTTGCTTCCCACTCCCCAGAGAATAGCATGGATACATTTGTAACATTATATAATGTTTATTACCCCCAGTTGAAAAAAACCTGTGATGGATCTTGCTCAGGATTGCTAAACGTTGTCGTCAACTCCCACTGTACCATCTCTGCAGTTCAACTTCTCAGATGTTGAGAATGAATTTTCAGTGACCTGATAAAGTAGACAACTACATTTCAATGAGCTCTGTGCACAGTGCAGTCTACGCAAAGCACTGATTCACAACTTAAAAGAGTTACAAATGACCTTTCTGACTCAAATGAAGGATAATTGACCTTCAAATATCCAATCTTCATTGTTTTAAGTGGAATAAAAGTATTACTTTTCCACTGTTCTTTGTTCTTCACACATTTGCTGTCCATTATGTGGGCTAATGACTATTCCCTCATTTTGTTTTTTCCTCCAACTACATTTTTAGTCTTCCTCTCTGATTTTCAATCTATTTCTGTTTAGTTCTCCTGATCTTAACAGGCTAATTATATGTATTGACCTGGATCTGATTCCTAAGGTAGGAAATCTAAACAAAAAAATCTAGTCTGGACAGTTTAAGTGGCCATTTTCTATTCATTACCTTATGAAAGATTTTGATAAGACATAGCTGCTAAAGGTAAAGGTTTCCCTTTACCTTTGTGTCTGTCTGACTTTACTAACCATACAATATATAACAATTTGAAGTTTATAAACCACAGTCACTAGTTCTTAATCCTGGAAATTGTGTTTACATTTAAATCTATAACTGATACTAGACAGCCCATGCTCCACTGAGTCATTGTTTCAGAGATATTTCCTGGCTCAGAAGCTGGCTTGGAACATCAGAAATCTTCCTTCCTTTCTCCTTTGCTTCCTTCATTCCTTCTACCTTCCCTGTTCCTTCCTCACTCCCCCCTCCCTTCCTTTCATCCTTCCTTTCCTCTGCACTCCCGTCCCCTCTCTTCCTTCCCTTCATTCTGACCTTATCTTCTGTTCTTTCTTTCCTTCCCTCCACAGTTTGAGAAAGTGCATGGGAATGCATAATAATTGTCCTTTGGCTTGGGCAAAGGGTAGGAGACATGAGTTGTGGGAATGGGAAGTGGTCAGCAGAGGCCAGGAAGGGTGTATGGTGGTTCATTCCTCCCTGTTCCTTTCCTCCCCCTTTTTTCTTCTTCCCTTCTCCCAAGTAACTTACCCCCAAGTAAGTGGTTGCTGCTGGATGAAAAAGGGAGAAAAGGATTGCAAGAATGGCTGGGAAACTGCCACAGACCATTTGAGATGACATGATCACAGCAACAGCCCCTTTTGTAAACCCATTTTTCATGCCTGATATTATATTCTTCATTTTGCTTCTCTTTTACATATTGTTTTGCAAAGCAAATGCAGAAAGTACAGACACAATTATCAGATAGGCATCAATGGTACATAAATGTTTTCTTCCATCAATTGTATTTAAAGCCAAAAAGCCTAAAAGCAATTTACAAATATAATATAAACCTGGCATTGATAAAACATTTTAATGAATAAAATATTACATAATGTTTTCTTTAGTTTCTCTGCTTGCTTCTGAAAACACCAGGTGTCAATTTTGTTTACTGCATAAACTGGGAAGATTTCTTACTATTAAACTGTCAAGCTCATAAATATTTACAATTCTAAATTGGACAGCTTCGTACATTTGATTTATAAATGAACATTCCTTTTAGATTCTTGATTGATAAAAGTTAGAAAGGCTAGACAGAAAATTTTAGGATGTTGTCATGTCAAAATAAATGGTAGCCAATAGTTGCCAACTCCTGTGATAAAAGAAAGCATAAGGATCTTGACCATCATACTGTATAAAAGTAAAGGTTTCCCCTGTTCAAAGGTGCTTTTTCAAGAGACACCCTTCTGGTTTTTCTCTGAAGATATTTCGCTTCACATCCAAGAAGCTTCTTCATCTCTTGGATTGAGAATCCCCATAGACTTTTCCCTTGTCCACTTGTGACTGGCTCTTAGGGCAGTGCTAAGATTTTCTTAGCTAAGGGTACCAGCATTGTCTGAAAATGTTTCCATGGCCATGACTATACTCAAAGGTACAGAGAACACTCTTACCTTCCTATTGAAGGGTACTTACTCATCTACTTGCATTTGCATACTTTCAAACTGCTAGGTGGGTAGGAGCTGGGGCAAGTGAGCACTTGGGCCTCAAATACAGGCTGTCAACTTTACAGCTGACAGGCTCAGCATCTTTAACCTCTGAACTATTGTTCAACCTGTGCACAGGTTTATAACATAGATGCAATTGTCATTTCAAGTTACAGTTCATTCCCAGAATTGATGAGATGTAGAATAGACCTATTTTAAATTTTATCCAAGGAAACCCCCATTTAATTTAAAACTTACTGATTTGAGTTAGGTTTTTCTAATTATGAATAATTTTGTATTTTACTTAATACAGTGAAAACTATTAAAAGTATTAACAATTTTAGCTTAAATTTCATCCCTTTCTTTTTTACCATAGTTTGCTGGGAAATGCTGTAAAAAGCTGGAACACTTTGTTCCTCAACTATCTTTCATTATATAATTTTGTTCTCTTTACTTTTCACCAGCAAAACAAGATTGCCTAATTTGAGAAGCATCCTTTCTATTTATGTGGGATGGGGATTTTTATGGCAGAATGTTGTAAACAATATTTGTAATGCCTTTTTTTTTTTTTTCCTGACTTGCTTTCTGTTGAAGTCTCTTACTTGGGAGTCTGAACAAATGAACAGAACCATTTCAGGATTTTGTGGGAGTTGTAATTTTGGTTATACAAAATGAAAAGAATTTGCCCCTGTAAGAAGTCAAAGTGTTTCCTAGAATCTTCTGCTTTACTGCTGAAGAGAACAAAACAAGTGACTTTGATAGAAACATGGCAAAACTGTTAGGCAAAGAAGAATTAAACTTTTTCAAGTCCTGGTAAGCAAGGTAATATTCAGAAAAAACTCAGGCAAGTGCCTTCTTCATTCAGTGAGATGTAGGAAGAAGTGATTTAGACGTACAAATAATTTACAGTTAAAATCTTTCTGTGGATTAATTTCACAATTATCATATAGTAGGGTTTAAAATTACAAAAACTGTTAGGGTTGTAATCCGAACGATGAAAAACAGGTACTATTATATCCAGAAAGCAGAAAAGTCTCTAAATTTATGTAAGATTTTCAGTATTGGTATTGTAGAGAAAGGAGATTCCCTTGAGATCTGCTAATCCTAGTGCCAGAATGGAAAAATCACTTAACAATGAATATTACCGCTATTGTGCAAAGATATGTAGAATCCTACTTATTCTTCACACATTATAACTTGACAGTTCACATAATGATCAGTTATCGTATGTTTTATGTTCTGTTACACAATTGCTAAATTTTAGCTGATGTACCTAACCTTATTTCTATGCCATGGTTTCCTGTCTATATGGCCATTGCGCAATAAATAGAACTCAAATCTCACAGGGGATTTATCCAATTAATACCCTCGAATTTGCAGCCAAATCCCTGGATCGAAATAGTAGCATCATCTGTTTCTGAAAGTAGTGTTAATGTATCACTATCTTCTTTGCAGGGTATTTAATGTGGCAGTCTGTATATCTTAAGAATTAAGTCAACTACTGTAGTACAATGCCCAGTCTTTCATTTTTGTTTTCCTTACAGAGGGGCCTTTTCAGAAGTTTTCCTGGTGAAGCACAGAATCACTGGCAAGCTTTTTGCTTTGAAGTGCATTAAAAAGTCACCAGTCACCCAGGACAGCAACCTGGAGAATGAAATAGCTGTGCTGAAGAAGTAAGTAGAGTTGGGAATGCATGACAGAGTTCAATGTTTCTTTCAAACTTCTTCAAGAAGTCTACAAGTTACTTATTTTAGAAGAATTGGGAGAGCAGTAAACTAAAGATTGTCTCATCTGGCTGAAGGCTTCACAGATGAAACATCAATATTTCTGCTTAAAATCCACTAAAACAGTGCTTTTCAACCTTACCAACTTTAAGATATATGCTCACAAATGAGGGCTACTGGAATTGAATGGTAAATAAATAAACTGTGCATTTAGAGTAGTATTGTATCAGGAACTGTTTTCAAATTTAGCTATAAAAACCCCCCTAAAATAGTCATCTCTTTTACTATAGTTAGTATACTATAGATAACAACCACTCATTCAGCAACTTTTTGAAGTTATAATAGTGTGGAATAAGTGGAACTTGCTACCAGTTTTTGCAATGTTTACCATTGCAGCCATGTGGCCAAAATTCAGATATTTGTTGACCAGCTTGCATTTCTGACCATTGTAGAATCCCATAGTCACATGATCACCATTTGTGACTTCCCCTACCAGCTTTCAATAAGCAAAGATCAATCTGGAAGCCAGCAGGAAGTCACAAGATGCCCTCATAATCACACAAGGTCTTTGTTTAATGACCAATGTCTTCACTTACCATAAAAATGCTATCTTAAGTTGTGGTGGTCATACAGGTCTTAAGTTAATGAATAGAATTTCCAGTCACAATTAGTGTCTTTAATTGAGGACTCACTCAGGTTTTCAAGGTACATGACTATAGCCTTGGGAAGCCTGTTTTGTAATCTATAGACATCAACAATACAGATCCATTAAAAAGACCCTGCACTGAAGCCCAAAGATATTGGCATATAATAAACAAATGGTTAGAGGAAATAACAGCGGAGCAAATTGAATTAAAACCAGAATTCTTCTTATTGGGGATATTTAATAGACAAATTTCTAAAAAAGTCAAATATTTAATACTGTACATTCTTACTGCAGCCAGAATAACCTTTGCACAGTGTGGGAAACAAGCAGATATTCCAACAGAGGAAATGTTATTCAGAAGCTGTTATGCAGAGATGGATAAGTTAACCTGAGCACTTAAGGAAAAAGAAACATCAGAATATTATAGAAGCTGGGAATTCTGGTATGACTGGATAGAACAAAAATAGAAAATATATCAGTAAACAATGGAAAATGTAAAAGAGGTAGTAATTATATATTCTCAATAAGATGTATTTGTAAATATATCACCAATATCTCCAATATTGATAACAAACAAGGAACCATAGACTGTCAATAGGCAAATTGTTAGTTTTTAATCATTTTCTTTTTTCCTTTTCCTTTTTTTTTCTGTGTGTTGTGTATGTGTTTGTTTGATATTTTAGTTCTATAATTAATAAAGTTTGTTGTTGTTTTTTTTAAAAAAGACCCTGCATTGTGGTCTAAAATCATACTATATTTGATCAAGCAAACCACATCCACATCAGAACTCTACCAACATTCCAATTCCAATTCCCTGAGCAAAAGGCAGATCTTCACAACCTTTTGAAAGACCAAGGTTAAGGCTATCAGTATTTTAGAGAGGAGGCTATTTTCCAAATAGGCCCATGACAGAGAAAGTATATGTTCTAGAATCCACTTAGTGACATTGCTTCTCTTACGAGACCCAGAGTAGGTCCACTCTGCCAAATCTAATGAGACAGACAAAACCATCAAGGATAGGATTCATTTTGTGAATTTTAATTTTATAGTTAGAAATTGTGATTTAGGTAGATCTTCAATCTGATCCTTCAAGTATATTTACATTATTAAGAATAGAGAAGAAAGAAAATGTAAGAATTTATTTTTAGAATAACATATTTTAAGAAAGCTATACTAGTAAGAAATCTTAAATCTTGCCTCCTTCAGAATAGTGTATGGAACATAAGAAAAAGTCCAGCCACATTCTCCTAGAAAGAGTACAATTTCTAAACAAGAAAAAAATGAAAAAAAAAATATGTATGGCTAACACTAGTGGAGAAAATGGATCTCTTGTTATTAGAAGCTGAAATACATGTTTGTTCCTTAAATGAAAAAACCAGAGTTCAATCTGAATGAAAAACATCTGGCATCAAAGAGGAGTGGATGTTAGTTTGCTTTTTAATGATCTCTTAGTCCATCAGATCAACATTGCATTCTGTTTTTGGTTGCAGAATAAAGCATGACAACATAGTAACACTTGAGGACATTTATGAAAGCGCAACTCACTATTATTTGGTAATGCAACTGTAAGTATCAACATATAATTATGTAAAAAATAAATGTTGCACAATTTTTCAAGACAAGAGTCAGTAGCTTTTGAGAATCATAGCTGAACACACCTGGGTCACACTGGGTTGTAGAAAGTGGCATTAAACAGTCTGGTAACAACGTGGGAAAGTTTTTGGTTTTTATGGGAGCATTGTAAACATCTCTGTTTTTATGCTTTAAAGAAGAATGGTAGCCATAGAGATACAGCCCAATACAACAGTCTTCATTGTGACATCAATACATTCTCTCTCTGTGTTGTAAGTTTACAATGCAAGTATAACATAAATTATGTAAGATAAAGTTGCAAAAAATGTAAAACACTATTCTAACAATTTAAAATAAAGGGTTTCTAATGAATTGGACCACTTTATCTTGTTGATCTGATTATTTTTGCCCTTGATTTCTTAGGTTCTATCATAAACTAACATATAAAAGATCTAAGAAGAATTCTGCTTTCTCTTTTTCTTTCTTAGGATTCTTTTTAATGGCTTTATTTTATTCCTTATTTATTAATTGTTTGTTCTACCTGCACTTGACTTTAAAGCACCAAAAAAATCTCAAACAGTTCAAGATTCTCTCCCCCTCTATCTCTTTTCCAAGTAGTTCAAATTGTTCCTCCAAAATAAATTCATCAAGGGAAATCTTGAAATTTCACAATATATCAAGTTTTTAGCAGTCTAGTTGTAGTCTAACCCTTCTAGCCTTGCATAAAGAAACAATATTTTCCTGGTTTGGGTGGTTCTAAAACTGTATTGCCCAAAATACACGAATACAGCCATAAAAGCAGGTTCATTTTTATAGTTTGTTTAGGTATTGTAAAGAATGAAGAAAATATTGTTAATAACAGTATGAAAAGTATTTTATAGCAAAATTGCATTATTTTATACTGTCTCTGATCCCGTTTTTTCATCATTTTATCATTTTGGTTACTGTTCTGTCCCCTCATTAGCATTCTTGAGATCCCCGCGCTTTGATTGGCCAAAGCACGGGGCACTCTGATTGGTTAGGCGAGCCGCGCCGATTGGCTCGCTAAGAATCTCCCGCGATTGGTCTATTCGAATCGCGGGAGATTCAAAGTGGTGCCATTGGCCGCGGCTGCTGCGGCTAAAGGAATAAAAGCCGCGAACCTTTCTATAGCGCCAGTTCGGTTCCTACACAAATAAAAGAGCATGATTTGAAGTCACCGACTCCTGGCATCATTTTCGAGGACACGACACTGGCGACGAGGTTGGGATCCAGACCCTGAACCGAACCACATGTCCGACGGAAGCCAGACGAATCTCCATGATGGCGAAAATCGCACCCCCCACACCCTTCAACCCCGCCACCGAGGACATGGAATCGGACTCCGACTGATTCCGCATGTTCCTCGAGTGCAGCGATCTGAAGGACGCCACCGGCCCCATGAAGCGCGCCGTCTTCCTGACCCACTGCGGGACCGAGGTATTTAAGATGGCCAAGGCACTTGCCAAACCCGCCGACGCAACCGCGATGGACTGGGACGTCCTCGAGCCAATACTTCGGCGGCACTACGCTCCAGAGGTACCCATCCTGATCCAATGCAACGAATTCTACCGTCGGGACCAATGGTTGGGTGAGAGTTTCAGCGACTTCATCGCCGAACTACGGCGCCTAGGGGGGCTGTGCGAATTCGATAACCTGAACGATGCCCTACGAGACCGAATCATGCTCGGCCTGTGGGACCCTGTCCTCCAGAGCCGGCTGATGGCCAAGGGCAACATCATCCTTGCAGACACCCTCACCGCAGCCACAGCCGCCGAAGCGACCCGAACATCCGCCGACCACATGCGCCGACCGAACGCTGGGGACCGCAGCGGAAACAACCACCCTGCAAGGTCAGCCGAGGCCCAACCCGAGACGACCACCCACCAGGGCAATTTCCACTCGGCATCGGGCACTTCCGATGACGAGGAGGACATCCATCGCCTCCAGGCAGGCCGCGACCCACGGAACCGGCGGGGTCGTAAGTCGAGGACCAACTGTGCCGGTTGCGGAGGCGACCACCCCAGGTCTGAATGCCGGTTTTTCAAGTCGATCTGCCAGCATTGTGACAAGAAGGGACACATCACCCGCGTCTGCTGCCTCAAAAAGAACCGCAGCCTGCCCCGATGGGACCAGAGCGAACGGAGGAGAGAGAGCACATCACCCCGGACCAGAGATCGCCCCTCTGACAACAGATGGGACTGGAACAGACGATCCCTACGAGGCGGCGAGACCCGGCGAAGAGAGGAGACCCATCAGACGGTCACCATCGGCCACGCCACAACCAATGACGCCCGGAAGGTCTACATGGAGGTAGGCATCGAGGGCGAGCCATGCAAAATGGAGGTGGACTCCGGGTCCTACCTCTCCATGATAGCATGGCAAGAAATAAAGCGCTTGGTGCCTACCATCCAAAGGAAAAGCCTAGACAGCCAGAGACTAATCGTAAAGGACTACCAGGGAAACCGCATCCCAGTAGTCGGAACCAGACAGTTCAACATAACATACAAAGGGCGCACCGAAAAGCTGCCCCTGACAATCGTCGATCGCGACCGCCCAAGCCTACTGGGACTGCAATGGTTCGCCCCGCTCAGCATCGCAGTCATGGGAATTGACCACGTCACCAACGACAGCTGGGAGCAACAACTGGCCCAGGAATTCCAGGAGGTCTTCGACGGAAACCTAGGCAAGTACCGAGGGCCCCTTATATCATTCAACCTAGACCCAAACGTTCCCCCAAAACGCCTAAAACCAAGGCGGGTGCCATTCGCACTTAAACCCAAGATAGACGAGCAAATTGACAAGCTTGTCAAACAAGAGGTCCTATGCAGTATCTGCCATCCCGCATTAGATGGGCGCCTCATGAAAGGGAGCAAGGGAGAGAGAAACGACACGAGACGAGGTTTCCTCGGGATGAGCGCGCCAAATGCCTCGGCACTGGCTCTTTTATTATGCTTTTTCACAGGGGGGTGAAATTCTTCAAAGCCCAGGGTCAACAAAACATTCATGAATTATAATAGCTTAGGTCAGCAGGAAATACATAAGATTTATAATAGCTCAGGTTAGTAAAGACAACAGGGTATCAGAAAGCGTAATTTATAGCAATTCAGGTCAATTAGAACATCATTTTGTATTGACAGCTGTTTAAACTCCTCTTCTCTTTTGCATGCCTGGCAAAGATCACTGAAGAGACAGGAGTCTAATGTTTACATGAGAAAGATACAATGCAGACAGGAGTCTAATGTTTATACAAGAAAGCTAAATCGTTACAATGCTAGGATGGTACAGAATTGCACTAATACAAAGTTGCAAATCACATGAATGATTCATAGTTACAACATCTCCTCTGTTTTTATTTTTTTTATGATGAGTCTTCTTCCTTGTCCAAGAAAACAGGAACTACTTTTCTGAAATGTTCTCCGTCCCCGTCATCTAGGCAGGCGTGCGACCCGTCAGCATCAGGGTTGTCCAAGGAGCAGTAACTCAGCAATGATATTTCTTCATCCGATGTTAAAGACATAACATGAGCTTGCAATAACACATCAGCATCAGTAGTCATGGAAGATAATTGATTTTTAAAAAATTGCAATATTCTATTAAAACAACAAGGTCCTATAATACATATCAATATAATGATTATTAATGGTCCTGCCAATGCAGTTAAAAGGGTTGTAAGCCATGGTGAAATAGAAAACGAACCTTGATACCAATTAAGCGTTTTTCTAATTCATTCATAGAATCCAGCACGACCTCACTGCTATCAGCATAGAAACATCATTCTCCTTTAAACCACCCCCCTTCTATCAGCATAAAGACAACATTCTCCTTTAAATCCCCCCCCTGCTATCAGCATAAAAACAACATTCTTCTTTAAGCGCAGCACACAATCCCCCTTGTTTTAAAAATAACAGATCTAAGCCTCTACGATTTTGCAAGAGAGGGGGTGTTCCATGGATACCTATAGGGATATAAAATCATCAGAGTTATACTCACAAGCCATACTTGAATGCAAAAATGATTTGGATTTAACAATTTCATCCCCGTGGATACATGCCATGAAACCAGTGTAACAAACTCAAACAAAATTATTGCCAGGGATAAAATACATTCCTTTCAGGTGTGATCCTGCAGTGATGTGGATTGCAGGATATCCCCCGGTTGTGTGGGCGCGTCTGCCAAATTGAATTGAAATGGTGGGTAGAAGTTTTTTATGCAAGAGAAATTGGTTGTAGAACTTAAACGAACTTTTTGAGAGTCAGTTATAGTCCAGGCAATATTATCTCTTCTATGAGGCTTCTGCAGATCGTCATGGGCAGTTCTTTGGAAGCGTTGCTTATTGACAGGATCAGAGCTCGGGTATATAAAAACATGACAAGCAGGAGAGAGGCTTATGGACAAATTAGTTGTAGAACATTTACCAGATGAGGAAGGAATACAATTAATAGAAAAAGGATAATAATTACAATAATGACAATGAAGATTAACTTGATCATTCATTAAGAACGTTAAGTGGGGTGGGGAAACCCTTGATACAATATAAGGACATTTAGATCCCCCTATGTTTAGATTGAAAAGAGGAAAAGATTTTAAGGTTCCTTTCCATAGGAAGAGTAAAGAAGAAACAAAAGAGCGAGGGGTAGAGTGTTCTTTAAAATAAAACAGAAATGACAGAGTGAAAACTTATGGATAGCATTTTCATGACATACCCACGTGGAACAAGTATAATAGCCTTCTGTTAATGAAATGATTTTAACACGAATAGTCTTTTGACAGGAAGCATAGGCTTTGTTGAAGTAAGGTAGAAATTGCAAAGAAGATATAGGCAAGAATATCAGGAAAGATTTTTAAGATACAGATGTAGCAGATGAATTCCCATGATAGGGTCTTACTGCCTGACCAGGGATTCAGAGAGTGGTTTTGTCTGGCAGTAAGATCGCAGCGTTTCCTCTCCCCCAAGCTCAGCAGGACTCTGCCAAGCAGAATAATGACAATCTGTTAGGAGGGGTGAGGGGGAGGAAAAATGACGAAAAGCAGTAGAAGTAGGAGGAATTTAGATTTAAGAAAGTTTAGAGTAAAAAGACAAATGTTAAGAGAGTTTTGCAATGCTGGGAGGTTCGGGGGGTTTTCCCGCAATGAATACCAATTAAGAGCACGTTTCAGAGATAAGTGAGCTCATTACACAATAGCCTAATAGCCTGCCCTCCGGGCTGTTGCAGGGAATTCCAAACTTGTGGATTACATCCCATCTGTTACAGAAGTCCTGAAAAGCAGAACTTGTGTAGGCAGATCCATTTTCTTTTTTTTATTTCTTTTGGACGTCCCAGCGAAGCAAAGGTATGAATTGAATAATTGTTTTACAGCTTCTCCCCTTTGAGGAGCAGCCAAAATAAATCCTGAATATGTATCTATTGAAACGTGCAAATATTTCCATGGGGCAAAAGGTGGATACTAAGTTACATCCATTTGCCAAATTTCACAAGCTTTTAATCCTCTAGGATTTTACTCTTATGGGAATGGAATGTAGCAGCTTCTGCCTGAGTTAGAGAAAATTAAAAAGTTATCATAACTTGGCAGGGGAGATTCAAACACACTCCCTGCTTCTATTTTTTGATGGACTTTTAAAGCCTCCATAATTTTCCTCCAAGTGACCAAAAAGCCAATAGGTGCACGAGGAGGACAATGGAGATGTTCACCAATTTTTTGCCAATTGGAAAATTTTTAAGGACCCTTCCTCTGAATAATTGGGACAATGTTGCCACACATAAGCCAATAATGCAGCAATAGATTTCTTTTTTATGGGAAAGCCCTTTAAATTAGCAGAGTATTTAGAAGAAGCGACTAGCTCTCTCAATTCCTTCTGCTGTTGAGAAAAGCCTCCACCCATACTTACTAAAGTCGAGACCGTCTTTCAGATCTGATGAGGTGCAGTTCGCTCAGGCGCCTGGCGATGCACAGCTCCAACCGAGCTGATAAGTATGGGCGCGCCGCTGAGTATCCCCCTCAGGAAATCACGTCGGGGTCACCAAAATGCGGTATCTGCCATCCCGCATTAGATGGGCGCCTCATGAAAGGGAGCAAGGGAGAGAGAAACGACACGAGACGAGGTTTCCTCGGGATGAGCGCGCCAAATGCCTCGGCACTGGCTCTTTTATTATGCTTTTTCACAGGGGGGTGAAATTCTTCAAAGCCCAGGGTCAACAAAACATTCATGAATTATAATAGCTTAGGTCAGCAGGAAATACATAAGATTTATAATAGCTCAGGTTAGTAAAGACAACAGGGTATCAGAAAGCGTAATTTATAGCAATTCAGGTCAATTAGAACATCATTTTGTATTGACAGCTGTTTAAACTCCTCTTCTCTTTTGCATGCCTGGCAAAGATCACTGAAGAGACAGGAGTCTAATGTTTACATGAGAAAGATACAATGCAGACAGGAGTTTAATGTTTATACAAGAAAGCTAAATCGTTACAATGCTAGGATGGTACAGAATTGCACTAATACAAAGTTGCAAATCACATGAATGATTCATAGTTACAACAGTCCTACAGCCAAGAGACCACGCCCGGTGGGAGACCCCCATAGTCACCCCGATCAAGCCCGATGGGTCGGTGAGGATCTGTGGGGACTATAAGGCCACCCTAAATGGCGCGTTGCAACAAAGCGCCTACCCCGTCCCAGTAGTGCAACACCTACTGCATTCACTGGGAGGGGGCAAGGTTTTCGCCAAACTCGACCTCGCCCAGGCATACCAACAGTTGCCAGTCGACGAGGAAACGGCAGAAGCGCAAACCATAGTCACCCACCGGGGAGCATTTAAATGCAACCAGCTCCAATTCGGAGTCAGCGTGGCACCGGGAATATTCCAAAGCCTAATGGAAAGACTATTACAAGGCATCAAGGGGGTGGTACCGTACTTTGACGACGTCTTAGTGTCGGCAACCAACCAAGCCGAACTAGAGGGTCGCCTAAGGGAGGTCCTAACCAAATTCAAAGAGACCAGGCTCAAGGTAAAAAGGGAGAAATGCCAATTATACACGGAACGGGTTGAATTCCTAGGATATCTCCTAGACCGTCACGGCATTCACCCCACAAACCAAAAAATCAAGGCCATCAAAGAAGCCCCCACACCCAAGTCGAAGACGGAGCTACAGGCATTCCTGGGGCTACTTAACTTTTACAATGTTTTCCTGCTCCAAAAGGCGATGGTGGCGGAGCCTTTGCATAGGCTCCTGGACAAGGCAGCGACCTGGACTTGGGGGAGACGCGAGCAAGCCACCTTCCAGAGAACAAAGGACCTCCTCACTTCGGACGCCGTCCTTATACAGTACAACGAGACCCTACCCCTGGCCGTCACATGCGACGCATCACCCTTCGGCGTTGGTGCTGTCCTCAGCCATATCCTCCCTGACGGAAAAGAAGCACCCATCGCGTTCTTTTCAAGGACCCTCACCAAACCGGAGCCGAACTACAGCCAGCTGGACAAAGAGGCTCTGGCTATCGTTGCCGCCGTAAAAAGATTCCATGAGTACCTCTACGGCCGGACATTCACCATCATAACCAACCACAAGCTGCTGCTGGGAATCCTTGCAGGAAACCGGGCCACCCCGAACATTCTGTCTCCCTGAATGACAAGGTGGTCCGAGTTCCTGGCGGCCTACATCTACGAACTCATACACAGACCGGGTAAGACGATCTCCCATGCAGACGCCTTAAGCCGCTCGCCGATACCGGAACCTGACACCGACCCAGCACCCACGACGACCACCCTCAGCATAGAGACTCTACCCAACCTGCCCATAACCGCGTCAGACATTGCCCGAGAGACTAATAAAGACAAAAGTCTGGTGCGGGTGTTGCATTGGGTAGAGAAAGGGTGGCCGGAAAGGGACAACGACGAGTCCGTCAAAACATTCCGGAACCGGCAAATGGAACTCTCGTTATTAAAAGGGTGCATACTATGGGGGGATAGGGTGGTTATTCCAGAAAAACTACAAGGGAAGGTTCTGGAACTATTACACGAGGGGCACCCTGGCATCGTTAGGACTAAAGCCCTGGCCAGAAGTTACGCTTGGTGGCCAGGGGTGGACAGACAGATTGAGACATGGGTAGCAAAGTGCCAACGATGCCAGGAAACTAGGCCAAGCCCACCCACAGCACCCGTCCTAGAGTGGGAAACCCCAAGGGGACCTTGGTCTAGGATCCACATAGACTTTGCCGGGCCCACAAAAGGACACACCTTCCTTATAATAGTAGACGCTTACTCCAACTGGCTGGAGGTAATCAACATGAGGACAACACCCACGGAGTCCGTGATCAAGGAACTCGGCAAACTCTTTGCAACGCACGGCCTCCCAGACGTCGTTTCCAACAATGGGCCCCAATTCACCTCGCTAGAATTCGAAAAATTCCTAGCGGAAAGGGGCATCCGACATGCGCTGACAGCACCGGCGCACCCGGCGGCGAACGGTAGGGCGGAACGGATGGTGCAATTCACTAAGAAAACCATCCGGAAAATAGACCACGGGGAGATCCAGGAGAAAATAAATAAATTGCTCCTCACTCAACACATAACCCCAAATACCACAACGAATAAGAGCCCAGCCGAACTGTTAATGGGGAGGAAATTAAGGTCCCCACTCGACAGATTACACCCCACGTATAACCCGGAGAAGCCCCCAGACTCAACCAGCAAACACTGAACCTTCGCACCAGGTGACCCCGTGTACGCAAAAAACCTGACGGGAGACCCATTATGGGTACCGGCCGTCATCACACAAATAACAGGCCCACACTCGTACCAGCTACAAACAGCAGACGGACGAGCGTGGAAACGCCACATCGACCAATTAAGGTTGAGGACGACCACCCAAGAGACCACCGACGCACAAGCAGGCAAAACCAACCCCCACAACACAAACCAAGGGGGGAGGGAATACCCAGGGGACCAAAACCAAAGATGAATAAACCAGCCATACTTACCGGAAAGCAGCCAGCACGACCCCTCGCCAGGAAGAGACAGCCAGGCCAGCTCGACCGATCCGGGGAGACCAAGTGGGAGCGGCGAAACCCGCAGCTCAACCAACCCGGGAAGCCCAGGAGGGAGCTACGGAGAGCGGCCCGGCCCGACCGACCAGCCGGTTCCCATGACGGCATCTGGAGAAGCAGAGACCCCAACCGAACCGGGCGGGATCCAACCTACGACTGAACTGCGCAGGTCCAGTAGGCTAAGACGGAGCCCTGCCTACCTACGGGACTAGGCGACGTAAGGACTAAACCAAGAGGGGAGGGGTGTTCTGTCCCCTCATTAGCATTCTTGAGATCCCCGCGCTTTGATTGGCCAAAGCGCGGGGCACTCTGATTGGTTAGGCGAGCCGCGCCGATTGGCTCGCTAAGAATCTCCCGCGATTGGTCTATTCAAGGAATAAAAGCCGCGAACCTTTCTATAGCGCCAGTTCGGTTCCTACACAAATAAAAGAGCATGATTTGAAGTCACCGACTCCTGGCATCATTTTCGAGGACATGACAGTTACCACAAGTAACCAAAACTAGAAAATCATGTTGCAAAGATTACTAATCTACTTCTTTCTCTGATAATTGATGACTGGGCTAAACTAATTAATCTGAGAAAATAATAGCATACAGACAAAAACTTTACACAGTACAGAGTTTCCCTGGGTATACAGAATTGTACCAAAGTCAACACATAGGCACATATCAAAGGAGAAGAGATCTACACATTCAGCAAAATATAAATATTACTGAGAGCATATTCACACACACACACACACACACACACACACTAAAAGACAATGCCTATATGTTTCCTATAAATATTCCCTAAGTTTCTGTACCCCAATCTTGTAGTCTACTTTCGAGGGTTTATGTCTCAAATGAAAAATTTCTTTTTCAAGTAGCATGTCTGCATTTTATTCTGATTTGTTCTTGCACGACCCCAACTTGGATCAGGACTTCAAATACTTATAACAATTTGGCAACCCAGCCAAGAGTCTGAGACTAACTTGGCTAGTTGACCCAGCCTGGGTAAGACTTCACCTAAATGGCACCAGACCTTTTTGTCTAGAGGTACTGTTTTAAGACCCTGCCCACTTGGCACTCCTGGTAAAGGAAGTTCTGAGCTTTGAACCAAACAACTGCTTGTATGGGAAATAATCAACAAGTCCCTCATTTTTTGTGTGTTTGGGCCCGGGAAGTTAATGGGAATGTATGTGTATCTCTTTCCTCCCAGTGCAGCTGAATCTTACTTCCAGTGCCATTCCCAGCCACACCCAACTTCCTACAAGCCCTGTCAAGATTTAGAAGAGAAATAAGAAGAACATGGTATCTAATTTGTAAAAGGGATGGCCAATATTAAGAATTATGCAACATAACATCCATGAGTAGGAGTATTGCTACATAGCAGACAGATGAATCATGAACAAAAGTAGCATGGATTCACTCACATTCAGAAGAGGAAGAAATGAATGAAAAAATATATTACTTTTGTATGCTGAACCTTTAAAAGGGGAAATAGGTTTGCTTGTCAATAATAAACCAGGCTCTGAATTCAAAGCTGAATTGGAAGTAAATTCATCTAATCAAGATATTTCCTGCTAATTATGTCCTAGTAAATTACATCAGGCAAGAAGGAACTTCTTTATATGCCAGATTTAACAAAAACAGATCCTAGGAATTTGGAGACAGGCACAAGCATTGCCTGATCTAAGGCTTAACTGTCTTAATATGTCTTGTTCTGTATTATAAGCAATCCATTTTTCTTTGCAGATCCAAGTGTGACACATAGGGAAGCACTTGCAGTTTATTTCTAACTGAGGCCTCAAGTTGTTTAGTGGTGAAACTGAGTATTAAAATTAAATGTGTTTATTTATTTTTGACCATATATAAATTGAACAGTATTCAGGGGTGGAATTAAAATTTCTTAACAACCGGTTCTGTGGGCGTGGCCTAATTTGTGGGTGTGGCTTGGTGGTCACATGACTGGGTGGGTGTGGCTTGCTGACTGGGTGTGGCTTGGTGGTCACATGACTGGCTGGGCATGGCTTGTATGATAATATTGTAAATATTTATGTAAATATTGAATTTTTTATTTAAAAAAGAGCAACTTTTATTTTAAAAAGAGCAAAGCAGGCAAGCAGATTGAGTTGCTCACAGAATCACAGATTCACTTAGAGATCTATCTATCTGCAATCTGCTACCTGAGTCTCTCACATAAAATTGTTTGCAAGCAAATTCATAAAATTAACTCACAACACACCATGTATGTAAATATTTTTTTAAAATTATTAAAAAAGAACAACTTTTACCCAAAATCAGGCAAAGCAGGCAGGCATATTGAGTTGCTCAGAGAATCACAGATTCACTTAGAGATCTATCTATCTGCAATCTGCTACCTGAGTCTGCACTGAAAAATAGAAGCTTCAGTCCGAAGGAAGGCTCAGCTCTGCTTTTAGATTAGCTAGAAAGCAAGAAATTCAATGATTTCCTGCTTTCTAGCTAATCTAAATGTCTTGGCACAGCAGAACAGCTGATGGTCGGGGGGGAGGAAAATAGCAACTTAGCAGGCAAGTTTGATAACGCACGTGCCAGGTAAGGAGTGAGTGGGTGGGGAGGAGAGGAGCCAGCCAGTGATGCAATTTGCCAGTTCTCTGAACTGGGCAGAATAATAACAACCAGTTCTATAGAACTGGTCCAACCAGGTAGAATGCCACCCCTGGTAGTATTGCTAGCACTGAAGCTTTACAGGAATATTTTTTTCTAACCTGAGAATTAGAAGTGACCCAGCAACAGGTCCTACTTCTATAGTTTAGCATCTAGGTTTATAATCCCATTCATATGACAAATAAAGCATGTAAGAGGTATAAAATTTCCCAGTGTTACCAGTAAATAAACTTATTTGACACTGTATATAAATTAACACAGGAAACGGATCATAGAAAAGTTAAACCAATAAGATTCTCTCTACATCAGCATTTAATCCAAACTGAATTTTCTTGCACAGAGTGTCTGGAGGAGAATTATTTGACCGTATTTTAGAACGGGGTGTTTACACTGAAAAGGATGCTAGCATTGTAATTCAACAAGTCCTGGAAGCAGTGCATTATCTTCATGAAAATGGGATAGTTCATCGAGATCTAAAGGTACTTTTTTTTAATGATGTCTATTCAGATATCAGTGTATTTTACCTATAAGTCATGCAAGTATCCATGAATTTGCAGTGGGTTTTTTAAATCTGCCTCCTAATATGCAGATACACACACACACACAGATATACATATGGCTCCCTTTCTCTGGAACACAATTCCCCCAGAGATTAGAATGGCCCCCTCTCTAATACTCTTCTGGAAGTCACTGAAGACCTCGTTCTGCCAGGAGACCAGAGTGGGATAGAGCCCATCAAATGGTTTATGTGATGTGCTGTTGTCGGGGTGGGGGGGATGGGAGTTGGGGAGTGATTTTTTTTTATTTCAGATTTTGTTCTATTGTGCTTTATTAATTTATTTGATTCTTTTTGTTGGTTTTTGTTTTTTTGTTTTGTTTTGTTTTTAAATATGGTTTTAAATTATGTAAGCTGTCTCAAGTCACCATGGGTGAATCAGTGGCAATATTCTATTCCCTAACCTTAGATCAACTATATGCACAAAAATTTAAATTGCATAGTCTGTTCTTGGAATATCTAGATTCCTTACAGCAATCTTCTGTATTTAGTCTAGTAAAAAAATAATTTAGAAAAATTTAGTTAAACATTTTTCCATTGTTCAGTGAGTTTTGCCCCATTTTATGACCTTTCTTGCCACAATTATCAAGTGAATTAGAGTTAGTAACACAGTTGTTAAGTGAATCTGGATTCTACATTGACTTTGTTTGTGAGAAGGTCACAAAACGTAATCACATGATCCTGGAACACCACAACTGTCATAAATATAAGTCAGGTACCAAGCATCCAAATTTTGATCCCATGACCATGGGAATGCTGCAACTGTCATACATGTGGAAAATGGCCATAAATCACCTTTTTTCAGTGCCATTATAATTTTGAACAGTCACTAAACTAATGGTTGTAAGTTGCGGACCACCTGTGTTTAGGTATTGAATATCAGATAATTAATTTTCACCTTCTTATCCATAGCCTGAAAATTTACTCTACCTAACTCCAGAAGAGGATTCCAAAATTATGATAACAGATTTTGGTTTGTCTAAAATGGAACAGAATGGCATCATGTCTACAGCATGTGGAACACCAGGATATGTTGGTAAATAAGAAAATGGAAATAACTTTTAAATTGTAATTTTATTTTATTAAAAATTACAATTCACAACTAAAGCAAACTAAAAAATAAAAGGATAAAAAAAAATAGAAAGTGCATTAAAAAAGAGAAAAAAATAGAAAATGTGTAATCTTAGTGTCTTTTGGACACTGGGATTACACACTGATGGCACTGAATGTGGTTTAAGCAAGACAACTATTTATTCATCTCCTATAACTTTTAAATGCATTGGAGATTGTTGTCAGGAACAGCTCACTGGAGCACTTGTGGGCTATCTCAAGTTTTCTCCTCATTGTATGCAACTCTATATGCAAATTTAATTCTCTATGTGTCAGAGTACACACAGTGTGACTCGATGAGACAACCCAGGAGCAATTGCAGTGCACAGAGGTTTGTAATTTAAATAGTGGTTTGTATCTACAAAGACTATATACATACAAGTACTAGCCAGAGGTCAAAAAATTGATCAGCAATCAGCTATAGCATGGAAGCACACACACATGCACACAGAGATACACCCTAATATGGCCTCTCTTATAACACAGCCTCTTAAAGTGGTATCAGCCAAATAACCCTGTGACTCATTACTCATCATTGCACCATCATTACAGCATTACAACATTACAGCATTACAGCAGCTGGTCAGCTATTAAATCATTTAATCAAGATCAAGTATATCTGCTTTTGTAGGGATAAAACCACTATATGTAAATCCAAGCCTGTTTCCTCCTGGGTTGTTTAACTTAGTCACATTGTGCACTCTCTGACACTATGTGATTGGGACAGATTATGAAAGAAACACTTATATTCCTCTTCCTATATAATTGTACGTGTAAAGTCTGCTGCAAGCATAGTAACTAATGCTTACAACCTAAACACAAGTGATCTGAAAACTATAATTTCATTTAGACAATATTTGAAACCCATTGATTAAATTCTGCTTTATATAAAGATGTATAAATTGCAGTCTTTATCCATAGAATCGAAGCTACGCTATGGAGTACTAATTAAAACAAAACTTTCTCAGAGCTATGAGATATGAAGACTATATACTTTGTGGGGCGATGTCAATATATTACAATTTCAACAAATATCACATTGCCCTACATTCCGCAGCTATCTGTGATATATACAGTATGTATGTATCTTATGTTATACTCCTCAGCCTTCCAGAATAAAGAATGTGTGTCATTGTTTATGTCAAGCATGCTATTTTTCTTTGCTGTACCCTGCTACACTGAAATAATTCTTGAGATAATATAGATTTGGTTAATTTTTCAAAGATTGGTTGGTCATATCACCAGTAACTTGGGTTTTGTCATTTGTTCACTGCAGCTCCAGAAGTGTTACAACAAAAGCCATACAGTAAAGCTGTGGATTGCTGGTCAATTGGAGTTATTACCTACATCCTGTAAGATAATCTGTGAATTATAGCAAAGTTGATAATGCCCCTGAAAAGTCTTAGGTAGTCCTTAGAAAAGATATATTAACAGCATGCTAAACCCAAATAAAAAGTAGAAAGAAAGCATTAACACATAATGGCCTATTAAGAGTCAAAAGAAAACAATAATTATTATTCACTGTATTTTAGTATCTTCTATTTGATTGCATGTTTTTGTGACAAGTTTTATAAAGTTTATGATTTCTTAGAAGTGATAGGAGGGGGTAGAAACACCTTTTTCACTGCCATTGTCTCACTAGTTATAGCCATTTCTAGATTGGGTCTAGACAGAGCAATCCATGTGCTGGAATCTCAAGACTAAATTATTATAAGCTAGTCTTATTAGGTCTATTCTTAAATCTCTGCCTGCTGCAAAATGTTGATTACTAAATATTGAGACCAACAGTGGTTGTTTCTATATCAAGCCACACTCTACTATATTTTTTTTATAAAGTTTAGAATCTAATCTTCTGCCTTATGCAATGTCTTGGAATCAATTTGGTGTTGATACTGCAATCTGAGAGAAGGTATTCTTGGCATATGTATTATAGCAATGAATTCCTCATCCTACCTCCAATTCCTCAAGTTAATTTAACCTTGCAAATATTCAATACAAACTGAAGACCTCTTCAGATCTTTGGTTAATACCGTGGTGCTTGGTTTGTCATATTTGTCATATTTTTTTCTGGTAGTTTCACTCTACCGTGATTTTTTTAAAAACTGGTTTGAAATATAGGAATTTTGTAAGGTTTCCTTCTATGAAAAAGTTTTATTATAAAATGCTCTTCACTATAAACTACGTAGTTGAATTTGTTTATACTCTATTTCCAATTCATTTTTTCCTTTCTAGCATTTTTCCACAAGTGTAGGGTCTGTTTTTTTCTGGCTCAAACAAGTCCATTAGTAATGACTGGAACTGAATAACTAGTTTGGTCGCTGAACCTGACATTATGGGTTGAGAGAAGGGGCTGGCCCAAACTCTCCCAAGTTTGCTTTCATGCCTAAGGCTGGATTAGAACTCAGGGTCTCCTGGTTTCTAGCCTGATATTTTAATCACTAGATAAAACTTGCTCTTCCATTTATAATCCAATGTATTACAAATATTTATAGATGGATAGGGATGGTGTGGGGAGAGGGACAAACAGACAGACAAATCTCTCCTTGGCCTATTTATTTTTTGTTTTGTTTATGTCTGCATTGTGACAGCACTCAAATAACCTTGACAGAGAATTATGCAATCCAAGTATCTGTTAGCAGTCAATACATCAGGAACATGCACTAATGCCTGTCATAAACTTTGTTAATTTGATGAACTAATCAAGTTAACTGATTACAGCAATTACACCAAGATGAAATTTGAAGGCTGGGAAGGTTCAAAAACACTGGCTGGGATTTCTTTCTTTCTTTCTTTCTTTCTTTCTTTCTTTCTTTCTTTCTTTCTTTCTTTCTTTCTTTCTTTCTTTCTTTCTTTCTTTCTTTCTTTTTTCTGTCCTTCCTTCCTTCCTTCCTTCCCTCTTTCTTTCTTTCTTTCTTCCTTCCTTCTTTCCTTTCACAACAATGTCAACTTTCCCTGACTGAGAGTTTTTATGCACATCCTTGACTAAACTCCCATCAATTCCGCCTAGATGAGAATAATCCAATAAAACTTGAAGGCTTTAGTTTGAAGATATTTGTTCCAAGGATATACTCAATAATGAATACTGAATCTGACTTAATATTAAGATGCCATCTCTACAGGCTTTATGTTCCATATTAGCAGGCTTGAAACCCTGCATTCCTATTGGTTAGTGTTAACTGCTACCTGATTGGTCAGCCTGGGTGTTTATGATTGGCTCGCTAAGAGTCTGCCGTGATTGGTTAAAACCAACATCAGAGAAACACACCACAACCTACCACGGCAACGTTGAATCCCCCTCCGACAACGACTACGAGAAGGAAGAAATCCACCGACTCCTATCAGAACACGATCAACGAGACTGGCGGGGTCGTAAGTCAAGTTTCCAGTGTGCCAAATGTGGAGGTGACCACCCCCACTTCGAATGCCGATTCCTTGATGCCATTTGTCGGCATTGTGAGAAGTGGGGGCACATCGCAAAAGTATGCCGAAATAAATGCAAGCAGAGTCTACGGTGCCGATCAAGCAGCACCAGACGGTGAGATGGCACCCCCCCCCAAACATCAGGAATGCCAGACTGACAGCCGTTGGAACCGAGATGGCCGACTCAAACGGTTCAGCAAGCCGGCACGAAGAGACCCATCAAACCGTCGTCATTGGCCATTCCTCAACTATTGATGCCCGAAAGGTACACATAGTAGTGAACATCGAAGACCAACCCTGCACCATGGAAGTAGACTCCGGTCCCTTCCTTTCCATGGTTTCCTGGCACACCATCAAGCATCTAATACCCAGCATACGCCGACATGAACTAAGTGATCAAAAGCTGATCCTCAGAGACTACCAGGGAAATCGCATTCCTGTCGCCGGCATCGGGCATTTCAGAATCACGTTCAAAGGCTGTACCAACATATTGCCACTCACCATTGTGGACAAAGACCGCCCCAGCTTCCTCGGGCTACAATGGTTTGAGCCTCTAGAGATAGAAATGGCTGGCATCCACCACACGAACATGGAAGATTGGGAAGCGTCACTTGCATGGGATTTCCAAGAGTTCTTCGACAACACCTTAGGCAAGTACAAGGGGTCCCCAATCTCATTCAATCTTAGCCCAGATGTCGCCCCCATCCACCTCAAACTCCGGCCAGTACCATTTGCACTCAAGCCTAAAATAGACGAGCAACTAAATAAGCTCGTTGCCCAAGGGTTATTGGAGCTTATTGACCATGCCTGCTGGGAAATGCCTATAGTCACCCCCATCAAACTGGATGGCTCCATAAGAATTTGTGGTGACTATAAGGTCACCCTCAACCATGCCCTGCAGCAAAGTGCCTACCCCGTGCCAGTAGTCCAGCACCTCCTGCATTCACTGGGGGGAGGCCGGGTCTTTGCAAAGCTCAATCTGCAAGATGGCCAGCAATACCACGCCACCCGCACCCTTTAATCCAGCCACTGAAGACTGTCCTACATTGACCGGTTTCAGATGTTTTTGGAATGCAACAATCTGAAAGACGCAAACGGCAATCGGAAGTGGGCCATATTCCTAACGCACTGCGGACCCGCCATATTTAGAATAGCCTATCAACAGTTGCTGGTTGATGCAGAAACCGCCGAGGCACAAACGATTGTAATGCACTGGGGGGCTTTTAAATGCAAGCACCTCCAATTCGGCGTCAGCATGGCACCCGGGGTCTTTCAAAGCCTCATGGAAAGGCTATTGCAAGGAATTAAGGGAGTAGTGCCATACTTTGATGACGTATTAGTGACAGCAGCTAACAAAAAACAATTAGAAAAACACCTAAGGGCAGTACTCCAGAAATTTAAAGACTCTGGCCTGAAAGTTAAACTGACAAACTGAACTTTTTTCTCAAAAAGGGTGCATACTTTGGGGAGATCGGGTGGTGATACCAGAAACTTTGCAAAAAACTGAGCTAGACATGCTGCATGAAGGGCACCCTGGCATCGTCCGAATGAAAGCCCTGGCAAGAAGTTATGCTTGGTGGCCAGGTATGGACAAGCAGATTGAAACATGGGTAGCTGCATGCAACAGTTGTCAACAAACTCGATCCGCCCACCCCACTGCACCACCCCTAGAATGGGAAATGCCCAGAGGCCCCTGGTCATGAATCCATGTTGATTTCGCTGGCCCCATTCAGGGACACACATTTCTGATTACCGTCGACGCATATTCAAATTGGCTGGAAGTTTGCACCATGAAAAAAACAACTACGAAAGCCATCATAACAAAACTTAACAAACTCTTTGCCACACACGAGTTGCCAGATGTGATAATGCCCGACAATGGGCCACAGTTCACGGCGCTGGCATTCGAACAATACCTGGCTGCCCATGGCATCAGATATGCTTTAACTTCGCCCGCTCACCTGGTGACGAATGGACAGGTGGAACGAATGATTCAGTTTACCAAAAAAAAACCATTCAGAAAATAGAAGACGGAAACATCCAAGAGAAAATTAATAAAATGCTGCTGATACAACATATCACACCTAACACAACCACTAACAAATGCCCAGTGGAACTACTTATGGGCAGAAAGCTCCGTTCACCACTAGACCGCTTACATCCCACATATTACCCAGAGAAACCCCCAGGCTCCACCAGGCAACATCGCGCCTTCAACATCGGTGGCACCCTCTTCACCGGAGACCCTCTTTGGGTACCTGCACAGATAACCCAAATAACTGGACCCTGGTCATACTGCCTAGAAACAACTGATGGGCGAAGCTGGAAGCGCCACATTGACCAGCTATGGTCAAGGCTAGCCAGCACTGACTCTAACAAAGGAATCAGTGGGGGGGGGACTACAAACATTGAAAAAGACAAAAACCCATCACAAGCAGAACACCCCCCCAAGCAGAAGCCAAATAATTAACCAACCATACTCACCTGAAAACATGGAACAGTGGCAGACGGGTGCTTCACCTGAAAGGAGCATCCGGACAAATTTGACCAGTCCAGAGAGTCCAGGCGAGAGCAGAGGAGTGAACGACTCGATCAACCCAGGCGAACCAGATGGGAGTTGCAGCTATAGGCCCAGTTCACCCTTCCAGGCGGTTCCATCGGGACCGATGGACCAGCGACTGAATGAAGCACGCAGGTCAAGTAGGTAGGTGCGAAGACCCGCCTACTTACGTGACTACGTCACCCCGCCCCTTGGACGATAGCAAGAGGGGAGGGGTGTTCCATATTAGCAGGCTTGAAACCCTGCATTTCTATTGGTCAGTGTTAACCGCTACCTGATTGGTCAGCCTGGGTGTTTATGATTGGCTCGCTTAGAGTCTGCCGCGATTGGTTAAAACCAAGTGTGGGAGACTCAAAGCGATGTCATTGGCTGCCAAGTCTCGGCAAGTTCTATAAAAGAGTGGCCGCGGCTGCTACCTTCCTGAGTCTGATCTAGCCTATTAATAAAGAGCTGTTGTTACTGAACCCGAGTCTCTCATCTCTGAAATCCATCCTTCCGGACTTAACACTTTATACATGTTATTCAAAAGTCAATGTTCTTTCTTCTCTGCAGTGTAATTATGCTTGGATAGAAACTTGCCTTTTCCATTGGCAACTGACATCCAACATGGAACCTCTCATCCTTTTTTATAATATCAGACTATAGCTATAATGAGCTATGTATAGTTCACAATTACCCTATATTAAATATCTATCTACTGATCAATCTTTTTGAATTTGTATAGAAAAGGAATATAAATGTCTTTTGTCTTTTCCTCTCTCTTTTCCAATTTAATTTAGCCTATGTGGATACCCTCCTTTCTATGAAGAAACAGAGTCCAAATTGTTTGAGAAAATCAGAGAAGGATACTTCGAATTTGACTCTCCATTTTGGGATGATATCTCTGAATCAGGTTTTTTTTTTAAAAAAAAAAATCTCTGCTAGCAGTGTGTCTACAGATGAGTATATACAGTAATTACACAACTATTGAGTAGTCAAGTGTTTTTTTTAAAAAAATGTATTCAATGATTTGGGGAAACTACTCTGATTCCTGGAAACATGTGCCATGTTTTTGATAAATGTGTATGTGTGGCTGCAAAGAGGACAAAAGCTGTTGCAAGCATGTGCTGTGTTCTGTGATGCTGTATCCCTTTGAAGCATTTGAAGGTGCAGGTGTTCTTTCAGAACCTGCAGCACAATTAATCATGTTGATTAATATCAGACTCCCCCTTGTTTCTAATAGATTTTGCTTAAAAAAATAAAATAATTGAAAATAAATTGATAAGATGAATTTTAAGTACACCCTCTTTTTAGAAGAAACAGTTTGGTAAAGAAGGTTTTAAGCATGTATGTGCAAGGGGAACCTTTACCTTATTATTATATGGTACTCATTGTAATCTTTTTATATTGGCTAGAGGTGCATGTCATCAGTTTGATCCCTAATACTCAAACCTAATGCTGTGGCAGATTGGTTTTGGCTTCTGGCTTTTGTGCTGAAGCCTCTTTCTCTATTTCCTTCTTTTTTCATTCCTTTTAAACAGCCAAAGATTTCATTTCTCATTTACTCGAGAAGGATCCAAATAAGAGATTTACCTGTGGCAAAGCCCTCGGGCATCCCTGGTGAGATGGATAATATTATTGCATTTTTTTTAAAGTGCAATTCTGTAATACAGTGAGAAATTTTGTAATTATATTCATGTGGAATTAGCAGTGTATCATAAAATATAATTTTTGATGATTTTTTTTCAGTTAACTAATATGGATGTCAATGTGCATAGGAAGCTATTATATGCCTTAGATTTTAGGTGTCTTAGGCTTCAAAAGAGCTTCAACAAACTTAGACAGAGCTTGAGAAAGATTCCATGGATGAAAATCTTAAAAGAGAAAAGAAGCTTGGGAAACTCTGAAAAATGTGATTATAAAAGCCAATCCATCACAACCATGTGAAAAGAAAAATAAGAAATCCAAGCATAAACCAGCATGATTGCATCAAGAACTTTCTGATAAACTGAAATACAAAAAGGGCAAAGCTAAGGCTTAGAATGAATTAAGGCTTGCAACAATTAATAATGTTTTGTCAACATGTAAAAAATAAGAAAAAAATCAAGGAAATATTGGAATATTTCCACTAATGGAAATATTAATGGAATATAGTGGAATATTTCCACTAATGGGAGAAGATGATAAAGAAGCGATGGGCAGCAGAGAGAAAGCAGAGTTACTTAATTGATTTTTGGCAACTGGCTTTACCAAAGGGAAACAATAGCCCATCTTACCAGAAGCAGAACCATAAAAGACAGACTGGGAATTCAAATTAAATTAGGCAAGAAAATGTTAAGACAACACCTGTTCATCCCAGACTAGTTCAAATCACTAGGACCAGATGGATTACACCTCAGAGTTCTGAAGGAGCTGGCAGACATGATCTCAGAAATATTGAACTATATCTTTTAAAAATCCTGAAGCAATGGAGAACTACCAGAGGAGTGGAAAGGAGCTAATGTGGTTCCCATCTTCAAAAAGGGAAAAAATAGATCCAGGAAACCACAGACCAATCAGCCTGACATCTGTACCAGAGAAGATCCTGGGAAAGATAATCAAGTGACAGGTCTATGAACACCTAGAAGAAAGCAAAGTCATAATGAGAAGCCAACATGGGTTTCTCAAAAAGAGATCATGCCAAACAAATATTACTGCATCATTTGACAAAATAACTAAATTAGTAGAACAGCAAAATGCCATGGACAAAGTATACTTGAATTTCAATAAGGCATTTGACAAAATAAATCATAACCTATGTATTGGTAAGTTAGAAAAATGTGGGATAAATAGCATCACTACTAGATGGATGTATAATAGGCTGACAAACTGCACTCAATGTGTAATTCTCAATAGAACTAGACTTACATGGAGGAAAGTATGCAGTGGCATATCCTAAGGTTCTGTCTTAGCAACAGTACTCTTCAAAATCCTCACATATGATTTAGATGAGAGGATAAAAAAGGAATTCATCAAATTGCAGACAACACCAAGCTGGCAAAAATAGCCAACACGCCAGAAGACACACTCAAGATGTAAATGGATCTTGACAGACTTGAACATTGGGTTCTAGCTAATAAAATGAAATTCAGTGGTAAAAAAGTAAGGTTTTATTTAAGCAAGAAAAACCAATTACAGAGATATAGAATATCTGGCTCAACAGCAGTAACTGCAAGAGGGATCTAGAAATTCTAGTGAACAATCACTTAAATATGAGACAGCAGTGTGCTGAAGCCACCAAAAAAAACCAATGCAGTCCTAGATGCATTAACAGAGGGATAAAATCAAGATCACATGAAGTGTTAATATCCCTTTATAATGCCTTGGTAAGAGTGCATTTGGAATATTGCATCCAGTTTTGATCATCATGATATAAAAAAATGTTGAGGCTTTAGAAAGTGTGCAAGATTATTATTAGAAGGGTGGAGGCTAAAACATATGATGAATGGTTGCAGAAACTGGGTATTTCTAATCTAGTGAAATGAAGGACTAGGGATGACATGATAGCAGTGTTCTAATATTTGAGGGACTGACAGAAAGACTCTAGGGTCAACCTATTCTCCAAATAGGTTGCAGGACAAATAGCAGGACAAGAAGCAATGGATGGAAACTTAACAAGGACAGAATCAACCTAAAACTAAAGAGAAATTTCCTGACAGTGAGAACAATTAACCAGTGAAATGGCTTGTCTCTACAAGTAGTGAATGCTCCATTACTAGAGATTTTAAAGAAGTGATTGGACAGCAATTTGTTGAAAAGGTATAGGATCTCCTGATTGAGCAGGGGATTGGACTAGAAGACTTCCAAGGTCCCTTACAATTCTCTTATTCTGTTATATGCCTTTACTGAAATTACATGCAAGAGATGACATGGCACTAAGTGATGATTCCCTACTCAATACTCATTGTAGTAAGCCATAATAGTTCACTTAATTAATGTATACATTTTATAGATAGTAAATAGAACTTCTGGCTGTTATGATAGATAGACCTTCTCAGTCTTAACAAGAGGAATAATATGATATACTGTATATACCTCGCATCTGGCATAGTAACTGTCCTTGGAACTGTGCAAGCTTCGGAGAGGTGGTCACTTTAGCAATGCTTTGAATGATGCAGTTTTATAAAATAGAACAGTCTTCTGTAATAGCAAAATATCCACTTATTTTACGTTGCCTTATTCTTGAACTTTCCCTACTTCCTAATACTGCATGCAAAAAACTCAGATGAAGGCTTCAAGGTGATACAAGTCACCTTATCAAGTACAATCCAGTTGTCTCTGCAGTACAATCAAAACTATGTTGCCTGGGCAAAAGTACCTTTTTGAGACAAACTCAAACCACTCAATCATAGAAAGATGTCAGCCAGAAGTTACAAGAATGCAAAATATATCACTCACAAACACTATCTGTCTACATGTCTGTTCTCCTCTTACTTAATTTGCAGGATTGGTGGAAACACAGCCCTCTACTGTGACATCTATCCATCTGTCAGTGTACAGATCCAAAAAAATTTTGCAAAAAGCAAGTGGAAGGTAAGTAACTTGGTGTTGCTGTCCTGGGATTTTATGCTCTGGTGTACTTCTGTCAGGAGCGTGGAGATAAAATTTCCATTAAAGCTCTCTTTCCAAAAGCCCTGTAGCTAAGGGTTTAACACAATTTTGGACATGTCATATGGTAGCCATAGCACTTAGACTTATATACCTGCTTCATAGTGCTTTACAGCCTTCTCTAAGTGGTTTATAGAGTCAGCATATTGCCCCAACAATCTGGGTCTGCATTTGACTGACAAAATATAAAATGAATTTCCTCAGTGGATACAGAAATATTTGGCAATTTGTTATATAAACAGTTATATTAAGGGTTGTATAAGGGTTGCTGTGTAAAGAGTTAATATAAGGGTTGGAGCACAATGGCTTATCAGTTAAAGATGCTCAGTTTGTCAGCTGGAAAGCAGGCAGCCTGAGTTCAAGACCCAAGCACTGCCCAACAGGGTGAGCTCCTGTTCCTTGCTCCAGCTCCTGTTCCTTGCTTCCTTGCCTATCTAGCAGTTTGCAAGCATGCAAATGTGAGTAGATTAATAGGTATCACTTTGGTGGAAAGGTAACAGCATTCCATGGTATATAGTCATGCTGGCCATATGATCATAGAAACTGTCTTCAGACAATGCTGGCTTCTTCTGCCAAGAAATAAAGATGAGCACCACCCCCTAGAGTTGGACATGAGTGGACAAGGGAATCCTTTATCTTTTATATAAAGGGTGGCAAATATAAAGGGCTGCCATGAATTTCAAAACATCCATCTGTCTTGAAAATATTATGACATCTTCACTGCGTAATTTAGATTGCAGAAATGATGGGTGGGCAAACAGTGGATGCTTTTTCCTTTTGCTCCTTTTTTATATTTTTGGTGGGGGAGGGTTCTTATTACATATTATTTTTTAATGTATTGTGACTTACCCAGAGTCATTTGGATTTGATGATTGATAGAGATAAGTGATATGAAGTGGTGTGGTGCGGTGATCTAGAGCTGGAGCTCTCACCTCAGAATCAGGAGGCTATGAGTTTGATCCTAGATAGAGGCAGACATTTCTCTCTCTCGGCTCACTGAGAATATACATCTGCTGAACAAAACTCCACATTGGTGACAGGAAGGGCATCCAGTCATTAAACACTCTTCTAGCTTCATTCAGTTGCCCAGACTCCACCCCTCAAGGGACTATGGGGTCATTAAAAGAAGATGATGATGATAGAGATAAGAGATATAACTAAATTGTATATGCACTTCAGTGGTGGTATTCAGCCGGTTCACAATGGATCGGGTAAACTAGTAGCAAGAATTTAGCATGGGTCACTGAACTGGTGGTAAATTCTGGCTGGCCATGCCCCCCACCCAGTCACCCTCCCACCCGATGCTCGCTCACCCCACCCGTCTGCCTGACATTCGTCTAAGGTATGTATTTCTTTTTTTTCCCTCCCGATAATCAGCTGTAGATAAGATCAGCTGTGCCAGGATTCTCCTTGCTGAGGCCCAGGAAGGCAAAAAATGGAAGAAAGAGCTCATCCCCCCACCTTCCATTTTTTGCCTTCCAGAACCCCAAAGGAGCCTTAGGGGGGCAAAAACACCCCAGAGGCTTCTCTGAGGCTAGAAATCTCCCAAACGGAGCTTGGAGGAGTGCTGCATGCCCCTCCCATGCTCTGTTTTTTTCCTTCCTGAGCCCCAGAGGACCCTTAGGGAAGCAAAAATGCCCCCCCCCGGCTCCTCTGTGGCTAAGAAGCTCCAAAAATGGGTGGGGACTAAAAAAGCCACGCCCACCCAGTCACATGGCCACGCCCACTGAGCCATGCCCACAGAACTGGTAGTAAAAGTTTTTGAATACCACCACTGATGCACTTACTAGGAAATAAGCTCAATTGAACATATCAGACCATTTGCTCTCAGACAAGCTTCATCGAATTGCATGTATTTACAAGTGCTTTTGTAAATTTTTGTTGCAGGGACAGATAAAATACTTGGTAATTGAGTTTGTAAGTTTGTAAACATTCATTTTAACTACCATGGGCATCAGGAGCATTTTGAAGTCATGATGACATGAACAGATCTCACAGAGAACTTTTAAGCCCATTTTTTTCTTCTTGTGAATTAACCCTAGTGGGAATAGTGGAAAATATATTTTTAGCTGCGCTATTTCAGAGTAGATTCCAAATTCCTGTTAAGACACTCTTCTTCAAGAAGTGTAACAACAATAAAATATTGTTAACTGAATTACATTGATCAAATTTCAAAAGTCTCTAAAGGGTCAGACAAAAATATAAGCAGTATAGAGCTGCTTATAGTTTGTGTTTCATGGTTTATCTACCTTTGTTTTATTGTACATCGTTCTCAAGCCTTCATACCATATTCATATATAGTGCCAGCTAAGTTTCCTTGTTACTTTTTACCAATAGCGAATGGAGTACTAATGAGATCACAAGAACTTGAGGTCTGCTTCCAATATCTCTCTAGGTAAATTTTCAGCAGGAGCTTATGAACATACTCAGCATTCTTTAGTCTGGTTTTGTAGAGAACTACAGGTACATATATAATTCTCATAAATCTGGTGATCTTCTCCTTTACTAGCAAGCCTTCAATGCTGCAGTTGTGGTCCACCATATGAAGAAACTACACATGAATGGTCATCATGCAGAGGATAATGTCAAAAGTCAAGTACAAGTACAAATTACATCAAGGCCTAATACATCATCCATTACTTACAAGGAACAATCAAGTCAAGACACCATGAATCTGATCCCGGTATTATCCTATCAGAATATTTCAGATCTTTGTGGCCTACATGCCAAGAAGACAGAAAGTAAATATTTAGATAACCCAGGTAGCGCATCAGTCCATGTGACTTCTGTAACTACAACAGATGGCCAGAGCCATCCAAGCAGACCTTCAGTTAGCTGTACTCCAGAAGGTGGGACACGTGACAAAGTGAAAGCAATGTTTTGCTCAGAAGCAGTACTCATAAAAAGGAATGCCAAGACACAGTAAGTGTCCTTTGGAATGATCAAACTAAGTTTCTAACTGCCGAATAGAGATTTCAGTAGCTTTCCCAATCTGCAATTTCTAATTGTTGGCTACACTATCTAGAAATCATAGTAATTGGGGTGTCAGCATATCTGAACATTTGGCAAACACTTGAGTTGGTGTAAGTAATGTGGCATCAGGAAAGAAGAAGAAAAGCAAAAATCCCTCTTTAAGGAAGATGGGCAGTTCAGAAATATGAAATATAAATAAATAAACAAATGAATGAATGAATAAATAAATAAATAACTGTGGATTAGGAAACAGAAATTTCTATTTCACTTATTTTGAAATGCATACATTTCCTTTAACCAAGGGAACTCATGATATAACAATAACAGAAACAAAAACAACTGTTGTAGTAAATAAATGAAAAATAATAAAATAATAATAATCTTATATAACAATACAATGTTTAATAATGAAAAATATGGAACATCATTATGGTCTAATTAATTTTAAACTAAAGATCTCTGGCCATTAAATACTAGCTAGAATTTATGGAAGGTAACTGACCAATTGAATCTGAAAACATTGTCTAAAATGAACTGTGCTGATAGGCATATATCATAACCATAATTATGTGAAGCTCTATGATTGCATTTATCAATTCAATGACAGTTGTATTATAATTTTATCTCTCTACATGAAAAGGTCAGGATGGAAGAAGCATGGTCTGAATATACATTGCCATCTTCCTCCATAATGTGAAATCTTTGCAATACACCTATAGTAACACTGCATGCATAGTGGAGGAAGATTCAGAATAGAAAATCAAATAGAACAGTAACTCCATCTGTACTGCATTAATCCTATTGAATTCCACTGAGCAGAATAGATATGCATCTTATGAAGTGCATGGTAGTTTTCATCATCTTTCCAAGCCATGGGTTAGTTCATGTACAATATATAGGTTACAGTATATAGCATGTGTATCTGTGTGTGTGTGTGTGTGTGAGAGAGAGAGAGAGAGAGAGAGAGAGAGAGAATGAGTGTGTGTGTGTGTGTGTAAAATCATCATACACTAACTGCAAAACAACAACAATTTTTTGCTTTGTTTTCCTTTCAAACTTTTCTTTCAAACTCAGTCACTTCAACTCAGAAGTCCTTGTTCCAGTCAAAGCCACTAATCACACTTATTTTGGAAGTGGGCAAACTGGTGTTTGCTTGGTAATGTGATTGGAAAAAAACCTACTATACGTATAAAACATATATCTTTACAGGTAAGTATATGAGTGCAACTCACATTCACTTTTCTAGCAAAGAATAGTGAAGGATTTAAATATTGCTACCATTTCATGATCTCCCAATTATGCTGAGTGCAGAGCAAGGAAATGTCTTTACTGTCATGTCAGCAGTTTTGTTCATGGAAAAGTGTACACCCCAGCCTTCAATATAGAGATGTCAAGACTACTTTACCAAAGCTGGCAGGGTAGGGAGGCAGGAAAAACCAAACTTGGATCATCAGCTTATTCTACAGATACCCTGAGACCAATAAAGAGTCATATTCTGATACATTTTTTTCCAATGAGTCTCTAATTGCTCCAAAAGCATAACACCTTTTTAAAAATAATTAATACACTTCTTCTAAAATGGCTGGTGTATTTTTGTCTGCAAGTTCTCTCTCAAATGATACATATTTCTATATACTAAGGAACATCTTTGAAATCTTCATAACAAAAGAAAAATCATCCAGAGGCCATATCAGATTCAAAAACCAAGAATGACACATGGTGATTCTTCCAAGCTGAGTTCCTTAATGACACACGCTGAGTTCTTTATTGTTTCCAGAACTATAGATAGAATCTTACCAGACTAAACACTACTGTCTGCATGCTTTTTCCCAAAAGCCATCACTCTGCTAAACAAATAATTCCCTCAACACTGTTCAACTATTTACAAAGTGTAAACTACTGTTACTGTTAATCTTCTCACCGCTCCTTATCACCCATCCCCTCCCACTTGACTGTTTCCTAGTATGATTTGATTGTTGATTGTACCCTTTGACTATCATTAAGTGTCATACGTTATGATTCTTGATTCTTAATGAATGTACCTTTTCTTTATGTATACTGAGATTATTTACACCAAGACAAATTCTTTGTGTGTCCAATCAGACTTGGCCAATAAAATATTCTATTAACATATACCTTGAGAACTATTAGGGAGGAGCTGTCTTCACCCTCTTTCTGTCACACAAAATATCTGGACTGAGTTGTCTGTTATTTCTCTGAAATACACCCCTTCCCTTCTTGAAATCCAGCTTGCTACACTCCATCACTGGCAATAAAATTATCTAGGATGTGCTTTGTTCCAGATAGCTACCATGAACTAATAAATTGTTATTTTTCCATTATATGATTATATTTTATATTATGCATTGCTTTCACCACTTGGTTTATAATCTCAATATTAAGGTTGTTTATATATAGATATTACTATTTTAATATATTGTGTTAGCAAAACTAGCTATTAGATATCTTTTATAGTTTTCACTGAAATACTTGTAATTTTTATTGATGTTTTTAAATGCTCTTCTATGACCCAAAAAGAAATTGATTTTTATGAGATTTTATAGTTATCATTTTAATAACAGTATAAATAACATATAGAATTTCTGCTAATTAATTTAGTTTAATAAGAAAAACAGACAGAAAACAACTTTTAGTTGGAAATTATTATATTGTGCATAAAACTATATAGTAGTTTTTGCCAAGTTACTTTCTTCACCACAGTTCAGTATCTGTTAGGTAAGAACGACAAATCTCTATAAACCATTTTTTCAAAAGAAACCAAAATTTCCTGGATCTTTTTCCCCCAATAAAATGTACATCATATGAGTTCTATTTTTCTCCTCTCTTTTCAGAAGGGCTGCTTGATATTTCTATTGAAACTGACCATCAAATATCAACCATGCAGAAAGGGAAGGCCTGTCTTGAACAATGCCATTGAGGACTGTGTTCCTAGATGCCCACAGCCGATATTTTCTATAAATTTAGCACATGCACAGAACTGAGAGTTCATATGGTTCAACTATCTTGAAATATTAGAGGGTTATTTCATATAAACTGGAAAACAATTCTTAAAAGAAAGGTTCTGTAATCAATGGATAAATAGGATCAAACTCTTTCTTTTTCCTTTATCAGAAGGTGTGGATACATGTTTGTACATCTGTGCTTGTTCAGTAGAATAAAGAGCAATTGCAAGGGGTGCAGTGTTGTTTTTGTGTTGAGTCCATTAGAGCAGTTGGTTGAAGCAGAAAATATCCCATGCTGGCTTGCTTGTGGCCCTTTAATTCTGTATCATGATACAGAAGCAATTTGCTCAGAATGCTTGCTGACATTGCCATTTGTTCTAATACAGTTTGCATGAGTTGATTCCACAGGAAGTAAGGGGATACCGTCTGTACTTCATTTATGAATTTCTGCTTGTGTCAGTTCTGGCATTAATGTAATATATACTGTTCAATAAAGTTTGTTGGTTCTTAAATGGCTGATAGTTATTTATTGATGGATTAATATAGGTTAACAATCTTTCACTGTCAGATTTGTTTCTGGCAGTACAGATAGTTCCCCAGCTTACACAATGGAGCCCAACATTTCTGTTGTTAAGTGAGTCATTTGTTAAGTGAGTTTTGCCCCATTTTATGACCTTTCTTGCCCCAGATGTTAAGTGAATCATTGCAGTTAGTACTTTTAGTAACCTGATTGTTAAGTGAATCTAGCTTCCCTATTGACTTTGCATTTCAGAAGGTCCCAAAAGGGGATCACGTGACCTTGGGACACAGCAATTGTCATAATCATGAACCAGTTGCCAAGCATCTGAATTTTGATCACGTGACCATGGGAATGCTGTGAAGGGCGTAGCTGTGAAAAACAGTGATAAATCATTTTTTTAGTGCCATTGTAACTTTGAATGGTCATTAAATGAACTGTTGTAAGTCAAGGACTACCTTTAGTTTATCTGCAAACAGATATTTTATATTAGTAAAAAAACCTGGTGTTGGATAAAAAAAGTTTTATAATGGGCTATGAGATCCAAGAAACAGATACCCTTGTTTATTTATATTGCTTTCTTAATCTTGCTTGAATCCAGATTCTGCTTGTATGAAACTTATGCAAAAGTATATCTTCCTATTAAAAAATGTTATCAAGAATGTTTGAATTCAAGTGATTAATTTTAAATATTATAACAAATAAATTAGTATAGCCACTTCTGGGTTTTTTTTCCTAAAGCTTGACCTATAGCAATGTTTCAAAGCTAGAGAAGATGGAAATATTTTCTTTGCAGACATGAAGAAAGCAATCTTAATAAATTAGGCAGAGGGAAGGATTTATCAGGAAAGGAGCAGAAACTGTTCTAATTTGTGCAACTGGCATAATATGCAACTTGTCGACTGATATAATCACGAATTGTTTCCACTTTTTTATCCAGGCCTTTCAGCCTGTCTGACTTGAGGATGAAGGCATTGTTACTCTCCTGTAGCTCTGTTTCTAAAGCTGAGGAATGAAACAGAAATAGGTTAGATGCAAAGAAACTCTTTTCCTTCTCTCTAATTCATTATAACATTATAAAAGTGACCATTCAGCCTGTTCTGATTTTCTATAACATCTTTTAACATGCATTCTTTTCATGCATGCCTGTTCAATACAATAAGGCAACCCATATGCAAAAACTATTAGCTGCATGTGCTTGCCCCTCCCTCTTATTCTTTGTAGATCTGTTCCACCACCTCAGCCTCTAACTATCCTGTATTGAATGTTAAATGAGGACAATTCGACTGAAATTTGTTCGAAAGACAGTAAATTATATGAATTGGGTACCCTGGTTAGTTTTCTGACTTTGCAGAATGTTGCTCAAACTCAAATGAGCAAAATAAGAACATCACAGAGCAGAATATTTTTAATTCAGGGTTGAAGTGTGGGGTCCTTGGGGTTCACTGAGCTTGATTGTTTTCTTGTAGACATTTCATTACCAAACTAGGTGATGTCATCAGTACAAGAAAGGAGTGAGATTTGGTCTCTTTTTATGTACTAGTGGCTTGCCCTATCAGTGTTGGTGGGAGTGTTCTTGGTGGTTCCTTGATTAGGCTGTTGTTTATGGTTAGCTTATTTGTCTGAGTTGGTAGTTCCTTGACTGGGATATTGTTTATCTCTTGATTGCTAGTCTAGTATTAATTTTGCTGTTAACATCTAGATCAGGGGTCCCTTCTTATAGATTATAGGATAGGAAAATGCTTCAATAGTCGATAATCAAACTGGAATTTTCAAATAACATTGTTTTTTTATCTTCTCCCAATTTAACCACAAAGACTCCCGTATATAATGTCTTCTAAAATAACCCTGTGTTTTAGTTCCCTTATACCATAAAAAAGCATGCCAGCCCAACAGCAAATCATGCCCTTCTAATGTCAACAATCTGTGCTTTCTTAATGTTATCCATTCTTTGACCCACATCAAACTTGCAGCTTGATAATACAATTCCCAATTAGGCAGGCCAAAACCTCCTCTAATTCTAGCGTCTTGCAAAAGCTTTAGCTTTATTCTCGCTTTTTTACCTTGCCATATAAACTTCAACATGATTTTATTTAAATCTTCAAAATGGTCTTATGGGGAATATGGGGAACTGTTGGATGAAAAGGGTGGACTTAAATTGATCCAAAACTTAGAGGAACAAGATATAAGGATGAATTGGTTTTCAAATGCGCAAATACATTCAAGGTATGATGAAGATTTTAAAACGGAGGCATTCTATGATAAACAGACTGATTTAGATAAGATCTTGATGGGTACTGATGAGAAGGTGATTAAAAAATTATATGGTTATTTACTGGGAATTAAATTAGAGGAAGAACAAGTTAAAGAAACTATGATTGTTTGGGGGAAGAATTTTGGATATGGGATTGATTTAGAGAAATGGCAAAAATTGTGGTCTCAAAATTATAAAATGACAATGTCAACAGCATATAAAGAAAACTTGTATAAGATGTTTTACAGGTGGCACTTTCCCCCGACAAGAATAGCAAGAATGTTTAAGAACAAATCTGAAAAATGCTGGAAATGTCATCAGATACCTGGCTCATATTACCATATGTGGTGGACTTGTGAGGACGCCAGAAAATATTGGCTGAGGAACTCTGGGAGTTGAAGTCCACAAGTCTTAAAATTGCCAAGATTGGACACCCCTGATCTAGATGAACTCAGATTACTCAACCAATCTATTATAAGTATTTATATAGTAAATCCTCTACATAGCATTATCTGTTGTTTTATGAAGCAAAATAATTATTCCGAATTCTATTTCCATCTTCCATGCCATATGTCAGCTTTGGAAGCCATATTAGCACCAGACGCTTCCACAATGCCACATTCTTAAGCTTAGGAAAATGGGAGGGGGGAATTTCTTGGAGCATATGTGGTTAGACATAATAGCATTCTTCTTCTAAGTCAAGGTCATGTTATTTCTGCACCTGGTTGCGAAGTCGTCTCAATCTGGGACAGATGGTGATTGGGGCATGTGATGCAATTGGGGGGGGGTGCAGTGGGTGGATTTGTAATTTTTACTTATTGCAAGGAAACCCGGAACTTTCAGATTCGGGATTTCCCAGATGTGCCAGTTTACTACTCTTATAAAAAGAACTTTGTCTCAGAGTTATTTGTTGGAGTGGAATTTTTCTGGAACACTGATTTTTCTTCCCCATAACAGCAACAATAAAGAAATTCATTCAGCTTCCCTAAATGATTGGAAGAACTTGACCCAACATTAAGGAACTGCTGTCTGTCACATAAATCCAAAATCAGTTTTGCCTTTCTGTCTGAAAAAGCTTCATCTCCTTCTGGTAAGACCAAATGAATGTGGACATTGACGTCAGCCAGCACTGCTAAATGTATGCTCATCATGTTTTGCATGAGAAATTGTCTGGTGGCCTATTTAACAATATTAACATTCATCACTGCATTCAGCCAATTCTGAGCAATAGTAACTGCCTCTCATCAGCCAGCTGCTAAATTGCTGGCTCTGAGAGGCACCTTCAATGAAAGACATTCATTAAAACTACAGCTTTATCAATGAAAACAGTAATGCTCCTTTAAAAAAATAATATATCTGGCTTCAAGCCACTTAGTTATTCATACTACACCTGCCACAGGAGTCAGAGCATTTTGTCTACACCTGGCTGCTTCCCAAAACATATTGAGCAAAGTTATTAGATCTGAAAGCTTTAAACTGAAATGTCTAAATAGTGTCAAAAAATTGACTTGGCAAGTCATTATTATGGAACAAATCTGTGACTGGCTGTATAACACAATATTTATATTCTTCCTGAATGTCCATTCCATTAAAAGGGCAAGCTAAAATGCCTCACAGGATCACTATAGTAGCTTTTTATCTCTGTCTATAAAATCTATAAAATCCTGTGGCTTACTTAGACCAGGAATGAAATATCCAGATTTAAATGTGAAAAGTACATTCACATTTTGTTTAACATATACTTGGTATGAAATTATTAGATTAAATGAAATTATTATGCATGAAATTCTGTAATATTATATATGAAATTACTAAGGTTCAATGGTTAATTTATCAGAGAAGAACCTTGATATTTTTTAAAAAAAATCACAATCCTATATGGAATGCCAAGGCAATGAAGATAAGAGTTGTGAGGTCATTTCTGATTTGGAGAGTTGCCATGCAAGTAATCCTTACCAGCCATTTTGGCCATCATATTCAAGGCTTCATTTAACAGTGTGTTGGCTTCTGTGTGAGCAGTTTGAATTCGGTCACCTCGGATGCCTAAATTTGACCCTTGTCCCATTCGCCTCTTCAGGTCCATGTATTTGCCATTCAATTGTAAAAATACCTGGGGGGGGGAGGGAAATGAGAACTAATCAAACTTCCAATGGATATATTGAAAAAATAACATCAGAATTCCCAACTCCAAATCGCTGAACTTGAGATCATATGATGTTGGATAGCATTCTACTTCATCGGTGTTCCATTAATAAGTGTATCAGATTATTAAATACTGCTTTTCCCTCTTGCCTATTCCTTTTCTTCTTCAAAAAGTGATAATTCTTTTTCACAACAGACTATTTTCTGAGTTCTTCTGGCTGCACAGAACACACATTCTTTTCACTGTGATATATTCCAGTTTGTCCACTTTGAAGAGTTTTCTTTTTCCCTCTTATTCCCAAGCCAAATTCATGCATCTTTTATATAAAGATGACAACTGCATTGAGCAAGTTTTGTTTGTTCTGCAATAACCAACTGTTTTATTGAATATAATCAAACAAAGTTTGATAAGGCAAATATCCTTGCCATTAACCATTTTTATTTGGAGAAAAATCCTTTGGGATCTATGATATTCCTCTGAGTATGATTGGAAACAATGAGAAGCCAAATGCTCTTAATTTCCCTTGCTGCATCCTATCTTTCCTTCCTTTGTAATTAAAATCATCTCAGGTAGGACATGGAATCTATCATGCAAAAAGAAGATGACTTGGTGGCACATTGTTATCCAAGGGTAACATGTTGGAGAATGCAGGTTAAATTATAACTGCAATGAACAAATTATGTTTGTTCTTCAATATCAATTGTTTACACCTATAATTAAACAAAGCTTGGCAAGATAGATTGTCATTGTATTGAAGAACAAATAAAATGAGGAATGAAAGAGATAGTAAGAAATAATTTCAGGGTTTGTCCTTTGTTGAATGAATATGTCATGACTGGTCATGTGACTCTGTGATGGCCATTTTTTGAGAGTGTACAGTATTTGTTCTAAAAATGCAAATGGACATGTTCTAAAAAAAATGCAAAAGGGAAACATATAATAGGCTTAAGAAGGTTGGGGACTTTAGTGTGAATAGCCAATGTCACTGACAAGTCATGGCTAAACTGAGACAGACGATCAGAACATTTACCAAGTATTTTTTCCAAAGACTGGTTAAGCAATACTGTAGCTTAAAGAATGCAACCCACGAAAGTAATTTCCTATTTCCATACCTGCTGAGTGTTTTTTGCTTGTGCATGGGCCTCTGTTGCTTGTTGATGAGCATCTGCAGCCAATAACTGATTCTGGCTTGCCTTGTACTGTAACTGGACAAGCATTTCAGTGAAGTTATCCAGTTGACTGGTGATGTCCCGCACATTCTCCTGAGCTGGAGTGAGGATAGTCTGGATCTGAACATTCCAAAGATGAAACTTTTTAGAAATTTTATAAACATCCCAGAAAAGAATACACAAGGAATATTCTATTAAGGTAATAAAGTAATCACCTGTGGAAGCCACTATTGTAGGAAACAAAGAAAGTTTATCAATATGAAAGGAGAGTAGGCTGGTTTAGAGTGAACAACTTAGATGTTCAATGTCCTAATCTAAGCACAAATCACTTACTTCATCAAGGCGAGTTTGGATACGCTGGAGGGAAGAAGCAGAGTCATCAATGGTAAGTTCAGCTTCTTGAAGTGCTATTTCTCCTTGTTTCAATTTCTGCAACACATCTTCCACGTTGCCCTCAATAGTACTGGCCTGGTTCCTAAAAATTTTATATTAAAGAAATAACATAAAGAAATGCTGCTTTCTTTTCAAAAATATGCCATTCTATAGGTAATATATAATGCTGACTTGTTGAACAGAATATGAACACATACAATAAAAAGCAACATAACATTACAGTTTCCCAAAAAGTCAAAATAAAAGTTTTAACACCATTGAAATAGCATTAAAAGATAAATTTTGCAATCTACAGTATCTAGGGATCAGTCAGGAGCAGATGTAATCTGAAAGTAAGATTTACAACTAAGAATATTAGATAGCTTCTCATAGCACTCCTCATGCTATTATATGTTTCTATATATACTGTGTGTTTCAATTCAATTAGTACAATACATAATCAAGAAGGATAAATGATCCAGTGATAGGAACTTATGGGTTGTATATTAAACTGCACAAGAACAATTTTTAATGAAAGTTCCAGAAGACATTTTTGTACAATAGAATTCCCAAAAGTTTAAAATTATATATATATTCAGGAAGAACTTCTGTTAAATGATACTATAAATAAATGTATGTCAATTATTACTTTAATAATGGATCTATTTTCCTCTACTCCAAAGTTATCAAACTCTTGGCCCCAAATCAGTGGTGGGATTCAAATTTTTTTACTACTGGTTCTGTGGGCGTGGCTTGGCAGGCGTGGCAGGGGAAGGATACTGCAAAAATCTCTATTCCCTCCCCACTCCTAGGGGAAGGTTACTGCAAAATCTCAATCCCTTCCCACCCACTAACCTGCTTTCCAGCTCCGTTCTCCTGTACAGGGCAACAAAAAAAGACTCAGCCAATCAGCTGGGATTCGGGAGGCAGAGAATAGATGGAGGTGGGGCCAGTCAGAGATGATATTTGCCAGTTCTCTGAACTACTCAAAATTTTCGCTACCGGTTCTCTGAACCACTCAAAATTTCTGCTACCTGGTCAGAACCTGCTGAATACCACCTCTGCCCCAAATTGGAGAATGAAATACTATGTATACTAATTTAATTTCCTGAATGGAAAGCAGAAAAAGAAATGAATATTACCTGGCTTCTTCAGCCTCCTGCTGAAGGTGTTTGGCCTTAGCTATGTCTCCAGCAGTTTGGACAATGATGCTGTCAGGACATTGCAACTTAGCAATCAAATTCTGAATCTCAGTGATTTTCCTGAGAATTGTGCCAGTGTCAATTGGAAGATTAAGGGACAGGATATAATTGCTCACTTGCTGAATCGTGGTAATATCAGCATCTGGATCTGAAAAAAAATAATACAGTAAATAATCTAACCAAGACAAACTGCATCTCTAATTCAATCAATAAAATATTTGTGATAGGCTAGATCTCCACAGCATGGATATTTAAATACATCAACCAACCTTTGATCAACCAGCCTTTGCAAGTACCATAAACAAGCTTTTAGGTTACGAAGAAGATTAGGGTTTTAAAGCAAGCCAAATAAAACAAACATATCATGTGGAACAGGGAAGTCAGCACCTGTTCCAATTAAACAGAACAAACTTTGCTAGACACAAATTTTACAAAAGCATATCAAAATCCAAGTAGCAAAGGGCTTCCAAAATTCAATCAGTGTGAAATATCTATTAGCATCAGCTGGAAAGAAAATGTTTATCTATATACTGACAAAGGTTCAGTGGATTTGTAAAAAAGGAAAGTAAAGCTCTCTATTACCTTTAAAGAGAAACCCAGAATGAAAGCTATGGTTTTTACACAGACGATGCTCTCGTTATGTACATGTATACAATTTTCTGAATTAAAGGAAAAACATATAACCATAAACACACCAAATGTATCGCTAAAACATGGAACCTTGAGAGCACAGATAAATTATATTTTCTCATTGTCCAGGATAGATAATCATGTGGTGACTTAGCAGAGGAAGAGTTTCAATAGAGGGTTTGAGCTGAAAGACATATTACAAGTATACTTTCAAGAAAATGTGGTCCAGATTTTGGTGAATGCTTTGAAGGTGAGGAGTGACTGCAGGAACTAGGCTATACTTAACAGACACTTTTTTCATCACATGAATCAGTTGAACAATACTATGCAAGGCACTGGAGAAAATACTTTGAGTTCAAGTGACAAGATTTGCATTTTCAACAAGATGAAACCAGAATGTCAGAATACTGCCAGATGAAAACAGAATGTCAGAATACTGTTACTAATACAACCAACACCAACCTGGTTTGATAAAAAGATCTAACAAGACTAAAGTTTTATGAATAATTCCACAGTGACACATAGACATTTCTATTCAATCTTTACAATATGATGTGTCGTGACTTAAAAGAAAACTCCCACATATTTTGAGCACAGTATGGAATGAAATCCACCTCATAACCTTTTGGATAATATTCTGTACATTTCAGTTATTATGCAAAATGAATTCTATTTTAGTTCTGTCAAATGTAGAAAAGAGAAAACTGATGGGACATATTAGTGCTTAAAAAATTGGGATCAGAGGCATTGTGATTCACCGCTGTTTCCTAGAATGGAAAGAACATTGTAAAATCCCTGCATTTGGATAGATGAAAAATTGTTCCTGTTTTTCATTTGCTCAATTCCAAAGGTCTTGAAATAAACTCAGTGTGCGTAAACTCATTAATTTGGGGAGTTTGTTTTTGAAAATTGCTCCCAGAAATTTCTGAACCACTCTTAGGAGAGCATGGAAGTTTCATATGGTCCTAGAGCATGTACACAATTCACTGTTTCAGGAATGAAATCTTCCATAGAATTTTAGAACATTCCATTCCCAGTAAGTTTTGCACATCCATAAGTACCTAAAGTACCTAAAACCAAATAACACCTGTAGGAAAGAGCCCTTATTCATATTGGATTGAAAGATATATTGAAATGTTGAGAGCATGTCATGGATACTCTCAGAATAACAAAGTTGGAAAGGACATTAAAAGTCTTCTAGTCGAGAGGTCCCCAATTCCCGAGCCATGGTCAACTGCCAGGCCTTGAATCATTGGGAACCGGACTGCAGAAGTATGTGTATCCCCACTTGCACGAGCAGGTGAGCGTGTATGCACACATTCCATTTGTGTAAATGGAAGGCGCGTGTGGCTGCCACCCATTTATGCAGACCCATCCCCTCTTCCCCCCATTGCCAATCTGCAAAGCCAGAAAGGTTGGGGAACTCTTTCTAGTCCAACCCACTGCTTAAGCAGCCTGTACCATTTCAAACAAATGGTTTTAAAATCTCTTCAGAAAAACTTCCACTATTGCAGCACCCACAGCTTCTGGACACAAGTTGTTCCACTGGTTAATCATTATCATTGTCAGGAAATGTCTCCTTAGTTCTAGGTTAGTTTTGTCCTTGATAAGTTTCTTGTCCTGTCTTCAGGTGCTTTGAAGAATAGATTGACCCCCTCTTCTTTGTAAGAGTCCCTCAAATATTGGAGTACTGCTCATCACTTTCTTATCATTTTCTCCCATTAATGGACCACTCAGTTCTTGACTTTTTTCTTGTTTTTTACATGTTGGAAGAAGCTTTTTTTTTTTTTTACTTTTGATGCAAGCTTCAGGTTGTTTTGAGCCTTAGCTTTCTTGACTTCATCTTTGCAGGTTCAGGCTATTTGCTGATATTCTGCTTTATGTACTGTATGTGCCAGTGGTGAAATTCAATTTTTTTTTACTCCCGGTTCTGTGTGTCTTGGTGGGCGTGGCAGGGGAAGGATACTATAAAATCTCCAGTCAGAAGTGGTATTCGCTGGTTCTCTGGACTACTCAAAATTTCTGCTACTGGTTTTCCAGAACTGGTCAGAACCTGAATACTACCTCTGGTATGTACCCTTTTTGCCAATTTTTATCCTTGTGTTATTGGCTTCGAGTTTGGGGTCTGGGTCTGTGTTCTTGGCGTGTGTCAGCTTGTTTGGTTTTGGGGTCGGGGGGTGCAACAGCTGGCGAGGCAGCTGTAAAAATCTACGAGTATGTATGTATGTATATGTATATGTGTTATGTCTCACCTATATTCTCAAGTGAGCATACAGAGTTCCAGAGTTCAAAATATTCAAACAAGAACAAAACCAGACTACAAAGGGTTAAAAGAACTATTTTTCCAGTCCTTGGCAGACTTCCCGGAATCTGTCTGGTAATTCAGAATTGTTCATCAATTACAGAGGCCGCTCCACACATATGCTTTCGACTCATCCAACACTTTGCTTCCAAGCAAAGTTTGAGAATCATCACGCCTCCTTAAATCACCTGGATGAGCGTGTCAGTCTCTCTAATCAATGTCTGGCTTGACGCCTCCCCTCAGCTTGACGTTTCAGTCTCCTCCTAGTTCTAGCATCAAGCCATGATCTGTCAGTTTCCCCACTCGAAGCCTCTGACTCATTTTGTGGATCAGTTGCTGGCATGAATGACGTCGAAGGCTCTGAGGGAGGTTGTCTCTGTGATAAACTCTCATCCTCCTGGCTCACATCTGTGTCCTCTAATAATTCAGACTCCACATTCACAGCAGGCTCCCGCCTTCCATCTTCAGAGTCATCAGAGTCAAAACTCACAGCAGGATCAATCCTTTCAATCACAACATATATGTACATATGTTTATGTATATGTATACACACATACACGTACATATGTACATATGTATATGTATACAAATAAATATATATTAGATACTTCAGGAGGGAGGAAAGTCCCCCTTAGAATTCCAACTGCTACTCAAGGATTTGGCAGGAGGCAGATGAGAATAAATTCTCTATTAACTGGAAGAGATTCTGCATGAAAGATTTCCCAATTTCCCCTGTGGGAAAGCTACTATTCAATTTGGCTCTTGAGTAACAGCAAGTGCAACAAGAAAGTTAAATTACATACAGCAAAGAGATTGACTAGTGACAAGGTATGGATTGTTAGAATGTTGGAATTTCTGATTTTACCTGATAGGAAGTTGCGAACTTGGCGGATGAACTGCTTAGTGCGCTGGATGTCTGCCTCTATCTGTGTCCTGATGGCGCTCATTTGATTTCTCAGATTTTGGGCATTTGTCTGAATCTTTCTGGAAGTTATTTCAGCAGCTCTGATCTATTAATAGGTGAGGCAGATTCAGTTTCCATATGGTATTTAATATAGCTCGTAAATGTTTCAAGTTTTAACATTGTTCCAGGTAAGTCCACAAGTAACAGTATTCATCTCCCCAGGTATTAATTACCCCATTCATTTCTAATATTTCTGATGCAAGTTTCTGGTTAAAAATAATGCATGGAAATTTTGAATATTCAAATAGAAAACAAATGGCATTGTTTAAGCACTTGTGTTTTTATAATGCATGTATTTTTCTGACTTGTTCTTGCTTCTTATATTTTTCAGTTATGTTTTTAAAAGCAATAAAAATAATATATAAAAATAGCTTTAAAATTTTAAATTACTTGAAAATTACAGGTAGTCCTTGACTTATGAACATTATGAGGAATCAGAGTTTCCATTGCTAAGCAAGGTGATTTTTATGTGAGTTACACATGATTTTATGACCTTTTTTTACCACAGTTGTTAACAGAATTGCTACAGCTATTAAGTGAAATATATGGTTGTTAATCTACTTAATATTAGCTTTGCATGTTGGAAGCAGCCTGGAGAAGGTCACAAATGACAATCACACACTGCAATCATTGTAAAGATATGCTGGTTGCCAGGTTCCTGAACTCTGATTATGTGACTGTGGAGATGCTGCAATGGTTGTCAAGTGTGAAGACCTATTGTAAGTCACTTTTCTTGATATTGTAGCTTTGAATAGTTGCTAAATGAACAGTTATACTTTGAGGACTACTTATGTTCCTTTCACGAGGACATACAAAACATTTTCTATGTACATAATTTCAATTGAAAAGTCACTTAAATAGGACTAGAGTTTAAAACAACTTTTTGCAAGTTGCATATTCTGATAATCATTCACAAGCTCAGGGGGAAAAGCAACAACAACAAACACACACAAAGTGAAAATACCAAAACTCTACTTTAATCAGGTCTATTAAAGAATGTCACCTTTTGAAATAAAGATTCCATCCCTCCCCTTTTGCTTTCTCCATTCTAATTACATACCATCTGTTCAGTGTCCTGAAGCTGGCTGTTAAAATTGCGGAATTCCTGAGTGGTTTTCCTGGCAGTTTGGATAGAACTGCTGGAAAGTGCAATGATCCCTTTGCAGCTCAGTCCTGGACCACATTCATTTGCATTTTGATGGGGACACAGGTACCCAATACATTCACTAGGAGTGCAAACTTCTGATCTCACAGCACTGCAAATCTAACAGAAAAAGTCACATGATCAATGAAGCTTTACAGAAAAAGTAAAGCAGTCAAATACAGCACAAATATTTCAAATAAGATTCAGTGGACTTATTTTATTTGTTTCTTTATGTGTAATGTTTCTAACTTGCCTATCATTAGTTGCTTCTAAATTCAACCTTCCCTGAATTTCAAAACATAAGATTCCAACTGGATCAGTCAACAGACTTATCTTGTTCATCATTGTCTTTTACAGTTCAAGATTCAAACAAAAAAGATGCATTTGCTGATATTCAGAAATATGCAACTCTCATACAAGAAACAGTGTATAGCAATAGCAATAGCACTTAGACTAATATATTGCTTCATAGTACTTTACAGCCCTCTCTAAGCAGTTTACAGAGTCAGCATATTGCCCCAACAATTTGGGTCCTCATTTTATCCAACTCAGAAGGATGGATGGATAGATCATCCTTGAGCCTGGTGGGATTTGAACTGCCAAATTGCAGGCAGACAGCAGTCAGAGATAGCCTGCAGTAATGTATTCTAACCACTGTGCAACTGGTGCTCGTTGATCACTATGACCATTTGCTAATATCTAAATTTGCTAAAAACCTTTTAAAGTTACTCTCATTGGCAGCTGTCATATAAAGAAGCACTGTAACTGAAATAATTCATATTTATCTGATGTATAATTCCTATTTATTGGATGTATTTGATTTTACCTGGAAATTTCATACATTTCAACATGTTTTACACATAAAGATGGCAGTTCAACAATCCAAAATAAATATGGCTGAATCAGTGAAGATATGCTGAGAACCTGTTCGATGTAATGATTAAGACATCAGGCAAGAAACTGGGAGACTGTGGGTAGTAGTATCACTTTATACACAACCTCAGCTGGGTGACCTTTGACTAGTCACACTCTCTCAGCATGGGCTTTGTTGTGTATGTACCATAGTTAATAAAGTATGAGCTTGAGGTAAAGTGCAGGGTTCTGGCCCTGCACTTCTGATTGGCTGTTAGGCGGCCAGATCAGATTGGTTAGTTCTTAGGAATCCGATTGGCCCTTAACAGAGGATTATTATTGGTTAAAAGAGCTGGCGTTCACAGCTCGCTATTGGACAATTCTCACAAGGGTTGCCTATATAAGGCAGAGTTCACTGTTGTTGTTTTGAGAAGTCACTATGCAATAAAGAGCTGAAAGTTCACATTCAAAGACTGTCTCCATTTACTCCAACCCATGTCCAAGTACTTAACACTGGCGACGAGGATGGGATCTGGAGACGTCTGAACCTAAGAAGCCAGGAAGCAATACCGAGCACGTGAAAGACGACGCCAACAACTGAACCATGTCCAGCGGCATCGTACTACCCGCTCCGTTCAATCCAAACCAAGAGGATTGGGAATCCTACATGGATCGCTTCCAAATGTTTCTTGAGATGAATAATTTGAAGGACGCCACACCAGCAAAAAAGCAGGCACTGTTCCTGACGCACTGTGGCCCAGCTGTATTTAAAATGGCTAAAGCACTCGCCAAACCTCGAGAAGTGAAAGCCGTGAGCTGGGATGACCTCGAACCCATCCTGAGAGACCATTACGCGCCAACCGTGCCTACACTCGTGAGACGCCACGAGTTTTATCAGAAAAACCAGCGAAAAGGAGAGAGTGTGGCCGATTTCGTGGCGGACCTCCGGAATTTAGGGGGCCTCTGCGGGTTCGCCGATTTAGAAGAAGCACTAAGAGATCGAGTAATTCTGGGATTAGATGCACTAGGCGTGCAAAGCAAGCTGATGGCGAAAGGCGGCATCAGCCTTGCTGATGCCATCGCCGAAGCCACGGCTACGGAGGCGACCAAAAAGTCGGCTGCACAATTACGGCAAAGCCGCACTCCGGCAACACAACCAACCGGCGAAATCTCACCCAACTCAGAAGGGCAGCTACTAACGATGCACCATGAGGACCTCTCTTCGTCGTCAGACAGCGACGAAGAAGGGGTCCATCGACTGCGGTCCAACCGGGACCTTCGCCCTAAGCCTTCACGCCCTTGCGCTGGCTGTGGAGCAAACCATGCCAGGGCCGAATGCAAATTCCGTGACGCACTCTGCCATGAGTGCGGGAAACGAGGCCACATCAGCCGGGTCTGCCGCAGCTTACCAGGACGCAGCCAGGCCTCAAAAGGGGCCAACTATCGCCAATCGACAGGAAACCATCCTGTAAGGCGAGAACCAGTAAACCACTCCTACAGAAATCGAGCTTTGAGGGATTCCGGTTTCACGTGGCTTCGGGGCAGCAGGAATTCGCGACTGCTCGTGATTCCTGCTGTGCTAGCCGCCGAGGTACCCCCGATCCAGATGGGTCAGGGGGATATGGCTGCCCTGTAGGGACAGCCGAAGAGAGAGGGGAACCGGACAGGGAGTTGGGGGTGTCGCAGACCCCCTCCTCGTCCTGGAAAACCCCTTTTTCCCAAGGCGGTGGAGCGGCAGTCAGCAATAGCCGCCACAAAGAAGCCAGCAACCGGGTAAGAATGTACTGGAGGAAGCAAGAAGAGTGAAAGTCCTGTCTGAGCCGGGTCAAGTAACATCTTTCAAATTTGTTGGAACTGAGCTGTTTGAATTGCTGGAGGATACATTGTATCCCTAAGAAGATCGAAAGTGGCAGAGAAGCTGTTAAAGGGAACTTTTTTTTTTTTCTTCACTCTCCCACCCCATGGAAACAGCAGATATGAAATATGTTTGGACATTGAAGGTGAATTATTCTGAAAGTTGAAGCTAAGGGACAAAAGGGTTCCTGGACATTGAAAAACTTAAGAAATTGGAAAACCCTCATTAGAGGTATGGATTTCTGATTATTTAAAATTGATGTTGCAAGTGGGAAGGGAGAGGAAAAAAAATTGGAGCAGAAGCTGAAAAAGGAGGAGATTGCCTAGAATCCCAAAGAAAGGTATATGGTAATTGGACCTCTTTGATTAAACATTAACCCCAGAAAGAGAAAGAGAAGAAGGAAGAAAAGTATTAATTTTTGGAATTTTTTTTGAATTATTTTTGATTATAAATACTTGTGGTTGTTTTGGGAAAAGTTTCTCTTTTCATGATGGCATCGCTTGTGGATGAACTAAAGACTGAATATCAAAAATATAAAAAGGAAGATACTTTGGGCACTTTGTTTCAATTTTTAGAAATGGCGTTATGTACTTATGAAAAGTTGATTACACAGCAGAAGGACTGGGATAAAGAAGAAGAGGAAGAAGAAGCCATCTTTGATGAACAATGGGTTCTTTCCGGGGAGGAGGAGAAAAAGGATAAGAAAAAGGGGATTTTAAGAATTATAAAAACAACCAAAAAAGAGAAAAATGAGTGGAAAGGTGGAGGCAAGGTTAGAAAGTGAAGGAAAGGGAGTAAGAAAAGGGAGGAGGAGAGACAAAGGGGTAAAAAGGGCAAGGAGAAGAATAAGCAAGAGAGAAAGGGGTGGGGGCGAAGCCTCAATGGGGGGAAGCAAGATCTAAAGAAAAAAAGTTTATTCAGAGACAATGGGTGAATTTAATTTAGGATAAAAGAGGGATTCCGGAGGGTACATAAGATTGTGTTTTTATATGTGTATTTAGAGTATAAAATTCATTGTGTAATTTTAGAATCTATTAAATAGAATCCCAAGAAAAATTGTTATATTAAGTACTTTTAAGTTAGGGTAATGAGTTAAAGACGTTACTCCAATTGGTGTATAGGAGAAGTATAGTAAAAGAAAAAAGATGAATGGATAGTTGGAAATAGAACAGACAAAGAATGTTATTGAAAATGATAATAAGATATGGAAGGATATATAAAGGTTTTGTTATGTTTTTTTTGGATTTTGTATATTGATAAAAGGCAATAAAATTTTTATTAACAAGAAATAATTTGGATGAAAAGGAGAAGCTGGGATAAGATATGAAGTTAAATAGATAAAGTATTGATACTATAATTTGGAATTGTTATGTTCTATTGGTTTCCTTCTTTTATTATTTTTTCTTAGAAAAGAATTTATAAGCTGTTATGCCTTGATTCTTTGTGCATTGTTTTTATAAAATTGATAAAAATGGTTTATACATATATAAAAAAAGAAAATGATAATAAGATATGGAAGGATATATAAAGTGAATATGATGTTTGAATTTGTGTCTGTGTGAAGAGTTTCATCCCGGGATCAGACAGCCTTCAGAAAAGATCTTTTAGTTTTGTTTATGTTTTGCGTTTTGTATGTTTGTGTATTGTGTTTTCTGTAAAATTAATAAAGTTTGTTTAAAAGAAAAAGAAAAAAGAAATCGAGCTTTGCAAAAAGAAGAGGCTCACCATACTATCACTATAGGTCACGCCTCAGTTTTGAACACTAAGAAAATTCGAGTCACGGTAGCCATCGAGAACCAGCCTTGCCACATGGAGGTCAACTCAGGATCGTCCCTCTCAATGGTGTCTTGGAAGACACTCAAGCAACTTATCCCCACAATCCAATGCCAAGACCTCCAATTTCAACGCCTCATCCTCAAGGACTACCAAGGAAATCGAATCCCCATGGTCGGGTCCTGCCGAGTCCGAGTCTCCTTCAAAAAGCATACAGAGTACTTACCTCTAACGATCATCGATAGAGATAGGCCTAGTCTATTGGGCCTCCAATGGTTCACGCCACTCGGCATCGAAGTGGCCGGCGTGAACCGAGTCGGTGGTTGTGAGTGGGAGGAAGACCTTATTTCTGAGTTCAGCGATGTCTTCACGGAATGTTTAGGCGAGTATAAGGGGACCCCAATCTCATTTAGTCTAGATCCAAAAGTAGCCCCAATTCGCTTGAAGCCCCGTCGAGTTCCATTCGCTCTTAAAGCTAAAATTGACGAACAACTCGACAAGCTAATTGCTCAAGGGGTGTTGAAGCCCATCGATCACTCTCCATGGAAAACCCCTATTGTAACACCCATTAAGCCAGATGGGTCAATCCGAATTTGTGGGGACTACCGGGCCACTTTAAACCACGCCCTACAGCAGAATGTGTATCCAGTTCCGGTGGTGCAGCACCTCCTCCATTCCTTGGGGGGCGGAAAGGTTTTCGCTAAATTAGATTTAGCTCAAGCTTATCAACAATTACCAGTGGATGAAAAGACGGCCCAAGCCCAAACAATTGTAACGCACAGAGGTGCTTTTAAATGTACTTGATTGCAATTTGGGGTTAGTGTAGCCCCGGGGATATTCCAAAGCCTCATGGAAAGGTTGTTACAGGGAATCAAGGGCATGGTTCCGTATTTTGATGACGTATTAATTGCAGCCCCTACCAAAAAAATCTTGCAGGATCGTTTGAAATGTGTTCTTAAAAAATTCCAAGAGGCAGGACTTCAGGTGAAAAAAAATAAATGTCACTTATATACTGACAGTGTTGAGTTTCTAGGGTATCGGATTGATAGCCAGGGCATTCACCCTACCGAAAGTAAATTAAAGGCGATAAAAAATGCTCCCAGGCCACGTAACAAGGCCGATCTCCAGGCATTCTTAGGCCTCATTAATTTCTATAATGTATTTTTACAGCACAAGGCGACTGTTGCTGAACCGTTACACCGGTTATTAGATAAAAAAAGCATTGTGGGTATGGGGTTACCGGGAAGAACAAGTGTTCCGGAATGTTAAAAAATTGCTCACATCTGACTCTGTACTTATGCAGTATAATGAGACTTTACCATTAGTTATAACCTGCGATGCCTCGCCATTTGGGGTGGGCGCCATTTTGAGTCATGTACTGCCTAATGGGAACGAAGCCCCTGTTGCATACTTTTTGAAGACTCTCTCACATGCAGAGCGGAACTATGGACAAATTGATAAAGAAGCTCTTGCAATCGTTTCAGCTGTAAAGAAATTTCATGAATATGTGTATGGAAGGACATTCACCATTATAACTGACCACAAACCGTTGCTAGGGATAATAGCCAGGGACAAGCCAACCCCCTATATATTATCCCCAAGAATGACCTGATGGTCAGAATTCCTAGCTGCTTATAATTATCGTCTGCAATATCGCCTGGGGAAAGCCATTCCCCACGCCGACGCATTAAGCCGAGCACTGCTTCCAGAAACTCTCGACGATCCGGCACCAATGGCAACCACGTTGCAGACCGAAACACTCAACTCGCCGCCTATGACCGCCTGAGACATCGCGAGATAAACCAAAAGAGACCACACCCTAGCTCGAGTCCTAGGCTGGGTAGAACGTGGATGGCCATTGGACCAAGTCCCAGATGACTTCGCGCCGTTTAAAGCAAGACAGACTGAACTTTTTTCCCAAAAAGGCTGTGTCATCTGGGGCGATAGAGTCGTTGTCCCAGAACGACTCTGGAAGACGCTGCTACAAATTCTGCACGAGGGCCACCCTGGCATCGTGCGGATGAAAGCACTTGCATGAAGCTACGCATGGTGGCCGGGCATGGACCGGCAAATCGAGCAGTGGGTCAAAGCGTGTACCAATTGCCAACAAGCCAGCAACGCCCCACCAAAAGCCATGCCTACTGAATGGGAGACGCCACGTGAACCCTCGTTCAGAATCCACCTGGATTTCACAGGGCCAACCAAAGGATATACCTTCCTGCTGACAGTCGACGCATACTCCAATTGGTTAGAAATTCATCGTATGACGGCGACAACTTCCGAGGCAGTGATTAAGATCCTAAATAGACTCTTTGCAACCCACGGATTGCCTGACATCCTGGTGTCCGATAACGGGCCACAGTTCACGGCATTAATGTTCGAGCAGTACCTCGCTGACCGCGGCATCCGCCATGCGCTCACCTCGCCTGTGCACCCTGCGACCAATGGCCGAGCGGAACGCATGGTCCAATTTGTTAAAAAGACTTTGCAAAAAATGGACTATGACAATATCGATGACAAAGTCAACCAAATTCTCTTTTTGCAACACATAATTCCACATAGCGTCACCAGCAGAACTCCCGCAGAACTTCTGATGGGACGAAGACTCCATTCCCACCTCGACCGTAAGCACCCTGCTTACAAACCGGAAAAGCCAATAGGATCCAGTGGCCACAATCGCACTTTCCAGGTAGGAGACCGCGTTTACGCACGAAACTTATCAGGCGATCCGTTATGGATAGAGGCAATGGTAGTGCAAGTGACCGGCCCCAAATCCTACGTAGTGAAATGCTGTGACAATAGACTGTGGAAACGGCACATCGACCAATTACAGTCACGACTCACAACAGCCAGTCAACAACTCCCCCATGACCAAACCGAGGGGGGGGGAGGTACAGAAGAAGATGACATTCCAGGGAACCTGCTCGAAGGGAGCGATGAATCAAGTGAGACTCAGGAAATGGAGCAGGAAGGAGAATTGGTTGCACCGCAAGAAATTGCACCTGAGCAAGAAGCAGAGACACTGCCAAACAACAATCTACCTCAACAGGAGTGCAATCAACCAGTCCAATGAAAATCCGAAAGACTTAAAAGACAACCATCCTATTTAAAGGACTATATAACTACACCGTAATTAAGAAGCCAGGGGGAAGGGGTGTTGTGTATGTACCATAGTTAATAAAGTATGAGCTTGAGGTAAAGTGCAGGGTTCAGGCCCTGCACTTCTGATTGGCTATTAGGCGGCCAGAACGGATTGGTTAGTTCTTAGGAATCCAATTGGCCCTTAACAGAGGATTATTATTGGTTTAAAGAGCTAGCGTTCATAGCTCGCTATTGGACAATTCTCACAAAGGTTGCCTATATAAGGCAGAGTTCACTGTTATTGTTTTGAGAAGTCACTATGCAATAAAGAGCTGAAAGTTCACATTCAAAGACTGTCTCCATTTACTCCAACCCATGTCCAAGTACTTAACAGGCTTCTTTCTATATACAGTCATATTCCTTTAATTACAACTCATCTGTATTGGGATTTGTGCATGAGAGAGAGAGAGAGAGACAGAGACAAAGACAGAGAAGTAAGGGGGAGAGAGAGATGGAATCTGTAAATCTAAAATTGGTTTTCACTGTTAATATCCCTTATTTATTATGATACTTTGGACTTTCTACTTTTTTCCCTCTATATCAGTGGTGGGATTAAAAAATTTTTACGACTGGTTCTGTGGGTTTTATTGCTTTGTTTTTAAAATACAAGCCTTGGTTTAACTGCACAAACATATTCACTGTGTCTAGGGGGAAAAAACTAATCTAGCAATCCATGAATCTTTCTTTTTCTACACTAGTATTGCTTCTAACCAATTCCAACCAATCTTATAACATGTATATATTCATATAAATACAAGTAAATATATTTAAACAGAATCTATTATTGTCTCAGTTTTTGTTGTTTGTAGAAGTAGGTCTGCTCTAGAGCATTAGCTTTACCTTATTAATTACTGGAGTCAAATTGGGTGTGACAGCCATTTTATTCTGAAGTACTTCAAATCCTGAATCAGGGTCTGTAAGACGACTTTCAAGCTCCTCAGCATTTCTCCTGTATTCCAGAGACTCAGCAAGCAGCCCAGAAGAACCAGCTATACGTGCACTGGCATTGGAGGATGTGAGATGTGCAGACCTGATAGTCTTGAACGCCCCTGTGGGAATAAAGGGGGATTAGTAGTGGGAATTGATAGCAACTCAAAATACTTGGCTTTTTCTTCAAACACTGAGTACTGAATTTTACTTTTAAAAGTCACATTACAAAAGAAAGGAAGCAAAACAGCTTCATAAACCTGAATTGACCAGTTACCTAACTGAATAATCTTGCTCTTGATAAATATTCTAAAGAATTCTCACCCATCTTTTCAAGAGGGCTTTAACAACAGCAGAGCTATAAAAATCCAAGAGTATATTTTCTTCATTATATCTTCTCTAAGCCAAATAAAATGTTAGCAATTTTCTTGGGAATCATATGTCTTCACAAAAAGAAACAGAAACAGAAGAATGGCCCCAGGTCAGAGTGGTATTCAGCAGGTTCTGACCAGTTCTGGAGAACCAGTAGTGGAAATTTTTTAGTAGTTCAGAGAACCGGCAAATACCACCTCTGACTGGCCCCGCCCCCATCTATTCTCTGCCTCCTGAGTCCCAGCTGATCGGCTGGGTCTTTAGTTGCCCTGTATAGGGGAACAGAGCTGGAAAGCAGGTTAGTGGGGATGGGGAGGAATGGGGATTTTGCAATAACTTTCCCCAAAAATGGGGAGGAAATGGAGATTTTATAGTATCCTTCCCCTGCCACACTCACTAAGCCATATCCACCAAGCCACGCCATGCTCACCAAGCCACACCCACAGAATCGGTAGTAAAAAAATTTGAATCCCACCACTGCCCCAAGTCCTTTTTGGAACAGAATTGTATAAAACTTTGAAATACTGATTAACTATATGAAAACAAGGGCTCGTCTCTCACAAGCATTGTCATGATAGCCAAGCAATACATCTCCCATAAACTAGAAAGAAAGACTTAATTGGAATTAGCCTTCTGAATTTAGGATTGTTTTTCTCCTCTAAAATGTAATACAAGATAATTGTACAAATATTCATTCGATTATTCCTGTAGGGTAAAATCTTCAGAAAACAGAATTGCTTTACAAAAACAAAGTTCTTATTAAATTTATAATAAAATGCTTGTTCAGCAACCTAAGTATGTGAAAGTTTGAAAAGGAATAATACTCTAGAACTGCTAGGACATCAATTCTGCATCTTCCTACCAACTGCAGAGTAAATATTAAGTAGTGATAAACTCAGTCCAGGGAGGAAAGGGCTGATATCCAGAAAAGGATTCCTTAAGCCAGATTCATTTCTGGTTGTTTATGAATATGTGTCAAACAGTGCTATGCAGAAAAAATCTTCAATAGAAACAAAAACTCAAAATAAATTTTCTTTATAACAAAGCTTTTCTATGGCTGTTGAGTCACAATATCCATAAAAAGGCATGTAACATGACTTGGCAGCACTGTTTTTTTTAGCTTCATCCCACAGACACCGCTGGGAAAGCCATAGCAACAAGGCATATAGAATTCAAATGAATTACTTTTACTTCCCTAGTATCATACAACATGTTCATGTGTAATCTAAAGGCACCTCTGAGTTTCTATCATGTCATAAGTGAATTCAAATGTGAATTCAAGCCAGCAGAACTCTGACTTTCAGATTACAGGGAGAAGGAAGAGGATGAGCAAACTATGTTGACAGTGGTTTTCAAAAAAGTGAAGATGGCACAATTAACACCTTGTTCTTGGAGTATATAAGCCATTACCTAATTTGTTGCTGTGGTGAGATGATATTCCACATGAACTAGACAATTTGGTGACCATGTTTTAATAATATATAACCAGAGTAACATACCATGAGTATGTACTACTAAATGTTTCTGGAGGACAGGGAAACACAATATTGTTGTCTACCCACCACCAGCTTACTGGGAAGGCAATCTCCATATGCTATTGATTTCAATGCATCAAAAGTAGTTTCTTCAACTTATGCTGGGTTAAGTGATGCTGTGAAGTTCACCTGTTGGGCTTTATTTCATGATTAGATAAATGTCTCCATTCCGACTGACAACTGTGAATTGTGGCTGGAACTTCCTATTGTCTACCATTACTAGTTGTTGCCTTTTATTGCCATTAGGTTTCCAGGCTAGGAAAATTCTGCACCTTCCTTCTTTAACCAGTTCACAGGTAGACAATGAAAGGTTTGGCTTTTAAAAAAAAAAACTTTATTTTTTAAGAACTTTATTGATTAAAGAGTAAACAGTGGCACTCTTCTCTTCAACCAGATGAAATTGAAAAGTGTTCTATAAGTTTTCCCTTATAATTCTTCCATTCTTCCTCTCTCCCTTCCTTCCTTCCTTCCTTCCTTCCTTCCTTCCTTCCTTCCTTCCTTCCTTCCTTCCTTCCTTCCTTCCCACAGATGAAAGACTGAAACAGTAAACCTCTCATTCTTCCTCCTGGTAAAATTACCAAGTTCTGCCATCTTGTTTTCCTATTCAGTGTGACAGAAGAAATGGTAAAATGATAGTGCATTACTTCTTTTTTTAATAGAAGAAGTTAAGAAGTTTATGTACGAAGTTAAATGTGAGTGGGATTGATACATATGATTAGGGTTAGGGGTTAGGTTAGGGTCCATAGAAACTACATGTCTTCAAGAGCCAGCCATGGAAAAGAAAGGAATTGGTATTTGTTTTCCCAGCACAGATGGAAGGGGTAAAGAGGGATTCACCAATCAGGAACTGTGGAAGTATATTTTGGATGTACTGTAATATTAACCCATCACCATGACTAAAGCAAAGGGAGAGGCTAAAATATAGAAAGAGCTTTCTTAAACTAATTTTATTTCCATCAGTTTATACCAAGGAGTCATACCATTTTACATACAGAAGACAAATTAAGAATACAATGTACACAAACACTTAAGGCACTACTATTCCTGTAGTGGTTGCTTCATGCTTTACCAATTGGGCCAGGAATTAGGAAAGAAATTCATTATTTGTCCTACTATCATCCCTGGTTAATATATTCTTTAATCTGTTGAAGTCCTATATAACCCAGAAAAATTATATACTATGGAAATAGTAGGATGAATGAAAATGTAATTAACATTGATGTCTGTTTCCTATCATATCTAAAACTAAGAACAATATTGTCTCCTGCAGAAATATGTTACAGTTTAAATGTTATATTTATGAATTGGAATATGGCCATAACTTTATTCAGAAGACAAGCAGAAAATGTATACAATGTAAAAAATGCACATTCATCAGGTATAAGTACAGTGACTGTATGTCCTTTATTATACAGGCAGTCTTTTATTTCAGAAAGATGTCCTTTTGTTTAACTTAATTATTTATTTTCTTGGTTTTGCTTATGAATTTTTGTAAAGCAAACTTATTAAAACTTACCTTTGAAAAACAAACTTATTAAAAAATTTTATCTTATGAACCTTTTTTGGGGTTTGTCTTTTATTTTTTTCAAGAAAATATGATAATTGTAGGTATAAGTTATTAATTCTTAGAACTTCGATTTAATTTCATGGCAGAAAAAAAACCCCACGAAACTTGTGATATTTTAATTTTATACCAGAAGATGAATTGCTAAGACTTTTCATACCCTTTCTGGCAAGCCAACAACAATCTTGAGGGAAATATTCTTAACTAGATGTCCTCTGCATTGCAATAGGACTAATAGCTAACCAGGAATAGGAAAGATAGTTAAGTTATTGGCAGTTGAAACTTGAGGGTTATACCTGAGAGATCTATGCTGCGTCTGGCTTCAAACTGGGCCTTCTTATTTTGGTATTGTTCAGTGATTAGATGCAGGCTTTTATCAAGAGCATCCATATCTATGGATAGGGAAGAGACTTCATCCACAAGACGTATTTCAGAACTTAAACGTTCAATGGTCTGCCTGGAATTAATATAAGAAATATAATGTTTATATACACATTTTTCTGTATTATTACCTCTCCCCTCTAATTGCTTTCCTCAAATATTAGGGCAATCTGGTCAAAGCAAAGACAGCACTATCTTTCTGAAAGGATGTAAAATAGCATTTATGAGAGCAAGACTTCATGTAAATCTTTATCTCTCCACTCTGGGGACTTAAGGAAAGGTGGGGTGAATATACCACTCTGACAGCCTAGAATAACATGGACAGAGAAAAAGAATCATTTTGTCATACAATCTGTAGCTGGAACTCATTCTCACAAGCTATAGTAGCAGTCATCAATTCAGGTAGCAGGAGTAGATAAATCCAGAAAAGATATGACTATCATTGTATATCAGTCATATATTATCTCCAAAACCAAAGGCAGTTGCTAAGCAACACAAGGAGGGACCTACTATACGTTCTTGGAGTTCTTGATTGGTCTGCCAGATTAGGTAGACCATATCTTTCTTGCATTAAAGCTGGGGAAAGATGTAAACATAGGAAGTAACAAAACTGCTATTTTAAAGCGTTTTCTATGAAAATAGACAACGGCTGAAGTTGGCAGGAAAAAAAGAACGATTTTGTTCAGAGTTATGCTCATTTAGAGAGTACTTAGGAAGTTCATTTATAAGCAGAGTGTTTTATAGTTCATAAACTCTGAAACAAATGAGAGTATGTGATTTGTATTTTCATTTTTCATCTGAGGGCCATAATACAATTTCCCTAACCATAACATAGACAATGCTTGTGAATTTGGGTTTGAATGGAGTTAAGTAAATTCTTTTTAGCAACCAAACATTGAAATGTTATTTTCTATATACTTGGGGGGGGGGGGGGGGGACTCCTTCTTTGTTGCTGGTAAATATAAAGAAAAAGTAAGCTTACCTTATTGTAGCAATATTATTGGCCACCTGGTCCAGTCCCTGCTCAGTAATGAGGGAATTGTCCAATATGTGTTGAATGTGCTGCATTTTTCTTTCCACTTCTAAAAGGCGAGTACTGTAGCCAGAGGTCATTGTCCCTCCTTGGAAGTACAGTGTCGAATTTTTCAAGGCAGCCTGACGTAAGCCAAACCTTTGAATGTCATCATCATAGGCTTGGAAACAAGGATGGCATGTCTCACATTGGTGATAGTTGCCACAGTAGCCCCGTTGGCATTGGTTACACTGGGGTCCTGTGAACCCAGAGCGGCAAAGGCAGCTACCAGTCAGTTTGTTACAGCCTATTACCTCTGTGCCTTGGAAATTGCAGTCACAAGCTATAAAGACAGACCCCCCCAAAAACCCCAACACAATTACTTAGAGGTTTGTATTCATATGCTGCCTTCAACCTTCAGTAGATTCATCATCATCATCGTTACCCTCATCACCATCTAAGCTGGTCATCTGAGAGCATTTTGTGGGAGCAAGCTGAGAGCAAACTAGTCTATAAATACATCTTTTTATCAGGAAACAAAAGGATGACGTTATTATCTATCTACAGAGCCATGGAAATATTCAGTCAATCAAATATTCAGAAGCATAAACAAAAGGGGAGAAAAGCATTTTTTTTAAGCTCTGGAAAAATAAATATCATTGTGAAGAGACTCAGGTTTTTCTTTCTTTCCTAACTCCCTGGGATATATGAGGGAGAGAAGGAAAACTATAATTGCTTTCAAGGTTTTGTTGCTATATCCTATCTTAATAAAATAGAGTTATAGTCAGTTTCTAGTCTACTTTACTGAGATGTTTCCACCACCCATGCAGCTTCCAGAATTCTACATAACAGATTAAGTCTTTTTTTTTTTCTTTTTGCAAGGCATACCTTTTGAACACTCTGTGAAATGTTCAAAATGAACCCTCAGTTTCTTCCACAGAATGGCTAGGAGGCTGTTACTACAAATTAAAATGATACTGGAGGGTGGTACTATATAATACATATTTTACTGCATCATATTACATAATATAATATAATTATATATTATATGTAAGAAATTAAGTCAGGTGGGAAGAGAACTAAAATCCAATAAAGGAAGTAACTACAGGCACACTTTTATATGTATTATATTGTATATTCCAAAAAATAGGAATTATGCAGAAAAAGAGACTAAATGCTGAAATTTATTATCTATAAAATATGCAACATATCCATCTTTCTAAGAGTTAAATTATATTACAATTAAATTTACATTACAGAGAAGGAAATCCTTCTAAACAGGAAGAAAGGAAGTAGAAGGCAAAAACACTACATTCTATACACATACGCACACACACACATTTTCAAGGTTGACTAACATTAAAAAATCCCCTCTGGGCAGCTTCCAGTACTTTAAAAATTACACAATTTAAAGGAATATGAGTGACTGGATAAAAATACATAACACTCCCCTATCCATTATATTTTTAAGGGAGTTTTCTCATTTCATATTCAAACTAGGATAAGCTTGTTATTAAAATGTTTGCAAAATTACTACCCAATGGAATACTAAGAAAATCATGAAATAAGCTAAACAAGTAGGAGGAACTCAAAAGGAAATGGTTACTAATCTCTGGTAAGAACTAGAGCAGAAACTGATGTCAGCAGAAAAATACTGATGTTGAGGACAAATGGTTGGTAATGAAATATACAGACGTCACCAAGCAGATATGTCCAACTTTCCATACCTCTACATCCAGTCCTAACATTTCCAAATGTTTGGTGTGGACATTCTTGTACTTCAACAGTAGAGCATGTCAATCCACCATAGCCTACTCTGCATTGACATTGCCCTGTAAACTACAAAAAAAAAACAGAAATGTCATTGAGGAAAAGACATCAACACAGAACTACAAAGTTTTGTCCAATAATCTTGGGAACAGAACAGGCCAGAAATGGCTTGGAAGATAAAGCTCAAGCTGTGTTACAGAAGAAAGTAGGGTCTTCTGGTAGGTAAGGTCTTGCTCCAAGCCTAGTGTTGGATTTGGAACAAGAGGAAACCGCATCTGAATCCTTGCTTGGTTTTGAAGTTCAGTCATCACAACAATATATGTCTTTCAGATTAACCCATATTTTCTCAATCAAATATAGAATAGAATTGATGCTTTAACAATTAGTCAGGCCAGTCTTTGTAAGCCAGTCTGAAAAGGAGGCATTACAATTCCACTATATTAGAAAGGCAGTAGAAGAGTTTAAATGTTAAATGGCCCCTAAGGTTTAAATGAATCCCAAGTTCCATATGCTTTATACAAAGCCTATTCAGGCACATTTCTTCCAGCTAGGAACTTCGGTAACACAACCTAATCAAAGCTGCCATCTGAGGTACATAGCTGCAGATGGCACCAGCAGTTCTTCCATATTTGTTCTCAAGGGAGGGAAAAAGCAGAAGCAATCTCATTTGAGTGCTTCTAGGAAGCTATCAAGCCTCTGAGGCTGGGAGACTCAGGAAATAAGAAATACTTGGATTTCTGGAATGATCTTTATTCAAGTAATAGTATCAGAATGAGGAGACACCAAATCTTGAAAGCCTGTCAAAACAGTTCTCCAGATCTACTTATATCTAGCATTCTTAAGGCTCTTTCTCACACTTTGTACTCCCCAGAACTAAGGACTCATCTTTGTAATATCTCCCTCTTTTCTTTATGTCCCAAGGTTGTTAGACATTCCATCACCCTCTCATAAACAATAAAGTCTAAGAAAAGATATTCTAAGATGCGAGGCTTCTAGTTGGTAGCTATTCTACCTCCCACTCCTCAATGAAATAATTGTGCTAAAAGGAAAAAATGAAAGCTACCATGGGAAAACCTCAAATGAGTAATCCTTTCAAAAAATTTCTTCCTATAAATTTTATGTGGATGAGACTGGAGAATTCAGCATCATCTAGAAGCTTCTGTAGCAGAAGAACAAAACACTATCTTCCTCTCAGCAACAGACTGTTGAGTGCCCAGCTTATGGAGCTGTGAATTGCGATGGTTTCATATTCCCCTTTGCCTTCCCCACCCTCACAAATTCAAAACAGTTGTTCTCTTTCTTCTTTGTAGTTGATACCTGGTTGCATTGAAGGCTGAGTGAATTCTGAGAGTGGCAGTTGCAAGGCCAACAGCCCTCCCCACTTGCAATTTTCCAGTGATTCACAGCACACTCATCACACCTCTCTCCCACCACATTAGAAAGGCAGAAACAGCGTCCAGTTTCATCATCACAGGGCACATTTCTGCGACTGCCCAGGATGTTGCAAGCACACTCTGAAAAACAAAATAGAGCCATCTGCTTTGTCAGAACTGCTGGAAGGAAGAGGGGGAAGTATCAAAGCTTTTTTTATACAAAATAGTATCAGACTGAGGGGACACAATTCTTGAGTACAATAGTCAAAGGTAGCAAAAGACCCAGTTTTCAGGCTGCCTTCCACTACACTATTGCTCCATGCACTAAATTTGTGGAATTCATTGCTATGCCGTAGTTATTTCTATGAGTTTAGATGCCTTTTGGAAAGGGGTTATAACAGTTTGCTGGAGGAATAAAAAGTTCTATAGTTCTTCCAGGAAATAAATTTGGAAATACTGAAATCTCCAATCCAATCTGGAATATAATTTCAAACTGAGAGTAGGAAGGATGTTTGTGTGCATGCTCTACTAGCCAGCTACTTTATTGTGGCATTTAGTTAGTTAGTTAGTTTACTTTATTGTCACTGCACCTCGTACAATGAAATCAAACACTATCTTCAGTGCACATCATGACCATGAAAATAAATACAAACACACATCCTTCACACTCCACACATTGAACCGAAACCCCCAAACACTGCACTATACAGCAGAATTCAAAAGAACTACTGTCCCTGCCCTGGGATAGAAATTGTTTTTCAGGCCATTTGTTCTCGTTTTTATTATTCTGTACCATCTGCCAGATGGTAATAATTTAAAAAAAAAAGGTACCCAGGATGAGATGGATCTTTCAGAATGTTTTGAACTTTCTTAAGACAGCAGGAGCTATAATGCTCTTCCAAAGATGGGAGAGGGCAACCAATTATCTTCTAGGCAATGACATTATGCTTCTGGAGTGCTGTCCTATCTGCCACTGTGCAATTGGCAAACCATACAGAAGTGCAGTAAGTTAAGATACTCTCTATGATGCAGCGGTAGAAAGTCACCAGCAGTTTTTCATTCAGTTGTTGTTTTCTGAGAAGTCTCAGGTAGTATAATCTCTGCTGGACCCTTTTGACCAGTGCTGCAATGTGAGCATTCCAGGTCAGGTCCCCTTTTATGGTAACACCCAGAAACTTAAAACTGGTCACTTGCTCCACTTGGTCTCCATTGATATGCAAGGGCTGGATGTCTGATCTGTTCCTTCTATAGTCCACTATAAGCTCCTTGGTCTTATTGGTGTTGAGGACCAAGTTATTGTCTCCACACCACAAAAGCAACAGTCCATCTCATCTCAGTAGGCAGACTCATCCAGAGATGAGTCCCACCACTGTTGTAAAATTTAGTAATAGTATTACTAGCATGAATGGGAATGCAATCATGCACATAAAGAGTATTGAGTAAGGGACTCAACACACAACCCTGTGGTGTACCAGTGTTAAGAATAAGGGCTGAAGAGGTATGATTACCTAATCTGACCCTCTGTGAGCATCCAGACAGGAAATCCATAATCCAAAGGCAGATTGAATGAGAAAGTCCAAGGTCCAGAAGTTTAGACACTAGTCTATATGGAGGAATTGTGTTAAATGCAGAACTAAAATCTACAAAAAGCATCCTCACATAGCTCCCCCACTGTTCTAGATGAGTCAGAGCAGCGTGAAGAGTGATGGCTATAGCATCCTCTGTAGATCTATTTCTTCTGTATGGTGTTTATCAAATGTATGTGGAAGACCAGAAATGAGCACTTCATGATGATAGGAGTGAGTGCCACTGATCTGTAATCATTGAGGTTATTGACAGGGAGCTTCTTTGGCAGTGGAACAATAGTGCAAGCCTTGAAACAAGATGGAATAGAGGACTGGAATAAAGACCGATTGAAGATCCGAATAAAGACTCCAGCCAACTGATCGGCACATTTAGACTGAAACTTGGTGTAAATTCTAATTCTAATTATTTTTGTTTTCTTTTCCTTAGATTAATAAGCTAGATAGGAAACCAGGCTTTTAGGAGGAAAAAATTGCTGGGATTTTATGTTATTGTTTGCCTGATCAAATTTAACAGTTGCTTACTGCCATCTCTTGGGGAGTAACTGAAGAATGGCATTATTGCTTATATATGGCTACTGCTTGTGACTTCACTGAAGTTCAAATCAAAGCAACATTTGCACAAGAGATTGATGCTGCTGAATGAGAGTCATTCTAAAATTTACATGTAAGAAGTAAGTTTAGTTTAGCAAACTGAAGCTCATCTTAAAACACAGAGCCAAGTTCTCACTATTGAGACCTGACAAAGAAACATCTGGATCTGCAAATATGAATGCAAGTAGAATTGACAATTTTGAAATTTTAAAAGACAAAACCACTTCAAGCTTAGTTTTAATATCTATTGCAAATCTAAGGTGGTGAAGCTATAGCCGGATTCACACATTTCTTCATGAGTTGTTTATTCAATAAGTTACAATTGTCTGAGTTTATGTAACATAGAAAGCTGTAGACCATTATTTACAAATGTGTATGGTAATTCTCAATCATACAGGTCATGGCTGTTCTAAAGACCCTTTTCAAAAGGCCGCTAGACTTTCTCGGGGGAGGGGGGTTCTTGCAAATATTTCACTTCTCATCCAAGAAGCTTTTTCAGTTCTGACTGAAGATCCTTGGATTAGAAGTGAAAAAAACCAAGAAAGTCCAGTTGCCTTTTGAAAAGCACCTTTGGGATATTATTTACTAACAAGGAATTTATATTAGCCATCTATGCACAACACAACTGAGCAAGACTTACTGCCTACTTATTGCAACTCCATGCATTGGCAGGCTCTACTGGAGATGTTGATCTGACATCTTCCAGATATTTACAGTCCTTCAGCCATTGCAAACGTGACTAGAAGGTTGCTTCCACTTGCCCCCTTTTGGGATGACTTTTGTTTGTTTGCCTGTTTTTCTCAAGCAAAAAATAAAATAAAATAAACATCTTCTAAGGTGCAGTTGTAGTTATTAACCAATAATAATGTTTTCCTCTTTTCCCCCCTTCTTCTTTACACAACCTCATTAAGCATGTTAGTTTAGTGTAAAGTTCCAATTTAATCACTCGGACTGGCTATGTGAAAAAAATAGGTTACCTTTTCTTGTACTAAAGTAAGCTTCAATATCACAGCACATTCTATATTTATTGTATAATTGCAAACTCATTAAGGGAGTACACACAATCTCATAAACAAAACTTAATTTTCTATTAATATTCTAACTTTCTAAACCAGCCAGTGAGCTAAAAATAACTGAAAATATGGAAAAAGGGAATCAAAATGGTTAATTTTTCACCAATAAAGAACTGGGGGTTTTTGTTTTTAATATACAGAGCATTTTATAAGGAATGTGTGTGTTTTATCTAATGCTGGAAAGAAGTACAAGTCACACTAGATTTTAATATTAATAAATGGAGGATTCAACCACTTCCTTTTCTCAATAATTCATAGGATAACCTAAACCCTACATGTCTCCTGATATAGCCTAGGGTATATTAAAAATGGAACCATGCAAATTTCTTTTCTTTCTATTCCTAATGAAGAGATTTATAAATCTTAAAGCTTTCTCAAATACTGTACATTTTAAGCAAATAATATAGGTTGACTTGTGGTACACAAAGGATCAGTTTTAGGCTGCTTATATCACATGCTGAGGATAAGGCCCGTATCTAGTCACAATGAGGATGTATTTGTTTCTCATGGTGTTCTAATGCCAATGTAACCCACTTCATGAAATGGTTTATGTCATGTAGATTGCAATAGATCCTCTTGATCTATTTCAGACTTTAACCTACCTCTGCAACCTTGGGGGTTAGAGTTGGTCAACTGAGTAAAGCCAGGTTTGCAAAGATGACAACGATCTCCTTGCACGTTGTCCTTACAGACGCAGCGACCGTTCATGCGGTCACAGCTAGAATCAGGAATAGTGCCATCTGGGTCACACTCACAAGCTGAAAAGAAAGAAGTTAAAACTTCTAACTTTTTAAAAGTTGCAGCTCTATCATAGAAACAACATCAAACTAAAGAACAGTTTGGGATTTTACATGGGAATTCATCATTCTTAATTTCCCCTTTCTTTCTTTTACTTGCTCTTTTAAGGTGTAAATATGACTGCATATTCTTGTTTTTTAAAAAATATGGAGCAAGACCTAATGTCCAGACCAAAACTTTGACAATAACGAGCTGAAATAGAGCAAGAGATGCTTCACTTATCAGTGATAAAAACTTACTGATATTATAATATGCATGCCAGAGTGTTCCTCATCATGTATCTTCTAATCTTAATAAAGAATTAACAAAGGAAGCAAAGTAGGTAGGTGGGTAATGGCAAAATGGATTATGATCATATAGACCCATAGGAAAAGCAGGGCTTGGTTGGCAACACAAAAGACATTTTATCATACATTTACCATTTTTTGAAGAATTAGTCAGTTAGCAGGAATACTGGTGATTCATACTCATCTTGCCTGCTATGTTTCCACTCCATTCTGCAACTATTCTTAGTTACTGTTAAGAACAACCAGTAGTGATCTGATAATGATTTAAAATTGCCCCCTCTCTCTCCTTTATTGTAATTCCACCACATCTCTCAAATTAGGCCAGGCTATTTTTGAATGCTTCATTTTGTTTTGCAATAGAATTTTTTGAGCAATGAGCTGAACTGGAGCAAAAGGAAAATAATACTTTTCTATAATGCAGCCACCAAAGTGGGATACTGCAAGTGAAAAATAAAATAAAATGGCAAAAAAAACCATCAATAATTAAACTATCCTAAAATTGGTTCTAAAGAAGAGAGGTGAAAGAAAGAGGAACAGGAATATATAGAAGGAATATTGAGTGTATTTATTTGTCAGACTTAAGTCAGTTCAAAGCATCCTTATTTCCTAAGAAAAATCTGAGAATTGCCTGAAAAAAGAAGAAATTAGAGGTTCCCATCAGAAATTCAATGTATCATCAGCAACCTTCAGTATTCAGGTTTCTACAGAGTTGGTTACTTGAGAGAGAGAAAATAACTTTGCCAAGACCTTCCTGGAATTTTATATTTCTATTTCTTTTGCAATTCCTTTGCAAAAGGAATTGCTTTGAATAAATTAAATAGGAACTTTTACAACAAAGAGAAAGTAAGTGGGTTTTTTTTTTTTTGAAGTTTTTATCAATAAAATATATTTTGAGAAAATATATTATGAAATTGAGAGAAGGCTTAAACACCACTTACGGAGACAGACCTCTGGATGGCCAAGATCAAACCGTCGGTTACGAAAAAAGTTTATTTTGCAAAATTCACAGTTCCTCCCTTCTGTGTTGTGCTGGCAATCTTCACATACACCTCCACTCTTTCCCCCATTTGCTTGGTATACACTTTGGTCAAAATGACATTTATGGGAATGTCCATTACAATTGCATCCTAAATGAGAAGAAAGTAACAATTCCTGTGAAGCTCAATAAGAGAACCATCTTTTTAAGTTTTCAGTTTCACCACTAGATGGCACTTTGTTCTCTTTTATCAATCTTAAAAGTACAAAAAAAAACTATCAGAGGAAAATCTTTGTATCAGGGTTCAGGGTTCTTTATAGAAATAACATATCTGTAACTTTACATACATTCACATAAATATAGTCTTGATCCATGGTACCAATTTTGGTGATTTTTTTAAAAACACATAACTTGAATTTATATCTGTACACAACCAACATGTGCATTTTGTTGATTTCCAACTTTTACATTTTTCCTTTTCCATGGTCACTGAGGAAATATATATTATAATTAATGTAACTACTCTAGTATGTTTTCTAAACATATTGTTCTATCCCCAGACCTTTTATGTAGATAATACAGAAGATCTATAGTAAACATGCTAAAATAAAACTAGGAACAATAAAAGTAAAAATGAATACATTCTCATAAGATCAGCAAATCTTTGGTTATTCTCATAAGATTTGAAAACTAGCAAACCTTACCCATTTTTTAAAAAAAAAACTAAAATAAAACTTAATCTTAATACTGGATATCATATTGATGGGGAATTAGGATAACATGGCAACTGTAAATGTCACATTACCAATCCTTGGTTTTCACAAAGATCTGCAAAAATGTTTGATGATGATATCAGCATAAACCAAAGCTTGGTAGCCATTTTTATAGAACATAGTGGAAAGCTACACTTAGTTTGGCATATTGCTTTGGTTTCTCAGAGGAAAACCAGAGTCTGTTGTGTATGCTCTGAAGGTAATTCAGAAGTGCTTCAGACCTAATGATAGCATGAACACAGTATCACTCCACTAACATTGTTTGATATTTTTTTCAGGTTTCTACAAGACCCTGAAGTGCCACATTTTGAGGATTTCTCTCCTTAAAGTTTGTTTATTCCCTGCCTTTGTTTTTATAAATAACTCAAGGAGGCACAAAAACACAATACTCCTCCTATTTTTTCCACAACAACTCTGAGGTGAGTTGGGCCCAAAGTTACCCAGCCAGCTTTCATATTTAAGGTGAAACTAGAACTTACAGTGTCCTGCTTCTAGCCTGGAACATTAAGCACCAATCCTAAAACTTTAAAGTAACAGCACCTTTATTTTTCTAGATTGCCAAAGATGCCAGAAAAAAATGACAGAAAATGCTTATTAAAAAGCAAAGTGATGTTCACGCTATGTATTGAAGTCCACAGCTCTTTAAAGCTACCAAGTTTAGAATACAATAGGGGGAGTGCATAAGCACACCAACATGCCTACCATCTCTGTCCTATTGTTTCTTTCATTTATTTTTTTCTTATATGTATCCATGAATTCATAACTATGCTTTTACTTATACCTATTATCTTGTAAGCAATTGACAAACCAAATAAATAAATAAATAAATAAAACAATATGTTAGTGCAACATCTCCAACATTTCTTCAAAACCACACGGGGGAGGAGAGATTTTCGTGTTAAGAAACCAAGGGAGTATTATAAGTACAAATAAAGCAATAAAAATCAACAGTAACATTTAAAAGAGAAAATAAAATATCCACCAATGTGAAAAGTATGAAGTTTAAGATGTGTAGATAAATTATTGCCTCTTCTAATATATCTTAACATTCTGAAAGGTTTAAATGTTAGTTATGTCTATGTTCAGTTATCTTCTCGTGATCTTCCCTTTATCTGATTCTGTAAGTCATACAACTAATACTTGCAAAGTTTTCTGCAATTATAACTTATACTACCTATATTTTTGGAAAGCTTTATTAAATAAATCTTTTCCTGGGAAATCAAATAGGCATACATACTACAACATTCATTAGGATTGTCATCTTCAGCAGGTCTCCATGGCTGATCATTGTAAAAAGATGCACAGTGATCACAGTTTGGCCCAGCAGTATTGTGCTGGCATACACAACGCCCATGAACCTAGAATGTAAACAAAACCTAGTTTTAATATCATGGCAGCTTCTCCTGCTGCTGTTGCCCTACAGTTGCTTCTCATATTTATTTATTCCTTACATTGTGACTCTTTTAACCTAATTTGGCAGAGAAAAGTTCCATTTTGGCTTCTTTACAAGATTACTTTCCAGTTCTGTCTATGCTAATACAAAGAGCTTTTTGTGCAACTCAGATGCTGTTTCTCACAGTTCATATTTAACTCTGAATGCCAAACTATTTAGCCCTTGAAGGCATTGTTACCAAGCCTAGTAATCCATACCTGACCAGGAAAACAAAAAAATATGCACTTCCCTCAGTAGTGCAGATTCAAAAAGCTACTAAATGAAGTGGAATTTTGTGGTTCTTCCCATAAGAAGCTCACCATCTTGTCTAGCTAATATTCATTCTGTCCTTCTGACCATAATGTGAAATGGTGGAAAGAAAGAAAAAGCAGCATATGAACAAGATAACCACTAATTACATATAGACCTTTTAGTGGGGAAGCCTCCACAGATATCTATAACTATTCAGATCCCTTCCAACTTTCTTTTCTGCTTCTGACCTTTACCAGTTTGTTGCAAGACTAAATGATACAGATTTTTGTCAGTGTAAAAGCCAGAACGTCAGCAGCTGCTGAAAACTAGTATGAGGGAAAGGGCAGATTAAGGGGGTGGTCTCAAATCCCCCTTTAATTTTTCCTTACGGTATTAACAAACATTGGCAAACTTAAAATTTGTCCATCCTTGAGGCTCTTTGGAGCATTTCTGACTTCTGGAAATTGAATTCTCCTCAGCTCTTCTGCCCCAGACTGTTATGAACTAATAAAGGCGTTTAATAAAGTTTTAACAACCTTAAGTAAAAAGCAGGGTTCTAATCCTGCACTTCTGATTGGCCGATAATAGCGACATCGGATTGGTCCTTTCTGGGAAATCTGATTGACTGTTAACGGGACAACTCTCATTGGTTCAATGGTTTAACACTTCCAAGTTTTTCATTGGCTAATAGGACAGCAGCCAACTCTATAAAAGGGCTACTGCTGCCCTAGGTGATTGCTCTGTTCAGTATGCTTAATAAAGAGTTGAAGTTCACTGTTCACTGCCTCGTCTCCGCTCCTTGCACCCATGCGCAGAACTTAACACTGGTGACGAAGGTGGGATGCGGAGACATCAGAGCTGACTGAACACTTACAGAGCACCAAACGGAGCACATGGCTGAAGGTGCATCAACAACGGAAACCATGTCCGGCGGCGCCATACCACCTGCTCCATTTGACCCAGCACAAGAAGACTGGGACTCGTGCATAGACCGGTTCCAGATGTTTCTGGAGACCAACAACTTGAAAGACGCAACTACGGGGAAAAAGCGAGCAGTGTTCCTGACCCATTGCAGGCCTGCCGTCTTTAAGATGGCCAAGGCACTATCGAAACTGGCTGAGGTGAAATCATGGACTGGGATGTCCTTGCGCCCCTTCTACAGGCCCATTATGCACCCGCTGTACCAACGCTTGTCCGAAGACATGAGTTTTATCAGAGAGACCAATGGAAAGGAGAGAGTGTTGCAGATTTCATCATGGACCTCCGGAACCTGGGAGGCCTCTGTGGGTTTACAGACCTCGAAGAAGCTCTGAGAGAACAAATAGTTCTGGGATTAGATGACCACTCAGCGCAGAGCAAGATTATGGCCAAAGGGGACATCGATCTTGCCAATGTCATCAAAGACGCTACTGCAGCAGAAGCAACCAGGAAGTCGGCCGCCTGAATGCGCCGCACCAACACACCGCTCCGTCAACTCGCCAATGATACCTCACCTCGCCTAGAGAGGGACACAACAGTGACCCACCATGACGACCTCGAATCTCCATCAGAAAGTGATGAGGAGGAGGTCAACCAGCTCCGGTCTGAACGCAACCAACGCAACCCGCGGAATTGAAGACTACTGCACCAATGCGCGGGTTGTGGGGCAAACCACCCGCGATCAGATTGCAAATTCCTCGACGTGCTCTGCCATTTCTGTGGGAAAAGAGGCCACATCGGGAAGGTCTGTAGAAGCAAGCGAGGATCCAGCCCAATTCAGAGAGAAAACAACTACTGCCAGACCACAGGGAATTGTCCTGTGAGTCGGGAACACTTGAACCACCAATGGAACAACCACTCCTACAGAAATAAAACACTTGCCACTTCAACGAGATGGGAAGAGGCACACCAAACCATTACCATCGGTCACGCTTCATCGTTAGATGCAAAGAAGATCCGAGTGAGGGTCGCCATCGAGAACCAACCTTGCGTGATGGAAGTTGACTCAGGGTCGTCCCTCTCGATGGTTTCCTGGAAGACCCTCAAACAGTTAATCCCTGCCGTCCGACGTCAAGACCTCAGAGCCCAAAGAATTATACTCAAAGATTACCAGGGGAACCGAATTCCGGTCGTTGGCTCCAGCCAAGTCCAAGTATCATTCAAAAATCGTACTGCGTCGCTACCGCTGACCGTCGTCGATCGTGACCGGCCTAGTTTATTAGGCCTTCAATGGTTCGCCCCACTCGGGCGAGGTAGCCGGCATTCACCAAACCAGAAGCGACGACTGGGAGGAGGCCCTCATCCAGGAATTCCAGGACATCTTTGCAGACAAACTAGGCAAGTACAAGGGGACCCCGATATCATTTAACCTTAACCCTGAAGTAGCCCCCATCCGCCTTAAGCCTCGTTGGGTGCCTTTTGCTCTAAAACCAAAGATCGACGAGCAGCTTGATAAATTAATAGCCCAGGGTGTTTTAGAACCAACTGACCATGCGCGTTGGGAAACCCCAATCGTAACACCCATCAAACCGGATGGGTCGTTAAGAATTTCCGGGGACTACCGGGGCACCCTCAATCACGCCCTACAACAGAACGCTTACCCGGTGCTGGTGGTTCAACACCTTCTCTATTCCCTGGGGGGAGGAAAAATCTTCGCAAAATTGGATTTAGCGCAAGCATACCAACAACTACCCGTAGATAAAAAAAAACCCGCAGAAGCGCAGACTATCGTTACGCACCGAGGCACCTTTAAATGCAACCGACTCCAATTCGGAGTGAACGTAGCCCCAGGGATTTTTCAAAGTCTGATGGAGAGACTTTTACAAGGGATCAAGGGAGTCGTACCATATTTTGATGACGTTTTAATTGCGGCCCCTAATAGAGAAGTACTAGAGAGGCGTCTTAGAATGGTCCTCCAAAAATTTAAAGACTCCGCCCTAAAGGTTAAAAAAAATAAATGTCAACTGTGTACAGAGAAAGTAGAGTTCCTGGGGTACCTCCACGATAAGCAAGGAATTCACCCCACTGAAGGCAAACTAAGAGCGATCAAAAATGCACCAAGGCCTAAGAATAGAACAGACCTCCAAGCTTTCCTGGGGCTCATTAACTTTTACAACATCTTCTTGCCCCAGAAGGTGACCGTAACTGAGCCCCTACATAGACTGCTCAAAAAAAAAGCCACCTGGGTCTGGGGACACCGAGAGGAGCACACATTCCGACAAGTGAAAAACTTACTAACCTCCGATGCTGTTTTAATGCAGTATAATGAGACTTTGCCTTTAACCATTACATGTGATGCATCACCATTTGGAGTAGGAGCCATTTTAAGCCATGTGTTACCAAACGGTAGTGAGGCCCCTATTGCTTATTTTTCAAGGACCTTATCGAGGGCTGAATGCAACTTTCGCCAAATTGACAAAGAGGCTCTTGCTGTTGTATCTGCTGTGAAACGGTTTCATGAATATGTTTATGGATGAGCCTTCACGATAATTACCAATCACAAGCCCTTGCTGGGGATTATTGCAGCAGACAAACCAACCCTTTATGTATTATCACCCAGAATGACTCGTTGGTCGGAGTTCTTAGCTGCATACAATTATAAATTGCAACATCGCCCGGGGAAAGCCATTCCCCATGCTGATGCATTGAGCTGTGCCCCACTTCCGGAAACCGTTGACGACCCAGCTCCAACCCTCACGACACTCCAGATTGAAACCCTACATTCACTGCCGCTAACAGCCAGAGACATCGCTATCGAAACAAAGCGTGATCCTGTCCTGGTGCAAGTTCTCAGCTGGGTCGAACGAAGATGGCCAGCAGACCAAACTCCTGATGACTTCGCCCCTTTCAGAAACTGGCAAACAGAGCTTTTCTCGCAGAAGGGCTGCATCCTATGGGGAGATAGAGTCGTCGTCCCAGAGCGGTTACAACGAACAGTTTTGAATGCATTGCATGACTGTCACCCCGGCATCGTGCATATGAAAGTGCTCACACGAAGCTACACGTGGTGGCCGGGCATCGATAAGCAATCGAAGCCTGGATGAAGACTTGTCTAAAATGCCAAGAAGTCAGCAGTGCCCCACCAAGAGCGATTCCAACAGAGTGGGAAACTCCCCCCGGGGCCGTGGTCCCACATCCACATTGACTTTGCAGGACCTACGTTCCTCCTAACAGTGGATGCCTATTCCAACTGGCTCGAAATCCACAAGATGAAGACTACTACAACAGAATCAGTCATCCACAAATTAAATAAACTATTCGCAACACATGGACTGCCAGACGTTTTAGTCTCCGATAACAGGCCCCAGTTCACTGCCCTGGCATTTGAACAATACTTAGCGGACCGGGTCATCTGCCATGCGCTAACCTCGCCGGCACACCCTGCGGCCAATGGAAGGCCTGAGCGCATGGTTCAATTTCTTAAAAAAACTCTCCACAAGATGGACCATGTGGACATTGACGACAAACTGAACAGAATACTCCTACTCCAACACATCACCCCGCACAGCGTAACCAACAAAACACCAGCTGAACTGTTGATGGGACGCAGGCTTCGCTCCCATCTCGACCGTATCCACCCAGCCTAAGTGCCAGAGAAACCCTGTGGATCTAGCAGAAAGTGCCACAAATTCAAGATAGGCGACTTAGTCTTCACTAAAAATCTTTCCGGCGAACCGTTGTGGGTCGAAGCAACCGTAACCGAAGCCACTGGGCCCAGATTGTACTGCGTACAAACAATGGACAGGAAAATATGGAAACGCCATATAGATCAGCTTCGCTTTAGGTTGCAACCCAGTTCCCATGACTCCTGTGACCCTCAAACTGAGGGGGGAGGGGATGTCGAGGGAACCGAATTCGAGATGCTGGATGACGAAATAGAAGAAAGTCAGCAGCCAGGCGCATTCCATGAAGAAGAATCAGGAAGGGGATGTGCCTCAACGGAGGTGAGTCCACAGGAACCGGAGGACAACGATGACAGAATTAGCGGCACCGAGTTGTTCTGTGGGGATGCAGAACCGTCTGTACCAGATAAATAAAAAAACGTTCCACTGGAACCAGACTACAGACAGGAACTGGTGGGACAGCGCAAATCTAATAGGCAATTGAAACGACCTGCATATCTACACGATTACGTTACTGCACCCCTCAAACGGAACCTATGGGGGAGGGGTGTTATAAACTAATAAAGGTGTTTAATAAAGTTTTAATAACCTTAAGTAAAAAGCAGGGTTGTAATCCTGCACTTCTGATTGGCTGATAATAGCGACATCGGATTGGTCCTTTCTGGGAAATCTGATTGGCTGTTAACGGGCCAACTCTCATTGGTTCAATGGTTTAACACTTCCAAGTTTTTCATTGGCTAATAGGACAGCAGCCAACCCTATAAAAGGGCTGCTGCTGCCCTAGGTGATTGCTCTGTTCAGTATGCTTAATAAAGAGTTGAAGTTCACTGTTCACTGCCTCATCTCCGGTCCTTGCACCCATGCGCAGAACTTAACACAAACCATAAACACTGAGTATAAGAAAATGCTATTGACTGAAAGGTAAAGAAGGCAGGTAAGTAAGCCTCTTCCCTGCAGGTACCAGTTTTTGGTTCCCTGTCCTTTCTAGATGTCCGCATTCAACTGTATAATAAGTTAAATATTAAGCAAGCACTTGATGTTTTTTTTAAACCCTGGGAGCAGGAAAGTCAGGGCAGAAGTCTAACTAAGATGGTGGGCACAAAGCTTTAAGACAGTCAGAAATGCATTCTGAATCAGACTAACTCCAGCACTGGACCAAACTGTTTTGAAATCAGTCTTAACAGATAGGCAGCAAAAACTATCTCCTCTGACAATTAGACAATGCACAATGCAGGAAATGCTCTCTGCTTTTCAAAAACACAAAGTATTATTAGCACATTAGTGCACACCTGCAGAAATTTGTAGAATGATATCTGTCACTAAGAGATCAGATTGCAGTGCAGGCTCACTAAAATGAAATGAGAACCTAGAAAGCAACGTTTCTTCCCATAATGGATGAATGACTGGAAAACCTAATGGAATTAGCAGAGATGGCTAAATTGCCTGCTCTAATAAAAGAAAAGAATACATTTTGTTTCTGCTTGGAAATCACTTCTGGATTTTGTGTTTTAGATGGGAAAAAATGAACCTTTGACTTTGGGTTTTGCTGATTAGTTACGTTTGTTGATATAGAAATAGCTAATATATATTATGTAAAAAGTCGAGACAATGTTATTATTTTATACCACTATACTAAAAAAAATAGAAGTCAATGCTTTTCTCTTTTTTTCTCCTTCACCATACATTTCTGTCTTTCCCTTCCCCACTTTCCTACTATTTTCATATCCATTTGTATTTTATACTTTGTTAAGTGTAATAAAATTATTTTTAAAAAAAAACAGCCTTCTCTCTCTCTCTCTCTCTCACCATAGCCCTGGGCTCTCCAGAAGAGGCATCAGGGGCAGCACAGCGATCTCCATGCCCATGACAGAAACAGCTACCTTGCACCTGCATCTCATTTAAGGCATAGAAAGCACTGGGTAAGCGGTACCCCTGATGTGGAAAACGGGTCAATTGTGTGAAGTTGATTCTCAGGTTGGTGAATTCAGCCAGATCTATTTCAGATGAAAAAGGAAGAAATTAATAGAATTCTGGGACAAGTTGGCAAAATAAAACCCAAGTTCTTTAGCTCTGTTATCAATCACACACAGACAGAGATAGGCAGGTATAATATTATTTGTGGAACAATTCTTGGGAGAAAGAATGAGATCATTATTGAGTCTCAACAGTCATGGATGCATGCATATATGTATACACAATGTGGTATACATATATATGGATGGATGGATGGATGGATGGATGGATGGATGGATGGATGGATGGATGGATGGATATCACACACAAATACATAAGCATGTATCTCCAAATAAGTGGGTACAATGCTCACAGTTTCAGTACAATATTGCTTTGGAGAAAAGCTTTTTCAAGGTAGTAAGATAAGTTTAAAATAGCAGTTGGTATATTTATAATAGTACGTAATACTGCATATGCCCAACATTCCTTATATAAATAGGCCCAATCCATGCATGCAGCTGTGCAGGAAATAGCTGGTGATGCATATCATGGATGTTTTTGTGTGTTTGTAAAATGTGATGCAAAACACAATGCAATACCACATATCGATGCATTTTCCTCTTTTATTAAGACATCAAGCAGCATTTTTTTTTTTTTTTTGGTCTCACAATCTAGTTCTACAACTATAATTTATAACTTGAATATTGAATTCTTTGCCCAGTCCCTGATTCCTCTCTCTGGTTAGAAATTAAATCACAACAGTGGTGTATCTAGCTGTAGATCATTTTTAACACCAGCCTCATTCATTGCTAAAATTTGGGAGTAGGGATTAAGACTTCTAGTCCTGCCTTAGTCACAAAATCAGCTGAGTGATATTAGGCCAGCCACTATTCTCAGCCTGAGGAAGAAGGAGCTGGCAAGTCATTTCTGAAAAATGCTGGCAAGAAAACTGTAAGGAACAATCATCAGGAATCAAAGTAATATGATGATGATTTTCCCCCATCCATCATTGCTGTGCTACCACTGATCACCACCAGCAGATTGACACACATTCAAGAACAACTCGATGCCATAGCAGTTGGTAACCACATGTTTTTGGCAGCACATCCCTTATTGTTATATAGTAGGGGTAAACTGCCACTATGCCATTGTATCACAGTGTTTCAAGACATTTTAAAGATTGTTTTTGTTTGCTGAAAATATTTATAACTTGTGACATTAGCTTAATTTGAATGCACTGTATACCTCTCAAATCTTAATTACCTCTGTTTAGAAATAGGATAAGAGCTAACTTTCTCTCTTTTAGGCTGAGATTGGCTTTTCTTTCTATTTAGACAAATGTAGACATTGCTCAGTCCCCTCAGGTTCAACCACTAATATTTGTTCTTTATCAAAACTAATAAAAATGTTCAAAACTAATAAAAAATAACACAATCTAGATCCATCTTAGATTTTCAACTATCATACCTCTTCCCAGTTTTCCTACAGGGAAAATCTTCTTAAAGGAAATTTAGTTAACTCTCCTACACTCAGATTCAATCTATTTATCCATAAAATTAAAAGGAAGTGTTTCCTTGGATGCTTGATTGGCTCCATATGGGTCTCAGAGAAACACACAGACTTCTGCAGACTGTCATTGTGAATGTACATTTGTTGGAGAGACAGCAAACACAAGCTAATGATAAAGCAAACCTAAAAACATGATACTGCCATGTTTCAAACATAACTTCATTGGAATTATTTTATCCAAATGTGCAAACAAAATATAACAACTTTACCAAAAACTTCTGAAAAATATAGTCAAGCCCTTATCTTACCTAATCTCTCATTTTAGGCAATAATATTATATACAATATTTATTTCAGTACATATTACCACCTAGCTGTGATCCCAACCTAAGAAGGTAGGGGAAAAAAGTGTATTCATTTGAGGTACTACAGTCAAGTTCAACACAGCAACATAAAGTTCTGCTTCTTGTAATAGTCCAATAAATCTCAAACCCACCTTTTGCAGTGATATCAAACCAAACTAAAATAAAAAAAACAAACTCACTGTTAATTTGTTGGCTTTTGGATGTTCTCATCCCTGATGTAAGGTCTACAGGGTTGAACTTAATCTTATAACAAAGAGAGAGAGAAATTATTAAAATCACAGGTAGAGTTCCTCTATCCTGCTTTTATAAAAGTCATCAATGAGCTGGCTCCAAGTCAAGATATTATAATTTTAAACAATGGAAACTTATTGCAATTGGTCATATATACTAGTGTCAGCTATCCAATCAATCCTATTTGTTCTCCCTTATCATTAAACAAATTAAGAAGCTTTTACTTAATTATTATTTTAGCTCTACAAGCCCTTGTTTCTGATTCTTAAGAGAGTAACAAGTAATTGATCTCTACCTGGACACACATGTAGTCCTTGACTTATGATCACAGTTGGGACTAGAATCTTCCTAACAGTTCATTAATGCTGAATGAACAGTCATTAAGTGAGATGTCATACAATCACTTTGCTGAATGCTACAGTCCTGACATTCTAAGTTGTGATTATTGAGAAAGAATTACACATCATTAAGTGGATGGAATCCTAGGAAAGAAGTATTAAGGTGCCTCACATGGATAAATGAGGTGCTGGGAGCTCCAACACAGTCTCTTTGCAAGTTGGAGTGCTTCTACAAAGCAAAATCCACCCCTGGGAGACAAAACTACACCCCTGGATGAGGAAAAACAATTTCTTTCAGCAAGAATATGGCTGTTTTCAAAATGAATAAATCAACTGAAAACCTAGAGGCAGGACTTCAGAAACTGTGAACCGGTTATTCCTTGTGGTTTCATTATGGTTTTTATTGCATAATTCTTGTCAATTTCCTGGAATGTGATGCAACAGTGTATAAGTGCATGTAGTATTGTGGACTAATGTGATAAAATTTATATAGATGTATACACACACATACACACACGTGTGTGTGTGTGTGTGTGTGTGTCTACAGTACATACACACATATATATATATATATGATACTGAAATTTGAGGTCAATAAATCCTATGTAATCTTAGCCCAAGGAGTACTGCATTTTCAATACCTTTCCCCCATTCTGAGGTTGTCTAGGCTGACTCTGTATGTCCCGGCAACGGACATCCTGCCACTTCTGAGGCAAGCCCTTGAGGATCCGGGGGAAAATAGTAGAACAGTCTGTGGACAAGTACTGATAGATCTTCCAAGTTGTGCCAAAATCAGTAGAACGCTCAATCACCATGCCACCTGGCAAAGGACTCTTAAAGAGACAGATGAAAGAAGAGACAACTAGAATTCAATAGTATTGCTCTCTACCCTTAGCAAGAAAAAGGAGAGAGAGGAATTAATCAGTGTGATTGATCCAGAACCCAGATAAGCTAGCAGTTGAAATCAAAACTGTCACTGGCTTGCAAAGGCCATTTGAACCAAATTTATTTCCCCAAGAAGAAACAGGAGAGCTATGCACATACCCTGAAGTCCAGCAGGAGATTAGCAAGCTGAAATGTATTGTTTAAATCTAGTTGGAGAGAAACATGTTTCACATCTGAGGAGACACAAAAAGCAATTATCAGAACAGTGGACCATGAAGATTATGAAACTAAGGGCTTTTTCTAAAAGCTAGATCATCCATTTCCTCTTTGCAGTTAATCTATTAAAACTCAGGCCCTATTTACTAAATCCACACAACCCTTGTCCCTCTCAAATTATTGTTCTACTTTGCAGCACGTCCACATCAACCTCTTTCCTCTCCCCTCCCTCTAAATCAGGGACTTACCATTCTGAGATTGCCACCACCGCTTGTGTCCTGTAGAAGAAAGAACATTTTCAACCTGGTGACTGTTGAATGCACGAGGGGTTCTGGAATCACATACGCAACATTTCATTTGCCACTGAAACAGGAATAAAAGATGGCCATTAGATTCATGATCTCAGTGGTGTGGTGTTCTACAAAATTAAACCCAAATGATATAATAATGCAAAATAGTTTTAAATGTTACTTCCATCTTTTAGAAGCTAGCATTCTATTTAATGGGAAGTAAATGTTACTTCCATCTTTTAGAAACTAGCATTCTATTTAATTCTATTTAATAGAACTAGCATGCTATTTAATCCTTTCCTTAGATAAAAGATTCTTTGATTGAAAGTTTGAATTTTAATCAAGAGGATGAATAAACTTGTGCATTTTCAAACTAGGCTTCTAATTTATCTCTGTGTAAAAGTATATGGGGATATAAATGCAGGGGATCTTGTGTTTTTCCACTTCTCATTTTCCTTTACAGAGAGGTTTTTCCAACTGCTCTGTCTGTCCCATAAGATGAAGAGAATTCAAATGCTCTGGTTTTGATCAATTAAACAATGTCAACTCATGGAACCATGGAATTGTACCTTCTCTTTGTTACTCCTTCATTTTGAAATACTTGTCCCACGCTCAGGATTTGTCTAGCCCCAACAATGACATCCTTTAGAAAAGGGTGGTTTTCTAAATACTTATATTAATATATTTCAAAACATTTATATATTAATCTCCTTTTCTTCCCTAGATGCATTCCCTTGACCCAAACAAAATCTATCATTTTGGTCAGAACAGAAGGCCAGGCTTGTTTAAGAGCCTTATCCCTGTTATTTACAAGCCCCTTCTTCCAATTCTTCTTTGGCAAATGTTTACTTAAGGACTGCTCAGTACAGTACCTTAAAATTGGTGAGGCTATGGCTATTCTAAATCTGATCTCCCAAAGGAGATATTGACATTTCAAAAGCAGTACATGATTTAAAAAGCTTGAAAATTTTAATTAATTTGGGTGACAAATTACTTGTCAATTTTTACTGGAAAACAAACTCTCCAAATTTCGCTCTAGGTTTTATATCTTCTCTTCAAAGGGGCAACACATTACATTTTGGGTTACATGCTGGGTTTTTTTCTTCTTTGTGGTAAGTTCATGCCAGAACAAAATTTCTTTTTTTAAAGCCTAAAACAAAAAGGCTGGAAATTGTTGTCTACCAATTAACAGAAGAATGCTTTTTTATTTATGCAAATTCAGATCAGCTACATCTGACTAAAGCACCCAGGGAGAATGAATATTTCTGACAGGCTTGCTATGTTGTACTTTAATTTTATTATAATGTTAAATAAATTCTGTACCTACAACATTACATGAAAGTAAATCCAAATGTTGAGTGTGACAGTATTGGTCATGCATGAAACAAAAATGGCAGAACTTTGCCATGTCATCAGAGGAGGCTTTAGCAGAACAAACTTGCATTTATTTAAATCTCAAAATAGATTGAGCTAAATCCATCTCAACTTCCTAGATTCAGAAAGCATTAGAAGGCAAGTGGCTTTAGTGGGTGAAAGGTTAGTGGGTGAAAAGTCAATCCTCTTCAGCCTGAATGAGTAATTCAAGGAGTAAGTCAGACTGGGCTATCTCAAAAGGTTTGTGCACAAAAGGCTTAAAGAGACTTCAGCCCAAACTTGACAAACAAATACTAAAAGATAACAGATTAAGTTAAATCCTGGCTTTTACATTAATTCCACTGATTCTAACAAAGGCATATTGAAAGAAATGATGTAAAACAGACCAAATGCCACCAGAACAAGAGTCTACTTAGAATAGGATGTATCACTACTTTTTTCCCCTTCACTAAATCGGGAGTGGGCATGGCCAGTGCATAACATATCTTGCCCACGGGCCGCAAGTTTGACACCCCTGGCTTAGAACATTAATATACATTAACAAACACAATCATACTACTATTAGCAATGGTTAAAAATAGTTGCAGGGTGGAAAAAAAATATGTTGCTAATCTGAATATGGTTGGACAGACTCTGGAAGGTTGTAATTTGAAAGAAGTTGAAACATTGGTGGACAAAGAGATTCTGCAAACACATGACATTAATGTATTATATTGTTAGATTCAGATGAAAGTCTATAAGGTGCCCAAGTTAAATTCTGAAAAGGTTGTCTTTACCACTTCTGTATACTGGAGCCTAAAATATTTTATTGGATAGTAGAATGAGTATAACTTCAGATACATTACAGTAGCAGTACAGAATAGATTGCATTTTTGTCAAGTACATGGTAATTAAAAATGACTCCATTTTAGCACAATACATTGTGTAAAAGATCATCTGTATTTTGAGAAGGACCTCTCATCAGCTCATATGGTCATGCCTTGTCTGCTGAGCTTGGACTTCTCAGAATTTGGATCTGACATACAACATACATGGACATGTGAAACCTGAAACAAACATTTCACAAGACAGTGCACTCCAGTGTTGAAATCCTGCTGTACTTTCAATATTTGGGAAACCTAAAATTAACACTGGATGCAAATATAAGGATTGACTGCTGTACTGAATAAATTGTGTAACATTTTATTGCTTAAGAGATAAAAAACGTCCTTGCTCCAAACTAGAATTTGTATCTCAAAGTTCCTGGATCAGACAAAATTTCTGTCCAGCTTTTATTTTGGCTCTCCTCAAGGTCGTGCTGTTTTGGAAGAGCTCTCTCCAATGTTCCTCCTGCCAAAATGTTGGATACATTCCCATCTAGACATTGGCTTTAGGGAGAAATGTGCAGATCCTTCTCTGTATTTGTTGTTGGGAATAAGGATCCAGCACAACTTTTGTTATCAAGAAAGCAGGTATATGCAGGGTTCTTGGAGTTATGTATCCCTGCTGATACTATAGATCGCTGAAACAGAATCTACAATATATATTAGATTAAGGAAGGGATGTTGTCCAGCCAACCACCCAAATGATGGAATCAGACAACAGCTGTCTCCTTGTAGCAGTTGAATTGACCCAAAATAAATGGAGGCCCAAAGATGTCCCTACTTAGGAGAAATACATACATTTTACTTGGACTTCTTGTAATCAAAGATTTAGTCCTCAATACCAAGAGTACAATCAAGAAAACTAGAATGTTCCCCAGTTAAATTTCCTGTCTGTTGAAAGAAATAGAAAATGATTTCCCTCAAATTATTTGTTCATCTTTATCCAGGCCAGAACTATAGCAAGAGTAAGCCGCATGAATCTGCTTAGGAAGTTATCAAATCACAAAGCAAAAGACCAATTTATATTTCACAAAAGTTATACAAATGCCACACTAATTTCCTTCTATGTGGGTGTGAATTAATTAACCTAACATTTATGTTGTGCCTTATCCTCATAGCAACCCTTTTGTAAGCATTGCTCTAAAATATCAGAGTGCCATTAATTGAGTAATATTTCCTATCACCCTGGACTCCCCTTGACTTACTTTTCTTCCTACACCTATATTTTCAGCACAAACAGAAAGAAGAACCTATGCTTAGGTGAAAGAAACAAGAAAGAAAAACTAGAAATATGCAGATAGAAATAAAAGAATGCTTTAGCACTATCCTTTTGGTGTGTGCTTTTCAACTGCAAATAACTATACTATCCTAATTTGCACAAAAAAAACCCACAGCATTGTTGTCTATCTACATAATTTTATATAAATGAATGCAAATTTCGATCTTTTTCCATTTCTTTCAGTTATATGTTTCTTTTCTGACAACATATAACTGACCACTGTATGGCGGGGCTGAATGGGACCTTTATCCTAATCTCTGAAGCCACTTTAAAAAAATGCTATCTGTAAGGGATGAGTACATGTCTCCAAAAAAATGTGTGTCTAATTTCATTTTCATAGTCTCAGGCAGCGGTGAAATTCAAAACTTTTTACTACCGGCTCTGTGGGTGTGGCTTGGTGGGTGTGGCTTGGCTTGGTGGCGTAGCTTGGTAGGCATGGCAGGGGAAGGATACTGCAAAGTCTTCATTCCCTCCCCACTCCACTAACCTGCTTTCCAGCTCTGTTTTTCTGTACAGGGCAACGAAAGAAGACCCAGCTGATCAGCTGGGACTCCGAGAATAGATGAAGGTGGGGCCAGCCAGAAGTGGTATTTGCAGGTTCTCCAAACTACTCAAAATTTCCCCTACCAGTTCTCCAGAACTGGTCAGAACCTGCTGGATACCACCTCTGATGATGTATTTTCATGAAAAAATATTGTGCTTGATGTATGAGTACAATGTCATTTTGAAATATAAGGATTTAAATATTGTTCAGTTCGCAACTTTGCTTGTATGGAGATCAAATTGTATCATAAGTTCCCTAGTCATAAAACCACTTTATTACACAGCAATGTTTTAAATTATATTTCATATATGCAGTGTTTTATTTCAGGAATGTTAGTTTAGATGATAGTTGTTTCTATAAATTTGGTCAACAAAGAACCTGGCATGAAAGATGCTTATAGAAAATAGTTTGATCTTTTTAACAATATGAAAATTGTTAAGTTCTGCGCATGGGCGCAAGGAACGGAGACGAGATGGTGAACAGTGAACTTCAACTCTTTATTAATCATTCTGAACTGAGCAAAAACCTAGGGCAGCAGCAGCCCTTTTATAGGCAAGCTGCTGAACTAGTAACCAATAAGAAACGTGGAGTGTTAACCCCCTTAACCAATGAGAATGGCTCATTAACAGCCAATCAGATTCTCCTGAATGGACCAATCCGATATCGCTATTATCGGCCAATCAGAAGTGCAGGAATAGAACCCTGCTATTTTCTAAAGGTTTGATAAAACTTTATTTAAGTGTTTTATTAGTTCATAACACCCCTTCCCCCCGGGTTCCGTTTAAGGGGTGCAATGACGTAATCTCTGAGGTATGAAGGTTGTTTTGACTGTCTATTGGATTTAAGCTGTCCCACTGGTTCTTGTCTGTAACCCTGTTTCGGCGGGACGTTTTCAGACAAGTTGGGTGCCGGTGGTTCCTCATGGGATGACTTGGTGCCGCTGATGTTCTCGTTGTTGTCCTCTGGCCTTTGTGGGCTTGCCTCTGTTGAGGTGTTCCTCTGTGGCAAGGACACTCCCTTCCCTGATTCTTCTTCATTCATTACGCCCGATTGCTGACTTCTTTCGTTCCTGCTTTCCACCATCTCGAATTCGGTTTCTTCGACATCCCCTCCCCCCTCAGTTTGGGAGTTACCAGAGTCGTGGAAACTAGGTTGTAGCCTCGAGCGAAGCTGATCTATATGGCGTTTCCATATTTTTCCATCGTAGGTTTTCACCCGGTACGACCTGGGTCCAGTGGCTTGAATTACAGTTGCCTCAACCCACAACAGTTTGCCAGAAAGGTTTCTGGTGAAAACTAGTCACCTATCTTGAACTCGTGGCATTTTCCGCTAGATCCACAGGGTTTCTCTGGCTCGTAAGATGGGTGAAGCCGCTCGAGGTGAGAAGAGAGTTTGCATCCCATCAATAGTTCAGCTGGAGTCTTGTTGGTGATGCTGTGTGGAGTGATGTGTTGGAGAAGGAGTATTCTGTTTATCTTATCTTCAATGTCCCCATAGTCCATTTTGTAGAGGGTTTTTTTAACAAAGTGTACCATGCGCTCGGCTCTTCCGTTAGCCACAGGGTGCACTGGCAAAGTTAGCGCATGGCGAATACCCCGGTCTGCTAAGTATTGTTCAAAAGGTAGAGCAGTAAACTGGGGTCCGTTGTCGGATACCAGAACCTCTGGCAGTCCATGTGTCATGAATAATCTGTTCAACTTCCGGATGACGGACTCGTTTGTGGTACTCTTCATTTCGTGGATCTCGAGCCAGTTTGAATAGGCATCCACTGTTAGGAGGAACGTATGTCCCTTAGTAAGTCCCGGAAAGTCAATGTGGATGCGGGACCATGGTCCCCGGGGGGTTTGCCATTCTGTCGGAGTTGCTTTAGGTGGGGCATTGCCAACTTCCTGGCACTTTAAACAAGTCTTTACCCAGGCTTCGATCTGTTTGTCGATGCCCGGCCACCACGCGTAGCTTCGTGCAAGCGCTTTCATACGCACGATGCCGAGATGACCCTCATGCAGTGTCTTTAATACTGCTCGTTGTAACCGCTCTGGGACGACGACTCTATCCCCCCATATGATGCAGCCTTTTTGCGAAAAAAGTTCTGTTTGCCGGTTCTTGAAGGGGGTAAAGTCATCAGGGCTTTGATCTACTGGCCATCCCCGTTCGACCCAGCTAAGTACTCACGTTAAGATAAGATCACGTTTTGTTTTGATCACGATATCTCTAGTTGTTAGCGGCGGTGAATGTTGCATTTCAATCTGGAGTGTTGTAAGGGTTGGAGCTGGGTCGTCGATGGTTTCCAGAAGTGGTGCATGGCTCAGCGCATCAGCGTGGGGAATGGCTTTCCCCAGGCAGTGTTGCAGCCTGTAATTGTACGCAGCCAAAAACTATGACCAGCGAGTCATTCTAGGTGATAATATATAGGGGGTTGGCTTGTCTCCCGCTATAATCCCCAGCAAAAGTTTGTGGTCGGTAACAATAGTAAAAACTCATCCATATACATATTCATGAAACCGTTTTACAGCAGATATAACAGCAAGAGCCTCTTTATCGATTTGACTATAGTTTGTTCAGCCTTTGATAGAGTCCTTGAAAAATAGGCAATAGGGGCTTCACTACCGTTTGGTAACACATGGCTCAAAATGGCTCCTACTCCAAATGGTGACGTGTCATGTTAAAGGCAAAGTCTCGTTATACTGCATTAAAACAGCATCTGAAGTTTTTCACTTGTTGGAACACGTGCTCTTCTCGGTGCCCCAAGACCCAGGTTGCTTTTTTGTCAAGAAGCTGATGTAGGGGCTCAGCTATGGTCGCTTTGTGGGGCAGGAAGATGTTGTAAAAATTAATGAGCCCCATGAAAGCTTGGGGATCAGTCTTATTTCTGGGTCTTGGGGCATTCTTAATTGCTCTTAGCTTGCTATTTGTGGGGTAAATGCCTTGTTTATCGATTAGGTACCCCAGGAACTCTACTTTATCTGTACATAGTTGACATTTATTTTTTTTTAACCTTAAGGCCGGAGTCTTTAAATTTCTGGAGAACCAGTTTAAGACGCTCCTTTAGTATTTCTCTATTCAGGGCAGCAATTAGAACATCATCAAAGTATGGTACGACCCCTTTTATCCCCTGTAAGAGTCTCTCCATCAAACTCTGAAAAATCCCTGGGGCTACGCTAACTCCAAATTGGAGTCGGTTGCACTTAAAGGCACCTCGGTGCATAACGATCATTTGTGCCTCTGCTGTTTTTTTATCTACAGACAGTTGTTGGTACGCCTTTACTAAATCCAATTTAGCAAAGACTTTTCCGCCCCCCAGGGAATGGAGGAGGTGTTGTACCACTGGCACTGGGTAAGCGTTTTGTTGAAGGGCATGATTCAGGGTGGCACGGTAGTCCCCACAAATCCTTAACGATCCATCCGGTTTGATGGGTGTTACAATTGGGGTTTCCCAAGGAGCGTGGTCTGTTGGTTCTAAAACACCCTGGGCTATTAATTTATCAAGCTCCTCGTCAATCTTTGGTTTAAGGGCAAAAGGTACTCGACGAGGCTTAAGGCGGATGGGGGCTACTTCAGGATTAAGGTTAAATGATATTGGGGTCCCTTTGTACTCACCTAGTTTGTCTGCAAAGACATCCTGGAATTCCTGGACAAGGGCCTCCTCCCAGTCGTCGCTGCTGGTTTGGTGAATGCTGGCTACCTCAATCCCAAGTGGAGCGAACCATTGAAGGCCTAACAAGCTAGGCCGATCACAGTCGATGACGGTCAATGGTAAAGATGCAGTACGATTTTTGAATGAGACCTGGACTAGGCTGGATCCAACAACCGGAATTTGGTTTCCCTGATAATCCTTGAGTATGATTCTTTGGGTTCTGAGGTCTTGCCGCCGGACGGCAGGGATTAATTGTTTAAGGGTCTTCCAGGAAACCATCGAGAGAGACAATCCTGAATCGACTTCCATCACGCAGGGCTGGTTTTCGATGGCGACCTTCACTCAGATCTTCTTTGCATCTAATGATGAGGCATGACCAATTGTAATGGTTTGGTGTGCCTCTTCTCATTTCGTTGAATGGGCTAGTGGTTTATTTCTGTAGGAGTAGTTGTTCCATTGGTGGTTCAAATGTTCCCGACTCACAGGACAACTTCCTGTGGTTTGGCGGTAGTTGGTCCCCTTCTGAAATGGGCTGGATCCTTGCTTGCTTCTACAGACCTTTCTGATGTGGCCTCTCTTCCCACAAACATGGCAGAGCGCATCGAGGAATTTGCAGTCTGATCATGGGTCATTTGCCCCACAACCTGCGCATTGATACTGCAGTCTCTGGTTACGCTGGTGGCGTTGGTCTCATTCAGACCAGAGCCAGTTGACCTCTTCCTCATCACTTTCTGATGATGATTCGAGGTCCTCGTGGTGGGTTGCCATCGTATGTTTCTCTAGGCGAAGTGAGGTTTTGCTGGCGAGTTGGTGCGGCGCATTCGGGCAGCCAACTTCCTGGTTGCTTCTGCTGCAGTAGCATCAGCGATGGTATCTGCAATCGCCATCAGCTTACTTTGCACGTGAGGTGCATCTAAACCCAGAACTATTCGGTCTCTTAGAGCTTCTTTGAGGTCAGCGAACCCGCAGAGGCCTCCCAGGTTTCGGAGATTCGCGACGAAATCTGCATTGCTTTCTCCTTTCCGCTGGTCTCTCTGGTAAAATTCATGTCTTCGGACAAGAGTTGGTATGGTAGGTGCATAGTGGGCCTGTAGGAGGGGCTCGAGGACGTCCCAGTCCATGGATTTCACCTCAGCCGGTTTTGCCAGTGCCTTAGCCATCTTAAAAATGGCAGGTCCGCAGTGAGTCAGGAATTCCGCTCACTTTTTTCCAGTAGTGGCATCCTTCAAGTTGTTGGTCTCCAAAAACATCTGGAACCAGTCCATGTATGAGTCCCAGTCTTCTTGTGCCGGGCCGAATGGAGCGGGTGGTATGGTGCCGCCAGTCATGGTTTCCGCCATTGATGCACCTTCAGCCACGTGCTCTGTTTGGTGCTCTGTAGTGTTCAGTCAGCTCTGACATCTCCGCATCCCACCTTCGTCGCCAGTGTTAAGTTCTGCGCATGGGCGCAAGGAACGGAGACTAGACAGTGAACAGTGAACTTCAACTCTTTATTAATCATTCTGAACTGAGCAAAAACCTAGGGCAGAAGCAGCCCTTTTATAGGCAAGCTGCTGATCTAGTAACCAATGAGAAACGTGGAGTGTTAACCCCCTTAACCAATGAGAGTGGCTTGTTAACAGCCAATCAGATTCTCCTGAATGGACCAATCCGATATCGCTATTACCGGCCAATCAGAAGTGCAGGACTAGAACCCTGCTATTTTCTAAAGGTTTGATAAAACTTTATTTAAGCGTTTTATTAGTTCATAACATAAATGTCACTGAATCATCTGGAATTCTTATTCATACTAGTTATTGGCAGGTGTGTGGGTGGGTGTGAGTTTTCTCAGATTTTGAAATAATGTTCAAATTATCCCTTTGACCAGCAGCAATCAGCAAGTGATATTTAGTTCAGATCTATGAAAGCAGAATAAATTTCTATGTATCACATCCTTATAAAAGGCCCAGGAGGAGGAGCAGGTTTAGTCGGTGAATATGTCATTGTCTGAAAATAATTTCTGTAATATTCTCAAACAGATAATAGTAGGAAGAAAAACCCTTAAGTTCTCATTAATTGCTGAGATGGCAAAAAATTTTTTTACCTAAAACAAATGAAGAATTGTAGAAAGTTGGGAAATGGATGATACCTGAAAATAACATTCACCAACAGTATTTTACATTCTGGAGAGCCATGTAGCTGACTTTTCATATTTAGCAAAGAATGCAATATTAATAAATAACGAACACTTAATTTTGCTGTTGAGAATTCAGTTAAAAACTGCCATTAAGCAACAATCGCAATCATAGGAACAGCAGCAAGATTTAGTTCCATCAGGGTTCGAATTAATTATCTCATATATAGGCTGACATTTTAAAGAGAGGAAAAAGCAATGGACTTTGTTGTTTAACTCAGAGTGATCCCTGTCAGTGCACTGTTTTTCTTTCTTAAAGCACATATTTACACTTTATCTCATAATAAAATTAATAGCATATGCCTTGAACGTAACACTAATTTGAAAGGAACATTTGATGGCAGCAGAATATTACTAAGAGCAAACACAAAATGTACATGAAAAACAAATTAGTGGGCCAGTTCTAAGGAGTTTGATTGATATTGGACATGATTATCAAGCATAATAACATGATTTTTGGGGGGAGGGGGGCAATTCCAGATAGTTTTATGTTTGAGGCAGAGAACAGGGAAAAGCCCTCTCACTTTTCATTTACCAAAACTGACTGACAATGTTAACAAGCAAAGTCTCTGCTAAACCTGAAAGCAGCAATCTGAGTTGTTAACAGTTTCCCAGCTATTCCCTATGTCATTCTGCTCAATTATAGGACTGGTCCAGATGAATTTTGAAAATTACTATGTTAAGATGTATATTTTCTATTTTCTGGTTGCAAGAACAACCTGATCTAAATGAATTCTGGGAATAGGAATGAATCACATCAAGATATTTCAACAAAGCCAGCTGGAAATAATATTTTACAAAAAAAATAATTATTCCTGACATCATTTCCTATGTTCAGCTCTTCTGCTTGCTTAAGATTATTTGTTTCCATCTCTTTTTCTACAACTTAATTAACACTATGGTGCTTATTAATCATTGGTTCTTCAAGGAAGTCCATTGTGTTTGTTTTTACCTAAAAAACAAATATTTAAAGAACTAAAAAATATACAGCATCAATGGTGCCACTTGAATTTGGTAAATCAATAATTTTCATACCTCTCCTTTATAAACATGTCATTGCTTGTCTTTAAGGTGCATTCGTTAAACATTTTTGCTGCATCAAAAAAAATCTCACAAAAAACTGTTTATCAAGAGAATATAGGAATCGCAATACGAAAGAATTATACCTCATAGTATAAGACAGAGAATTATAAAAGTTTTCCAACCCAATGACATGTACTTGAAGATTATATGTTTCTGTAGCAGGTAATACTCTCAACAGATGAAGTAACCAGAAAGTGGAGCTGTGCTATTACAACATGTGTTTTTCAAAAGCTATACAGATAAGAAATGCCCAGCTGCAAGGGTAATATGAGCATCTTAATTCTGTGTTCTAAGTACAGCAACTGGCATCATTTTCTATATATTAGATGGCACTAAGAAAATTGCTCTGTACAGATCTCAGTTCTCTAGCAAAAAAATATAATAATCTACACACCAGGATCATGATGTTGCTTTGTAATAAAGTGGTTAATGTTTCAGAGTTCTTTACAAGTCAAAAACCATATTGTGCATAGTAGAAAAATACATATTAATAGACAAGTTATTGGGGATTTCTATACATGGATGAGAAGGGGGTTGTCAGCAGGAGGTTCAGTAGTTACACAGTCTTACCTTCTGTTTGAAAAATGGTCATCTGTTGCTATTGTTTTTAGATGTGAGCATTCAAGCATGCTAGGGTTAAAAACTATCACATCAAATCACTTTGTTCTACTACAATGAAATGTTAATTTTATTCAATCATGCTGGATTCCACTTTCCCCTGCTGATTTGCTTCTGTATATTGGTTCTTCATATGCCAGCAATGACATCAGAGAGCTGTTCTCCAACCAGCTGCAGTAGATTTATAGCTACACGAGGATTTAAATTTATGTTTAATAGGTAGCAGCTTTTCACTGATCTTATTTAGGCTTGAAAACCATTAAACGGGATTGCAACTAGTCAGTATTCTGATAAGGGATTACCAGGGAATTTACACTGGAATTTACATTGGAATGGAAAGCCACTTCTGAATTATTGACGAGAAAAGTACATGGTTCAACTCATGAAATTACTATGAGTGAAAATTTTATCTTCTTAGACCTCAACTGATAATTTACCAATGCATCATGCTGCCTTTCTAAGAAAGTAAACCAAGGAAAGTATAAATATGGTAAATTGCTTCATAATTAAAACATAGTACCACCTGCCTTGAAAATCTCTATATTTCATGATTGATTATAATGTTTCTCAGTCTTATACTTCTAAATATATAGGCTCCTCTACATTTTACAGTAAAATCATGTCCTGGCTGCACAAATATCTGCCTTAGCCCAACAACATTGTCTTTATCTTAGCCCCACCATGAGTGAGACAGGCTTAAGTGGGAGACAGAAATATAAGTTCCTCCTCTTCCTCTCTGTTAACTAGCTAGCCTCCACCTGAGCCATTTATCTTCTAATCAAAGGTCTTCAAACTTGACAAGTGTAAGATTTGTGGACTTCAACTCCCAGAATTCCTGAGCTAACATGACTGGAGAAAGAATTCTGGGAGTTGAAGTCCACAAGTCTTAAAGCTGTCAAGTTTGAAGAGCCCTGTAATCTAACATTTGTTCCCTCCATTAGCATTTTATTTCCTAATTTTTTTTTTCATACTGATCAGGTAATCTCAATTGACCTGCAATTACAGTTGTGCTTATTTGTCACCTTTCCCATATTTGCCAGTTAGTTTCAGTCACTTCCTAGCCATTCTAGTCTCCCTGTGATGTAAGCAATAGATTGCCCAGCAGCTACTCAGTTTGAGTTATCTCACTTTGTAGAACCTAGATAGTTGCCCAATTATGGTAGGTCCTGTCCCACTCCCACTCCATTTGTCTTGGGACTAGTCACCTTGAGGAAGTTCCTGTAGGTTTCTTCATATCCCATTACTTTAAATTGAGCAGTTATAGAAGAAAGGAAAAACAAGCCAGTCTATAGACAGGCTCATTCCTGCTATAGTGCCCTTATTAGTGGGTGTTTTCCTGGCTGGCTGGCTGGAGTCAGCAACAATGCCAGGGCAGTAAAGGAGTAACCCAATCACATTGCTTATAGGGAGGACACAGAACAAGATCATTCAGGACTGATGCAAGAGAGGCAGGATAGGGATTAGCGATGGGGACAACAAATTTTGTGCAAACAATTTTTTGCCAGCTGAGGACTGGAAGTCAGAAATTTAACTCAGTAGAGGGAAAGGTCATTTGAGTAATAGCTGAGGTGTATCAAGAAACTATCTGAAACTTTTTCATTAGTGTGGCCATGTATCTTATCTCAGATGATAAAAGCACCATCTCACCTTTTATGATTATCATGTGCCAACTGGTTTTTAGTCAAGATAATCAGGAGAGCCAATAGCCTTGATCTAAGGCAAACAATGTCTTAATATTCAAGGCCTTTCATTCCATAAGCACTGAGAAAGTTATGGTACTACTTTTTATTAGTAAGTCTCCAAAATTATCTACTTCATTACTAGAATGCTGAGAAACACTTCACACCAAGATGAAAATGTATTTTTAGTAATGTTCAATAGTTGAACCTAAACTAGTGAATGGGGGAGGTTATTGATGGATGACATCTGAGTTTGTACTGATCAATTAGAAAACATTTATATTCTTTTATATTTATTTTGGCTGACTGAAAACAGTAGCACAATGTACCCATGAAAAAGGCATATTACAGTACATTGGGAGTGAGAAGACTGACACTAATGATAGCAGTAGCAATAGCACTAATGATGGTACAAGAATACTATATATATGGTCACAAAATCATATTATATTATAAATCATATAAAACAGAAAGCAGACAAAAAGGTCATCCATGAGTGCTAGAAGTCAACCATGAAAAAATGAAACTTTTAGTTTAAAAAGTATTACGGTACATAAAATTATGCAGAACATAAAGAAAGTAAAGTTGATTCTGTCCCATCTATTCCTCCCAACTCAGAACCCAGAATTTTCGGTAAAGCCCAACTAAGCATGTTATAATACCAAACTTATAAATTTTAAAAAGAGTGCACACAAACTTACAGAAGATGCTATTACCAATGACTAGTTTGATAGGTCTATATTACTACCAGTTCTGGGATATAGGATCTAAATACTAGTTGCTGGAAATGTAAGTGAAAAGGTATAATTACACTCAGCATAGCTTATGAGCTTCTCATGGGTATCTGGCTATCTACCAAGGAAACAGAAATTTGGACTTGATGGGATTTTTGTTTGCTCAGAAACTGTACAGAACCATATAGTACTCTCTCCATTAATATTTGCCTCAGTGCAAATGATTTTCTCCTTATGGACATAGTCAATTTGTTTGTTTTTTCTCTTTTACTGCATTCTGTATGATATTCAGGTCTGTTTTAATTCTGAGTGATTTAATCACTCTTGTTAGCAATTTGAAAAACTCAGGTAAAAAGCTGAATATATACTTCCATAAATGAAATATAAATAAATAAACTTATTCAGTGCAAGACTGCAGAAGACAAAATTGTTGTCTTCTTTTAAAGACTTCTGATGAATTCCTAACTATGTAAATTTAGGCAATCTTTCCTTTGAAAAACTGCTAAAACTCACATTCCTCATTTTATATGAATGTATTCAACACAGGCAGATGCAATAATTATTTAGTGAAATCAAATTTTATCTTCCAGCATGCAAGGATTGAATAGAAGATTTCCCAATATATTGTGTTATATAAGATAGATAAGATGCACTAGACCAGTCCAACAAGCTTCCACTGTGGGGGTACAAAGTGTAAAGTTTAAAAGGAATTGTAGCCAAATTTAAGGCAGAATTCTAGAATATTTCCATCAGCAGGAAACTTACCAGGATTGCAAAACAATCTGGGACACAAACATACACTTTGGGACACTTCTTGGATTGGCACTAGATTTAGACAGCACATGCTGGCCAACAGGGCAAAATTGGAGGAAAGCAAGCAAGCATGGCCCCTCCTCTCATACCCTGTGCAGAGGTTGCAAAAAAAAAAAAAAACCCACCATCCAGCAATCAAAAAAAGTTTAATTTTTTTAATTTTTGATAGCAGAAATAGGAATTTATATAGAACTTTACCTTGCAGCAGAAAGATGAAAGAATATAAAACAAGTCTCACATTAAAATTATAGCATTGGCTCAAAAGCTACTCAGCAGTAAAAGTGAAAAGGCAAAGTAGGATAAAGAATGGAAATGGACACCAGGGCTGATATCAGAATTATATTCAAAGTATTATTCAATTTATTTGCAATTATTCTGTATCAGTTCCTGTTTTCCATTACAAAAGTTCAGTGAGGAGTAATGGAAAAATACCTAAATTAGGCAGCTCATAAATTTTTACTGTTCTTCACTGAAAGCACAGTCAAGCTCATTTGGAAGAGATGAACCAGATTACTGGGCTCATACTGCCCATGGTTTGTAGACTGCCTTTCTACTCATGCTGTAAAGCAAATGCTAGTAATTGGTGGACCTCTGCCCATACAGCTCCCAGCATCTTTCATTGCACAGATTATGGCTTTAGGCAGCTGTATTTTATCAGCATCTGTCATGTCAGAGGTTCCCATACCTTCTCTAAAATATAGGTATTTTATATAAATATAGGGGAAGCAGTGTGCAGGTCACATTTTAAATATTGAAATATTATCCATATACATAGAAAATAAATAAGGAGTACAAACTCCACTTAGAAAATAACGACCAATGTTAAATCATTTGTTCACTGTACCTTTTTAGAAATAATTCCTTTGAAATTCAATATAAAGACAATAACTGGTTATATTAGTAGTAAGAGAGTCAGTTTGGTATAGTGGTTAGAACACCAAGCTAGAAGCTAGGAGACTGTGAGTTCTCACGCATGAGATAGTTGAGATGACTTCAAGTCAATCACTTTCAGCTGAAGAAGGAAGGCAAGCCACTTCCAAAAATGTTGCTAAGAAAACTGAAGGAACTTGTCTAGGAAGTAAGAATTATTTGAAAGCATGTGCACACATGCACATGCACATGCACAAATGCACACATGGACACACAGACAGGAAGGGAGGGAGAGAGGAAGGGAAGGAGGGAGGGAGAATGAGAATATCATAATAAAAGAATAGGGGTTAAGGTTAGTGTTGCCCCCTCTTTCAAAGATTCTATCAGGGCACACCTGGCATTTTGATAGCAAGACCATTATCCATTTGGGGATTTCATTTCCATTTTAAGGAGTAAAATATCTAACTTAAACATCTTCAAGGGTTAATGCATTGCTTGCCTTTTAAAACTTCTCAAACTTCCTAAAACAAATAACCTGCCCCTCTTTTACTCTGAAGGTTCCCTGAGGACTACAAAAGGCATGTTGCAGATCCAGATCTAATCTTGTGAGCCACACTTTTTGCACCTTTGATGTAGCAAGTGAATCTCTTAACATGAAAGTGAACATTTCCCCACTATATTTCTTTTTTTTACACAAATCTATAGCAATGCTAGAATTGAAAAATGTGAAATCAGAAAAGTACTTTTTAACAGCCAGAAAGTTCTGATTTGGGTGGTCTATAAAATTTTATGTATATAATACAAGGTGACCTGGAGTCATCCAACAGTATTTTGGTTTCAGAGTTCCCTCCTCGGTCTCTTTTGTTTATTTTTTTATATTTTTTGCAAAATATAGAACCTGAACATTTAATCACAGATCTACAGTATGTTGTCTAATCTAATTTAACCCTGAAGCCCTGCAACACAGGGGATTAAAAGAAAGCAAACATATGAATAAATTGAAGCAAAATATATAGAGTTTAAAAGAAGGATAAGTAATGGATGGAAGAGAAAAGAAACCAGCTAAGATGGAACTATTCACAGATCAAAAAGGAATGAAAATTTAGAAACTTTGCAGAGATGACAGCCAAAAGACTATCTATGCCAGGGGTGTCAAACTCAAGGCCCATGGGGACACCCTGGAGACAGTGAAGGACTGATCTGTGGTGCCTCTGCCAATGGGCTCTGAGCTCTGTTTTCGCTGACAGATGGTTGCAGGAGGCTGTTGCAGCCAAAAACAGAGATTGGGAGCCCATTTTAGCTTGCATTAGGCACTCCCGATATGAGTGATATCGAGCTTGTCATGCCGACCCTGGCCACGTCCACCCCGCCCACCCGCCCCCAAGGTCAAACTCAACCGTCATGCGGCCTTCAATGAAATCAAGTTTCACACCTCTGATCTATGCTGTGAAGTAAAAGAGAGAGGCAAAAGCATCTGGAGAGATAGAGAAACCATGAAAATGATGAGTTTTTTCTAGGGGGCATGACAATGTCAATCAATCACAGGAAGCAGAGTAGGTATGTTCAACTTTCTTTCTCTTAAGTGTTTGCTTTTGTTTTTAAAATTAAAATATTGATTGAACATGCATGTGCATACCCAAAAGGACAATCAAGACCAAAGAGCTATAAATATCTTTCTGTTTGTCTATGAAGATAATTTCCTGCAATTTGATTTAAACCAATTATCATATTTTACTCTTCTAGTATTATGGTAAACTATTATTTTTATGAGTATAGTTTGTCATAAAACCGTAACACATAAAATAGACTTAAAATAGAGCTGCATTAGCTGGTCTGACCACGCCCTTTAAATAGCATTCTCTGAAGTGCAAATCAGCATGTTGAATAATAGATTCTAATCTAACCCATTTGAAATTCATATGCTTCAAAGAGGGCAGGAAAAATCTTACAATGTCTATCAATAAACCTTTCAATCAGTAGTACTCATATCATGAAATATGAGTCAGTCTCAGCCAATTTAATGATGAGCTACAGAAATCATAGCAGATATTAAATCTCCTTTAATCTAATTATTGTTGCTGGTCAGGGTAATTAAAGATGAAGGGAAGGGCTACTTGTCCAACTTTATGGACAATCAGGTAGTCTAATTTGGCATATTTGTAAGTGAGTTGTATGTTGATATAATTAACATGGAGCACTGACATGTATGCTATTCCCAAAATCCTTTCTCAAGTACAATTTTAAGCACTATACCAACCACTTCCTTTAGTAGTGCTCCTTGAAAGCCATGTGGATTCTGCTGGATAAAAGACTTCATATTAATAGACACCTAGAAATGTCTACCAAACTCATGTCAGGACATAGAAACAGACAGCATTACCAGCCACAATGTCTGCCCTGTGGCTAATTAATTTATATAGTGATTGAATCAGAACCTATTCCCATTCAATGAAATCAGTGTTATGAATGTGGAAAGGGAACTTCATGAGGACAGTGGTGACACCCAAGCAGGAAAAGCCCAAAGGGAACATCAGGACAGCCATAAAACAAACTTGCATAGGAAAAGAAATTTATTAAAAGGTATTGAAAGAAGCCCCCTAGACAAAAGCCAAGTAATTAAGAAAACTAAGGAAACAAGAAAAGAAAACCCTTACAAACACAAGACATGCCAAATCAGCTAAACAAACAGACAAGACACAAAATATATTGCAAAGGAGACAGACAGGAGATTGTCACAAAACAAATATAAGAAAACATTAGGACAAAACTGATAATCCAATCAAACCACCCTGCAAAGTTTGCCTTCTGCACCCCACGGAGTTTACCCTCTGGCGGAAATGAAGGCAACCCCTGACAGGATTTAAAACATTAAGAAATACAGACACAAGCACACACACACAAAATGAGAAAAAGGTATATAAATCAGGGGGCCTATCATACAAAGCCAGCAAGCCCCAGGAACGCAGACTTCTTGCTATCTCTCACCTTCCTGAAAAATAAAAAGAACCAGCTTCCAAGCAGTTGCCTGTGTCCTTGCACTGGAGTTCTCCCAGCAGGAAAATCGAACCCTCAGAAGAAAGGCATTTTCAGCCTTTCAACATGAATATTTTGTTAGGTTCTGAACATGGGCGCAAGGAACGGAGACGAGACAGTGAACAATGAACTTCAACCCTTTATTAATCATTCTGAACAGAGCAAAAACCGAGGGCAGCAGCAGCCCTTTTATAGGCAAGCTGCTGATCTAGTAACCAATAAGAAACGTGGAGTGTTAACCCTCTTAACCAATGAGAATGGCTCGTTAACAGCCAATCAGATTCTCCTGAACGGACCAATCCGATATCGCTATTATCAGCCAATCAGAAGTGCAGGACTAGAACCCTGCTATTTTCCAAAGGTTTTGATAAACTTTATTTAAGCGTTTTATTAGTTCATAACACCCCTTCTCCTGGGTTCCGTTTAGGGGGTGCGGTGATGTAATCCCTGAGGTATGAAGGTTGTTTTGACTGTCTATTGGATTTACACTGTTCCACCGGTTCTTGTCTGTAACCTTGTTTTGGTGGGACGTTTTCAGGCAAGTCGGGTGCCGGTGGTTCCTCATTGGAAGAATTGGTGCCGCTAATGTTCTCGTCGTTGTCCTCTGGCCTTTGTGGGCTTGCCTCTGTTGAGGTGTTCCTCTGTGGCAAGGACACGCCCTTCCCTGATCCTTCTTCATTCGTTACGCCCGATTGCTGACTTCTTTCGTTCCTGCTTTCCGCCATCTCGAATTCGGTTTCTTCGACATCCCCTCCCCCCTCAGTTTGGGAGTTACCGGAGTCACGGAAACTAGGTTGTAGCCTCGAGCAAAGCTGATCTATATGGTGTTTCCATATTTTTCCGTCGCAGGTTTTCACCCGGTACGACCTGGGTCCAGTGGCTTGAATTACAGTTGCCTCGACCCACAACGGTTTGCCAGAAAGATTTCTGGCGAAAACTAAGTTGCCTATCTTGAACTCATGGCATTTTCCGCTAGATCCACAGGGTTTTTCTGGCTCGTAAGATGGGTGAAGCCGGTCAAGGTGGGAGCGGAGTTTGCGTCCCATCAATAATTCAGCTGGAGTCTTGTTGGTGATGCTGTGTGGAGTGATGTGTTGGAGAAGGACTTTCTGTTTATCTTATCTTCAATGTCCCCATAGTCCATTTTGTTGAGGGTTTTTTTAACAAACTGTATCATGCACTCGGCTCTTCCGTTAGCCGCAGAGTGCACTGGCGAAGTTAGCACATGGCGAATACCCCAGTCCGCTAAGTATTGTTCAAAAGGGAGCGCGGTAAACTGGGGTCCGTTGTCAGATACCAGAACGTCTGGCAGTCCCTGCGTCGCAAATAATCTGTTCAACTTCCAGATGACGGACTCGGTTGTGGTACTCTTCATTTCGTGCATCTCGAGCCAGTTTGAATAGGCATCCACTGTTAGGAGGAACATGTGTACCTTAGTAGGTCCCGCAAAGTCAATATGAATGCGAGACCACAGTCCCCAGGGTGTTTCCCATTCTGTCGGAGTTGCTTTAGGTGGGGCATTGCCAACTTCCTGGCACTTATAACAAGTCTTTACCCAGGCTTCGATCTGTTTGTCGATGCCCAGCCACCACACGTAGCTTCGTGCGAGCACTTTCATATGCACAATGCCGGGGTGGCCCTCATGCAGTGTCTTTAATACCGCTCGTTGTAACCGCTCTGGGACGACGACTCTATCCCCCCATATGATGCAGCCTTTTTGCGAAAAAAGTTCTGTTTGCCAGTTCTTGAAGGGGATGAAGTCGTCAGGGGTTTGATCTACTGGCCATCCTCGTTTGACCCAGCTAAGAACTCGCGTTAATATAGGATTGCGTTTTGTTTCGATCGCGATATCTCTAGCTGTTAGCGGCGGTGAATGTAGCGTTTCAATCTGGAGCGTTGTAAGGGTTGGGGCTGGGTCGTCGATGGTTTCCGGAAGTGGTGCATGGCTCAGCGCATCAGCGTGGGGAATGGCTTTCCCCGGGCAGTGTTGCAGCTTATAATTGTACGCAGCCAAAAACTATGACCAGCGAGTCATTCTAGGTGATAATATATAGGGGGTTGGCTTGTCTCCCGCTATAATCCCCAGTAAAGGTTTGTGGTCGGTAACAATAGTAAAAACTCGTCCATATACATATTCATGAAACCGTTTAACAGCAGATACAACAGCATGAGCCTCTTTATTGATTTGACTATAGTTACGTTCAGCCTTTGATAAAGTCCTTGAAAAATAGGCAATAGGGGCTTCACTACCGTTTGGTAACACATGGCTCAAAATGGCTCCTACTCCAAATGGTGACGCATCACATGTGATTGTTAAAGGCAAAGTCTCGTTATACTGCATTAAAACAGCATCTGAAGTTAATAGGTTTTTCACTTGTCGGAACGCGTGCTCCTCTTGGTGCCCCCAGACCCAGGTTGCTTTTTTGTCGAGAAGCCGATGTAGGGGCTCAGCTACGGTTGCTTTGTGGGGCAGGAAGATGTTGTAAAAATTAATAAGCCCCAGGAAAGCTTGGAGATCAGTCTTATTTCTGGGTCTTGGGTCATTCTTGATTGCCCTTAACTTGCTATTTGTGGGGTGAATGCCTTGTTTATTGATTAGGTACCCCAGGAACTCTCCTTTATCTGTACACAGTTGACATTTATTTTTTTTAACCTTGAGGCCGGAGTCTTTAAATTTCTGGAGAACCAGTCTAAGATGCTCCTTTAGTATTTCTCTATTCGGGGCAGCAATTAAAATATCATCAAAGTATGGTACGACCCCTTTTATTCCCTGTAATAGTCTCTCCATCAAGCTCTGAAAAATCCCTGGGGCTACGCTAACTCCGAATTGGAGTCAGTTGCACTTAAAAGCACCTCGGTGCGTAACGATCATTTGTGCCTCTGCTGTTTTTTTTTATCTACAGGCAGTTGTTGGTACGCCTGTGCTAAATCCAATTTAGCAAAGACTTTTCCGCCCCCCAGGGAATGGAGGAGGTGTTGTACCACCGGCACCGGTAAGCGTTCTGTTGAAGTGATTCAGGGTGGCACGGTAGTCCCCACAAATCCTTAACAATCCATCCGGTTTGATGGGTGTTACGATTGGGGTTTCCCAAGGAGCATGGTCGGTTGGTTCTAAAACACCCTGGGCTATTAATTTATCAAGCTGCTTGTCTATCTTTGGTTTAAGGGCAAAAGGTATTTGATGAGGCTTTAGGCAGATGGGGGCTACTTCAGGGTTAAGGTTAAATGATATCGGGGTCCCCTTGTACTCGCCTAGTTTGTCTGCAAAGATGTCCTGGAATTCCTGGACGAGGGCCTCCTCCCAGTCATCGCTGCTGGTTTGGTGAATGCCGGCTACCTCAATCCCAAGTGGAGCGAACCATTGAAGGCCTAACAAGCTTGGCCGATCACGGTCGATGACAGTCAATGGTAAAGATGCAGTACGATTTTTGAATGAGACCTGGACTACGCTGGATCCAACAACCAGAATTCAGTTTCCCTGATAGTCCTTGAGAATGATTCTTTGGATTCTGAGGTCTTGCCGCCGGACGGCAGGGATTAATTGTTTAAGGGTCTTCCAGGAAACCATCGAGAGGGACGATCCTGAATTGACTTCCATCACGCAGGGCTGGTTTTCGATGGCGACCTTCACTCGGATCTTCTTTGCGTCTAATGATGAGGCGTGACCAATCGTAATGGTTTGGTGTGCCTCTTCTCGTTTCGTTGAATGGGCTAGTGGTTTCCGATTCACAGGACAACTTCCCGATTCACAGGACGACTTCCTGTGGTTTGGCGGTAGTTGGTCCCCTTCTGAAGTGAGCTGGATTCTTGCTTGCTTCTACAGACCTTTCCGATGTGGCCTCTCTTCCCACAAACATGGCAGATCGCGTCGAGGAATTTGCAGTCTGATCGTGGGTCATTTGCCCCACAACCTGCGCATTGATACTGCAATCACTTTCTGATGTGGAGTGTTAACCCCCTTAACCAATGAGAGTGGCTCATTAACAGTCAATCAGATTCTCCTGAACGGACCAATCCGATATCGCTATTACCGGCCAATCAGAAGTGCAGGACTAAAACCCTGCTATTTTCTAAAGGTTTTGATAAACTTTATTTGAGCATTTTATTAGTTCATAACATATTTGGTAAACAGAGAACAGTGCAAAAGAATGAAATGGCCCTTGAATAAGTAGATTTTTCACTGGACTGAAGTTATGGCTCTTAGTTTTACCAGAAGAATTGCTTTCCTCACCCTACTATTTAGTGAGAAACTGGGAGGTTAATAGAAAGATCATTGTTAGTTTCCCATTTCCTGTGATCCAATGATAATAAAAATGTAAATATTAGAACAGATTCTGCAGAGAATCTCGGTTCATAAATACTTCTGAAAACACTGGTTCTCATTTAATATTCTGTTCATAGTGGAGGAATTCATACAATCTCAAAGTATGTTCCTAAGTTGCATTCCTCCTCTATATGTGCAACCCACTTAACATCTGTTTATTGGAAAATGAACGGATACTAGTTGCTCTGAAACTTAAACACACCAAAAGTTTGCATTCATTTTGGGCATTCATTTTAAATTGCTGTACAGAGATTTATAAAATTGGAGGGAAGGGGATATTTTTATTTGTGTTTTTTTTTCCTAACACAGCTTCTGTGCCTTAATAACTACTTCATATGAGAAGATTCAACAGTTTCATTTTTTTCCTGCAGAAAGAAAATACTATTTTAAAGTAGAAAATAAGTTTCTTGCAGAAATAAATGTGAATCTTGGAAGTAGTATTAGTTAAAAATATAAAAGCCTCCTCCTGCAGGTCAAGCTTGAGTCCCAAGTGGACATTGCAAAATTAGGGGACTTGCACTATTTTCAGTCTTGCTCCCTGAGGACCTTCTATCCAAATCCTAGCCTGCTTTAATCCTGCTCTTCTTTTCAACTACAGCTCCAAGCAATCTCGCCAATAGAAGCAATGCAAAGAGAAGCAATATTTCAGTGAGTGGCAGGGTAACACTAGTTCTACCCCTGTTCTAAACCATTATTCTCTGTGCTCAGAAGTGCCTGCTTCTGGTTCTTTCTTACACATTATGTGAAATTTTATGTGCTTATGAAAGTTGTTCTGGATATTAGAGTTTTACTCCTACACAGGATAGAGCTGCCTACCAGTGATAATCCCAACAGGTCTCTGCTGCACCAGCATTCATTCAGAATGTTGATGTGAAGAGGATATAATCTGAAATTTGCTAAAGGAAAAGCAGGAAATGCTTTGATCTGGAATTTTAAAATAGTAGAGGAGGAAAAATATCTTGACCTCATTCCGCTTTTTAAAACATGTGTAAGAAAAGGAAATCATATTTGTGGAAGAGCCCTGTTAGTTTATGGTGGTTAAAAATCAATAAGTGTCTGGTAATATCTTTTCAGAATAGCAAATTTTATTTAAAAACATAAGCTTTTAACTTATTTCTTAGTCTGAAAACGTGCTACCAGATACCTCTTGATTTCTGGGAAACTTTGAAAATAAAAATTAATAAACAAGAAATTAGATATTCAGTAAACAAGGACAATATGAAAAAGTTATGAAAATAGTTGACATGAAATCCATTTGTTTTTTAGTTACTGTGGTTTGTAGGAGTTGACTTAAAAGAAAACATGTAAAATATCACTGCTTATCCCAAAAAAGTCATTCTTATACAGGCTGTGTTGAGGGCAGAGAAAATATCCTCTATCTACACCCAAAACATAGAATGAAATTTCAATGAAGTTAGGTGGACTCCCAAATTTATTTCCTTAGTAAACATAATAACTTTACTTTAAAATTCTGGCTTTAAATTCAAATAAGTGACTACTTGTGCAATCACCAGGAGTCAAAGCACCTAATCCCTGTTTTGTTTAGTGACAAACCACAATGCCACTAAGTTATGAAAGTCATGTCCATGCCGAATGAATAATATTTGGATCATACATACTTCTCCATATGGAGTACAAGAAGTTTCAGGTTGGTTAAGTCCACAGGTGGAGGAGGCCTTCAAATAATGGATTCTTCCTATAAGAAGATCCTGCACAGGTGGATAGCAGGCCCCATGCAGACAGGTTCTTTGTGCAACCAGGAGATGTGGGAAAGCTAGAAAGAAATTCAAAATTGACTTTAGCAATAGCATTCATTAAGACAAAAGAGAGTTGAAATGCTGCCCTTTTTTGTAGCAAGTGAAGCTTCTATATTGAGCAGCTTCGAAAAAAGTAATGCAAAATAGCATAATAGCTATTCAAGTTAAGTGATTGTCTACAGAATTAAGGAACTTCTGCTTTGAATTTCACTTCTACAATAAACTAGCTATTAAATGGCTATGCAAAAGTCATTAAGGACATAATCATCTGTGTATATCAGACTAGAAGTTAGAACCCCGTGGAGCTTCCTACTGTTAGCCTTAACTTGCTAAGTTGCAATGTGTAGCTATTTCTATGGCTTTACCTTATAGCACTGTCATAAAGATTAGAGAAACCATGTATGCTAAACAATGCGATTTACAACAATGCGTAAAGACCTGCTAAATATTATTCATCCATCCAACAAATGACTTAATTTTCTCCCATTGCAGACACCAACAGCATGCAATGTCATTTCATTAATTCACAAATGCCCTTTTCAGAAAATAATGCAAAAGACACACAGATCAGGGGTGGGATACGATAGGGTTCGGGATTTATGAGCTTCCCTGCACGCTGTGAGCCGCTCACCTGTAAATCATCATCAGCATGCTGTGTGCAGAGATGCAGCCTTTGAAACAGCCCTCTTTTCCTGCTTTTTTAACTGCAGCTGTGCCTCGTTCGGCAGCTGAAGTTGAAAAATCAGGAAATAAAAATCAGGTAAGAGCCTGGGTGGACAGGCGGGCAAAAACATCAGCAGACATAGAACTGGTTCTGCTGCTCTTCAGAGCTACTGGTTTTACAGAGGTGGACAGAACCAGTAGAAACCCAACCCACCCCTGACACAGACCTAGAAAACATAAAATAATCTGAATCTGGGAAATAGAACTACTCTTTAACAAAATGTTCTTTATTGTGACTATATATAAGTATAATATATGTATAAGAAAACTATATATGTGTGTGTGTGTGTGTGTGTGTGTGTGTGTGTTTTCTTAAGTTTTCGCGGGTACTAACATGTATGGCATTCAGCTTTGTTCGGGTATTTTCCCATGTCATTATAGTTGTCCTTTTAAAGTTGTAGCAACGTTACGGCAGAATCTCATCTGCCATCATCAGGCTTCTGTATTGTGTTCGTCTGTGAGTTCAGAGACGAACACAATACAGAAGCCTGATGATGGCAGATGAGATTCTGCTGAAACGTTGCTACAACTTTAAAAGCACCACTACTATGATGTGGGAAAATACCCGAACAAAGCTGAATGCCATACATGTAAGTACGCGCGAAAACTTAAGAATATATATATATGTTTTCTCAAGTTTTCGCGGGTACTTACATGTCTGGCATTCAGCTTTGTTCGGGTATTTTCCCACGTCATTATAGTTGTGCTTTTAAAGTTGCAGCAACGTTTTGGCAGAATCTCCTCTGCCATCATCAGGCTTCTGTATTGTGTTCGTCTGTGAGTTAGACTTTTACAGTTTTTTCAGTTTTAAATTGAATCACTTAAAACTAAATTTAGAATTGAAACAACTGTAAAAGTCTGACTCACAGATGAGCACAATACAGAAGGCTGATGATGGCAGATGAGATTCTGCCGAAACGTTGCTACAACTTTAAAAGCACAACTATAATGACATAGGAAAATACCCAAACAAAGCTGAATAACATAGATAGATAGATAGATAGATAGATAGATAGATAGATAGATAGATAGATAGATAGATAGAGATAGAGATAGAGATAGAGATAGAGATAGAGATAGAGATAGAGATAGAGATAGAGATAGAGATAGAGATAGAGATATATAAACATGCAGCCAGGTTACCTATGTGATCACAGGTCCCTTAAGAAATATATCCTTAAAAAATATACCACTATATTGGATAAGGTGGGTTCATTCCAGGTCTCTGCTCTTAAATGTTGTCATCTAGTGGGACCTTGGAAGCCAACCATTTCTGTAGATGGATCAACCATCTAAAATAGCTTCTTTCTGGTATGGGGTGGACCCCTACACTCCTTACACTGGAAGGCTCTGAAGACCAGGTTTTTCCCTCAGGTGCTGAACCAAGAGGGAAGGGAGCTCTGTGTTTGTTCTTTGTGGTTTGAAAGGTTTTTTTATTATTATTAATATTTTTTATTTGTTCAGTTATTGTTAGCCAGTAATTTTACTTAATTTATTTAAGCTACAAAGCTTGTGTCTTCATAAACTAAACTTCCCTTCTAACCTACTAGTTACACCATGAGAGATTCTTGGGTGTGGCAATCCTGAATCTCTTCTTCCCTTCCTTCCATCCATCTCAGGACTGTGAAGTCTCTTCATTTGAGCTTCTCCTTGGAATGCACTATTTCTTCCCTGGGAAATCATGGTGCTCATGGTCAGGATCCCCACTTCCACACACACACACATATACACACACTCCTTCTCGGGATGTCCATTCCATCACACCCTGAAATAATTTGCTTTTTCCAGTGTTCTCTATATTACTCCACTATGTTCTCCACAAAGGGAAAGTTGAATATAGGATAATTATTCAGTATAAACAGATCCAAGGCAGTTCTCTTGAGGTCAACCAGCATTAATAGGCGATATTAGCTATTGCCTTGATCTACCTTATCAGGTCCATCTAATATTTTTCACTTGCATACATAGAAAATACTTACCCAGAAGAAGGAATATCCACATAATGATGGGGTTCACAACATTCATGAGTTACCTTAAATGGACATAAACCATATATTCAATAACAAAAGTGATAACATGGATATGGTAAATTATCAGCACTTCTTTAAATTGCTTTGTAATGTTGTTGTTTTATATATATATAATTGCAAACCAGTCCTAAGAAGAGAGAGAAAGTATTGATGAAAGAAATTACACTTGGCAGCCAGAGTAATAGAGATGAAGTGCCTACTACCAAATCGAAACATGAAAAAAACCAAGCACACACAATAAAGCCATGGTCACCACTTTTAACCCTGCTTCCCAGATCCAATGAACAGTAATATGATTCATTGTTAAGATCAATAAACAAGCACAAAGGCAGTTGATCATTGGTGAAGACCCCAAGAGTATAAGCAGGACAACAATCTGGGAGCCCTGTTAGAAATAAATGGGAAGAAATAAAAAAAAAATGGGGAAGATAAGCAGTGGAAACACAACATGCCCTGTCTTGCTCATACAGAAGATGAAAGACTGTTATACTGAGGCATTCTATCATGGTTGGTCATTAATTTTCATCAAGACTAATAGACATAAATATTGGCTGAACAGTGACACTGAAAACCTTGATCAATTCTGGGATGATTTTTTTTACTAACAGCACAGATGTCAAAAGAAAGATAAGAATATAGCTAGGAATTAATGTCATATAATCCATTGCATTTTGATGTAAACTGATGGTGGACTGATCCATGGCCCACTGAAAAATCATATGCTATACTGGGTATTATTTTTATGTACATCCCATGCAAAACAAGGCCAGAAATACACATAGTCTACTCCATGCAGTTGCCAGGAATCAACACTGACACAAAGGCATAAAAATAATAGCCTTTCAGTCTTCCTGGTCAAAGAGGGGAAAAAACAATTCTAGAACATTATTTTCATATGCATCCTCTATCTCTTACCATTTTTTCTCCATTAACCTTTTGCCCATTTATTTCAAATCGCTCAGGGGGAAAATTCTTACAAACATAGCACTTGATTTAAAGTATTCACCATTTTCAAAGCATTAATCAACTGCAAAGCACTAAGCAAGATTTAATCTATTCTTTCCAAGGCACAAAGAGTACTAAACTTCTATCTGACTTTGAAAAATCTGATTATTCAGAGAGATTTTTCTACCTTTGAAGCACCTAGTATAAGAACAAAGCAGATCACACTGAAATGCAACTTTCTAAAGCAAGCAGGAAGCTTTTAAAAACTTTACCCGGAACATGTGCTTTAATCCCTGCTTTTTAGTTCTTTTTAAAAAATATCTGTTTTACTCTGGGTAACAGCATCTCCTTTATCTTTCCCAAAAGCTGCAAGTCTTTTAAGATGAATGTTTCCAAACCAATGAAACCGATTAATTTTGTTAACAAATCCTTATAACTATGAATCAGTAGCCTCCCAGCTAAGATTCAGAAATACTTTATCCCTCCTGATGATTGCTAGAGGAGATGATTTACAGTTACCAACATTGTGCTACATAAAACATACCTGCACTATTTGTCTTTTCCCCTCTCTTTTGTGCAGGGGGCAACTGGAACCCGTTGCCTGGCTTCTTTAACTGTAGTCTTTCACTCTCCGTTTTAAACACATCTTACCTGGGGACGTAAATTCCTGTGGGTGTAGTAATAATGATACAAGGAGTGATTCAAGGACCTTTTCAGACAGACACACCCAGCTACTGTAAAATTCATTATAGAACCTAGACAATAAACTTGTGTTAGTTCACTGCAATGTGAAATAAGAGATCTTTGCTATTATACATTCAAGAATACACATTTCAATCACTTTGCAAACACTATGAGAGCAGTTTTGATATTGTTTCACTGCATATAGCCAAAACAATTTTTTTTCACTGAGTGAAATGGTTAAGCAAAAGAAGCAGAAAAAATTGGAAAAACAGAATGTAATCTTTTCATAGAGGAATATACTCAAGGAAAGCAAATCATAACCTAGATACCTTACACCTCTCAGATTGTGTGTGTGTGTTGTGTGTGTGTGTAGTGGGGAGAGAGAGAGAGAGAGAATTTATATATTAGTAGAATTCCAGTTTATATAACCAATGTTATACAATGTTAAACTATACATATGATCAAATAAAATGGGGAAAAGGTAACATGCAGCCATTACACTGCTACTTTACACAAATCCTTTAGGATAAGAACTAGATACAGCTATAGATACAGCTATAGCTATACCAATACTGAAGTTTGCATATCTATGGCTTTTACAGATATCATTACTAATAAGAAAAATTACTGGAAAGATGAGCATGCTATTTTCAGAAAATAAAAATAACAAGCTTTAATCAAATTGATTTCTTCCAGCTGAACTTGAACTAACTTCCACATTCATTAACCACCATGGACCTCATTAACCATCATGGACCTTTTTGGGAACTGGTCCAAACAGCAATCAAAGTAGAAGTCAACTATTTTTAAGAGCATTGACTTGTCTATTACAAACAGCATCAGCAATGGGCACTAGCTTCGAAATGGTGAGTCCAAAGGGATGGGAATGTAGTTTGGATTCTCAGGAGTGAGGCACAGATGGCAATGCCATGAGCCCCTTTTTGCTTGTTTTGAACCTCCTACTATGCTGCTTGAACCTCCTACTATGCTGCTGACTATAAGAACTATAATGAGAACCCAGATTGTTGGGACAATATGCTGACTCTGTTAAAGCTCTTAGGGAGGGCTGTAAAGCACTGTGTAGTGGTATATAAGTCTAAGTGCTATTGCTGTAAAAATTGAATCCACACTACACGCTAAGAGTCCTAAAATGATTTGTTTGATTTTGATTTATTATGTTGTATGAATTCTTGGTTAAACAAATGATGAGTTAGTATAGGTGAACCAGCTACCCATTTGTTAAGATTTTAATTCTTGAAATCTTAAAAACAAGATATATATCTTATATATTTGAAAAAAAATAAAAGAAAAAAACACAAAATCAGTTTGTGTCCCTAGGCGTATAAAACCTGAAGAATTATCTGGGGATTTTCTCCATTCTTGGGTGTGTCAAGAATGCTTGATAAATGGGTAGAGATCCTGGGTGTGCCTGCTTTTGTACTGCTTGCTCAGACTCCAATTACTCATGCCTTGATGCCAACTTTTTCTGTGGAATCTTGACTCAACAAATCACCTTGCAGACAACAGCTCTCAGCATGCCAAAAGAAGATTTGCAGAACTAGAAAAAGACAAAATAACATCCAAGAAAAACATTACATTAAAAAATAATTCCACAAAGGAATAAATCCAAATCGTATAATCAAATATCAGTAGCAAATAGATTTTCTTTTCCTTTTTCTAAATTGTCATACAGTATGCAGAACTATACTAAGGAAAGAGCAAGTAGACAGAACAATTAAATATAAAAGTGTACCTGTGAACAGTTTTCATTCAGTCTACCATCTCATGCATCTATATGAATCAGCTATAATCCAGTTTATCACTACTTTAAGCCCACTTGAGCTAAAGTGTTATAATGTCCAGCTGGCAAATAAGAAAGGGTGAGAGTTGTAATACTACAATCCACCTTAAGAACACTGAGGTTCAGGGCTACATGCAACAAAGGCCTTAAGATGCCATCAAATGGTTATTTTTAATGTACTAGAAGAGGAAGATTATTAATTGTATGAATACCTATAATATTAACTATACATAGTTATTTTAATTTATAACAGAACATAATAGAATAACACAGTTGGAATGGATATTGGAGGTCTTCTAATCCAACACCCTGCTTAAGCAGGAGACCCTGTTTCAGACAAATGGCTCTCCAATCTCTTCTTTAAACCTCCAATGTTGCAACACCACAACTTCAGAAGGCAAGCTGTTCTAGGTGGCTTCTTTCCTTGATTAGTTTCCATCTGTTACCTCTTGTCTTGTCTTCTGATGCTAAGGAAAATAGGTTGAATGCACCCCTCTTCTTTGTAGCAGCCCCTCAAATATTGGAACACTGCTATCAGCCCCTAGTCCTTCTTTTCACTAGACTAGACATACCCAATTTTTTCAACCATTCTTCATATATTTTAGTCTTAAGCCCCCTAATCATCATTGTTGATCTTCTCTGCACTTTTTCTAGAGTCTCAAAATCTTTTTTTAAATTGTGGCAGCAAAAACTGGATATGGCATTCCAAGTGGGGTCTTACCAAGGCATTATAAAATGGTACTAACAGTTCACATGATCTTGTTTCTTTTCTTCTATTAATGAAGCTTAGGATTCTATTGGCTTTTTTGTCAGCAGCTGCATACTACTGGCTCATATTTAAATGGTTGTCCACTAGGACTACAAGACCTGTCTTGCAGTTACTGCTATTGAGATAGGTTCAGCTATTTATACCTGTGAATTTGGGTTTTTTTGCCTAAGTGTAAAACCTTACTTTTCTCAACATTGAATTTCATTTTGTTAGATAGGGTCCAGCAGTCAACTCTGTCGAGATCCATCTGGAGGTGTTTGTTATTCCTGCCAGTTTGGTGTCATCTGCAATTTTGATGAGTTCCTCTTCCATACCGCATCTAAATTGTTTATGAATATATTAAAGAGTACTGAGCCTAAAAGAAGAACTTAGATGTAGTTCCATTAAGGATTACACATTAAGTGTGGGTTTTCTTTTTTAAAACTAGAATTCTTTATTGGCCAAGTGTGATTGGACACACAAGGAATTTGTCTTCAGTGCAAAAGCTCTCAATGTATATAAAAATACATTAATCAAGAATCATAAGATATAACACTTAGTGATAGTCATAAGATACTAAATAAACAATCAAAATCATACTAGGAAACTAAATAAAACAATATAATTGTAAAGATATCAGCAACAAGGTTATAGTCCTAAGTAGAAAGTGATAGGTAATAGGAAGGATGTGAAGAAGGATAGTAATATAGTCTAAGTACCATATTTTTCAGTCTATAAGATGCTCCAGACCATAAGGCACACATTAGCTTTAGAGGAAAACAAGAAAAAAAATCTGCCTCTGCCTCCCAGCATCCATCCATTAGTTTTCAGATGGCTAGCATCCTTGCAGCAAACAACAAACAGCCTGGTTAACTTCAGCACATTATCACAGCCCCAGCACATGACTTGGCAGGGCTCTACCCCATTGCGCCCACCATTGGTCAGCTGAGCAATAGCTGGATCCTGGCCTACTGTAGCCCCACTGATCAGTGAGCTGGCTGACTGGAAATGCGGCCATTGGTGCCTTCTCTGTGTCTGCTGTCTCCGCCGGGGAACGCTGGAGTCTTACATGCTGAGCAGCTGATTGGCAATTGGATCAGCCTTTCAGAATACTGCTGATCAGCTGTTCTAGGCAACAGAGATTGCTGCTGCCATCCTCCACCTATTACTGCCACTGCCTATTGCCGTCTATCATCACCACCCAATTGCCACCACTGCCATTTAATAGGGATGAGCAGCAGCAAGTGGCAATGGTGGCAATAGGCAGAAGTGGAGAATAGTAGCGGTGATCCCCACCACCTAGAATAGTTGATTGGCATTATTCTAGGAGGCTGATCCAACCACCAATCAGCTGCTTGGCAGTGAAGGCTCCAGCATTCCCTGGTGGCAGCGGCAGTGACAGGCGAAAATGATGAACACAGCCCCAATCCCCCTTCCTCCTGCCACAATATTAGCTCCATAAGGCACACAAACATTTCCACCCACTTTGGGGAGGGGGAGTGCATCTTATAGACCAAAAATATGATAAATAGTTTGACAGTATTGTGGGATTTTAGTTGTTTAGCAAAGTGATGGCATGCAGGGAAAAACTGTCCTTGTGTCTAGTTGTTCTAGTGTGCAATGCTCTAAAACATCATTTGGAGGAAAGGAGTTGAAACAGTTTATGTCTGGGATGTGAGGGGTCTGTAAATATTTTCACAGCCTCTTTTTGACTCATGCAGTATACAGGTCTTCGATTGAAGGCAGGTGGGGTAGTAATTGTTTTTTCTGCAGTCCTAATTATCCTCTGAAGTCTGTGTCTGTCTTGTTGCATTGCAGAACCAAACCATACAATTATAGAGGTGCAGATGACAGACTCAATAATTCCTCTGTAGAACTGCATTAGCAGCTCCTTGGGCAGTTTGAGCTTTCTGAGTTGGTGCAAAAAGAACATTCTTTGTTGTTCTTCTTTATAACATTTTTGATGTTCAGTGTCTACCTTAAATCTTGAGATATGATAAAACCTAGAAACTTAAAGGTCTCCACTGTTGATACTGTGTTATCTAGTATTGTAAGAGGTGGTAGTATAGTAGGGTTTCTCCTAAAATTTACCATCATTTCTACTATTTTGAGTTCTGGTCACATCACAAGGCAAGTTGTTCAACCTCCCATCTGCATGCAGATTCATTGTTGTTTCAAATAAGACCAATCACTATTGTATCACCTACAAACTTCAGTGCTTTAACAGATGAATCTTTTGAGATGCAGTCATTATATAGAGAGAGGTGGACAGAACAGACAGCCCTCAGGGGCCCTGTGCTAATTTTACAGGTATCTGATGTGATTTTGCCTGGCTTCACCTGCTGCTTCCTGTCTGTTAGGAAATGTGGTTTGTCATCCAATTACAAATCCATATAATGGTGGTGCTGTTTATCATACATTTTTCCAACTTACTAAAAAGTAGATTATGATCTATTTTGTCAGACGCCTTATTGAAATCCAAGTATACTATATCCACAGCATTTTGCTGGTCCACTAATTTAGCCACCTTGTCAAAAAATGAAATGAGAGTTGTTTGGCATGATCTGCTTTTGACAAACCCATGTTGGCTGCTGGTTATAACTTTGCTTGTTTCTAGATCTATTGCTTGGTTATCTTTTCCAGGATCTTCCCAGGAATTGATGTCAGCCTGATTAGTCTGTAGTTTCCTGGATCTTTTTTTCCTCTTTTTTTGAAGATTGGGACCACTTCAACTCTTTTCCAGACTTCTGGTAGTTCTCCAGTACTCCAGGACCTTTGAAATATATGGCTCAATGATTCTGATATCACATCTGCCAATTTCTTCAGAACTCTGGGATGTAATCCATCTGGTCTTGGTTTAAATTTAAATTATATCAAATTAATTAAAGTAAACTTTATTTAAATGAAAAAAGTTTAATATTTGTTCTGGCTCCAAACAAGTTTTTTGCCGTTGTTCTGGTCTACTGCTAGTAACATTGCAGATGTAAAGACCAACAGTTCCAAAATATGTCCCTGCTCTACTTTATTTGAATAAGGCAGAGGGGGAAGCATTGTCCTTACTAGTCCCAATAAGAGCAGAATCAAGTAATCCTTGGAACCAAAAAGCAAGAACGATGACAGGAAAAAATGTATGTAATTTGTAAAGATAAAAATTGGATTTGGTGGGTGGATTAAAATGCAAAATCCAGTCTAAACCTCTGTCTGACTTGTGGCCAACCATAATAAGACCCCGTAGTCTCTTGGAATGGGAATAATGGGCTTGAAAAAATTTGTATCAAATGCTTCAAAAGTGGAGGTAGACGTCTTGGAATAATATAGTATTTGATCATTTTGGGTCTCCAAAAATAGAAAAGCTGGTTATAATGTGTTCCTGAATGATGGGAAGTGAATTGAAGACTCTCTCCCTCCCTTCCTCCCTCTATCTCTGTCTCTGTCTCTCCCTCCCTCCTTCCCTCTCTCCCCTACTTTTGTGATAATACCAGCAGAGTTCTGTTAATATTTAGAAACTGGGTAAAAGTTCCAAAGTTCAAAAAAAATTCACATATAAGTTTATTTGAAACATATTGAAAAATATTTAATGGCAATCAATTCTTTATATAGTAACTTTCCTTAAAAATCTGCTTGCGTCTGATGTCAGAACACAACAAAAAGCCATTGCCACGGCACAGTGCATATTTCATCATTTGTGAATTATCAGTTTGTATTTGATACTTATGTTCTAAAGGTATTTTTGCTCTTAAACTAGCCCCAATCTTGCAAATGCCAGGACAAAAATTACAAGATAAATTCTGATCTACTCATTTTGTCGCACTACCCATTTTAGGACCCTTAGTACTTCTGGTATGCATATCATTCTTGCTCTTGTATCTTATCTTTGTTGAAAAATATAATCCTCTTTACCAGACAGCTGACCTCAGTCTGGCCTATTGCAGGTCAGCTGACTAAGGTGTAGAAATATGAGTCTACTCATGAGGTTTATTACTGGATTGCTTAAGTCAGACCAGTAGGAAGGAGCATTCTGAGCTCATCACTCTGATGGGGTTTTTTTTTTTTAAGTTAGCAAACAGAACTGTTTCCTGTTTGGAATTATTGACTAATATTCAATTTGACAGCTGCATGTAACTATTTGAATTCAAGCATCTTCTGCCTAGAAAGCATTTATTTTAATGGAAAAAAAGTCCAAACATAACAATGAACGAAGGCTGGAGAATAGAAAGGAAATATAGCTCTGAGAAAAATGCATGAAAATATATTTTCAGCTTCTTTCATAATGCAAAACAGAGTTCAAGGGCTGCAAAGCAACTATATGTTCCAGTCCATTATTATGATTATGTTGTGCCTTCACAGTCCATTATTATGATTATGTTGTGCCTTATGTTAGTGCTGATTTCTGGAGATTCCCTACACAGTTGCCTGCAATTTTCTTTGCAAGGTTTTGAAGAAGTGTTTGTCATTGCCAACTTCCTAAGGTTGAGAGAAAGTTAGTGGCCCAAAGTCACCCAGTTGGCTTTGTGCTACAGTGGAATTAAAATTCACAGCCTCACCTTAGTCATTAACACTAGTTCTCTGTTTCAGTCTAGAAGATTTTTTTTAAAATGTAGACAATGTCTTTAAACAGTACAATGTCTACATGATAGGTGATTTACTTATGCCAACTGAATTGCAAGGGGTAAGCACTAACTCCGTCTGTAGTAGATGATAGGCTATGTCCCCAATGAGAGGAATACCTTCCAGCATTTACAATTGTAAGATATGATTCTAGATTTCTCATGAAAGAAAAATGGAGAGGGAAACATATCTCTCCTTCACCCCACCCCAAAATTTGCAGATATGCCTAGATTTTTTTCAACATTAGAAAATTGAAAATTCTAGATCAGATCTTTTTTCATACAATTTGCCTTTTGGGGCTCAGAAATGGTAAATGATAACTGACACAGCCAGGTAAAGTTATAATAACTGATTGTTTGGTGTAGATGGCACCAATAGATCAAAACTCAGTCAAGGCTTATATGTTCTCTACTCAAACAAGTAGCAGGATCAAACACTGTCTTACATAAAGTTATATTTTCTTCGTTCTGCTACTTTCTAGTTTGCCGATGCTGGTAATAAAAGCAGACATTGGTAAAGTTCCACATCCATGAATTGCACAATTTGACATATCAGTTTAGAAACTCACATCATGATCTTCTTTTATCTCTTCTTCCTTGCCAGAAAAAACAATAGAGGACTTCTTATGTGTCCTACAACTTCAAAAAGTAGGGAATCCTGATATAAAAGTAGCATTATGTGAGTTGGAGGAAGTCTGATATTACCTTTTTTTTGTATCTCGTTGATCTTTTGACTGCACACTTTTTTGCTACATTGCATAAGATGTTGATGCCCTCTTCCAAAAATGAAAGGCAAAGTGTTAATGCAAGAAAGAAGGACCAGGCTTAAGACAATTAAGGAACTGTTCTTCCTAATCCTTGAAGCTCCTCTCCTAAATCTGCTGAGAGGAGTACAGTGGTTTCCTTCTTTCTTGTTTCATATATTTTGAGAACTGAACTCTGCTGTACTTCAACAGACAGATTGTACAGTTAAACTTTATTAACCTCTGCTTACACTACTGCTGTGAACTATAAAGGGAACAATGGAAATGCAAAAGCAGCCAACATTCATCTTCTTGAATCTGGTGCCTTTCAGATGTGATGAACTACAATTGCTATCACTCATCGTTAGAGATGGTTGATGAAGCTGTAATCCAAAAATACCTGCAATGCATCAGCTTGAGGAAGATTGATATACAACACTCTCTCTCACCTGCTGTCTTCTGCTCAAATGTTACCTATAAGAGGATGTGGAAGGGGTGGGGGGAAGTCACTGATCTTTTATCACAAAATGAAGTATCTTCTAATTTGGGGAACAAATACTTAGATCAAATATTGAATTCTATCCAAATATATTTTTGATATTTACAGTTCTGTCCTATGCTAAGGTTATGTGTTTTTAAAACTACTCAATTGCAGTGTGTTTTGATTCCTCTCCTTCCAGTACTTTCTCTTTAGCCACTTCTAGATTCATTGGCAACCCACACAGGAAATGGGGAAGGCTCATGGGCAGCAACTTCCATATATTGATAAAGTTTAGAAGTGGTCTCCATCATTCTTACCCATATTGCCTCTTAGCTAAAGGTATGAAGCATAGAAGAAAAGGGGGAAAATTAAGGGAAACCACATTTTCCCACATTCTCCATCCCTGACTTCTTTTTAAGGTGTCAGATTTCCAGGAATTTTTGAAGAATGAATGTGGTAATTGGGGTCAGGGAGGAGATGGGGGAGAAGAAATTATTACCCTTCTTTCCACAATGTTTCTACTATTTTTCCCATCTTTTGTTTGTCTATCCAAGCCAACTTCAAAAGGTCACATGCAGTGGTAATGCCTAACATCAAGAGGATGGCATAATTTCCGTCTCAGTCAAATCTTCCATTAAATGTCTCAAACAATACTCATTAACAAAATTCCTACCCCTACCAGATTCAGATAAATCTAGCACTTGCTATTTAAACTAATTTAAAAAATAAGGAAAGAATAAATAAATCTCCATCACCCAAATGGCAACAAAATAATATGTTGTTGTTGCCGTTGTTTCCCCCTCCAAATTGCACTAACAAGTAGCATTTCCTGGATCAGGATTCTGCTGCCTTTATTATGTAATCCCAAATCCATGCCAACAATCATCAGACCATTTACCTCTAAAAACCAAAGTCCGCATGCTGATGGCCTTTGCCCGTACTGAAACCATGTGGAACCAGGCGATGTGGCAATGGTCTCTTCTTTCTTGTCAGTACAAGGGTAAAAATAACACTGTGCAATATTTGGGAAGCATTGCTGTCTGTCTGCATAGCTAATGCAACTTCTTGTAACATTGGGAAGAATAGCATCAATTATTCTTAAAAATCCATTATAGAAGTATTTTGAAATCTAACAGCAGAAAATGTTGCAATTGGGGTTTTTCTAAAATCTTAAATACATGCCAACTTCCATTTAAATTAAATTAAATTAAATTAAATTAAAAGCAATTTTATTCATTTGGTTTCAGAGAAATAGCTGCATATATGGATCAGACATGTAGATGATACTATTCTTCACTTGAACCTATACATAAATTCTGATTTGCAAGGGAGTCCAATTTCTGCAAGGGAGAGTTTATACTAAGGACTTGTTTAAGGACTCTAATTAACATGCATTCCATGAGATGAACAATGAAAAAATAGGAAGCAGCAAGGCCAACATGGTAATGATAATGAGATGAATTAGGAGAACAGTTTTTAGGATGATCCATACCTGAGATTTTCTTTAATTGATTTTCTATTCATTTACATTGCTTGAACTGTACTTGGCCAGAACTTTGAACTGCAAAATTGCCAGTATGTAGTACTACATTATACCTTGATATTAGTGGCATTTTACATCTATCAAGTAAGTAAATAAATATGCTTTGTTAGAAAAACTGCAAATTTTGAGCTATTAACCGTTGTCCTTAAGTATGGCCAAAGAAATCTGAAAAAAAAGATTCTTTCCACTCACCTCTCATATTTTCTGGAACAATTGAACAGAGGAGAAGCTCTAAGATAACAGATTGACAGACTGAGGAGGAAAGAACTGTACTTTCACCATATAGAATTATTTTAAGTGAAACATTATTCTCTTAGAAATCTTAGAAATCATATTGGGATCAGTCAAGATGTTGACATTGCATCTTTCCATGTATAGCATTTGTGTAAACTATTAATCTTCTGGACAGAAAGAAAGTCCAACTCAGATAAAGGCTGCAGCATTCCATTTTTTTCCTTGCTCAGATAATTGTTAAATCACCTGACTCCTAGTCACATTGTTATAACCATGTAGGTTTTTTTGCCCTACTTGCCACTACTTTCTCTCAGGATGTTCTTGAATTCGCAGTCTAACCTTCTGGCCTGGACCTCTTCATATGGTCTCCAACTAAGCAGGCCAACCCAGTTTAGCGTTCCAGGTCAGACAAGGTTTGCTAGCCATATTACCAAATGTTTTCACACAGACACACCTTTTACTTTGTTCCCCCACCCTCTGCACACACTAAATCTTAGCAATCGTGAAAATATAAGATAGAGCTATGAAAGTCCTTGAAAAGAGTTGCTGTGCAATGTGCTGGAGGCTATGCAAAACTTATCTTTTAAAATCAATAAATGAGTGACCACTTTTTCCCAGGTTCTTGTATTGCTTCAGAAATTGGTTCTAGGTAATTGCACATGCACTGCCATCTCAGAGACCCCATTTGATAAATAGCCATTCAAAGCTGAATTCAAATAGCCATTCAAAGAAAATATTGCTGTTTCAATCACTTGAAAACAAGTGCTTTCTGCGAGCTGCCGTGCAATGTGAAGCACCTCTGTCAAAAGTTTTGCACAGTGCTGACATGAGATGGAGTAGCAGCTTATACACCCAAATCCTTAAGTAAAGTCCAACATTATACTTTATGCAGGTTTTCATTAGCCCATATATTTATTGCTATCCTTCCACACTCCAATCCCTGATGTCTACTTTTAATTGCTTACAGATATATTTCTCATTTTCATTTAAAGGAAAACCATTCCAATATATTTTGCAATGCAAAATTTTGTGCAATATTCAAAAGTATATTTCCTACAGCTAAAAAACAATGGTCATGCTAAGGAGTGGTATGTAAGCCCTGGTATTTCCAGTGTAACCATGTTATCTTCAAAGAGCTGCCCATGGAAAGAAAAGTGATCGGTGCTTGCTTTCCTGGTACAGATGGTAGGAAGTATCGGCCACCAACTGTTTCTTGAAGGCAAAAAAAAAAAATGATATCATCCTTCCTTGCCAGCTGGAAAGGTATGGTACTTTCTACATGTTTTTTCCTGCTATAGTGTTTTCAACCTTGTATTGACGTGTTTGGGGTGACTATTTTACTTTAACTTCTGTGCTGCCTATCTACTCTGAACTTTTTTTTAAAAAAAAATGTCATTTACAACAAAGGTTCCCTTTTTTAACCAGGTAGCATTGCCAAAGTTCTGTGAGTTTTCCTATCTAGCCCAAGGGGCTAGAAAAATGATAAGATTCTTTTTATCATTAAATATACCAGATGGAAAGGAATCATGTACAAGGGTGAGTCAAAGTGAAAAAAGGTTTTATGCACAAAAACCATGTTATCTTCAAAGAGCTGCCCATGGAAAGAAAAGTGATCGGTGCTTGATTTCCTGGTAGAGATGGTAGGAAGCAGATGGATTGACTAATCAAAGGCTACGGATAAGCATGTCACAAAAGTGGGGGAAAGGGTTGAAGTCTGAAAAGGGATTTCTTAAGACAGCCTCATTTCTAGCCAATTTATGAATATAACTCAAACAAACTGCTGGACATTGAATGCACCAGATTTAAGACTGGAAAAACTGAGAACCCAAAACATTGATTCCTCCACCTATATACCTATGGAGATCCTCAGTCATCCAGGTCATGGTTGTCCCAAAGGTGCTTTTTTCAAGAGGCAACTGGATTTTCTGTTTTTTCTTTGAAGACATTTTGCTTTTCATCCAAGAACCATCATTGAGTCAGAGTTGAAGAAGCTTCTTGGATGAGAAGTGAAACGTCTTCAAAGAAAAAGCAGAAAGTCCAGTTGCCTCTTGAAAAAAGCACCTTTGGAAATCCATCTGTTTAGTTTGCTTGTATCTTCCCTGCAGCTCTGCCTAACTTAGATTTCCCCAAAATGGATTCCCTTCAAACGTGTGGATTTCAACTGGCACAATTCTCAATTGTGCAAAGAAGATAATTTGAAGGAGCCCATCTGGTGGAGGTTGGCTTAGGCATTAGCTACTCCCTAAATACTTCACTGTAAGATTCTATGTTGTGGACAACAGCTGAGTAGCATGTTACAATGACAGGTGCAGATACAAAAATTATATGCCTTGTTCTCTTGCTGATATCCTTTTATGATTGCTGACAACTTAATCAGGATTAGTCATCAGTACTATACTTCAGTTCACATAATATTTACAAACAGTAAAGATCAATAAGAAACTCAGCTGGGTCATAAAAGTTTATAGCATGAAATCCTTAATGAAACATCAAACCTGCAATCACCTATTGTAGTTGCTCTCTACTGATGTGCCTGAAGTCATGAGCTGCTGCAGGTCCTGTTGCAGCTATAAACATTAAGTAGGGGACACTTTCTTCACCACAATCTGTCTTTCTTTACAAAGGTAGTTAATAAAAATATGTGTGATTTATCTGCATCCATGAGTAGGGAAAAGGTAAATGCACTTTGGAAATTTGCTTTTAGCAATGGGTGACAGAGATTTCAGACAGTCATAATAACCAGGCAGGACCTTCTGCTGAATAGAAGCTTGTAGGATATATGAATGAAATCTGTATATTACATTATACATGAGTACCCCAAACTATTTAAAAAAATTGGCTTTGCTTGATATGTCATGGCTCACAGGGACATGTAAATTAACTAGAAATATGAAGAAGCATTATTATTTTCCAAACAATATATTTGCAGTGGTAAATACAAATATACTCCATGAAATGTTTTGAAAGTGGGTCATCATAATCTTTATGAAACTTTCCCAACTTGCTGTCTTTTTTTCTACAGACTGAGGTCTGAAAGGCATAATGTTCTTACTTAATACACTGTAATGTGAATACAGAATTGTAATGTTAAAACCTTAAAGAACCAGTTATCTAAGCTTATAATCCTATGCTCAAGCCTCAGTAACAGCATGACCCTATGATGCTTACTTACACAAAAGTTCTGACGTTAGGGGAACTTACTTTCAAGTCAATGTACATAGAATTAGAATTTTAGTCTTATGGATTACCAGTGCAACTGACTTTAAAATGAAGAAATGTAGAATTGCAACAACTCAGTGATGAAGCACTGAAAAACACTGTATTTCTAGTGAACTTCGTCCTGAGACATCACACATCTTTGGTGGATTTTTTTTCTTTCTGCATTAAAGTAAATCCACAGCTTTCTAAGAGTTAACAGTAAAAATATGAACAACCATGTATCATCTCTCAGTTTATAGCCAATAGCATTATTATTTTGACTCAATTTGCAAATTATTAATAAAATACACCTCAGATAGCTTGGTTTCTACAAAATCCATTAAAATGTTATTTATAACCACAATAACCGAGTTAATATATAGCAAAGCTAGGAATGGAAGCAGGAAGCCTTCTTTGTGAGTCTTCAACCATCCAAACCACTTTGGTATTGAAAAGTACCTGCAGTACACACCTGTAAAACACACAATAAATGAGTTGCATGTGACCAACCAAGCCATCTCCTGAAGCCTTCTAGTAGCTCCTAGTGAAGCTTGTGGGACCTGAAGGGACTTGGCAGACATTGTATGTGTAGAGCACTGGCAATCAAGGAAGGAAGGTGAGGTTTGCAGCCTCAGCACAGCCATTAATGGGCACCAGGTCCAACCAAATTTTCTAAATCACTTTATATTATAATTATTTAACAGCTAAAATAGATATTCAGACCAGCATTTAATCTGGAACTGCAAAAGAATGTTCCCATGGCCTGTGGCATGATTAACAGATAAGGAAAAGAAATAAATATAGAATTTTAAAATGTATAATTTTTAAAGCATATTAAGTGATTAAGTATAAACAGATGTGAAGCCATGTGTTTTTTTTAACTTTGTTTTGAGTTCCTTTGAATTAATTAAACAGCATCTACCTCTTTAGAGAAGGAAAATAATTAGTTTTATAAGACAGAAAACATTTTGTGGAGTTTTTCTGAAATTGGACAAGAATGAATAGATTGTTTTGGGATTTACTGATTATGGGAAGAAAGGAACCATAATATACAATTTGGGATAGTGGAAACAGTAATGATCATGTTTATAACTAATGCAACAGACATCAAAAGTCATTTTTTAAGATTTTTTAATTCTTTTTTCCTTGATCTTGAAACTTTTTTATCTTTTCAATAATTTTTTTCCTTCAACTCTTTCTGTGGTTTTTCATTCTTCACATATAATTCTTTCTCAATAAAAGTATATTTAAAAAAATAAGTGGGGAAGGATAACTAACTAAATTTGCTGTGAAGATCTGATACTGAATTCCAAATTAAAACATGGAATGTCCTTTGTCAGAAGAAATATGGCAAGCAGTTATAGATTATTGGCCCTTACATGCAGGTGTACATCTGCTTCTCTCTATGAATCACACATACATTTCTTTGAATAGGGAACAAAGAACACTATTTCTCTGCACAAATTAGTCTTATGGTTTACACACTGGGAATTTGATAAGACCAGTCTTCCACTGAAAACCATTTCAAGCAATTGTTGCCATTCTTGCTAAATTCTAAATGAGTCACCCAAACCCTATGTAACAAAAAGAACACATCGCAAAAGTGTTCACTTCCTCAGAAACATATGCTTTCTCTGTAATGAACAAATTCCAGAACTGAGCATTACTCACCAGGCGAAGTATAAAGGAATCACTTCCTGTAATCTACTTTACAAATGGTATGAACTCTTGCTAAAGTTTCATTTCCATGGCTGTCAAACCATGGGCCGAGTTCCCCAGTGAGTTTTAGTAAGGACAGAAGAACTTTCTTAAAGAGAGTGTGCCTACCATTTCTCTGAAAAAAATATATATATAGATTTCGCACATCTGTATATAAGGGCAGCCAGTATCTTCCCTTTTCCTCCCTAGGTGCCTGTTATGTATGTAAATAGTTAAAATAAAAGCGAGCTTGGGGTAAAGTGCAGGATTCTGGCCCTGCACTTCTGATTGGTTGTTAAGCGGCTCGATTGGATTGGTTGGGTTCAGAGAATCCGATTGGCCCTTAATGAAGGACTCTTATTGGTTTTGGAGCTAGCGTTTTACGGCTCCCTATTGGTTCTTTCGCATTAAGGTTGCCTATATAAGGCAGAGTTGTTGTTATTAAAGTCTCAAGTCACTATGTAATAAAGAGCTGAAAGTTCACCAACGAAGACTGTCTCCATTCATTTCACCCATGCCTGAAACCATATCACTGGCGACAAAGATGGGATTTGGAGACATCTGATCTTAAGGAACTTGGAAGAAAAACAGAGCACGTGTTAAGACGATGCCACCAATGGAAACCATGTCCAGCGGCATCGTACCACCCGCTCCGTTCGATCCGAACCAAGAAGATTGGGAATCCTACATGGATCGTTTCCAAATGTTCCTCGAAACAAACAACCTGAAGGACGCCACACCAGCCAAGAAGCGGGCGCTGTTCCTGACGTACTGCGGCCCGGCTGTCTTTAAAATGGCGAAAGCACTCGCGAAACCTCGAGAAGTGAAAGCAATGAGCTGGGATAACCTCGAACCTCTCCTGAGAGACCATTACGCACCAACCGTACCTACACTCGTGAGACGCCACGAGTTCTATCAAAGAAGCCAGCAAAAAGGAGAGAGTGTGGCTGACTTCGTGGCAGACCTCCGACACTTAGGAGGCCTCTGCGGGTTCGCAGACTTAGATGAAGCACTGAGAGACCGATTAATTCTGGGATTAGATGCCCTAGGCGTGCAAAGCAAGCTGATGGCGAAAGGCGACATTGGCCTTGCTGACGCCATCTCCGAAGCCACTGCTGCTGAGGCGACCAAAAAGTCCATGGCGCAACTACGGCGAAGCTGAAACCCAACGACCCCACTGACAGGCGACATCTTACCCAGCTCAGAAGGGCAGCTAGCGACAACGCACTACGAGGACCTCTCTTCGTCGTCAGACAGTGACGAAGAAGGGGTCCATCGACTCCGGTCCGACCGGGACCCTCGCCCTAAACTCTCACGCCCTTGCGCTGGTTGCGGGGCAAACCACCCCAGGGCAGACTGCAAATTCCGCGATGCACTCTGCCATGAGTGCGGGAAACGAGGCCACATCAGTCGAGTCTGTCGCAGTTTACCGGGACCAAGTCAGGCCTCAAAGGGAACCAACTTTCGCCAATCGGCAGGAAACCGTCCTGTAAGGCGAGATCCAGCAAACCACTCCTACAGATATCGAGCGTTGCAGAAAGAAGAGGCTCACCATACTGTCACTATAGGTCATGCCTCAGCCATGGACGCTAAGAAGATTCGAGTTACAGTAGCCATAGAGAACCAACCTTGCCACATGGAGGTCGATTCGGGATCGTCCCTCTCGATGGTGTCGTGGAAGACATTAAAGCAACTCATTCCTACCATCCAACGCCAAGACCTTCGAATGCAATGTCTCATCCTTAAAGACTACCAAGGGAATCGGATCCCTGTGGTTGGGTCTTGTCGAGTCCGCGTCTCGTTTAAAAAGCATATGGCATACTTACCTCTAATGATCATCGATAGGGACAGGCCTAGTTTGTTGGGCCTCCAATGGTTTTTGCCACTCGGCATCGAAGTAGCCGGCGTGAACCGAGTCGGTGATTGCGAGTGGGAGGAGGACCTTATTTCTGAATTCAGCGATGTCTTCGAAGATCGTCTGGGCGAGTATAAGGGGACCCCAATTTCAGTTAGCCTCAATCCTAAGGTCGCCCCGATCCGTTTAAAGCCCCGTCGAGTTCCGTTCGCCCTTAAGGCCAAGATAGATGAACAACTTGACAAACTAATTAAACAAGGGGTACTGCAACCCATTGATCATTCTCCATGGGAAACCCCTATTGTAACCCCCATTAAGCCAGATGGGTCAATCCAAATCTGTGGGGACTACCGGGCCACTCTAAACCATGCCCTCCAGCAGAATGCGTATCCAGTGCCGGTGGTGCAGCACCTCCTTGATTCCCTGGGAGGCAGAAAGGTTTTTGCTAAATTAGATTTTGCTCAAGCCTATCAACAATTGCCCGTAGACGATAAAACAGCTCAAGCTCAAATGATAGTAACGCACAGAGGTGCTTTTAAATGTACCCAATTGCAATTCGAGGTAAGTGTAGCCCCGGGAATATTCCAAAGTTTAATGGAACGATTATTGCAGGGAATCAAGGGCGTGGTTCCGTATTTTGATGACGTGTTAATTGCAGCTCCTAGTAAAAAAATTCTGCAGAATCATTTAAAATGTGTTCTTAAAAAATTCCAAGAAGCAGGACTGAAAGTAAAAAGGGATAAATGTCATCTGTATACCGACAGTGTTGAATTTCTAGGTTATCGCATTGATAGTCAGGGTATTCACCCTACTGAGAGTAAATTAAGGGCGATAAAAAATGCTCCCAGACCCCGTAACAAAACAGATCTCCAGGCATTTTTAGGCCTTATCAATTTCTATAATGTGTTTTTACCGCATAAGGCGACTGTGGCTGAACCGTTACACCGGTTATTAGATAAGAAAGCATTGTGGGTTTGGGGTTACCGGGAGGAAAAAGCGTTTCGAAATGTAAAAGATTTACTTACATCTGATTCTGTACTTATGCAATATAATGAAACATTACCATTGGTTATAACTTGTGATGCCTCACCGTTTGGGGTGGGCGCCATTTTGAGCCATGTGCTGCCTAATGGAAACGAGGCCCCCGTTGCATACTTTTCGAAGACTCTTTCCCATGCATGTAACTATGGACAAATAGATAAGGAAGCTCTTGCAATTGTGTCAGCCGTAAAAAAATTCCATGAGTATGTATATGGAAGGACATTTACCATTGTAACTGACCACAAACCTTTACTGGGGATAATCACTGGGGACAAACCAACCCCCTATATATTGTCCCCAAGAATGACTCGATGGTCAGAGTTCCTAGCTGCTTATAATTATTGATTGTTACATCGCCCGGGGAAAGCCATTCCCCACGCCAACGCACTCAGCAGAGCACCACTACCAGAGACTCTCGACGATCCGGCACCAATAGTATCAGCGTTACAAATCGAAACGCTCAACTCTCCCCCTATGACCGCTCGAGATATCGCGAGAGAGACCAGACGAGACCACACCCTAGCTCGAGTCCTAGGCTGGGTAGAACGTGGATGGCCATTGGACCAGGTCGCAGATGACTTTACGCCATTTAAAACAAGGCAGACTGAACTGTTTTCGCAAAAAGGCTGTGTCATCTGTGGCGATAGAGTCGTCATTCCAGAACGACTCCAAAAGACGCTGTTACAAATCTTGCACAAAGGACATCCCAGGATCGTGCGGATGAAAGCACTCACACGGAGCTACGCTTGGTGGCCAGGCATGGACCGACACATCGAGCAATGGGTCAAAGCCTGCACTAAGTGCCAACAAACCAGCAACGCATCGCCAAAAGCTGCACTGACCAAATGGGAGATGCCATGCGGACCCTGGTCCAGAATCCACCTGGATTTCGCAGGGCTGATCAAAGGACATACATTACTATTGACTGTCGATGCATACTCTAATTGGTTAGAAATTCATCGAATGACCAATACAACCTCCGAAGCAGTCATTAAAGTCCTTAATAGACTCTTTGCAACTCATGGATTGCCGGACGTCCTGGTGTCCGACAACGGACCACAGTTTACAGCACTAATGTTTGAACAGTACCTTGCTGATAATGGCATCCGTCATGCGCTCACCTCGCCGGTGCATCCTGCTACCAATGGCCGAGCGAAATGCATGGTCCAATTTGTAAAAAAGACTTTGCAAAAAGTGGACTATGATAATATTGACAAAAAAATAAACCGCATTCTACTTCTACAACACATCACTCCACACAGCGTAACTGGCAGAACTCCCGCAGAACTTCTCATGAGGCAAAAACTCCATTCCCGCCTCGACCGACTGCACCCTGCTTACGAGCCAGAAAAGCCTGCAGGATCCAGCGGATGCTACCGTACCTTCAAGGTAGGCGACCCCGTTTATGCAAGAAATTTATCGGGCGACCCGGTTTGGATTGAAGCAACGATAATACGCGAGACTGGGCCCAAATCCTATATTGTAAGATGTGTTGATGAAAGACTGTGGAAACGACATATTGACCAATTACGGTCACGACTCATATCGGCCAGCCAACAACTCCCCCACGACCAAACTGAGGGGGGGGAGGAATGGAAGAAGACGACATTCCAGGGAACCTGTTCCAAGAAAGCAATGAATCAAGTGAAACTCAGGAAATGGAGTAGGAGGAAGAATCGTACGCTCCAAGGGAAATCACACCAGAACGAGAAGCTGAGCCACTGCCAAACAACATTCTACCTCAACAGGACTCAACATTCTACCTCAACAGCAGCCAGTCCAAAGAAAATCTGATAGACCCAAAAGACAACCGTCCTATTTGAAGGACTATATTGTCACACCATAATTGAGGAGCCAGGGGGAAGGGGTGTTATGTATGTAAATAGTTAAAATAAAAGCGAGCTTGGGGTAAAGTGCAGGGTTCTGGCCCTGCACTTCTGATTGGTTGTTAAGCGGCTCGATTGGATTGGTTGGGTTCAGAGAATCCGATTGGCCCTTAACGAAAGACTCTTATTGGTTTTGGAGCTAGCATTTTACAGCTCCCTATTGGTTATTTCGCATTAAGGTTGCCTATATAAGGCAGAGTTGTTGTTATTAAAGTCTCAAGTCACTATGTAATAAAGAGCTGAAAGTTCACCAACTAAGACTGTCTCCATTCATTTCACCCATGCCTGAAACCATATCAGTGCCCAGTAACCTTTCAAAATAAAGATGGCCAGATATAAAGAATGCATCTGAGGGTCTAACAGATGCTTTTAAGAAGAATGAGTGAGTATTTCATTTCCAACTATTCCTCCTGATACTTGACAGAAAAAAAGAGGATACAAATTGCCTGCTTTGAATGAGGGATAACTGGGATGCAGAGGCAGGGGTGATCTTGAAAATAATTACTGGTGCAGAGATGGATAAGTTAACCTTAGCACTTAAGGAAAAAGAAACATCAGAATATTATAGAAGCTGGGAATGCTGGTATGACTGAATAGAACAAAAATAGGAAATATATTAGTAAATAACATAAAATGTAAAAGAGGTCGTAATTATATATTCGCAATAAGATGTATTTGTAAATATATCACCAATATTGATAACAAACAAGGAACCATAGACTGTCGATAGTAGAATTGTTAGTTTTTAATCTTTTTCTTTTTTTGTTTTTCTTTTTTTTCTGTGTGTTCTGTATGTGTTTGATATTTTAGTTCTATAATCAATGAAGTTTGTTTGTTTTTTAAAGAAAATAATTACTGCTAACAGATTTGATATAGTGGAATGAGGTAACAATGCAATATAATGAAATGAAGGAAGGGGCAGAGATAAGAATGGAAAGGTCTGTAGAAGCAAGAAGGAAGAAGGTAATACAGTAAAATGGCTTAAGAAAGCCTGTAGGAAAAGCCTGAAAGCAGAAAGAGGAACAGGGAAGTTTGTGTAGATGTAAGAGGTAAATTGGGGAAATGATTGCATGTCATTGTCAAAAAGAAATGATTAACAGTAGGTTTTGCTGGAGATGTAAAATGAGGTTGAGTTTGTTTAGGATTGGTATGAATAAGAGAGAAATGAAAGTACGGAACTAGAGGTTTGTTTTTTAATATTAATTCTTAAAAACATTATATGTATCTCTTCTTGAAAGTCTCAAGTGATGATGCTCCCACAACTTCTGAGGGCAAGCTGTTCCATTGGTTTATTGTTCTCATTGTCAGAAAGTTTCTCCTTATTTCCAGGTTAAATCTCTCCTTGTTCAGTTTCCATCCATCATTCCTTGTCTGGCCTAATAACATCCATACCTCATAATATTTAATAACATTTAATAACTTACTTAATATTTGGTAATATCCATACTTATGTTGGGTCATAGAAGGAAAAAAATCCAAATTACATGGTTGTATTATAATATAGTAATATGAGGCTGACTATTAATTACTATTCATATCTGATTAATACTTTAATAGATTATGGTTTCAAACACCTTAGGACATACCTGATATTGAAATGGATCAGCCAATTGCTATCTTCTAGATGCTACTAAAACTCTAGTTGTCATGACCTTTATCTGGGCATACAGATGCATCGTATGACAACAATTTTTGAACCAAAGTAACTCAGATGAGTTAACTTGAAGAAAGTGGTTCAAATTCTAGGATCTATGATTCCCAAGGAAATGAAATTTGGATAAATTCTGGTTGCTTTAATGCTACTGATGACTGACTACTGCTGCTGCTGCTTCTACTTTCATGTGATTTTCAATTTCATTTTCAATGTTCCATGACAGAATAAAATAGTTGGAAAGAACCTTGGAGGTCTGGCCATGCCCACACCTAATTTAGCAAAGGGGGGAAAGGTCCCAATATGTCACATGACACCGCCATGATGACATGAGTTTTTTTTTCACCCCTGCCCTATAACATTTCAGACAAATGGTTTGTCTTCTTAAAAACCTCCAGGGTTGGAGCACCCACAACTTCTGGAGGCAAGTTATTACTTTGTTTAATTATTCTAACTATCTGGAAATTTCTCTGACAGTTGGTTCTCTCCTTGATTAGCTTCCATCCATGGCTTCTTGTCCTGCCTCTTCTTTGTGGCAGCTGCTTAGCTATTTTAACACTGCTATTATGTCTTTAATGAAATTTAAACTAGACTCATCCAATTCCTGCAACTGTTCTTCACATGTTTTAGCCTCCAGTCCCCTAATCATCTTTGTTGTTCTTCTCTGCAGTCTTTCTAGAGTCTCAATGTCTTTTTAATATACAGTTTCTCACCCAGTTTTGCAATCCCTTGCTCCCTCTGCCACCCATCAGCAGTCACTTACCTGCATGCTGGGAAAGGAAGGGAAATATACAATGCTCAAGGAAACTCAATGGGGAAGCTGGCAAGAAATTGAAAGTCGCCCCTGCTCCCAATGCTTTCTTGCCTGTCTTTGCTCATTCTGTTTCTGTTTAGGTAAGGAAATATTTATGAAATGATTCAACAGGGCACAGATTTTCCAGTTAATTTTTAATAGTGTTGTGGAAAGGGAACTTCATGAGGACAGTGGTGACACCCAAGCAGGAAAAGCCCAAAGGGAACATCAGGCCAGCCATAAAACAAACTTGCATAGGAAAAGAAATCAAATAAAAGGTATTGAAAGAAGCCCCCTAGACAAAAGCCAAGTAATTAAGAAAACTAAGGAAACAAGAAAAGAAAACCTTTACAAACACAAGACATGCCAAATCAGCTAAACAAACAGACAAAAGACACAAAATATATTGCAAAGGAGACAGACAGGAGATTGTCACAAAACAAATATAAGAAAACATTAGGACGAAACTGATAATCCAATCAAACTACCCTGCAAAGTTTGCCTTCTGCACCCCACAGAGTTTACCCTCCGGCGGAAATGAAGACAACCCCTGACAGGATTTAAAACATTAAGAAATACAAACACAAGCACACATACACAAAATGCGAAAAAGGTATATAAATCAGGGGCTTATCATACAAAGCGAGCTAGCCCCAGGAACGCAGACTTCTTGCTATCTCTCGCCTTCCTGAAAAATAAAAAGAACCAGCTTCCAAACAGTTGCCTGTATCCTTGCACTGGAGTTCTCCCAGCAGGAAAATCGAACCTTCAGAAGAAAGGCATTTTCTAGCCTTTCAACAGTGTACACATAAATTGTTGCGATGTATACAGTGTTCAACTGATACATTATCACACATATAAACAGATAGAACGTCTTATGGTTTGTTGCCCTGATTATGTTTCACAAAATCCAAATTGTTGAAAATAATTGATCAAACCATAAAGACTAGAATCTTTTAAAGTCTGTGTGTCTTGTCCTTCTTCTCGGATAGCACCACAGGGAATATTTTATTTTATAAATAAAAAGACCTATCCAATCTGATCACTTCACGGGTGTTTTTCAATGCCTCTTATCTTGGCCCCCAACTTGGCAACAAAGGTTAGTCAGTGTGTATGTTTAAAACGTATTTCCTTTTCTCTGTCTTGAAAAGTGAACATTAACATTAAAGGTAACTTCCACAGCATTGGAAATAAGACAGGGAAAGTTCAAGGACAGAGTAATTTGTATCAGACAGGTGGTTAGACATATCACCTGTATCTCGTGAGTAAAGCCACTGCTAATTCTAGATCTACATAAGGAGAAAGATCAACTCTCAGCTGAGAAAAGCATTATCCAATCAGCTGAAAAAGTTCTCAATAGCTCTAGAATGGGGAGTGGGAGGAGTGAGGGGCAGCTGGAGATTGTAGGGGAAGGAATATTAAAGTCCATTGGGATTTTTAAAAGTAAGTCTGGGGGGGAAAAGGAAGGAAGGAAGGAAGGAAGGAAGGAAGGAAGGAAGGAAGGAAGGAAGGAAGGAAGGAAGGAAGGAAGGAAGGAAGGAAGGAAGGAAGGAAGGAAGGAAACCAACCTCCAATGCTCCCTACAAGCTTCCCACAAGGAAATTTGATGACAAAGTCAGATGGATACTTGCCCTGTTAAAGCCTGGAATGCCTGGAAAGGCCTCTCTCTCCCCATGTCACAAATGACATCAGTTGCAATAGATACTTGTGAATTGGGCTCGTGTGAAATCTGGAGTTTGCTAATGCAGACATTAAAACTCAAACAACTAATGTTCACCTGCATTAAATCAGGGATTATGGCAGGGATTATTCTGAGTTAAGCAATGAAGGCAAAATACTCTAATGAAATTGTTTTGATTTTTGCACCTAGTAAAGGGTATGTGCATCTTTATGGTACTATCTTGGTGAGTATTTCCAGAACATGCTGTAGCAATACATTGTTCTTCTCCCACAGCAATAACAATATTCTGTATTATTTAATGCCTATGTGAAAGTGCTAATGATTCAGAGCAATGTGTTCTTCGATGCTCTATTATCTGCCTTCAACCTTTTCTGTTTTATTTGCTGCAACTCACAAAGTTCTTAAAAAAAGGAACAGGTTTTGTAATGAATAACATATACACTAATGTTGTAGGAGAAATGAACCACAGACTTTGTGCTCATTTTCAACGGATGGGAATGAAATTAAATGTAGTGGTGTTTCTATACTCTATTGTGTCTGTGTGACAAAATCCTCTTTTCCTCAACATTCTCTGGCAATGCTCTTTCCATTGTACCTTGTGAAACAACAGACTAACAACCTCAATACAGTTCAAAAGAAATTGAACAGAAAAGCAGGAGGCTGTAAAAAGCATTTTCATATATATACTTCACCTATCTAGGAGGCACTCAGACAATGGGGGGGTGAAGCTATAAATAGATACAAAGATACAATGTCAATTGACAGTGCTGCCAACTCTCACGCAATCAGAGTGAGACTCACGCAATTCAACCAATTTTGACTGTCTCACTCTGATAAACGAAATCTCACGCTAAACCCCCAAAATGGAATGTACAAAAATAAATATATCTCTACATTCTCTGATATTCCGAATATCGATATGCCCAAGCCCAAAGTTTCGAGAAGTGAAGCCTCCGATCCTGGGTGGCTTCAGAGGGCGAACAGAGCATGCGCGAGAGGACGTTGCCCGCATTGATTTCTGTACCGGGGTGAGGAGAGAATTCCACGCTGCAGGAAGCAGTTGTTCATTTCCGCTCTAGGATGTCACAACTCTCTGGGCTTATCCCTTGCGCTGCACTCTGCTCTGGCAGGCGGAGATGAGAGAGACGAACTCTCTATCCCCCATGAAGTACGACTACAGGGCATCCCTGGGCCTTTCTCGAGAGCTGAGCTCCTCCGTGTCCCATCATCCCCTCCCCGCACCCGTCTGGTCTCAAGGCCGCTGGGATTGGGGCGCAAAGGTGCGTCCCTCTCTGGCCTCCCTCTCGCAAGGGGAGCTGCCGTGGCTGGCCGGGACCACCAGGGGGCACCCTCCGCAGGCGGCCTGCGAGCCTGAAGAAAGGGACTGAGCATGCGCGTCTGCCTCTTGCGCGCCTCGGCTTCTCTCGCTCCCCAGCCTGATGGGAAGTCCCTGGAGAGGGAGGGGGAAGAGGGGGGGAGGGCTCCCTCCCGGGTACATTGTGTCCCTCCCCCCGCCCTTTGCACCTAGATATGCGCCCCCCCCAGCCTCCCCTGGGTCCAAGAGGCTGCAAGAGGGTCTGGCAGGGAGGAGCCTCTCCAGGAAGGGGGTCCCGCCAGAGGGCAGGCTGGAGCGGGGCGGGGGGGCTCGTAAGGAGGGGGGGTTCCTGTCCCCTCCGAGCCCCAATTGCAGCCGGTGCAGGAGTTTCTCTCTTTTTAGGCTTCTTTCCCCACTTGATGACAGGAACGTTTGGATGCTCTTTGGGAGCCCCCGGGAAGGAATCTCGCCTTGAGAGGTCTCCCCACAAATGCCAAGCAAAGGGGGGGGAGTGGCCACTGTCCTCTCCTCTCCTCCCCCAGACAATCCAGGACTTCCCTGCAGGGGAGCAGCTGATGGCAGCATTGCTGGGGGTCCCATGCACAGACTGGGAGGGGGGTGTTTGGGGAGTGAAGGACACCAGCCTCCCCCCCCCATTCTGTGTGTGTGTGTGTGTCCATCTGCCTGCCTGGCCCTTTCCGACCCTTCAGGTGGACTGTGAGGCTGGTGGGTCCAAGACTCAGCCTGGATCCCCCTCCCCTCCGCAGGTGGGAGGCCCAGAGGGTGGAGAGGGCTGGGAAGGGCTGTTTCTGCCCAGCTCCAAGGCCGGGAACCCTGGCAAGGCCCCCTCCATCCCCGGGGCCATGTGAGGGAGGCTTCTGTGGCCCTGAAGAGGCAGCCTGGAGGGGCCGGATCCCAGGCACTTGGGACGCCCCTCTCAGCCAGGGACCCTGGAGGAGGAGGAGAGCCGGAGCAGCCCAAAGGGACGGAGCAGATGGGCAGAGGCCCAAGAATGTGGACCCTTTCCGGCCAAGATGGTCAGTGAACTGCATTATTAATATCTTACAAATCCGGTTCAAGTACATTGGTGCTGCTTGCATGTATGTATGTATGTATATGTCCAAATCATGACTAAAGTATGCATCAGATTGCACCATTTAAAATGTAAAATTGTCAAAGCTCCCTACCGTGGAAGGAGGGACACCCCCCTTCCACACCATCCCCCCCTCGGTCGCTTCGCTCCCTCGAGCTTGGTCGCTCCGCTCCCTCGCAGTGTCTCACTCCGAACTATCACTCAAGGTTGGCAGCCCTGAATTGATTTAAATAGAAAAGGCATGCTTAAGGAGAAGTATTTTGACAGAAGAAAGGGTTACATAAATAATCTCATTGAAATAGAGAAAAAGGAAAAAAATACAGTAAGAATCCTGGTTCTCATTGATCCAATAAACAGTTTCTGAAAGAAGGGCCTTTAAGAGGGCCTCTTCTAATTTTTATTTCTTGATTTTCATGTCTTGACCTGAGGAGGTTGAAGCTTAAGTGACCTGATAATCAGATAAAAGCACTTTTATAGATATCTAAATTCTGTAAAGCCTAAATAGCAATGGATTCCATAATCTAGCTTTGCAATGCCTAAAGAAGGTTTTCATTTTGTAATTCCCCTATCCAGTCATTTTCAACTCTAGTGAGGCAGTGCTCATCTCCATTTCTTTTCTGAGGGAGCCATTGTCTGAAGACATTTCCTTGGTTATGTGGCCAGCATGACTATATGTTGAGGCTCACAGAACACTGTTACCTTCCAACTGAAGTGGTACCTATTTATCTACTTGCATTTGCATGCTTTCAAGGTATTAGGTGGGCAGGAGCTGGGGCGTGTAACAAGAGCTCACCCCATCCCATGGCTCTTAGGTCTTGAATCCAGTCTGTCAGTTTTCCAGCTGACAAGCTTAGCATCTTTAATCCCTGAATCATCAAGTCAGTTTCATTTTGTGTATCTCAACAAAGAGCAACAGCACACTGTCAAATGTGTGCTTCTTGATCAGCCTTGATGTCAGATGACCATATTTATCCAAAAGTCTAACCAGTCAGTAGACATGTTCTTATTTGCACAATGATGAATGATCCCTGCCTCCTGTCAGCTATTCATGAGGGCATGCTTTTCTCACCTACCAACAAGCAATATGGGCAACAGAAAATGAGCAATAAATTAGATGAGTGAAACATTTATTCACCTGAAGAGCGAATATTTTATTGCTCTTTGTCTTGAAAAATGCTGCTGCTCTCTTTTGCATTTCCCAAATTAGGTTTCTTATTTCATAACAGTTTCTCAATTCTTTGGCCAGATGTATGGCCAAATAAATCTGCCAAACAGAGGCAGCAGTACCATTAGACAAATGACTCAAGTGGCAAATTTGGCTGACAATACAAGATAAGTAAATGGAGAGCCACTTAATTTCTCTTATGTACTATGAGGGAAGACAAAAAATAAGTTGTGAAATTGTTTGCCTCTAGTATCAAATAATGTTGATGTTGCTAGATGGATCATTTATTTCTCAGCTATAGGAAGAAAAATATGGTAAGCTGGTCCTATAATCAACCTTGGATAATGGTTTATGTTCATGACAGACGATGAAAAGTTTATGTCATCATTACATCTGTTACTCTTTAAAGTCCCACCTCCCTAAGTTTTCACTGTACATACTTCTTAAAGCTATGCAAAGTGGCTTGAGAGTCAGTTTAGTGTAATGGTTAAGCTATCTGGGTAAACTTGGGCCAGTCACTTGCTCTCAGCCCTAGCAAGGAAGCAATGGCAAACCACTTCCAAAAAACCTTGCCAAGAAAACTGCAGGGACTTATCCAGGCAATCTCTGAGAACTCAACACAACTGAACAGAAGAAAAGATGCATCTCAAAAAAGAATTTTTAGCTGCCAGAGCAATGTGATTTTTTTATTAATGCAAATAGCCAGTGCAATATGGATCAACAAGATGTTTCTTGCAACCTAGATCTAGTACTTAAAATAAACAGAAGAGTTGGTAAGCATAGAAATTGGCTGATTGGTTTTTCAAAAATTGTCCAGGGAAAAGAAAGAAATATGGTTTCTGAAGTGCAGGAGTTTCTCTTAGCAATAATATGAGCAACTCTATTGAAGAAATCTAGTTGTGGGATTTAAAAGAAGTATGGAAATGCACAAAGACTGTAGATCCCTGAGGACTGCAGTGAATAGATATTCACATGTAATTCTTGGCCATCTTGTAACCAAATCAGTGCAAGAATGTCACATTCTATCCATTACAATATTGAGATTCTCTTATCCCTCAAAATCATTTTTATAACACTCTTTTTATCAAATTGAATGAGAGTTTATTTTAAAAAGGAAAAGTTACTGTCTAGCACTGCTCCTGAATCTGCTTTTTTATTTGGTGGACATCATCTATGCTGACCAGTGCTTGTCTTTTAGGGCAAAAAATAAAAATAAACACTTTGATTTTGAAAATGAAATCTTCTAGCATTAGAAAATACAGTATTGTGTATTGCTCCTATCCATCTTCCAGAACTATGACCTTTCAAAGAACACAACCAATCTATTGCTTGTATGAAGTAAGACAACGGCAATCCGAGGTCATATGGTGTTACCGAAGCTGATATAATCTGCTTTGTACTGCTGATGTAATAAGTAATATCACAGAGAGACAAAAGCAAAGAAGTGTAAAAGGAGCAGGGAAAAAGCCACAATCTCTCTCACAGAATGTGCTGTACCTCATGTGTTGTGACTCATTGACTGAAAGGCAATAAACAGGCTGTTGGGTTCTCTAAGATTTCATGAGAAGGAAACTCTTATTGTGTAAGGAAGGGCTTCAGGAGAAAGGAAAGGAAATAGTAGAATGCAGAAGCATTCATTTATGAAACTGCTAAAAATTTATTCTTGTTGCTGTCATTATAAATTATTTTATGCTGTGTTTTTTATATATAACTCAAGATGGCAAACATACCTAACAGCCCTGCCTTCTCTCTTCCAAATAACAATAACCTTGTCTGGTGTTTGGCCTGAGAGAAGATGACAGGCCCAAAGTCACCCAGCCGGCTTTCATGCCCAAGTTTCCTGCTTTCTAGGTCAGCACCTTAATCACCATACAATAATTTGCCATTTATTAGGTTGGAGGCAAATCAATTTTAAAAATAACAGTACAAAACAATGAAAAATAGCAGAACAATTAAAATACATTCAATAGTTTACGGAAACACTTGTTTTTCTCCCTGCACAGTTTCAGCAAACAAATACATAGTTTTGTGACCATGTTGCACAGCAAGGGAAAGTCTATAATCTGTTAAAAAACTTTTATTAAAATGTTTATTACATTATTTTCCAGGTGCAATATCTGTGCTGGGAGAAGGTAAATTGCAATTATACATATGTTACTTGGCAGATATACATTTCAATTTCACAATGTTTCTTCCCCATAAAGCACTTCTCCCTCATCCTTATACTTGGAATCCAGTATTAAAAAAACTTAAAAGAACAAAAATATTGGAGGAAAAAGATAACTAATATCTATTTATGTTCAGACTATGTAGTTAAAAGAAAGACAACCAAGAAAGAATACTACAATACTGTAGTCCCAATTCAGAAATATTATGACCTGCGTTCACCACAATGCAAAAATCAGGAGGAAAGAAAAACTTTTGTGCATCAACTTATTTCATTATCCATCATTGTTACATCGAACCCCAGTATCTAGGGAGTTTGCAACCTCTGGGTCTTGACCCTAAAACAGTGTTTCACCAACCTTAGCAAGGATGCCAAGGTTACCAAGATATGTGGACTTCAACTCCCAGCCAGAAAAGGAAATTTCCCAGTGACATAAATATTTTTCCTTTCTGGAGTCAACCTGTAATTATAGTTGAATGACCTGTTAAATAATTGTAGCTGTGTGCATGTGCTTTCAAACCAGTTTTGACTCCTGGTGACTGCCTGGACACTTTTCTTGGCAAGATTTTTGAGCCACTGTGGCACAGTGGTTAGAGTGCAGTATTTCAGGCTACTTCTGCTGACTGCCGGCTGCCTGCAATTTGGTCATTCAAATCCCACCAGGCTCAAGGTTGACTCATCCATCCATCCTTCTGAGGTGGGTAAAATGAGGACCCAGCTTGTTGGGGGCAATATGCTGACTCTGTAAACCACTTAAAGAGGGCTGTAAAGCACTGTATATAAGTCTAAGTGGTATTCCTATTGCTATTTTTCACTTTGATAATGCATGCTTTCTAGCACTGAAAAAAGTGACTGGCCCAAGGTCATCAGCTAACTTCATGCCTAAAGCCAGACTAGAACTCACAGTCTCCTGATTGCTAGACTGGTGTTTTAACCAATACACCAAACTAACTGTCTATAATTTTAACTGCAGCTGTGCAAATAAGACAATAATTGAGGAGAAACAACATGGAAAGACTCACAAACATGGACTGGAGAGATTTGACTAGACCAGTGCTGGCAACCCTTTTTGGCACCAAGTGCCAAAATGGGAGTGTGTGCATGCAGGGGAGCACCAAAAACTAGAACAGCTCCCTGGCACAAGTAGGGAAGTGCTGGAAACTGGAAGAGCAGCTCTGGGAAGAGCAGCGCCAGAAACTGGAATAGCATGCACACCAGGAAGCTGAGCTTCCAGTTGCTGATGCACACATGCACCCCACCACCTGGTCCTCCACTTTCTGGGGCACATTCGCGTGCAAAGACCAGCTAAACCCGGAAGAGCAACGAGCGACGGCTAGCATGCCTGGAGAGGTGGCTCTGCATGCCACTTCCAGCACATGTGTCATAGGTTCGCCATCACGGGCCTAGACAGTACCTATAAGATGTCTATCAAAAACAGAGCAATTATCTTCCCCAAAACTGGAAACAGCACCTGCAGGCTTATTAATCATCACTTGATCTTTGAAATTTGAAGCTCAGATCCAAAGGCTACTAATTAATCTTTGCACTTCATCCAATATCAGTGATCACATCTTTATTAATGCAGCAAAACTCCTAGTTATTCTCTTAGAAAATTCTAGATTTAAATTCATTCCAATGTAAATTTGCACCTGTGTGTACATGCCAGTATATTATATGGCTTATGGGATGCCAAATATTTAGCGCTACTCACTCCAAATTCTATGTAGTATCTGAATTCAATGGAGGACCCCAGAGTACTAAAATGAACTAAGGACATTTCTGCATGGCAGCCATCTTTTCTATAAGTATCTTGCCATCGACTCCCCCTCATATTTAACACCTTTCCATTGATAGAAAAGAAGAAAACACAACAAAATACAGGTAGTCCTCAACCTACAACAGTTCATTTAGTGACCAATGTTACAACAGTACTGAAAAAGTGACATGATCATTTTTAACACTTATGACCTGTAGCAAGAAAGGCCATAAAATAGAGCAAAACTCACTTAAATGTCGCATTTTGCAACATAAATTTTGGCTTCAGTTGTGCTTCTAAGTCGAGGACTATCTGTATTGACATTGTTACTTGGAGTTCAAGAAGTAAGTGACAGAACGCTTGTCAATTTCACAAGATTAAAAGGTGAGAAAGGAAGTCCGGGTTCTCACATTCCATCAATGATTCCACTGATGAATTTGTAAAAATGAAAAATCATAAAGGACTATTCTGAGGGGCGAAGTCCAAACATCTTAAAGTTGCCAAGCTTGACAAACACTGATGAGAGGTAGTGATCAATGTCCAGAGGGGAGCAGGAATTCCACTACCAAAAGCCAACTGCTATGTAAGTGTTCATCTACAATGAAAAAACAAACAAACAAATCTGAAATGAAGCAAAGGCTCCCCACGTGAACACAGATAGAAGTAGGAAAACAGCACTTTGAATCTATGCCAGGGTGGCATCATGAATTCCTGCTGGGAAACAGTCAGTGGCCTGTACTCACACTGGAGCAAGATGATCGTACAGATTAGTCCTAATAAATCAATATAACATCTTTGTACTTTTAAAGTTCTCTTTCCCTTCAACAACTCCCTTCAGTCATTTAAAATCAAGACTTATAGGAAAAGATCATTAAAGACCCACCTCTACTCACTCACTCTGCTACCTTCACTAGAATCTGAACTTGGAAACTTCTACACCTTATTTCACCTTCTCAGATTTGGGCAGTTGTTATGTCAAGGACTGGATATCTAAATGAGGACTCTGAGGATAGGGCCACGTGCCTAGCTCCAGCTGCCCTCCCTCTCTTCCATCCATTCTAAAAACCTGAGCCAACTTCTATTAGTTGTTGTTCTCACTTCTCAGACCCTTGTTTATATGAATCAGCTGTTAAAATCTTTTTGTAGCTACAAGGGCCATTTTTGTAACAGGCTGCAGAGTCACAATTCCTGATTGTCCAAAGAGACTGCCCAGACACTGGGTGAGAGGTGAGAAGGCTTACACAAGGTTGCATGGTAGCTCAGTGGACAGAAATAGAATGCAGATCCCTGGAGTAAAGTCCCAGACTCATGCCTTGTGTACAAAAAGGGAACTGACTCCTAAACATGCTGAAACCACATGCATTTAAAAAGGGGGGGGGAAGAGGGGGGGATACTTACCTTTCACATGGATGAATCAAATTGCATGCTAGAAGAAAGGACTGAAAAGGTCTCTGGAGGAATGGCTGACTTTCACCAGCTTTGGATTCTAAACGTACTCCTTTAATCAAAATAACTGGCTCCTAACACTGAGAATTCCAGCAGTCAGTGCAAAAGAGTAGCTATTGAGGCTTACATTCAAATTCCCCTGAGCCACATAGCTCAGTGATTTGGGCTAACATTGCCCTCAGAAATGGAGTAGAGGCACCTTGAAAAGAAAGGACAAAACTAAAATGTGTCCAAAGAGACTGCCCAGTGTGTGTGCAAGTAGAGGCTGTATAATCAAGAAGCAAATGTGGCAAACCCCGCATTTGTGCTGATTCAGTTAGGGGAAACAGATGCAGTGTTGTCGGCTACCATGGAAATTCTGCCAAAGTCACAGTACTTATACTTCACCCAGCTGTTCTACAGTGTAAAACCAAAATAGATCTTGTATGTACATTTCCCTTTTCTCCATGGTGATGTAATATAATTGGACAAAATGCTATCTTCTCTAGACAAAAGGCTGTAAAGGGGGGGAAAAAGGTAGGCCAGAACTTTATGAAAAAGTTATCGCCTCTGGCTGCAAAACTCCATTCAGCTGTAAAATGGAAGCAAAATTGTGACAGCCAAGGAAAATCTGTATCCCTCTGGTAGTCATAATGGTGTTTTAAGTGTCTATATTTGGGCATATCTTTCCATTATGAGAGTAAGACCAATATCTAAATCAGTGTTTTTCAAACTTGGCATTTTTAAGATGTGTAGACTTCAACTTCCAGAATTCCCTGACACAAATACGGATAAAGGAATTCTGGGAGTTAGAAGTTGCTAGGTTTGAAAAATAACTACCTAAATAGCCTTACCACAGCAGCTAACCTGAATCCTTCAAATGGAACTTAAGAACAATTAACCAGTGGACCTGCTTGCCTTCAGAAGTTGTAAGTGCTCACATCACTGGAGGTTTGTAAGAGATTGGACCAAAGGAGGTATTCAGCAGGTTCTGACCAGCTCTGGAGAACCGCTGGTGGAAATTTTGAGAAGTTTGGAGAACTGGCAAATACTACCTCTGACAAGAGATTTTACAGTATCCTTCCTCTGCCACGCCCATCAAGCCACACCCACAGAACCGGTAGTAAAAAAAATTGAATCCCACCACTGGATTGGACAAACGTTTGTCCAAAATGGTATAGTGTCTTCTGCTTGAGCAGGAGGTTGGACTAGAGCAGAGGTCTTCAAACTTGGCAACTTTAAGACTTGTGGACTTCAACTCCCAGAATTCTCCAGCCAGCATAGCTGACTGGAGAATTCTGGGAGTTCAAGTCTGCAAGTCTTAAAGTTGCCAAGTCTGGGGACTCCTGGACTAGGGTCCCTTAGCCTGTAAAGTGCCACAGAGGTTTCCAGGACTTCATTCCTCAGCAATTGGCATTTAGAGGCCTTGTGTGTCATCTGGTCACCAAGGAGCCATTAGTAATTTCCTTGTGTCTAGTTGTTTAAATCAGTGGTTCTTAACCTTTTGGAAAGAATTGCCCCCTTGAGCCATTGAGGAAGTTATCATCGCCGCCCTCCCCCAACATAACCTCTCAATCACAACATAGGGAAATAATTCTTCAATTTATGCAAACATGTTTTTTGTTTTCTTTAAAATTGTCATCAGGACATATCCATGCAAATAATTTATTTCCAGTCTTTTCCCCATATCTCAACTGTGTGAAAAATTCTGATGCCACCCATCACTTTACTTCCAAACTTCGTGATACATGTATTTCATTATTATCTTATTTATTCAAGACACTTAAATGCAATGACCACTGAAAACAAAATTCAATTGCAAGAAAATGAAATGCCCGAAAAAAAACAGTAACATTTAATGATTTAATTACAAGTGAATTTTAAGATACAAAAAGAAATATAAAAAGGGCTAAGAACAAACCGCAATGCAGGAACTAAGAATTTCAAGACAAAAACTCTGAAACTAAATTGAGATTCGAGGAAAATATATATTCATGCACACTGTAAAAAGGGTTAAAAAGACACAAAGAAAAATTTTACGGAAGGAAAGCAACAAAAATCAGAGTGACAAATTTAATGGGTAGAGTGATAAGAGGCTGCTGCGCAACGCGCATGAAGATGAGCGATGCGTATTCACATATGTACGGTGTTCTGTACTGAAGCTAGCTGGAGGAACATTTTAAGAGTTCAATCCACCAATAGCGAGCGATCTGATGTTTTGTACGACAGATATACAGCGGTTCACTGTACGGAAAAGTCTCAAAGTCCCAAAACTTCTCGCTCCATCGCCCCCATATCGCCTCCCTTCCATTCCTTCATTCCCGCGTTGCCCCTTTTCATTCCATCGCCCCCCGAAAAACGATATCGCCCAGGTTAAGAACCACTGGTTTAAAGCAGGGGGTCTCCAGCCTTAGCAAACTTTAAGACTTGTGAACTTCAACTCCCAGAATTCGTCAACAAGTTTTGGAGACCTCTGGTTTAAAGCCACGTTAAAATCGAATCCCGGGTCTGTCTTTGGAAAAGTCAAGGAATCTTGATTTGCTGTAGCCCGCGTTTGCAGTAACCTACTCTGAATCGTAATATCGGGGCGAGTTAAATTTCAAATCGTTTCATAAAGCAAAAAAAAAAAAATGCAGCGAATCACCCATTAAACCTCCTCTGAATTGCGCAATGTCCGTTTCAGGCAATGCGGTTTTAAGGGAAAGAATGAAGGTCACCCCAACACGAGCCCTGGCGCACGTCGCTCAAGAGGGATTGAACAGTGGGAAAGGCCGCCTGGACAGATGCTACGTGACTCTCTCCAGGTTGACAAACGAACGCGATTTATTGCTGCTGCCTTGAATACTTTGGGCGCCCTTCTCCGGCGTGTCTCCTTGGGGCCTGGCGACCACCTCCGCCTGCGGCAGCCAGAATTACCAGACCAGGAGGCTCTGCTTCTAGCCAATGGCTGTAAGATAGCGGCGTGTTCGGCGCATGGGCAGTCCCATTGGCCAGCAGCCTGCAGAAACGAAGCCAAGCGGTCGGTCCGGGCAGGGGCGGGGCCTTGAACAAGCGTGGGACTATAAAGTACGGAGCCCGACCGCTACTGTAGCAAGTTAACTGGAGTGACGATACTTCTATTGTTGCTTCTGTGAGGAAGTGAAAGGGGCGCTCTGAATTCAACGGCTGATAAAAGCTCCGAGCGAGACAGACGATTTCTTACAGGTGAGGCCGGCCGACGTTTAATTTATTTATTTTTTTCTTTTGATTGTCCAAGCTGCAGTGCCGGTTTAGAACCGAGCTGCGGCTCTTCTCTGTTCGAATACACTGAATTCATAGGAAGGATTCGTGGGGTTGTAGTGGACAGAAGGGCTGTTATTTTATTTTTTTAAGAAAGCCTAATGATTTTGAATTCATGCTGTTGCATATGATTGGCCGCATAAGGAGAATTATACTTGGACTGTATTAGAAATGCATCTACTGTAGCCTTTTTATACGGAATAATAGTATGGAAGGGACCTTGGAGGTCTTCTAGTCTAACCCCTTGCTCAGGCAGGAAAAAGTATACCATTTCAAACAAATGGTTGTCCAACCTCTTTTTAAAAACTTCCAGTATTGGAGCAACCACAACATCTGGAGGCAAATTATTTAAGTTGTTTCTTATAATGAAACAACTTAAACAACCTCCATGGGGGGCGGACTGTTCTTTCAGAGTAGGATGGCCTAGATTAAAAGGCTTTTCACAAGCTAAGTTGTAGCTGACCTACTTTTCTCCTGTTTCTCCATCTAGGTGTTTCCAAGCAGCTGAACTATGGAGACAATGCAAGAGCTGATCCCATTTGCGAAAGAAATGCTGAGCCAGAAGCCCAATGGGAAAATGATCAAGCTGTACATGCTGGGCAGCGTGCTGACCTTCTTTGGGGTGGTTATTGGCTTGGTAGAGACTGTCTGCAGTCCTTTCATCTCTGAAGGGAAATTGGAGGAAGAGGAGGAGAAAAAGAAAATGGCCGTTCTGCCACTCACAAAAAGAGAGAAGAAGGTGGAGGTTGTTGTTCAAAAACAAGAGGACGTGATCCAGGAAAAAGGCAAACAAGTGCTGACTTTAAGGAACTCTGTGAACAGGCAACACGCCTCATAGAAAGACTTTCTTTGCTCTGCAGTTTAATTTAGGTTTGGTGGTGACCTGCAGGACATTTGAGATGATGGTGACCTGCAGGACATTTGTCCCTTCCTAAGGGACAGATTTGCAAATAATGCCTTTATGAGAGAACATCTCTGGGTTAGAACACTGCAGTCCAAAAAGACTATTAACAAAGATTTATTTTGCTGCTGTGCAGCAGTTGAACAACACTGCCATTTAAAATCTTACATACCTGTTCTTTTGGTATGAAAATGCAAAGCTCTATTGTACCTTATCCTTGCCTATGTGGGATTTATTTTTTACTAATGTTTGTGTTTTATAAATATTTTGCATTTTAAATAAACCATTTTATACCTGACACTAACAGATGCTGGTGTGGATCTCTTGAATGTGGAGGGAGGGCTCTCTGAAGAGCATTAAAAAGAAGGGTTTTTTTTCACTTTGGTGTTCTAGATTAAGCAAAGTTGGCTTACACTTTGGGGGAAAATATTAAAATGAAGAGCATTGGTTTTTCAATTTTCTTTATAAATAATTTCAACCAAAAAGCAAGGACCAATTTTTGAAAGGAAAAAGTATTCTAGGATTAAAATTTGGACCTTAACTATCAAAATCTGGAGTCCTCTTTCTGAATTAAACTATTTTTCAGTATCTGCTTGATAATTTACAAATTGGAAAATATGAATATAGGGAGAAAGAAAATTAGAGGCTATTACTTGTAATCCATTTGTAAATGCACAAAGATGGAAGGATCTGATTCAATGGTAAAAATACAGTAAAAGTATGCCTATTCTAGGGTAAGGCATCTGTAGAAGGCTTAATCTTCATAAGTGTACTTCACAAATCAGTGGTATGTGGTATCTAAATAGAGAATCACTTTCTCCCCAAATTAGGAAATGGCCTATAAGAGAATGAATTACAGAGGGCAAAGCAGTCTGTCTGCAATTGAAAGCACTAAACAAAGGAGTTGGGATTCTTGGAAGACTATTTTGAGGGGGGGGGGGGAGTCTAGGAGTTTGCACTAAGAAGCTACCAAAATGTTTTGCACTAATTTGGGCACTCTTCATTTGCCTGATTTTTACTTTACTCTGCGGTTTAATTTAGGTTTAGGGGAGAATGTTCCTACATTAGCAAACATTGCTTTTGACAGAGATAGCTGTCATTATTTTTCAGTCATACAGTAGTAGCATGGTCACAGTATTGCAAAAGCTTTCTTATCCCTAGATTTTATTGGAATTGACAAATAGACAAACGTGCTAGTCATTTCCAGCTCTAGGGGAAGTGCTCATGTCGTTACAAAGCCAAAGAGCCAGCGCTGTCTGAAGATGTCTCCGTGGTCGTGGCTGGCATGACTAAATGCTGAAGGTGCCCAGAATGCTGTTACCTTCTCACCAAAGTAGTCCCTATTTTTCTACATGCGTTTTTACATACTTTTACATGCTTTTGAACTGCCAGGTTTGCAGAAGCTGGGAGCTCATTCCATTACATAATGCTAGGGATTCGAACTGTCAACCTTTCTAATCAAGCTCAGCATCTTAGCCACTGAGCTACTGTGTCCCTAGTAATTAATCTTATCTATAACTAAATTTAGGTACGATGGTTCTTGTGACTAAGGATCATTTAGAGAAAAATCCCAAATCTTAACTAATTTATATAGCAATATAGAATATGCAAGTTTATATTTTGCTAATTCAGTAACGCACAGATTCTAAATCCCCACCATACAGATTATTCACCACTTTGTTGGTGAATAATATGATTATAATATCCCAACATGATACAGAGGGAATGGGTAAATTCTCCATCTGTAAGATTCTGACAATGTAATGTTTTACTTCCTCAAGGGCAGACAGGAATAAGCTAAATGCAACAGGAACAGTCCAAATTGAGGAATTAATCAACAGCAATTTAATCTCCCTTATGATAATAAATAATCAGTTTTACTGAAATTATATTCTCATATCATGGTCCCATTAACGTATTGATTTGTGAAACAGACACTATACTAGAATGATGTAGCAGCAAGAGGTGCTATACAACTGAGAGATTAAAAGTTGGCAGCAAACTGAAGCTAGTTTATACAAGCGATATTGACAGCATTGGTTATTATCTGTATTCAAATCACACCACTCTCTCTCGTAAGTCCAGCAGTGACCATATACAGAAAGAAATAATATCCTGCTATAAAAGAACTGGATTTGCACCGATCACTGTTAACTACAATTTTGGGTTTTGTTTACCATCTGCATTACACTCAAAAACCTTTGAGATTTGCCTCACTACTAACAAAAGAAAGACAAAGGAAAGAAATAAGTATCAGTCAATGGCAAACTTTGAATGCCTAACCTTTCCCTCTTATAATGGTCATTTTAATATGTTTTATATTGTTTAATTGTTCAATGGGCAGTGATTTACTAAGATTGAAGATGCCGCAGGAAAAAGATACGGTTCAGTTTGCAGAGCATACTTGGTCACAAACTACCTATCACATTTTGATCTAGCAGCTAATGCATTAATTTATGATTTTAAACTTTAAAACAAATACCATACATGTATGCTGTATGAAACCAAATAACTGAGTCAGCCATGAGTAAGTTAAGCACAGTTAGGCATTATATGAATAAAGTTAATCTATGCCAGAGGTAATTTCAGGAAGATGAGGATTGGCAAGATTATGGATAACTCTTTCCTGCCTGGAACTAGGATGGGAAAGAAGGAGAACCTTTTCCATGTTGCTAGCAATGTGTATCTCTGTTTTTTTCTTCCTTACTATGTCACTCCAACCATAGATAATTCAGCACAAATCATTCATCTCTTTTGGCCACATCTGCTTTTTTTGAGGAGGCAAAATAAATCCTACATTCTCTTCCTCTATATCTCATGCATTTAGTTATTTATTGTTAAATAAAAGCCACACATTGAACCATAGTAGAACTGGCTGAGCCCAAAAGGTAAATGCTTAGAAGTTTCAAACTTTATCTTCCAGAAGCCTATGTAGGAAGCCATTCTCCCTCCCAGAAGAATGAAATATTTTGAATATTAAAAAAAGCCAGGATAAAATATTTCTCCTGAAAGAGAAATAAAAAAAATCTCAAGGGAGACAGAAACTCAGCCCCAGCTCCCTCCCCGCAGCAGATATTTTGTGCCCATTGAGAAAGATTGGGGCAGCCTATCTCCAGAACAAAAGTCCTTCAGCTCAAGGATGATGGGATTAAGACATGGCCCTTCAGGACTTAATTTATTTTATTTATTTATTTATCTGATTTGTCAATCACTTACAAGATAATAGGTATAAGTATAAACATCGTTATGAATACATGAAATGGATACATATAAGAAAAATAAAAAAGAAACAATAGGACAGGGATGGTAGGCACATTGGTGTGCTTATGCATGCCCCCTACAGACTTTTTAGGAAAGAGGTGAGGTCAATAGTAGACAGTTTACTACATCTGTTAAAATACTGAAGTTTGCTGATGACACAGCAGTGATTGGTCTAATTTGAGACAATGATAAATCTGCATACAGACAGGAGGTTATACAACTTGCCTCGTGGTATAACCGGAACAATCTGGAACTGAACACACTCAAAACTGTAGAAATGGTGCTAAACTTTAGAAGAAACCCTCCCATACTACCACCTCTTACAATAGTAGACAACACAATATCAACAGTAGAAACCCTCAAATTTCTAGGTTCTACAATATCACATGACCTAAAATGGACACCTAACATCAAAAACATCATCAAAAAAGCACAACCAAGAATGTTCTTTCTGCGCCAACTCAGAAAGCTCAAACTGCCCAAGGAGTTGCTAATACAGTTCTACAGAGGAATTATTGAGTCTGTCATCTGCACCTCTATAACTGTCTGGTTTGGTTCTGCAACCCAACAGGACAAACACAGACTTCAAAGGATAATTAGGACTACAGAAAAAATAATTACTACCCAGATCTAGGATGTTTCATTTTTGTGTTCCGTTTATTTTTTTGAGCAGTGTGTGTACATATATGAAGCCTGATGATGGCAGATAAGATTCTGCCGAAACATTGCTACAACTTTAAAAGCACAACTACAATGACGTGGGAAAATACCCGAATATATATATATATATATATATATATGGCATTCAGCTTTGTTCGGGTATTTTCCCACATCATAATAGTGGTGCTTTTAAAGTTGTAGCAATGTTTCAGCAGAATCTCATCTGCCATCATCAGGCTTCTGTATAGTGTTTGTCTGTGAGTTAGACTTTTACAGTGGTTTCAGATTTAAATTTGGGGCAGCCTATTGCTGTGACAGAATGGTTTTTTTTCTTCATCCTGATTGGTTGAGAGTCTTGGTCTGTGTTTATTGGTCTTGGAGTTTGCTGTGTTCTGCTTCTAATATCTTCTGTCTGTTTTTTTGGCTCTTTTTGTATCTTGATTGGCTGGCAACATTGTGTTACTTTATTTGAGGCCTTTAGTGCAGCTTGGCTTCGGGTAAATGGATGGCTATCATTAGTTAGGAAGCTGGGTTTCATCTGGGTGTCTGGTTGGGGTGTGTTTGAGATGGAGGTGTCAGGGGGTATCTGTTTGTACCCAGGTATTTGCCTGGCTTGTGGTGTGGAGATTTTTTTTGTTTGTGAGTGCAGGCTTCCAAATGATTGACAGCCTGGTGGAATCATCTCTTCTGTTCATGCTTTCTGGTCTTTTTTCAATCTCTATGGCTTCTCTGATGATTCTGTGGCTGGGATTTTCTATAGTGGCTAGGGTTTTGGTGCCATTGAAGTTGATGCTATGACCTGTGGCTTCCATGTGTTGGACTAGTGAGGAAGTGTGTTCCAGCTTTTTGACTGCATTTTTGTGTTCATCCAGGCAGGTGCTTATTCTTCTATTGGTCTGTCCAATGTATGTGGCCGGGCATGATGCACAGGGGACTTCGTCTATGCCTTGGTTTTCCAGGTCAGTTTTGTCTTTGGGGTTCCTGAGGATGGCTGCTATTTTTCTGTCTGTTTTGAAGGCAGTCTTGATGTGGTGTCTATATAGAATCTTACTAATTTTGTCTGTAGTGCCTCTTATGTAGGGCAGGACAGCTGTTCCATGGGTCTGTTCATCTTCTGGGTCTCTATTATGTCTCAGTGTGTTTTGTGGATCAAGTTGGTGAGTTTGCTTTTGTGGAAGCTGTTGACTGTCAATATTTTAGTCAGGTTGCATAGTTGCATATATATATATATGACTAAAGTACCCGACTAAAGTACTTTCCCAAGAAGGGAAAATGATGAAACGTGACTGAGAAGGAGTTGCCTTAAATGCTTTGGAGATATGGTTTATACTGTGCCACCAACACCACCCCCTCATTACTCATAGGCCAAGTGCTGCCCTCAACCTGTAAAAAGGTGCTATGCTGGTCAAGAGAAAAAAACATCCAGAATTTTAATAGCTTCTCAGACCCATCTCAAGGACAGAAAGGTTGTTTACAAAAAAGCATAACCATGTGTAGCGACTTGGTGTCTCAGGTTCCCAGTGTCATCCTAGAGAATTTAAAAAGAGAGGATCACAAATAACAGTGGTAGATACTTGCCTGAGAAAGGATTCTGAGGAAACATTTGGCAGGTAGCATAGTTAATTTAAGTACAGAGCTTTAAATAGTCATTTGCAGAAGAAACTTGAGATTAGGTCATTGACCATAGCATTCATTTCAGTGTCAAAGTACTAAATCATTTGGACTCAAAGCCATTCTGACTGTTGTATGTGTAGACACATTCTGACATTTGAATATCTTTTCCAAGACCTTCATGACTGCCAAGACCTTAAGATCTGCAGTATAGTCCTTGATTGTTTGTTTCTTGTTGGTCAATCTAAAAAGCAAAAGCAATCTTTAATATCTTAATTGTCAGTTCTAAAGCTGGTTGTTGAAACTGTTATCATCAGTTTGATTTTCTTTATATTCCATTTTAGTACCATTTTTTTCATTCTGCCCCTTGAATTTTATTACTAGATCTTGCAGATCCATTGCAATCCTAGTCCCAAACTGATGTCTTAAATATCTTGCTTTTAATTTCAATTTTCAGCAGTGCTGCTCAATTATTTTCCCAAAGAAAGTTCAACAAAGCATGATTTTTGCATAGATGCCAATTACAGAGCCCATTTGCACACCTCAATGTTCACTGAGCTTTCTCATTCAGATTTGTGGGATTAATAAAGTTAGAACATTAAGATAGAAATGAGTAGCAGTCACTTTAAAAACTCTAGAAAACACAAAGAGGATCATTTACGAAGAAGACATTAAATAATTCTCTCTTTCTACTTATTAAAACCACAGGAAGCAAAATACATGAAAACATATAATTTTACACAGCATGAATAATTTTCCCAAAGATCCAATGTTATAATAAGGCAAAGCTGTACTCTGTTCCTTGTGATGGAATTCTACCTTGTCCAAAGAACATAAACTCTGCTTGCTTTTTCTAAATGTCAAATGATTACAATTATGTGAACTGAAAATGTCAAGTAAATATCCCAATACAGATAGTCCTCAACTTACAATTGAGCCCAAAATTTCTTTTGCTACGTGAGACATTTTGTTAAGTGAGTATTGCCCCATTTTACAATCTTTCTTGTCACAGTTGTTGAGTGAATCATGGCAGGATTGGTTAGATGATATTCAAGACATTTGTAACTCTATTACTTTATTCTTTTACCATTCATCTCTAGGCTAAAGGTAAAGGTTTTCCCTTTCCAGTCATGTCTGATTATATGGGGCAATGGTCTTCTCTGTTTCTCAGCCAAAGGAGCTAGTGTTGTCAAAAGATGTTTCCATGGTTGTGTGGTCACTATGATTATATGCCAAGGCTCATGGAACAATGTTACATTCCCACCAAAATAGTACCTATTTATCTACTCACATTTGCATGATTTCAAACTGCTAGGTGGGCAGGAGCTCAGGCAAGTAACAAGAGCTCAGCTCATTATGCGGTGCTTGGGTCTCGAACCCTGGCCCTCAACTTTCTAGCTAACAAGAAGCTTTTACCACATTGGGGCACCATTGATCCTGATATATCAGGTATTTGGATCACATTAAGTCTAATACACTAAGTCAACATTTACAATTCAAACATCTATGTTCCATATTGCAGAATACTTTATGCCACCAGACTTGAAATTCTAGACCTAGAAAACCTAGAACTATGCCGCCTTCGGTCCAATCTAAGTATAGCATATAAAATCATACATTGCAATGTCCTGCCTGTCAATGAATACTTCAGCTTCAACCATAATAATACAAGGGCAAACAATAGATACAAACTCAAGGTTAATCGCACCAAACTTGATTGCAGGAAATATGACTTCAGCAACAGAGTGGTCAATGTCTGGAATTCTCTACCTGACTCTGTGGTTTCTTCCCAAAACCCCAAAAATGTTAACCTTAGACTTTCTACTATTGACCTCACCCCTTTCCTAAGAGGTCTGTAGGGGTGTGCATAAGCGCACCAACATGCCTACTGTCCCTGTCTTGTTTCTTTTATTTTTTTATTTTTCTTATATGTATCCGTGTATTCATAACTATGTTTTTACTTATACCTATTATCTTTTAAGCAATTAACAAACCAAATAAATAAATAAATAATAAAATATGGAAAGTCAGGAAGCAAAATTAGCACATAAACATGACATAGGAAGCAGAATTTAATCATTCTGTATTATATGGATGTACCTTGCAAAGTAACCCATGAATAATGTTAATAATTTTATGTACTTAAGAAGCAAAATAAAAATATAAATTTTATTACATAGATATACAGTGACTATTCAATCTGTTAGATCTGGAGTGTGGGCGCAAGGAATGGAGATGAGGCATCGAATAATGACTCCAACTCTTTATTAGTGACTTCAGAACAGAGCGAAAATACTGGGGCAGCAGCAGCTCCTTTTATAGAGCTGGCTGCTGTCACAATAAGCAATGATTTGAGTTTGCTGTGCTAGTAGCGTCCAATCAGCGGCGACCTGCTGTCAGCCAATCGGATCAGCCAGAAACGGCCAATCACAATCCGCTATTCGTGGGCCAATCAGAAGTACAGGATTACGAGCCTGCTGTGGAAGCAAAACTCTAGGATTTTAAACTAACGCGTTTGCTTAGTTCGTAACACAATCTAGTTCAGGAGTTGAATCCAGAGTTTCAGAAATGCTCCAGTTTCATCATGGAGTCTCTGTAATAGCTGAATCTGATTTCAAATCCAGACATGGCATAGATAAAATAGTAAAACAAAGGATCTCTGCCCCTCAGTAATTTTTTTAAATAACAAGATACTTGATTGCAAATATCATTCTGAATTTTGACACACCTGTCAAAATTGATATATCCGGTCTCTCTTATCTCTCACCATGGTGTATATGTAAAGATTAAAATGCTTTTTCTTATGTCATAGTGTCATGTAGTATCACCCTTAACAGCATCTTAGAGAAACAGATCCGGAAGAAATTTTCCAGATCTTCCTGTTCCACCCAAGGACATGAACTTCTGTTCTGATATCTCCAATTGGTAGTAAAATCCAAGGTTCATCCAAATCCATAGTATGCCTTTTCTTTAATAAGCTATATGAAAATAGAATGCAAAACTGCATTAAAAGGTCATGGTCTCCCTAGTGCTGTAAAGCTTGGTTTCTCTACACCCAAAACAAAAGAAGAAAGGGGGATGGGATCATCATAAAGTTCAAGGAGCTGCTTCATTTTCTGATAGTCAAAAGATACTGTACATGAGAGTCAGCTTCATGTAATCCAAAATTTTGCAGATAAGTGCTAATCGTGGAGTCTTTAATTCATTTAGTGCAAAATAGTGTTGAATAGTTGTGAAATCATTGGAAGATTGACTAATGGAGTAGAAATAGCCACAGCTAAAGCTGTATTATGTAGAAATACAGTATGGCACTTTAAAATTCTCCAGAAAGCAATAAACTATTCCACCCCATCCCTTTCCAAATTGTACACTAGGACTGAAAGTGTACATCAAAACTCATTCTGTTTCATCAGATACTTCAAGTAAGGAAAGAATAAATATGTAAGAGTTGATACCTCACACCATTTAAAAAGGGGGTGGGGTGAGCAATTCTTTTACCTAGCTATCTCCTGCCTTTCATTCAGGAGCTCAAGACAGCATAAATGGTATATCTTTTGATTTTTGCCAGCAATCTAGTGAGGCAGGTTGGATTGATAGAAAATGACTAATCCAAGATCATTCAGTGACCTTCTGTAGATGAAATAGATTAGAAACTGGATTTTCCTGCTCCAATTCCTTTACTAGTATATCACACTATTTCTTCATGTATTAAACAAGGACACTTTTGCACCCTATATATTACAACAAGACGTTCAGCATGCCCTACAATCATAGCTGCTCTCGCTGTACTAGCAGTGTGAAGCAGATGGCCTATAGAAGACACTCAAAGATGTTGAATCAAGAAGAGTCACTAATTTGAGATAGGTGGGATAGAAATGTGATAAATAAATGAAGCTCTTTTGGAACTGGGATTTGGAACTGCAACAGCTGTTGTGTATGCAATATAATTAATAAAGTATGAGCTTGGAGTTAAGTGCAGGGTTCTGGCCCTGCACTTCTAATTGGCTGTTAAGCGACCGGACCGGATTGGCCCGTTCCGGGAATCCGATTGGCCCTTAACAGAAAAGTTTAACCAATAACGAGCTAGGATTGGTGATAAGAGCTAACGTTCCTAGCTCGTTATTGGTTAAACGTTACAAGGTTTGCCTATATAAGGCGGGTTTTACTGCTGTTAAAGCAAGCAAGTCACGATGTAAATAAAGAGCTGAAGTTCACCGTTTAAAGGCTTGTCTCCATTCTTTCTCGCCCATGCTCAAACCTAACAACAGCCAATAAAGAGATGACAGAAAATATCAGCATACAGTGAGATTGACAGACACACTTTATGGCAGGTGACATTTATTTAACTCTCTGCCAATGCTTCAGATATCTTTAATGCTACTGTTATTATTATCCTTGTTTTCGAACCTGATAGATGTGAGTTGAGTGATCCATGTGGAATCTATTGTATTTTTGCAGTGCAAAATGAATTTCACATATGATATAAATATTATATTTATATTATATCACATTATATTTGGCAAGTATTTAGCATGTATGTATTAGCCAGGTTAAACTTTTTGCTATGTTTCCAAATCAGTCTGGCTTAAAATAGAAATTGTGAAGGGGAACAGAAAGAAACTGAATGCTAATCATAAGATTCCTTAGTGCAACCTTCCCTAACATGGTGGCCTCTAAGTGTATTGGGATTACTCTCAGTATTTTTGTCATCCAGAGATTCATGGAGGGTATCAGATTGGGGAGGCTACCTTAGTATAAATGTCATGCTTTCAATCATAAACATTATTTGGTAATGTCTTAACAGCCAGTTGCCTTAAGAGAATATGAACCATAAGCAATATTTTATTTTTGTAAAGTAGAAAATAACTTTTCTTAATGGTGTGTGGTCTCTATACACACATGCAGCCAAATCTCATTCTGTAGTGAAAAATAATAAAATAAAGAAAGTTGTGTCTGAATCCTTCAGCAACTATAATAAAATAACATTGAGACCAGATAGAGAAGTCTTGTAGCAGGCAATTGGAATGCAGAATATGCTGGCCTTTCTTTCTGGGGCTTTCCAATTGATAAACAATTACAGCTTCTCAGAATTAGATATTTTGGTACTTTGATTTAAGGATTCAGGCAGTAGCCAATAAAGCAGTATTCCAGAATATTGATTTCTCTGTAATAGTTGAACTGTTTATGTTAAAAGTGCCATGGCAGAACATAACACTTCTCTTTTAACAATTTAAGCTATTCCACTTAATACTTTTAAGTTAAACCATTAATACATTATTAGAATAATGTACCTCTATGACTTTATTTTTCCTCATGTAAAATTATGATTTAATATTAGTTCCATCAATTTGTGGTTAGAACTCCTCTTTTGAAGCTCCCCACCCCAGCTCCTGCCCTGTTTTTTTTTGGGGGGGGGTGAGGGGGGGGTAAAATCAGAAGATTAGAGTCTCTTAATTTTAAATGGAAAATTGGTCTGCTGCGTAGCATAATGTCTTGAGTTGTAGTTGTAGTATACAAGGAAACAGTAAGACTCAAGACTCAGATCTTTGCTTGAAGCAATTGGCTTTTTAAATGAAACTCTATTTCCTTAATTTCTTAGTGATTGGCTTCCTTCCTGACCCAGGAAATCCCTTCTTTCCTGTCCCTTTTAAGACCTAACTATGTCATATAACTGTGTCAGGCTTTGGCATCCCCTTTGTTTTTAAGAATCCTCTCGATAGGCCTCTACATGTTCTTACAAATAAAAATAAGATGTGGGCTGCAGCCAAATTATTTGAACTAAAGTGTTGCAACATGCCCCTAAAAAAAGAAAAGGGGAAATTAAGAATGGGAAGCAGAAGATAAATGAGGCAGAAAGAAACACTTAACTGTTTCAACAAAATTCCAAATGGGCTTCCTAGCTAAGAAAAATACTTAGGATCTGTGTTTTAATTTATACAATTTTTAAGGGATGATGATATTATCTATTCAGTCAAGTCCAAATCTTGGCAATTGTATCAGTCAGATCTCCCCACATTTTCTGATCTTGCACTATTTCTTTGACTTTCTCTATACTCTGGATGATATCAGCTTTGATAGTATTCCACGCATTTTATCTCTTCACTGTCAATTTATATTTCCATGTTTCCCTTTCTTGCAGTGGTCATGAGCTTGGACTTTTTGGTGTTCAGAAAGAGACCAAAATTCTCACTTTCTTCTTTGATTTTCTGGATCAGATGTTCCAGACCTTCTTTGATTTCTGAGAGGAGAATTGTATCAGCATATTGAAGATGGTTGATGTATCTTCCACCAATCTTTACCCTGATTTTTTATTCTTCAAGATCTAGCTTCCTTATGAACATTCCAGCTTGCAGATTGAATAATAAAGGGGAGATAATGCAATCTTGTTGCACTCCTCTTTCTATCTTAAACCAGTCGGTATTTTCATATGATTTGCCAATGGCTTCCTGATTTGTATACAATGATTGCCCCAAGTTAATCAGATGTGCTGGTACCCCTACCTCTTGTAGGTTTTCCATAGCTTCTCATGATCAATGGCTTTTTGTAGTTAATGAAGCAAATATAAATGATTTATTGATATTCAGGAGATTTTTTTTCATGATCCAACATAGATTTGCAATATGGTCACTGATGCCATGACCCCTTTGGAATCCAGCTTGGGCATCTAATAATTCCCTTTCAGTGGTTGGTAATAAACATTGTTGTGTAATTTTAGCAGAACCTTGCTGATGTGAGGGGTGAGAGCAATTGTGTGATAATTGGAGCAATCTTTGGTGTCATTCTTTTTTGGCAGTAGAATTAATACTGAGCATTTTCAATCCTGTGGCCACATGTTGGTTTCCCAAATTTTCTGGCACACAACTATAATGACTCTGGATGATCTCAGTAATTATGCAAGGAAATAAAAACCATAAAATCACCAAGTTATGTTTGACTCTTAATATTTTCATAAATGCTTATTTTCATGTTTGATTTTAAATGTGTATTTAAATATGTATCCCTAGTATAAATATCCTATGCTACTTGAGCAGGATTAGAACATATTTCTTTTCTAAATGTTGAACCACCTCTCCCAGTTCTGACAATTCTGACAAAACAGAGACAAGCTAACTCAAAACAAAAAAGAGGTTCTAATACTTTATAAAAACAGCAGCATTGTTTTCAATAAAGAAGAATAATTTAAGGCCAAACAAGTTGGTGTCAACAGGAATTATATGCTCTTAAAAATTATATGTAAATGAATTACTTGTTATTGCAATTGTGCTCTTGTTACATCAGATCTAAAAAGATAAGGAATAGAAAAAGCTGAAAACGCTCTGCTAACTGGCAACAACAACGTTTGAGATACTATAAAGGCAAATTTCCAACAGTTTAATTTTATTATAAATGAGGAATTCCATGGCTTCTACCAACCTTGTGTCTAGCAAATGCATTTGTTCAAAATGTTGCTACCTAGGTGGCAGCATCCTAAGTTTTTATATCATAAGAACAAAGATGGCAGTCCCATTGTTGCCTTTTTTGACAAACACAAATATGCACATATATACACCACAATTGTACTGTAGACACTAAAGTCCTTACTTGAGTTAACCAATCAAATCATATATTGTAAGAGGGAGAGAGAAATTTATAACCAAATTTCAGATAGCAAATAGAAGCTTGCCAAAGGAGTCCATACCAAACTTTTCTTTTGAGATTGAGTAACCTAGACAAAAGAACAAAAAAAAAAAAAACCAGGAACAAAAAAGTAAAAGCTTTGTACTGGTACTAACCTTAAAAATAAATGGGAAGATGAATGGATAAGATTCCATAACTGTAACTGGCAATGTGGGATATTTCCATTTCTGACTAAAACTAGCATATATTTATAACAAGTGCAACATTTTAGTGGCCTCTGAAGAATATGTCAGTTGATTTGAATAGTGAATGGTGATATTGTTGCAGGAAATTATGAGACTCAGACCACGGAGTCAAAGATAATTGTTCTATTTGTACAAAGGTTCAGAGATATTTAGCCAAGGCACATCTGAACATCTTCTTATGGGTTTTACAGTTATTTTTATGCACTCCAAAGGCTACAAACCATAGAAAAACAACTTGTCAATTATCCATTGGTTACTTTGAATTTCAGCTACCCCCTCCCCTGTTGCTGGGCGAAAGTAGCTGGATTTTACAAAATCTTTGCTAACCCACTTGATAAATCCTCTGACTTCTTGTACCTCTGTTTGTGGTTTTTGTTACAAGCAAGACGTTTCCTTATTGACAAATATGGGTGAATGACCAATGGATGACCCTTTAATCTGGCATTTTTTTCATTAATACACATATTTAATTATCAAGCAGAATCAAGTTAATATCTCCCTAAAAACATTATACTTATTCTTTCTGCCTTAATATGAGAGAATGCAGTCTGTTGGTTTGTTAGTTGGAATGCTGACATTAACAAACTCCAAACCAATAGACTCCGAGACAGGCATTTTCTCAAAGATCCATTTTATTAGAGTAGTCATATTGGCACATCTGGGAAAATTCTACAGTGAGAGTTCTGGGTTTTCCCTTCGTAACTGATCCAAAACCCATCCCCTGCACCCATCGGTCTATCACATGGTTCAATCACCAGCCGTCCCAACTGGAGACATCCCTCCAACCACTCCTTTCCCAAGTGCAGGATGGCTTGTCCTTGACTCAGAAGAAGGATGTTGTTATGTCTAAACTTCCACCTCTCTGTAAAATGCACCCCCCCCATGGAAGTTTCTAAGTAAAATATGGCTTCCAAAGCTGATAGGGTTCCCTCCCTCAGGAAAAAAAAATCACATCCTGGAAAAGAGAATAACAGAAAAGAAAATAGAGGGTTAATCTACACTTCCATTAGACAAATTAAGCCTTAACAAATCAAAAGAAAGCAGACATAACAAGACCTGACAGAAGAGACACCTCTACATCAGTAAAAAGAAGAGGAAGAGTTACCCAAAAAAACAAAAATGGAGAAGATATTCTGCAGTGCTGAATTCTCGAACAGCTTTGAACTTCCAGATAAGGAAAACATCTCCAAAAGAGCAAAAATGTCAAAACAGTAGGGACTGACAGAATAACAGCAAGCTCAATATAGCAGAGTATAAATGTAAAATAGAGAACGAGAGATGTCCCACATGTGCTCTGGATAGCTGCTCCTCATGAGGAGTCAGCAGGATAACAGTCATCCAGAAGATCTGAACTTTGGAACATGGGAAGTCATCAAGCTGTCAGCCATGACAGAGCCTTTAAGGGCACTAGGTTCAACTACCTCATTTTCTAAAGAAAAGGGAAGTCAGAAAAATTACTTTATCCTAAAATAGAAGAAAAGCTATTAGCAATTTTAAAACTGTAAAGAATATAAAAATATAAAATGCAAAAATCTGGATAAGAATTTAAGATGTTTTTTTAACCAGCTTGAGGCACCAGACCAATTCATAATATTTTGATTTTTGAAAAACCGAGTGAACAAATACCATTTTCATGAGAATACAACTTGTTTTGTCTAACAGGAAAGAGACCATTGATTAAAAGTTGAATAAAAAGAAAGTAATAATTAAATTTGAGATGTGGTGCCAGTGCAGGTGGGCAGGAGAATGTTGTGGAGGACAAAAGTGTGAATGAATAGGTGTCTGTCTGCATTCACACAGCAATTGAGGTGCTCCTCAGCAGAAAAAGCAATAGCAGCTGAAGCAACTTGCAGTCTCCTTCCAGTTTTCCCACTGCTTATGGAAAGACAACAGGGAAGACCCAAATGGCAATCTTGTGACCATGGGGAGGCTGCAACACCTATAACCTTGCAGACTGATCATATGTCAGCCTTGTTCAGTGCTATCCAAACCTTAAATGGTTGCTGAGTGAGTGGCTTGTAATTCAAGAACTACCTGTGCCTGATAGTGGATCCTTGAAGAACAAAGAGGATACAGCTGAAGAAACAAAATAATTATGACTGTTCAGATTGACTATTACAAAGAGCTAAAGTAAATGTAACCCAAGTATTGGTTTATCTGTTGTCTGCCTAGAATAAGGATCAGGGATGTCAACATCTTCCAAGTTTTACAATATCTACTGATGGTTTCCCCTTCATGATAACCCATAAAATGCTCAAAAATGCTTCCAAGAACAGCTATAACCTACTACCACTAATTAGAAAATCTACTGAAGAAAAGAAACACATGACTTCCTTGCAGTATTTTCATACATCTTTCCAGTTTGTGAAAGAGAACCAGAAATAGAAAGAACATTGTATGGCACGTCCCATAATAAAGCTGGGCAGTAAATCTGAGTTCTCCAGATATTTATTACTTTATTCAGAAAGAAACTTATTTGGCTGAACACTCTCAGGCACAATTCAGATAGAGTCTGTTCTTTACAAGATACAACATTAAGCCCATACACATAGAGATGATTTGCCCGATACAACACAAAGAAGTAAAAAATGTTAATATAGGTTAAGGTTCCAGATATTAAACTAGCCTTTTCACACTTTTTCAAGCTATTGGTATTTGAGATTTTGCTTATTTATTTTGGTGGCCCTGATACATTTACATATGAATTCTCTCTAGCCTAGAAATTACTAGTTGTTTGCTAGCAGGATTTAGTTCTTGGAGTGTAAGTGAATGACTATTATTCTATGGTGTCAGAGAGAGTTTGGTGTCAGAAGCCATGGTCTTTGTTGGCAGGAGTGGATTGCATCTCACAAGGTCTGATTTTAAAGAAGTGTTTTGCTAAAGCACATTATATATGATCAGGAGGGTTTAAACAGAATTGAGAAAGGAATAGAGATGGAAGCCACAAGTAAGAATCTCAGATAAAGACTATGGAAGGAAAGTATGTCGGAAAGACTATGGAAGGAAAGTATGTTGGAATATAAAAATGGAAGGATACAATTTGTTCAAATGGAATACATAACTACCACAATTGGAACTGGAAATTCCATTCCAATTTACAATCTCATTTCTGCCATTGTTGTTAAGCAAATTGTTTCATTAGTAGAAAATATATGTAATTCAAACTCAAACTGTTAGATTCTTGCAGATGTCAAAAGAACTGAAGATGTCACCTAGCTTAGTAATGAAAGAATGCAAGAAAGCAACCAATTTGAGAACACCAAGAGCAGTTCAGATTAACCTGTGTCACTCACAGATAGGCAATCAGATAAAGATAATATATGAGGACATTATAGAAAAAAAGATGCTTTCAGGACAAGTTTATGTCATGATCAGGTGCAATCTTAAAATAATATAATAGGATTGATAAGCCAATATAGAGTTTTTACTATCTAGGTCCCTTTAACAAGTATTTTCTCTATAAAGAAAGTTATTTGGCCAAAATTAAGAATTTGCAAAATAAATAGAATGCTGGTTTTATGAACACAAATTTGGGTGGAGACAGTATAATCAGTGGTTCTTTGAGGAGTTGATGTGAGATAGTACAGTATATTTAGTTGTTCATTATAGACAGTGAAGATGAGCATAAACAATCTCAAATATTACTAAGTACCTTATATTCTAATATACTCACAAACATAATTGAAATATAACAAGTCTCTTTACCCCCTAGATAGTGATTATAGCAATAGATTTAATGGCATGCAATTAAAACAATTGTGACCATAGGATTGGTAGAATTTTACTTGGTGTACACCATGTTAATCATTTATTAAAAAGTATAATATTGTCAGAGCCAAATATCATTTGTTAATTTATAAATGTTCTATCTTTCCCCAGTGTGACTTTCCTAGTTCTCCTTCTACTCATTTTATCATAATACCACTTTTTGAGATAAGTTGGGCTGAGGGAGATTCACTGGCTCCAAGTCACCTAGTGACCTCACATAGCTGGATTTCCATAAGCATAAACTGTATGATCATCTTGGAGAATGTCTATCTGTCTGTCTTTAAGATTCTGCACTGACTTAATAGCACATAATCAAATAAACAAACAATGCTGATTTATCATGTTGTGCAGTGGTGAACCATCTGCAAATCTAGGGTATTGTTTATTCCTAAAGTTAATTTGATATGTATCTTTGTTTAATTTCAAAATCCTCTATGAAAGAGGCAACTTCAAACTTGTGGCAGGAATTGTTTGGGAAATTTCCAGAAAGGAAAATGGGAGACCCCATCCAATGTTGACTCTGGACTCATTTACTGGTTGCTTCAACCCCACCCTTGCATAGTTCTGCAGATTTTCTCCCAGGGAGAAATATCCTAAGTAATGCAGCAGAAAATTAGTCAAGCTGTTAAACTGGGTTTAAACATTTAAACATTTTTATTGCTTGATAATGATATTGTTTAATTTTTGGCTTATTTTTATTGTCAGAACTTGGCATAAATCATATAAAACTGATCCAAGAACAACAGCTAGAGACCATTAAACATAACCATAATTGGCAGCACTGCACATAGGAATGACTTAATAATTTAATGTGATTTCAAATTTACAACTTTTGTTTTGGAATTATTATCAGTGAATGCAAATCTATATCTTTCTGTTCATGGCCATTGGGAATCTGTGCAGAGAACAACTATTTTAGTGTTAATTTTCAGTTAACTCCAAATGTAACAAGATATGCTCCTCCTTTCTTAAGTACTTTTTAATATGATTTTTGCAGACATAATCCTTTAGAGGGAGAATAGACTGTGGGAAAGATGTACTTTACACTAGTTACTTTTATATCCTTAAACTCCTGGCAACATTGTTTTTACTACAAAATACAGATTTTAATTCTGTGTTATTTCTCCAAAATTCTGTGGGTGAGTCTTAGCCTAGCTGGGGCCAAGTCTTGTCTAGCACCATTGTGGAGTTGTGTCCCAATTACTTGTAATTAAAGTAGTTGTTCTGTCCTTAATTTACATACTCGAAATCCCCGCGCTTTGATTGGCTAAAGCGCGGGGATTTCTGATTGGCCAGGCGAGCCGCGCCGATTGGCCCGTTTTAGGTCTCCCGCGATTGGCTCACTCCAAGAGCGGGAGACTTGAATCGCTGCCATTGGCCGTGGCCGCCGCAGCGAAAAGGATAAAAGCCGCGGGCTTTTTCCTTTTCGCTGGTTCGGTTCACAACTGTTAAATAAAGAGCTTGAAACGTAGTCACCGACTCCTGGCGTCTTTTTGTGGACACGACACTGGCGACGAAGGTGGGATCCCGACCCTGAACCGAACCCCGTGTCCAACAAGAGCCAGTTTCAGCACCGAAATGGCGAAAATAGCACTGCCCGCCCCCTTCAACCCCGCCACCGAGGACTGGGAATCGTTCTCAGACCGTTTCTGCATGTACCTCGAGTGCACCGGAATGAAGGACGCCCCGGGCCCGCTAAAACGCGCCGTTTTCCTCACCCATTGCGGAACCAAGGTTTTCCAGATGGCCAAAGCATTGGCCAAGCCAGCCGACGCAACCGCCATGGACTGGGACGTCCTCGAACCTATCCTGCGGCACCATTACGCCCCTGAGGTCCCCATCCTGATCCGGCGCAACGAATTTTACCGGCGCGACCAGAAACCGGGCGAAAAACTGAGCGATTTCGTCGCCGAGCTAAGGCGCCTAGGAGGACTCTGCGAATTCGAAGGTCTGAACAGCCTCCTAAGAGACCGATTCGTACTCGGCCTATGGGACCCTGCACTCCAGAGCCGGCTTATGGCTAAGGGCGACATCAGCCTAGCAGACGCCCTTACCGCAGCCGCAGCCGCAGAAGCAACCCGCACTTCCGCTGACAGCATGCGAAAATCTGACGCGAAGGGCGGAAACAACAACCCGGCAAGGTCGGCCGACCCAAAAAACGAATCAACCGCACACTACGGAGAATTCCAGTCTGCATCCAGCATGTCAGAAGACGAGGAGGACATACATCGCGTGCAGACGGGATGCGGCGACCAACGGAACCGAAGAGGTCGTAGGTCGAGGACCAACTGTGCCAGATGCGGCGGCGACCACCCCAGATCAGAATGCCGATTTTTTGACTCTATCTGTAGGCATTGTGAAGAAAGGGGACACATCGCTCGGGTTTGCCGCCAAAAGAAGACTCGCAGCCCACCCAGATGGGACCAACACGAGCGTAAGAGGGAAAGCCCACCGCCCAGGACCAGAGATCGCCAACCGGACGGCCGGTGGGACCGAATCCAGCGACCCTCAAGAGGCGGCGACAGTCGGCGCAAGGAAGAAACCCACCAGACGGTAACCATCGGCCACGCCATCTCCGACGGCGCCAGAAAGGTACACGTAGAAGTCCACATTGAAGGCCAACCATGCAAGATGGAGGTGGACTCCGGGTCCTACCTCTCCATGATTGCATGGCACGAGATAAAACGGTTAGTGCCCACCCTCCATAAGAGGAACATAAACGCCCAAAGACTTATTATAAAAGACTACCAGGGAAACCGCGTCCCGGTAGTGGGCACCAAGAACTTTAATGTAACTTATAAGGGCCGCACCGAACAACTCCCACTCACAATCGTCGATCGCGACCGCCCAAGCCTGCTGGGCTTACAATGGTTCGCCCCGCTCGACATCGCGCTAACAGGAGTCAACCACGTCGCCGACGACGGCTGGGAACAGCGGCTAGCCCAAGAGTTCCGGGAGGTCTTCGATGGAAGCCTGGGCAAGTACCAGGGGCCCCTTATCTCATTTGACCTAGACCCTAGGGTTCCCCCCAAGCGACTAAAACCTAGGCGGGTGCCATTCGCCCTAAAACCTAAGATTGACGAGCAGATTGACAAGCTCGTCAAACAGGGGGTGCTACAGCCGATAGACCATGCCCGATGGGAGACCCCTATAGTGACCCCAGTCAAACCAGACGGGTCCGTGAGAATTTGTGGGGACTATAAGGCCACCCTAAATGGCGCGTTGCAACAAAGCGCCTACTCTGTCCCAATCGTGCAACACCTACTGCACTCACTGGGAGGGGGCAGGGTCTTTGCCAAGCTCGATCTCGCCCAAGCATATCAACAGTTGCCGGTCGACGAAAAAACAGCGGAAGCCCAGACCATCGTTACCCATCGGGGGGCCTTCAAGTGCAACCGACTCCAGTTCGGAGTCAGCGTGGCACCAGGCATCTTTCAGAGCCTGATGGAACGTTTACTGCAGGGCATCAAGGGGGTGGTGCCCTATTTTGATGACGTATTAGTGGCGGCGCCAAACGAAGCCGAATTAGAAAACCGACTCAGGGAGGTCTTAACAAAATTTAAAGTAACGGGACTTAAAGTAAAACGGGAAAAATGCCAACTATGCACAGAGCGAGTGGAATTCTTGGGCTACCTTCTAGACCGGCATGGCATTCACCCTACAATTAAAAAAGTGAAAGCCATCAAAGAGGCCCCCACCCCTAGGTCTAAGACGGAACTACAGGCTTTCTTGGGGTTGCTGAATTTTTATAATGTTTTCCTACCCCAAAAGGCTATGGCAGCGGAGCCTTTGCATAGGCTCCTGGATAAGGCGGCAACCTGGACTTGGGGGAGAGGGGAGCAAGCCGCCTTCCAAAAAACCAAAGACCTCCTCACCTCCGACGCCGTCCTGATCCAATTCAGCGAAACCTTGCCCTTGGTTGTCACTTGCGACGCATCACCTTTCGGCGTCGGCGCTGTCCTCAGCCATACCCTCCCCGACAAAAGAGAAGCACCCATCGCTTTCTTTTCCAGGACTCTAACTAAACTGGAGCGGAACTATAGCCAGCTGGACAAAGAAGCATTGGCTATAGTTGCCGCCGTTAAGCGATTCCACGAATACCTTTACGGCCGCCCGTTTACCATTGTGACAGATCATAAGCCGTTGCTGGGCATCCTTGCAGGAAACCGAGCCACCCCGAACATTTTATCGCCCCGGATGACAAGGTGGTCCGAGTTCCTGGCAGCCTACAGCTACGAACTGTTACACAAGCCGGGTAAGAAAATTTCGCACGCGGACGCTTTAAGCCGCTCGCCTTTACCAGACTCTGATCCTGACCCAGCACCAACGACAAACACCCTTAACATCGAGAACCTGCCCAACCTACCCATTACCGCGTCAGACATTGCCCGGGAAACTATTAAGGACAGGCGTCTGGCGCGAATTTTACATTGGGTGGAAAAAGGTTGGCCTGAAAGGGACAATGACGAATCCGTTAAGACATTCAGAAACCGCCAGACTGAACTCTCGCTGCTTAAGGGGTGTATTTTGTGGGGTGACAGGGTGGTCATCCCGGACAGGTTGCAAGGGAAGGTCTTAGAGATGTTGCATGAGGGGCATCCTGGCATCGTCAGAACTAAAGCCCTGGCCAGGAGTTACGCTTGGTGGCCAGGGATGGACAAGCAGATAGAGGCATGGGTACCTAGGTGCCAACGATGCCAGGAGACCAGACCAAGCCCACCCGCAGCACCCATCCTGGAGTGGGAAACACCAAGAGGGCCCTGGTCCAGAATCCATTTAGACTTTGCCGGTCCCACGAATGGGCATACCTTTCTAATAACAGTTGACGCTTACTCCAACTGGTTGGAGGTAAGCGACATTAAATCTACTACCACGGAGGCCGTCATCAAAGAACTTTGCAAACTCTTTGCAACACACGGCCTCCCAGACGTCGTCGTCTCCGACAACGGGCCCCAATTTACCTCCCTCGACTTCGAGAGATTCCTGGCGGAGAGGGGCATACGCCACGCATTAACAGCACCGGCGCATCTGGCGGCGAACGGTAGGGCGGAACGGATGGTTCAATTTACCAAAAAAACCATCCGGAAAATGGACCACGGGGAGATCAACGACAAAATAAATAAACTCCTCTTTATACAACACATCACCCCGAACACCACTACCAACAAAAGCCCAGCCGAGTTACTAATGGGTAGGAAGCTGAGGTCCCCACTCGACAGGTTACATCCAACATATAACCCGGAGCGGCCCCCAGACTCAAGTACAAAATACCGAACATTCGCACCCGGCGACTTAGTGTACGTGAAAAACCTGACAGGGGACCCCCTATGGATCCCAGCCGTCATCACCCAGATCACAGGCCCACGATCATACCGGCTCCAAACCACAGATGGGCGAGCCTGGAAACGGCACATTGACCAGCTCAGGTCACGAACAGCAACAGAACTCAACCCCCAAAACACGAACCAAGGGGGGAGGGAATACCCGAATAAGCAAACGCAAGAAAAAATAAACCAGCAGTACTTACCGGAGCGTAGCCATCGCGATCCCCCACCGGAGAAGAACCACCTAGCCAGCTCAACCAACTCGGAGAAACCAAGCGGGAGCGGCGAAACCCGTAGCTCAACCAACCCGGAAGGCCCAGGTGGGAGCCACGGAGAAGGAACCGGCCCGATCATCCAACCGGTTCGCACAGAAGAGGGAGCAGCCAAAAACATGACCGCTCCGGACGAAATCCAGCTTGTAACTGAGTTGCGCAGGTCAAGTAGGACTAGACGGAGCCCCGCCTACCTACGTGACTACGCAACGTAAGGACTATACCAAGAGGGGAGGGGTGTTCTGTCCTTAATTTACATACTCGAAATCCCCGCGCTTTGATTGGCTAAAGCGCGGGGATTTCTGATTGGCCAGGCGAGCCGCGCCGATTGGCCCGTTTTAGGTCTCCCGCGATTGGCTCACTCCAAGAGCGGGAGACTTGAATCGCTGCCATTGGCCACGGCCGCCGCAGCGAAAAGGATAAAAGCCGCGGGCTTTTTCCTTTTCGCTGGTTCGGTTCACAACTGTTAAATAAAGAGCTTGAAACGTAGTCACCGACTCCTGGCGTCTTTTTGCGGACACGACAGTAGTGAACATACACAAATCTTTGTTGCTATAAGGAAGAATTAAATCTAGGCAGTGGGAAAGTTAAGAAAACATTGGCAACAGAAAAACAGTAATGCCTTCATGTAACACCTTGCATTCAGAGATCTTAGATACTACAAGTAGTTCTTGACTTACAATGGACCCATGAAAGGGACTTAGGCCCAATTTTGAAGTTCTATGTCACACACACCCATGGTCACATGACTCTATTTTGAACACTCAGCAACCAGTTGCATTTAAGGATGTTTGCAGCAACCTATTGCAGCTGTGCGCTCCCTGCTGGAGTGGACCAGAGGGAGAACTGGAGACATACCACTCCTTCCCACCTTGACAGTGCATGCATATTCAAGGTGGGCTGGGCGGCGGTGGATCCTTGTGGACCTGTACAGTGCTGGCTCTCTGGAAGCGGTCTGAGTCATCAAAACTGGAGCTGCAATTAGTGGTAGGGCTGGGAGTTGTGTGTTGAATGGATAAATATTGTGCTATTTTTGCTGGCCACTGTCCTGGGCCTATCCCGGCCAGGGCCTCCTTAGTGAACCTCACTCCTCATTCCACCAGGCCATTGCTCAATGGGTGAAAAGAGGCCACTAAGGCATGTCTGATTCCCAGGCCTATAAGGAAAAATTCAAAACTCCTGGATGTAAATTGTGGGCCATTATCTGAAACTACCAGGTCAGGCAGCCCATGGGTGTCAAATATCTTTTGTAATGGTACACTTATGGCCTCAGCCATGGTGGAGGCTATCAGAACTACTTCCACCCATTTAGAGAATGTACCAACTACTATTAAAAAGGTCTGACCCTGGAAAAGCCAGCAAAATCAATATGCAATCAGGGGCCTCCAGGAGCATCCCATTCTTTCACTGGTGCTCTGGGACATAAGGGTCTTGATTCCTGCATTGTTGGCACCCAGATACCCACTTTGTGATGGGCTGGTCCATTCCCGGACACCACACTTAATTGTGGCCTAATGCCTTCATACGCACTATACCTGGGTGACCCTTGTGAAGTGCTTCCAGGATAGGTTTGTGCAACATAACAGGAACCACCACCTTGCTTCCCTACAACAAACACCCCCTGATGCTGGAGAGTTCTTGCTGACATATCTTAAATGGACATAAGTCAGAATCCACAGGCCCTTGTGGCCACCCCCTTTTCACCCAATCCAGCACTTGCTAATTGTGCTAATTGTTTATCTTTTGCTGTAATGTCTGCAGCAGTCATTGGGAACTGGTGGTGGTTTATCAGGAGGATAGACTCTTTGGTTTCAGTTTCCTCTGCAGCAGCTGGTAGAGGGCATCTGCTCAGAGCATCAGCATGGCTGAGGTGCTTGCCTGGGCAATAGAATAAAGTGTAAGAGTATGCAGCCAAGAATACTGTCCATCTTTTCATCCACAGGGAAAGAATTTGTGGAGTTTATTTATCCCCAGCAAAAATACCCAACAGGGGTTTGTGGTCTGTTATCAGTTCAAATTTGTGCCCATAAAAGTATTCATGAAAGCGTTTGATGCCAGTGATTGCTGCCAGGGCCTACCTGTCAATTTGACTGTAGTTTTGTTCTGCAGGCTTTAAAGTCCTTGAGAAGAAAGCAATAGGGGCCTCAGACCCATTAGGCATCTTGTGGCTCAAGATGCCATTGGGAGAAGCATCACAAGACAGAATCAGGGAAAGACATTCATTGAACTGGATTAGCACACTGTCTGATGTGAGCAAGTCTTTAACAGCTCTGAATGCATTAGCATCTTTCTTCCTCCAAACCCAAGAAGATTTTTTATCTAAAAGTCTGTGCAGAGGCTCTGCCACTGAGGCCTTGTATGGGATAAAATAGTATAAAAGTTCAGAAGACCTAGAAAAGTTTGCAATTCAGTTCTATTGGCTGGTGTGGGTACATTCTTGATTGCCTGAACCTTTCCTGTTGTTGGATGTAACCCAACAGCATCAATCAGGAACCCCAGGACCTCTACTTTGGAGAACCCTAAATGGCACTTGCTTTTCTTAAGCTTGAGACCTGTATCCTGAAATCTCCTAAATACCTCCCTTAGACTATTTAGAAGTGTGGTTTCATTGCTTGCTGACACTACTATGTCATAGAACGACTTCAGGAATACCCTGTAAGAGGCTCTGAAAGATTTCTATGGCTGAATTTATCCCAAACTGTAACCTCTTACATTTAAAGCGAACCCCTGTGCATAACTATTTTTTTTATAAAAGTTTTTATTTTTTAAGACAAACATATACAAACGAAACATAAAAACATCTTTCATTTTATATACAAACAGTGTGTCAGTTGGTTACAAATCTTTTGTGCTATCCTTTTGTAGTCATTACTCCCAGTTTATATCAATTTTCACACTGCCAAATTATATATTTATCAATTATTAATCATCCATGACTAAACTATTTATTCCATCATTTTAAACGAGATATTCCAAATTTTGTTTTAAAATTTATATTATACTTTCATCCAATGGTTATATATGTCTATATTATATTTTATATCAATCTATTAGACTTCTATTTCAAAATTATCTAGTCTTTTACATTACCATGTCTTTTTGTCCAACCATTGATAAAACAAATCCCATATCATATAAAATTGTTTATCTTCTTGTTCTGTAATTTCAAATGTCAATTTATTCATTTCAGCACAGTCCATGATTTTCTTAATAACTTCCTCCTGCATAGGTATTTTATCATTTTTCCAATTCTTAGCAAATACTATTCTAGCCTCTGTTAAAACATTTACAATCAAATATTTCAGCTCTGTTGTATATTTCTGGTATAATTCCCAATAAAAAGATCTCTGGTTTAAAGTCTATATGTTGTTTTATCATTTTTTCCAACTATGCGTGGATTTTAGTCCAATATTTTTTTGCATCCGAGCATGTCCACCACCTATGGTAATATGAACCAAGTATCTGATGACATTTCCAACATTTAGCCGATTTATTCTTAAACATTCTCACAAGTCTTGTCGGGGATAGATGCCACCTGTAAAACATCTTATATAAATTTTCCTTACATGCAGTTGACACTGTCATATAATTTTGAGACCACAATTTTTGCCATTTTTCTAGGTCAATCCCATATCCAAGATTTTTCCCACAAGCAATCATTGTTTCTTTAATTTGTTCCTCCTCCAATTTAAATTCTAGTAAATGTCCATAAAGTTTTTTAATTATCTTTTCATCACTGATTTTATCTAAATCAGTCAACTTATCATAAATACCTTCTGTTTTAACATCTTTGTCAAATCTAGATTGTATTTGCAAATATGAAAACCAGTTCATTTTTACACCTTGTTCTTCCAACGCTTGCATAGATTTAAGTTCACCCTTTTCATTCAATATCTCACCATATCTAACTGTTCTTTTTTATATATTATTGGATAAGAAAAACCTTCAATAGTAGATATCTATAATGGAATTTTTAAATAGTATTGTCTTCTCCCAATGCAGAAACAATGCCTCTCGAATGTTATGTCTTCTAAAATACCCCTGTGTTTTAGTTCCCTTGTACCAAAGGAAAGCATGCCATCCCAACAGCAAGTCATGCTCTTCTAAAATCAATAGTCTACTGTTCCTTAATGTTATCCATTCCTTTACCCACATCGGACTTGTCACCTGGTAATACAACTCCCAATTGGGCAAGGCAAACTCTCCTCTTATTCTTGCTTCTTGTAACAGTTTTAGTTTTATTCTTGCTTTTTTACCCTGCCAAATATATTTCAGCACAATTTTATTTAAGTCTTCAAAAATCTCTTTCCCTAGTCGAATTGGAATTGTCTGGAAAAGATATAAAATTCTAGGCAATACATTCATCTTAATTGTAGATATTCTCCCAATCAATGATGATTATAAATTTTCCCATTTTGTCAAATCTATCGTAATCTGCTGCTTGAGTTTAAGATAGTTGTCCTCCTTCAGTGTGCTACATCTTGGTGTAATGTATATTCCTAAATACTTAACCTTGTTTGTGATCTGTATTTCTAAAACTTCTTCCAGCTCTTTCTTTCGTCTTGCTAGTATATTCTTTGTTAATATCTTTGTTTTATCTTTATTTATTTTCAAACCTTCTATTTTTCCATATTCTTCTATTTTTTCTATTAATTTAGGTGCTGTTTCCAATGGATCTTCTAATATGAATACCAGGTCATCTGCAAAGGCTTGCAATTTATACCCTTCCTTTTTGATTTTCATTCCTTTTATTTCTTTTTCTTCTCTAATGTTCCTGTTCAACACTTCCAATGTTAACACAAACAGCAAAGGCGACAGTAGACAACCTTGCCTTGTCCATTTTCTTATATCTATAGCTTCTGTTAGTTCTCCATTTACCATAACCTTTGCAGTTTGTTCATGGTATATCGTTTCAATGGCTTGAGTAAAAAATTTTACCAAAGCCCATTTGTATCAGTTGAGATAAAATGAATCGCCAGCTCACATTGTCAAAGGCTATTTGTATGTCTAGGAACATCAAGGCCATTTGCTTTTCAGGATGCACCTTATAGTATTCCAGAGTATCCAGAATAATTCTCACATTATCTTTGATTTGTCTCTTCGGCAGAAATCCATTTTGGTCAATATGAATAAAATTATTTAAATATCTTTCTGCCAAAATTGAAGCAAAGATTTTATAGTCTGAATTTAATAGGGATATAGGTCTATAATTTTTAACTTGTTGCAGGTCTGTATCCTCCTTTGGTATAAGTGTAATGTATGCTTCTGTCCATGTTTTGGGTATTCTTTTCTTTAGCATAACTTCATTCATAACTTCTAGCAGGTGAAGATTTAATATTTCCTGAAAAGTCTTGTAAAATTCTGCTGGCAAACCATCTGGACCTGGTGCTTTTCTAACATTCTGCTTTTTTAAGGCTTCAGTTAATTCCATCATCGTTATATTCCCTTCTAGCATTGTTTCAGTGTCTTTAGGTATCTGAGGTAAATTCACTTTCTGTAAATACTGCTTGACTTCATCTCTCTTACTCTTCTTGGTAACTGTTTCAGCACAATTTCTTTGTCTTTATACTTTAATGTTTTCTCTCTTGCCACCTGCAGTATCTATGTCTTGATGATCCTTTTAGTCAATCTGATGTGAACTTCTCTTGGTAGTCTGTTTCTCATTGCATATCTTGTATAGACGGGGAACACTTCTTCCATCCCATCCGTCATTTTCTCTTTGGTTATCTCTAACACTTCTGCCAGTATTTCTATCATTATTTCAGCAAGATTTTCACATTTTCCTTCTTCTACATTTTGAAATCTTAAGTAGAATTCTGATCTATCAATTTCCCATCCTAATGGTTCACACCTGCCCTTCTTGACATCGCTCAATCGAGTATCAATATTTCCAATTTTCTTGTCCCTTTGTATATCTTCTTCAATTTTTTTGAATCTGTCTTCATATTTCATTATCATCTGTTGAATATTTTCTACTATCTCATCTGTCTTTTCAGTTCTTTGCTCAATAATCTCCATTCTCTTTTCAATCTTCTGAATTCCTTGCATAATCATCTGTAATGTCACCTCCTTCTCTTTCTCGTGTTGTAAGATTGTCTGTATTCACCTCCAGATGGTGAAGAGGCTATTGGTATTGAGGAAGCTGGGGCTGTTGTCTTTCTGCTCATCTTATAGTAGTTATCTGTGAAGAAAGAAAGAGAAAAAAGAGAAAAGGAAAAAGAGAAAAAAGAAAAAAGAGCACAGGCAGGCAATTGCCACTCCAAATCCAGGAAAAGCTCTTTTACTGGCAGTGGAGAGGCAGCCATTCAAGTTGCTGAAGCTGGGACACCTCTGGAATAGAAGAGATTGAAAGAAAGTTGTCAGTTTGGTGAGATGAACTTTTACTTATTATTGTTTGACGAGAACACCCTGAAAGATTTTAAGTAAAATTAAAAGTGAAGACAAAAGAGTTTAAGTGGCAAAATTAAGCTAGTTAAAGTGAAAGTTTTCCCCCCCCTTTTTATTGGCACTTTGAATTTGGCAAAGCTTATTAATTTCAAACTGGATTGGTCCCTTCCAAATTTTCTATTTTTGTTTTTATCTTCTTAACAATTTTTTTTGAAAGTCTGTTTTGATTAAGACTCTTCTTTTTTATTTGAGATTTACTCCTTTTTTTTTTTAAGGAAGGATTTCATTTTCTCTTTTTGTTCCTGGCACTGGATACATGAGGAGGGAGTGAATGTCCCTGGGATCAACAGGACATGCCCTTATCAATCACCATCTCTACAGGATGGTTTAGGTCCATTGGGACCATCCAGCAATGGAGATATCAATGGTGAACTTGGAGGATCAAGATTGCACATCATACCACCGCGACGCCCCTTGTGCGTAACTATTGTCTGAGCCTCCACAGTGGCTGAGTCCACTGGGAGCTGTTGGTAAGCTTGTGCCATATCAAGTTTAGCAAAAATTTTGCCATTAGCAAGTAAGTGCAAAAGATGTTGCACAACAGGGACTGGGTATGTACTTTGTTGTAGCGCTAAATTGACTGTACATTTATAATCCATGCATACCCTAATTGACCCATCAGCCTTGATGGGTGTTACTGTGGGGGTCTCCCATGGGGCGTGATCCACCGGTTCTAATACCCCTTGAGCGATAAGCTTATCAAGCTCAGCATCAATTTTTGGGCAGAGTGCGAAGGGTACTCACCATGCTTTCAGTTGCCTTGGAGTGACTTGTGGGTCTAGATTTAGTGAAATTGGTTTTCCTTTGTATTCTCCCAATTCATTGTTGAAGACACTAGCAAATTATTTTCCTAAAGTGCCAATGGTGTCTGATTCTTGGCCATCAGTGGCATTAACTCCACTTATGGCAAGGCCAAGGGAATCAAACCAATCAAGGCCCAGAAGGTTGGGCAGTGCCCTCTCAACTACTATGAGTTGGAGGTGACCTTTAAATTGTTTAAGTTCTACTACTACCTTATGCTTCCCAAGATGGGAATGCCATTCCCTTAGTAATCCCTAAATTTGAAGGAGCAGGATCTTTATCTTTTCTTTGACATCCTGGGCACTAATCTCTTTTAAAAAAAAAAAAGATTTTATTAATTTTCTACAAACAAACAAGACAAACAAAACATTAAAACATCAACTCTCATATGTACATCCAGTGTGTCAGTTGGTTCATCAGTTTTGTGCATTCATTTTGTAGTCTCAATTACAATTATGTTACATAACAACTCATATTGTCAATCCAAACTTATATATCCTAATATCACTAAAAAAAAAAAAGAAATTTTTGACTATACTTTTAATCATTTATGCTTTATGAGATAACAATACTTTAACCAGTTTATTCTGTAACAAATCATATAATCATACCAAATCAATCCTAAAAAACCCTTTACAAATATAGCATCAAATAACAAAGTAATAACAAAATAGCAAAATAAAGATATTCCTTACTGTCTAGCATTCTAAATATTCTATTATCGTATCTTATCATCTAGCCATTGATAAAAAAGATCCCAAATTTCATAAAATTGTTTATCCTCTTGCTCTCTAATTTCAAATGTCAATCTACTCATCTCAGCACATTCCAATATTTTCTTAATAATTTCTTCCTATTTTCTTCCTATTTTCTCATTCTTCCAATTTTTAGCAAATACAATCCTGGCCGCTGTTAATACATTTACAATCAGGTATTTCAAATCTTTACTATATATATCAGGTAAAATTCCCAATAAGAAGATCCCTGGTTTCAAGTCTATGTGTTTCTTTGTCATTTTTTCCAACCACATGCGAATTTTAGTCCAATATTTTCTAGTGTCCTCACAAGTCCACCACCTATGGTAATACGAGCCGGGTATCTGATGACATTTCCAGCATTTTTCAGATTTGTTCTTAAACATTCTTGCTATTCTTGTCGGGGGAAAGTGCCACCTGTAAAACATCTGATACAAGTTTTCTTTATATGCTGTTGACATTGTCATTTTATAATTTTTAGACCACAATTTTTGCCATTTCTCTAGATCAATCCCATATCCAAAATTCTTCCCCCAAACAATCATAGTTTCTTTGACTTGTTCTTCCTCTAATTTAATTCCCAGTAAATAACCATATAATTTTTTAATCACCTTCTCATCAGTACCCATCAAAATCTTATCTAAATCAGTCTGCTTATCATAGAATCCCTCCGTTTTAGAATCTTCATCATACCTTTAATGTATTTGCGCATATGAAAACCAATTCATCCTTATACCTTGTTCCTCTAAGTTTTGGATCGATTTAAATTCACCCTTTTCATCCAATAGTTCCCCATATCTAACTGTTTGTTCCTTCTTATAAATTATAGGATAGGAAAATGCTTCAATAGTCAATAACCAAACTGGAATTTTCAAATAACATTGTCTTTTTATCTTCTCCCAGTTTAACCACAAAGACTCCCGTATATAATGTCTTCTAAAATAACCCTGTGTTTTAGTTCCCTTATACCATAAAAAAGCATGCCAGCCCAACAGCAAATCATGCTGGGCACTAATCTCTTAATAGTGCTCCATGACACCAAAGATAAGGAAGACCCTTTGACAACCTCCATTTGGCAGTTTTGCCCTTCTATTTTAACTGTTAGGGAAAAATTTTTTCTTAATGTACAAGTTAGTTTGCCCTATTCTGAGGTTTATTGAGTAGTTGTTCCTTTGGATTGTGAAGCAATCCTCACCTTGCTTTGGGAACTTCCTGAGAGTTCCCTTGATAGATTTTGTCTGAACACTATCATCAGGCAGAATAGCTCTGCACATCTTTGCTAGGTGGCCGCTTTTTCCGCAGCACTGACAGTTTGCTGTTTTAAACCTGTAGGCTGCTCACCTCTGCACCCAATACATGTTTGTACCTGAGAGGTTTTGCTGATTGGCCATTTGTTACCTGACACTGTCTCAGCCAATGTATATCATCCTCACTTGCCTTCATCAGAGGCTTCTTCATGATGGACAGCTATGGCTTTTTTTCCAGCAGTTGGGCTGCTAGTGCCATGAATCTCAAAAGTTGACCTATTTGACAGCTCCACAGTGCATGCTTTGTCTAGAGCTGATTGAAATGTCAAATATTTTTTGGCTAGCCATCTGCACTAAATACGTAGGTCCCTTAGCCTGCTCACCAGCTGGTCAAGTAGGACATCATCTAATTCTTAAAGTCGCAGGGTAGGGCAGCCACTTGAAGTCCCGCCATATATTCATTCACCAATTCACCTTCTGCTTGGTCTCAGTGGTGGAATGCATGCCAGCAGGCAATTTGTGAGGGTGTTGGAGCATAATGGTTTTTTAGCTTAGCCATTAACACATGCCAGAAACAGGAGGGAGAGTCTGAGGGGCTAGGAGAGCGGTAACAGAGTCAAACATTTGTTTGCTACAGAAGTTTAAAAGCAGCATCCTTAGCTGGCTGCTCATTAGGTCTACCAGATCGTTCTCCTCCAGGAAACAGTCAAATCTCTCTATGTATGACTCCCAGGTTTCTGTGGCTGCATTGAAAGGCATGAATGAGTTTAAAACTGCCATTCTGACAGGATCCACAGAACCACTGTTTTCTTGAGGCTGGATGGCTGGTAGAAATGACTTTTTTAGCCCTTCAGAGTGACTCAGGTGCCTCAATTCAGAAGTCTTTTAAAGCTCGCCTATTGCCTCAGGAGGTGGTTAGAATCCCATCTTCATCACCAGTGCTTTGTTCTGGAAAACAAACTCAGGTTAGGCTAGGTTACTCAGGTTTTGCGCACTTTAAAAGTGACTGCTTAGCTCAGTCATAAGGCAGCAGCCAATGTTGGCCCATTTGACAGCTCCTTTTATACTGAGCTGTCAAACTGGCAACCAATCAGGTTGCGACTGGATGCCCAGTCTGGGTGCTGGAGCAGACTAAAGGGAGAACTGGAGACATAGCAATCTCCATCTTTTCCTCAACCACCGACAGAAACAGTTTAAAGTTGTGCTTGACTGAACTGGTTTTAAAACAATTCTTACACCATCCAGTGGGAGCCTCAAGAGGTATAAAACCCATTAAGCCTTGTCAGGCATTTCCTTGGAAGAAGTCAGGTGAGGCATGATAAGAATTGGCAATGGGGATCAGCAAAGACCATGTTAGTATAATTTCTGCCAACTCAAGTGAGGATAATTGGCACTTAGCAAAAGACTTATATCTTTTAAAAAAAGATAAAGATTGAGTTTGCATTCATTTGTGGCATTTTTTTCAGAGACATCTGCAGTGAGAGTCTTTGAAATAGCAGATACAGCTTAACAATCAAAGCTCCAGACTTTCTCACATGCGTATAGTACATGTGACTCAAAAAGAGACAGGCTTCCACAATTTTGAAGCCAATGCCTATTTTCCTGTGGATGTCCCTGTTTCTAATTAATTTCTCTAGCACTCAGAAGAACTGAATACCATGGCATACCATATTAACATAGCTCTGTCTTAAAATTTTCCATAAGCAGAAGCAGTTTAACTGTTAAAGTTCTTATTAGTTAAGGGAAACAAACAAACAAGCATATTAGAAAGAATATGGAATATGCTAAATATGGTAGGCACCTAGCATTTTTAGATACTCATTGTCAAGTACTATAGGTAGGACAAGTTGGCAAAGTTGTATAGATGTTCAAAACAGATCTAATCCACAAAGCAGCACGTGTCTCAATTCATTTCTATCAAACTGCTGTATATTCTTCATGTATTATACTCAACTTCTGTGTTGTAATTATTCTGCAAACATTTGCGAGCAACAGACATAATCTGGTTGTACACAACCCTCCTGCTTTATATGGAGTTTGTGTCTAGAAAACACTTACAAATGATTTTAAGAAACAAAGAAAGTCAAAGCCCACCTGGAATTGGCTGCTAAGGGTTGTCTCTGAGTTGAAATTTGAAGCTTTTCAGTAAAGACACACCTCTTTCAGGATGTTATGTAAATTCTCTATTTCAAACCAAAGGACAGGAAATATGAAATTCGACAGTCAGAATCCATAGTGACACTGTCAACTATGGTTGATTTATCGACAAAAAAAAGGAGACTTGTAGTAATGGAACCATTGGCATAAATGCCCTGAAATTGTCTGAAAGCTGGATTTTTAGGAACATTACTGTCTCCATACTAGCAGCTTTTTGCAGCATTAACATTGTTCCTGCTCTTTTCCCTTTTCCATTTTTAACCCTCTGTTTCTCATGCATGATTATTTTCTGACTACAGTGGGATGAATCTGTGGCAAAAGATTTTGATTCCTTTGGTAGGAATGGTATTGGCGGTTTATTTTTATTCAGGAAAGGAAGAATTTAAACCTGGTAAGTTATTTTAAATAAAGACATTTTTTAAATTAAAAAAAGAGGTGGGAGAAAAGAAGGGAGCCTTGTTTTTAAAAACACACAAACTGGATCAGAGTCTAAAATGAAGCCTGCCTTGCGTTGTTGGTCATGGATGACTTTGCTTGAAAGCTTTTACAAGTTATCAAGCCACAGGCAAGAAGATTTTTTTTCTCAGCAAGCAGGTAAGATGGGAAATATGCTGGGTGGGTGGATGATGATGATGATGATGATGATGATGATTGTTATTATTATTATTAGAAGGCTTTTGATATTCTATCTGTTCAAAAGAGATTTTTGTTTGTGAAAAGTTCCTGTGGGGGAAAAAAATCATATGATTGTTCTAAAAGCTTTTGTACCTGGAATGCATGAAATGAGTAAAAATTAATGTTTAATTGTATTGCAGAAAAGACAGAGTGGGGGATTAAAATTATTTTTTATGCTCCTTTAGAATGCTAGTTCTTGTTTCTGTTGCTTTCTTGTGAATGGGATTGCTGATTTGAGAGCAGGAATTGCTGGTTATCCTCTTACAATTTTTACTATTTAATGTCAGCTTTATAAAATGTGATTCTTGCATCTTATTCTCTAGAAATGTTGAAAGGGAAGCGAGTGATTGTTACTGGGGCAAGCACTGGAATTGGCGAGCAGATAGCATACCACCTAGCACGGATGGGTTCTCATCTCCTGATTACTGCACGGACAGAAGCTCTGCTCCAGCAAGTAAATATTAAATACTGATTTATTCCACTATACAATTCCACTCACAAGGTTTCTTACATTGAAAGAGTTAAGAGAGAGACAAAAACAACACTCCCTCAAACTGAGAATGAAGATTAACTCTTCAGAGCCAGAAAGAAGAAAGAAGGTAACTGCCACCATTCATAGGTGACTCTAAATGGCATTTTTCCTTCTTTGGCTGATTAATGGGGCTAAACTGTATTACATTTTCAAATCCTAGGGATATAGAAAGAGAACTGCTTCATCTAGTAGAGAGAGTCAGGGAAAGTTCTCTGGAACAGTTCCTTCTCTGCCTGAGGTAAAATGCCATTTGATCTCTTGCTGTGATATTGGAAAGCAGGGGTGACAGCCTGGTCCAATGGGCTGGTCCAATGGATAAAGTCACAAACACATCAAAATAATTAATTAATTAATTAATTCAATAAATAAATAATTAAATAATTAAATAAATAAGCATAATCATAGGGAGTGTGGTAAATATTAAGATTTGGGAAAGATTTACATTTTTAAATTGTGGATCCCTGGTTTTATAGTTTATTATCAGCAGCATGTGAGTATGCTTGCACATCTTTAAGTATGTGTGTCTGAGTGATTGTATCTCCCGCCATGTACCTGATAAAAATGTAGTGGATATTTTCGAAAAAAATGTATCCTTTTCTGCTGATTCAAGATTAGGTGGATGGCACTTTATTCTGGTACAAAGAAGGGACCTGAATTAGTTGGCATTTGTTACGTTATGAAGAAAGAAAAGAATGGGAAGATACATCATAATCCAAAGTACTGCTGTGATTCAGATTACTTCATGAGTCAGATCTGTCTTTCTTTTTTAAGCTTTATTAATTTATTTATCTTTTAGCTTTTAAAATGAGATATAGCAGGTGAGGCACAGGAAGGTGGCTAGACCTGATTGATGACTCAAACAGTCAGACCTATACTATTCCTGTGGCAGTACTCCTACTGCCATCATGATAGGTAAATTTGCCTTCCAGGTAGTGATATGCTGAAGAGGGAGACCAATGGAAGTCGGAGAATTCAGCCTGTCTTTTTGCTCATCATTTGTTACATATCTTTGTGCGGGACAGCAAAGTGTGAATCAGAGCAGTGGTCACAGAAGCTGCATAGTGAATGGCAAAGGGGCCAGTAAATTTCATGTTGTTATCCTTTTCCACTGATTCAAGAGTAGCACAAAGAAAGGATCTGAATAGGTTTTTGAACATGCAGGAAAGAGGGAGAGAGGGAGGGAGAGAGAGGGAGGGAGAGAGAAAGAGAAAGATGTAGACAGATAGACGTAGACAGACAGATGTAGACAGACATAGACAGACAGATATAGACAGATAGACAGACAGATAGATACAGTAGATACACTGTTACAGAGAGAGTATAATTTTCTGCTATCCAAACTGTTGGATTTGAACTTTAATGATTCCCAGTCAATCCATTGTGAGTACATGAACTTGGTGAAGGCTGATGTTTTAAAAATATGACTGATTAGGGTGGGTGAAAATAATAGTACTGAGAAATAAAGAATTTCTGACAAAGATATAGGAGTGTTAATAAAGCTATAGTAAAGACAGAAGTAACAGGAGGAGACTGCTTAATGGAAAGTGTTAAGTTCTGAGCATGGGTGCAAGGATGGAGACGAGCCAGTGAAACAGTGAACTTCAACTCTTTATTTACATGTGAAACAGCTCAGCTCAATGGCCACGATGGGCCCCTTTATATAGGCAACTCTTAACTTATTTAACCAATGAAAACACAGGGAGCTCCAGCTCCATTAACCAATGGGAGAGGCTCATTAATAGCCAATCAGATTTTCCTGAACGGACCAATCCAATGTCGCTATTATCGGCCAATCAGACGTGCAGGGCCAGAACCCTGCACTTTACTTCAAGCTCTTAATGATCTTTATTAAGCATTTATTGATTCACAACACCCCTTCCCCCCGGGTTCCATTTAAGGGGTGTGGTCACGTAGTCTTTGAGGTAGGCAGGTTGTTTTGATTGCCTATTAGATTTTCATTGTCCTCCCGGTATTTGGCTACAGTCTTGTTGGGGTAGGATGTTATCTGGTGAAAAGGGTGTCTCCCGTTCCGCATTTGAATTTTCGTCGTCGCTACTGCTTTTGGCATCTCTTTGAGGCAAGGCCACCCCCATTCCGGGTCCATCACGTGCTGCCTCTGAGCGGTCATTACTACCGCTTAAACTTTCTGCCGCTTCGAATTCAGCTTCCTTGCTATCTCCTCCCCCCTCGGTTTGGAAATCATGGGGCTCGGAAATCCCCGACTGTAGCCTTGAATGCAGCTGATCAATATGGTGTTTCCAAATTTTATTGTCGTGACATTTTACACGATACGATCTAGGGCCAGTTACTTGTACTATAGTTGCCTAGACCCACAACGGATCACCCGAAAAGTTCCTAGCGAAAACCAAATCGCCTACCTGGAAATTGCGACATTTCCCACTAGAACCGTGTGGCTTTTCAGGTTCATATGCTGGATGTAGGCGGTCGAGGTGGGAGCGGAGCTTCCGTCCCATTAATAACTCGGCGGGAGTTTTATTGGTGACGCTGTGCGGAGTGATATGCTATAAAAGGACTATCCGGTTAATCTTGTCTTCTATATCGCCATAGTCCATTTTATGCAAGGTTTTTTTGACAAATTGTACCATGCATTCGGCCCTTCTGTTGGCCGCAGGATGTGCTGGCGATACCGCGATACCGCAGTCTGCCAGGTACTGTTCGAAGGACAGCGTGGTAAATTGAGGCCCGTTGTCAGATACCAGAACGTCTGGTAATCCGTGTGTCGCAAAGAGTCTGCCAGTTTCCTGATGACTGCTTCGTTCGTTTTATTCCTCATTTCATGGATTTCAAGCCAGTTCAAGTAGGCATCCACTGTCAGTAAGAATGTGTGTCCCTTGGTAGGATCCGCAAAGTCCAGATGAATGCGGGACCATGGTCCCCTCGGTGTTTCCCATTCGATTGGGGTTGCTTTCGGCAGGGCGTTGCTTACTTCCTGGCATTTGCGACAAGCTTTTACCCATGTATCTATCTGCTTGTCGATACCCAGCCACCATGCGTAGCTTCGTGCGAGGGCTTTCATATGCACGATGCCGGGGTGGCCATCGTGCAAGGTCCTTAGTATCGCTGGTCACAACCGCTCTGGGACAACAACTCTATTACCCCAGATAATGCAGCCCTTTTGAGAAAATAGTTCCGTTTGCCGATTTTTGAATGGGGCGTAGTCATCAGGTATTTGGTCCAATGGCCATCCCCGCTCGACCCAACTGAGGACTCATGCTAAAATGGGGTCACGTTTCATTTCCATCGCGATATCTTGGGCCGTTAATGGCGGCGTTTGAAGTGTCTCATCTGCAGCGTTGTGACCGTCGGAGCAGGGTTATCAATAGTCTCTGGAAGAGGTGCACGGCTCAATGCGTCGGCGTGGGGAATGGCCTTCCCTGGGCGATGTTGTAACTTGTAATTGTATGCTGCCAAGAATTCTGACCAGCGGGTCATTCTGGGAGATAATATATACGGTGTTGGCCTATCTCCCGTGATTATTCCCAGCAAAGGTTTGTGGTCAGTCATTATGGTAAATGCTTGGCCATACACATATTCATGAAATCTCTTAACTGCGGATACAATAGCAAGGGCCTCCTTGTCAATTTGACTGTAGTTGCGTTCTGTTTTTGAGAAATAAGCAACAGAGGCTTCATTGCCATTTCGCAAAACGTGGCTTAAAATGGCGCCCACCCTGAATGGGGATGCATCACACGTGATCGTTAACTGCAAAGTCTCGTTATACTGCATCAGGACAGCATCAGAAGTCAACAAATTTTTTACATGTCGAAACACCTGTTCTTCTCTATGTCCCCATACCCAGGCTGCCTTTTTGTCCAATAAACGATGTAGGGGCTCAGCTACAGTTGCTTTATGAGGCAGGAAAACGTTATAAAAATTGATAAGGCCCAGAAAAGCCTGGAGGTCGGCCTTGTTCCGGGGTTTTGGGGCGTTCTTGATTGCCCTGAGTTTGTTATCAGTGAGGTGAATGCCTTGACTATCAATTAAATATCCCAAAAATTCTACGCGATCCGTACATAAATAACACTTGTTCTTTTTAACTTTGAGACCGGAGTCTTTAAATCTCTGGAGAACCAACCTCAGGCGTTTCTTTAGTATTTTCTGGGTTGGGGCTGCGATTAACACATCATCAAAATATGGAACAACACCTTTTATCCCTTGTAATAGCCTCTACATTAAGCTTTGAAAGATCCCCAGGGCTATGCTCACTCCGAACTGGAGTCGGTTACATTTAAACGCACCTCTGTGCGTAATGATTGTTTGGGCCTCTGCCATTTTTTTGTCAACAGGCAGTTGTTGGTATGCCTGGGCTAAGTCTAGTTTAGTGAAGACTTTTCTGCCCCCCAGGGAATGGAGGAGGTGTTGCACCACCGGTACCGGGTAAGCGTTTTGTTGAAGGGCATGGTTCAGGGTGGCTCAGTAGTCCCCACAAATTCTTATTGATCCATCCGGCTTGATGGGTGTTACGATTGGGGTTTCCCAGGGAGAGTGATCGGTTGGTTCTAGCACTCCCTGAGCTATTAATTTATCAAGCTGCTCATCAATCTTTGGTTTAAGGGCAAATGGAACTTGACGAGGCTTAAGGCAGATTGGAGCTATTTCGGAATTGAGGTTAAATGATATCGGGGTCCCCTTGTACTCGCCTAATTTTTCTGCAAAGACGTCCTGGAATTCGTGGACGAGGTCTTCTTCCCAATCGCTGCTGTAGTTTCGGTGAATGCCGGCTACTTCAATTCCAAGTGGAGTGAACCATTGGAGGCCTCACAAACTAGGCCGATCCTTGTCGATTATAGTCAGGGGTAGAAATGCTGTATGGTTCTTAAACGATACCCGTACTTGGCTGGATCCAACAACCGGGATTCGATTTCCTTGATAGTCCTTAAGTATGAGCCTTTGGAACCAGAGGTCTTGCCTACGGACAGTGGGAATGAGCTGCTTGAGGCTCTTCCAGGAAACCATCGAGAGGGACAATCCTGAATCGATTTCCATCAGGCAGGGCTGGTTTTTGATGGCTACTTTCACTCGGATCTTTTTGGCGTCCAGAGATGAGGCGTGACCGATCGTGATTGTTTGGTGAGCCTCTTCTCGCTTCGTTGGGTGATTTAGGGTTTTGTTTCTGTAGGAGTGGTTGTTCCATTGGTGATTCACAGGTTCTCGCATCACAGGATGACTTCTCGTCGGTTGGCGGTAGTTAGCCCCCCTTGAGGGCTGGCTGGGTCCTGGCTTGCTTCTACAGACCTGACCTATATGGCCTCTTTTCCCGCACACATGGCAGAGCGCGTCGAGGAATTTGCATTCAGACCAGGGGTGGCGTGCTCCACACCCGGCACATTGGTACTGTGATTTCTGGCGTTGGTCCCATTCGGACCAAAGTCGATGGACCTCTTCCTCGTCACTTTCTGATGACGAGTCGAGGTCCTCATGGTGGGCCATCTCTAGCTGTCCCTCTGACTGAGGTGAAATGTCGCAGGCTCGTTGGATAACCGGTGCATGTGTGCGGCGCATTTGGGCAGCTGACTTCCTGGTTGCTTCTGCTGCAGTAGCTTCAGCTATGGCGTCTTTAAGGTTAATGTCACCCTTTGCCATTAATTTACTCTGAGTGCCTGGTGCATTTAATCCCAGAACGATTCGGTCTCTTAGGGCTTCTTCTAAGTCGGTAAACTCGCATAGGCCTCCCAGATTCCGGAGATCCGCGATGAAATCAGCAGCGCTTTCGCCCTTCCACTGACTTCTTTGATAGAATTCATGCCTTCTCATGAGCATTGGCATGGTCGGTGCGTAGTGAGCCCTTAGCAGTGGTTCGAGGACATCCCAGTCCAAAGACTTTACTTCTGCCAGTTTTGCTAATGCCTTGGCCATCTTGAATACGGTTGGACCACAATGAGTTAAGAATACCGCTTGTTTCTTTCCGGTAGTGGCATCCTTTAAATTGTTGGTTTCCAGAAACATCTGGAAGCGATCCATATATGAGTCCCAGTCTTCTTGTGCTGGGTCGAATGGAGCGGGTGGTATGACGCTGCTGGACATGGTTCCGCCATTGGTGCATTCAGCCACGTGCTCGGTTATGGTTCTTTGTCGTTCAGTAGGCTCTGATGTCTCCACATCCCACCTTCGTCGCCAGTGTTAAGTTCTGAGCATGGGTGCAAGGATGGAGACAAGCCAGTGAAACAGTGAACTTCAACTCTTTATTTACATGTGAAACAGCTCAGCTCAATGGCCACGATGGGCCCCTTTATATAGGCAACTCTTTACTTATTTAACCAATGAAAACACAGGGAGCTCTAGCTCCATTAACCAATGGGAGAGGCTCGTTAATAGCCAATCAGATTCTCCTAAACGAACCAATCCGATGTCGCTATTATCGGCCAATCAAAAGTGCAGGGCCAGAACCCTGCACTTTACTTCAAGCTCTTAATGATCTTTATTAAGCATTTATTGATTCACAACAGAAAGCATATTGTCTTTCCCTTGCATGATCATTGCTGATCTCAATAGATAGACACAGACACACAGAGAGACAGAGACAAAGAGAAAGAGAGAGAATCTGATCATTTGAAGAAAAAAAATTTTTTTCAACTCACTGTTGACTGTTGGCTTTAGTTAAAGCAAGGCAAGCAGACTTTCAAATGAAATCTATCCCATCCTTCTCCATGTCTATCAAAAAATCCACAGGTTTTGTTGTGCTTTCTAAGAAACCTGTGTCAATGGTAAGTGGGAACATTTCTGGTGAGACTTTGAAATTAGTCACTAAGTCCCAATCTTTAGTATATTTTGGGATATCAATCTCTTTGTAACGAAGATCAATACATCAATTCAGCAAATGTTGCAAATGATATATTACATATAGTTTATTTTTTATGATACTTGAATTTAAGGAAAAATGTGTTGGTTATTTACAGAATATGGTTTCAAATGTTTTATTTTAGAATTATAAGTCTAGCATGACTACCAAAGGAAGTGCTGCAAACTCAATATTTAAAATGTTTTTTTTAATAAGTGTTTTTTGTGGGGGAGGGGGGTTTGTACATGAAAATGCTGAAAATGCTTTCAGCTGAAATTGTTAATGCGGTGGTTTTTCCAGTGGAAATTCCCCAGTGATAATGTTGATCCAATAAATAGATTTAAAATGTGCTGTCAAAATATCCTCATAAACTGGATTGTTCGGTTGCTTCTTTGCAGATATTTGATTTAATAAATCCAAGTGCAAAGAGTATAAAAGGTCATGGAATATCTACTAAATTTACTTTTCTATTTGCTTTAGGTGGTTGCTCATTGTTTAGAGTTGGGTGCAGCATCTGCCAGATACATTAATGGCAGTATGGAAGATATGAAATTTGCTCAAGCAGTGGTGAAGAAAGCAGAGGAAGTATGGGGTATGTTGACCTTATTAGAACATGAGATAGTTCCAGCTTCCTATTTCTAACTAACTAGATGCTTCCAGAAGCACAGAACTATGGATTAGAATGTGAAGACGGTGGCCTTATGTAATGTATATTTAGTGGTTCAGAGATTCATCATATAATCATCATGGTTAATAATTATTGATTGAGCTATCCTCCTTCCCTTTGTCTTTTCAGTGCTCCTTCGAGGTCCACAACCCAGGTACATTCCAGCTAAGTGAAGCATCAGTATGCTAGCTAGAAATAAAAATGAACATGATTAAATCCAAAACATAGGTATATGTCCAATTAACAGATGAAGTTAAGTCTATTCCAAGTTGTAAAATAGAATCCTTTTTAATGGTGACCATAAGGATGAAATCAATTTGGACAGGCTTTCAAGACTGATGGCATCACTTTTAGGTGGGTCAGTGAAGAAGCTGGCATAGCCAAGATTCCAGGAATTTCTTTATTGTATTAGAATAGAGTAACAGAATCTTGAAAGTTTGCTTCTCTGATCCAAACAAAATCAAAGCAGATTTATTTTGAGTTTCCTTCTCACACTTCTCTCTTTTTCAGGAGTGTGTAATCTTTTCAGCGATTCCCAATCCCCTTTAATGGCTTGTTCAATCTTTCCTTATTTCAAGGTTAGAGCTACATTCCTTCACTGCCCAGCATATTGTACAGCTATATAACAGCTAAACAACAGTGCACTGTTGTTTTCAGATGCAGCTCTGCACTTTTTATCAGAAATGTGGCTTAAGTTCTTCTGCTCTTAATTCTTCCTGGCCCATGGGTTTGGGGAGTGGTGTGTGTGTCCTCCTGTTCTCTTTCTACCACTATCTCAGAAGCAGGACAACATCTTTCTTTCAAAGATGCTAGGATCTTTGTCTTCTGTTCCTCATCTTCTCAACATTAAAAGGTATCAGTAGACTCACATTATTTTATTTAAGCACTTGGAACAATGCAGCTTTGTCTTGGGAATTCTATAAATTAATAATGTGTGTTATTAGAGTGGTGTGTCAGCCTAGCAGTGAAGATGCTTGCTTCCCACTCAAAAGATTGAGAGTTCAATCCTAGGTAGAGACAGATGTCTTTCTCACAGAGTGCAAAGAGAAAATATCTAATGCAAACTCTGCATAGGTGCCAGGAAGGGCAAACAACCAGTTCCATTCAGTGGCTCTGACTCTATTCTGAATTAAGAGATTACAGGGTTGTAAAAAGAAAAAAAGCATGTGTCTTAATAAGTAAGTACTACCCTTTATCTGCCCTTAAATGGATTTGAATATCAGATTTTAGTATAATGCTAGAAATGATGGGGAGCTTTATTTCCCTAAAATATCTTACTTTACCAATCCCAGAAGTAAAAAGTTACACATATTTATTTACAGCATGCATGCTTAAGTTGCAGTTTATTTTTGCACCTTAACTAATTTTAAATCTGTTCTCGATTATACACCTTACTATAAGAATGGAAAATAAAATAATTGACCAATTATTACTAGACTTTTATTGATCACAAACCTTTATAGATCATGTAATTTCTTGAAGCTTTGGATCTTCCAGATGGAAAGATATTTAAGAGATAAGCATGGAATATTTTTTCTTAAAAATTAATTGCACTTAAGGCAAATTTTTACTTTCTAGTTTTCTAGGTTTGCTAAATTTACATTTCATTTTAGTTATTATATTAAAATATAACATTATATAAAAATATAAACATTTGCTTTTGATTCTCAGTAAAGCTTGAAACAAGACTTTCGATCGTCCTGGCACTAAATAAACTCAAGTGCCCTCAGTTGCTAAAATGTACAATTAATTTAACAGAAGCTTTTGTTAATTGGTAACTCCTGCTTTGGCTGACAGACTCACCTGAACCTTATCTGAATCTCAAATTAATTTATTTGTCCTTGTCTTTGCCCCCATTACAGCTTTCCCTTTTTCAATTATACAAAATTCATAAATTAACACCTCATCTTGAGCATTGTTGAATTCTAGTACATTATCATTACCATAAGATAGAATATTTTAGAAATAAAGAGAATCTACATTTAGCGCAATAACAATCTTGGAGATCATTCTCAAAAATAGAAAATAAAAAACATCTGCCACTGTTTTTCTGTACTCCCATGGACTAAATGTGTGGACTAAATAGTATTCTATTAATGTTATACTGGGACTCCTACTATGTTACAAGGAAACTTGAACAAATATTGAGAAGTCCTTGTTCATACTAAATCTGAGAAAACAATCCTCCAAATTTATTCTCAGCCCTAATCTTTCACAGCATCCTAGAAGGAAAATGTTTTGCTTTCCCCTCTACTACTTGAGTATTTTATATTCACTAGTGACCCTTAGGTGAGTTTCAAATGTTGTTAGCAGATGGTTAAAATGATTTGCTCTAATGAGGGTAATCAATCTGCAAATGAACCATTCACTTATTGATTTATTTCCATTCTAATAGGATCTCTCAACTATTTGTGTGGTTCATGTATTATTTTGGGCACCAGGGACTGGTTCCATGGAGAAAAGGTTTTCCTTAGACCAAAGGGGCATGGTTTTGCATGTTGTCTGCATCCCATGAATGGGGCTTCCCTTGTTTGTACAGCCCAGTTGCTGGCATGCAGCAGACCAATGCTGGTCCATGGACTGCGGGGGTGGTGGTGTCTGTTTTATCCCTTTTGTGTTTTGTATAGAATATGCTCAAGAACTGCTTTATAAATGAGTATCACAATGCATTTAAAATTATCAAATAAGTAATCTAATTGCACAAAAGTATGAGGAATTAACTGGGACTTTGTCCTGAAATCTTCTAAGTCAACATAAAGTAAGGACAGCTCAAAGAATGTAGTTACCCAATACTGCAGCCAAAATATTTGATCACATTGACATTTTGCCTTCATCTACTAAACTAGAATAACCTTTTTTTTTATAGGAAGTCTAGATATGCTGATTCTGAATCATATTGGCAACTCCTACTTCCATTATTTCAATAGGGACATTGAACATGTGCAAAAACTTCTGAACATCAATTTCCTAAGCTATGTAACGATGTCAGTTTCAGCTCTTCCCATGCTTAAGAATAGTGGAGGAAACATAGTAGTTGTTTCATCTTTGGCAGGTGAGCATTAATTCACAGTGTACAGCAATTTCGGAATCTTAAAGCTTTTACAAATATTATTGATTTTCCTGTTATCAGAATTATGATTTAACTGTTACACTCATATGACTTCAAGTTTAATTGACTACATCTTATGTGTACTCTCTCTTCCTTTTCTAATATGCATAATTATCCTGTGGGGTGATCAAATCACAATTGCATTTTTGCAGTTTAGGTATTTCATATTAGAGGAAGAAATGATTTCTGAAGCTTCTACAGGCTTGTTCTTTGAAGCATAATAAGGGTTAGATTTTTTAAAAAAATATGCATAATTATCCTGTGGGGTGATCAAATCACAAATGCATTTTTGCAGTTTAGGTATTTCATATTAGAGGAAGAAATGATTTCTGAAGCTTCTACAGGCTTGTTCTTTGAAGCATAATAAGGGTTAGATTTTTTTTTTCACAAAGACTCTGGCATATATTGTTTGTTGGCAGATGCATACTTAAGTATCCTGTGTTCAATAAAGTTTGTAGACTTTTTATTAGTCTTTTCCCTCTGTTTTTGATACATATCTATCATAAATGTTTCACTTTTTGAAAGTATGTCTAGTACATAAAATCAGAATAATCCAGGTTACTGAGGGTTACTTCATGATCATCAAGGGCTTTTAAAAATGAACATTTTTTTAAAAAGTTCATGCTAGAACTAGTTGAGCTCCATAATGGAAAGCAAAGAAAGGCAAGTTTTCTTTGCATCTCAGTTCAAAGTATTTAAAAAAACAATCTCTCAAGGAAGGTAGGCTTCTGTCACTGAGTTTGGGGCATGGTTAGGATAAGGAATCAAAAGTGAGTTTTAATTAAAGATAAACAATACTTTATCTTTTTATTTAAATCGTCTTTCAACATAGAAGGATGAATTTCCTGTTTATTTTGAATAGAATCTAGAATAGAATAGAGAATCAGGGAGGAGAAAAAAATGTATCTCGTACATCTCTAACATTATTATTCATGGCATAGTGTAAATTATATTTATCATTCTAATTGTGGAATTTCTAGGCAAAATTGGCTTCCCAATGACTGTTCCTTATTCTGCAACCAAGTTTGCACTAGAGGGATTTTTCAACTCTTTGAGGCAAGAATTTGTTATGCAGAACATCAATGTTTCCATCACGCTCTGCATCCTTGGACTCATCAACACAGGTACAATTTCCACATCTCATTTTTTTTAAGGTACTGGACTTCTTTGTCAGGCTGATGCTGGCCACGTTTAAACATTTTTTAGAATTCAAAATCATTATGAATTAGCCTTAAAGGACTATTTGATCCCCTATAAACCTGGTTGACACTAGAACTCCCAGTACTCTCCAGCCATCATGAAGAACACAAAATTGACAAATCATCATAGATTGTAAAATCATTAAATATTAGTTCATTTTTTAAAATGTTACCTTAGTTCTCAAATAAGTCACATTAGAAAAGTAGATCATATGTTGGAAGGCCTAATAAATAAGATCTGCCAACCATTAGGAAAAGACCATATAACCTTTCATTTTAATGATGAAGAATCATTTTAGCAAAACAGTTAGCTTTATCAGCCAACTATAATATATCCTCCTTTGCTTTTTCTGGATATTAGAGTCTAGTCTTTCTGTAGCCTGAGACTTTCAGTTATGTTGAATTGAAGAATGTACGCTATCCATCCAATATTTAAGAATATATAATATAAATCCATATTGGTATCTGCAGTACTGAGTGTTAGGAATATAAGTCACCTAACAGTTATTTGGGTTGGAAATATATAAACTAGGATAGACATTTTAATACTATATCTTTAAGAGAATGATAAAACTGTAATTGGGTGTGGTTCCACAAATGACCATAAGATGGAGCCAGAAACCTGGGTTGTTTAGTCTCAGTGAGTTTCTGTTGTCCTTTTCTGGAGAGTGTTGCCTTTCCTGTATTGACTGTTATTCTTGGATTAGATGTAAGTAGGCTACTGAACTGTTTTTGATACTGAACTTTGATATTTGGACTATCCCTGAAGTCCTATTTTTGATAACAACATTTATCAGTCCTTGATTGGTAGTTTATCTTATCTCAGTAATTGGTAAAGGCCAGATATAGCATACTGTGTTAATCAATTAGTTAGATTTAACGCTGAGCTGACTGAAAGGCACTGGCAAGCTGCTAATCATGTGTTAGGATATCTGAAACAAACAATGCATTATGCATTGTATTTGGAGCCTAAAGATGAAATAAGTCTAACTGCATATGCCGATGCAAGTTTTGCTACAGACATAAATACACATAAATCTACACTGGGTACTGTAGTATTATTGGGAAAGGTGTTGATTGGATGGAGGTCTATTAGACAGAAACATCTAAGTTTGTCAACAATGGAGGCTGAATTCTCATGTTTGTCTTTATTATGTACAGATTTAGTTTGTTCTAAGCAACTATTAATTGACATGGGAATTGATATAACAGATTCTATTGTTATTTATGAAGACAACCAATCAGCAGTACAAATGGCTTCAAATATTGCTGTTAAGACAAGAACGAAACATACAGATTTAAGATATTTAAATGTGAGACAATGTGTACAAAGTAAGGTGATTAAGCTGGAATACTGTATGTCAGAAAACAATATAGCAGATCATTTTACAAAGGCCCAAGGCTCTATAAAGCATAAGGCTTGCTGTGAGGATTATGGACTTAGAATGTAAGGTTGTATATATTGTCCGACTGAAAGGGGAGAATGTTAGGAATGTAAGTCACCTAACAGTTATTTGGGTTGGAAATATATAAACTAGGATAGGCATTTTAATACTATTTAAGAGAATGATAAAACTGTAATTGGGTGTAGTTCTGCAAATGGCCATAAGATGGAGCCAGAAATCTGGGTTGTTTAGTCTCAGTGAGTTTCTGTTGTCCTTTCCTGGAGAGTGTTGCAGTTCCTGTATTGACTGTTATTCTTGGATTTGATGTAAGTCTGTTACTGAACTGTTTTTGATACTGGACTTTGATATTTGGATTATCCCTGAACTGAAAACTGACTGCTTTATCTGTGAATGACTTGGACTGCTTATCTTGGACTTTGCTTAAACATTTATCAGAAGTAAAAACCTACATTTACTGTACAGTATATCTGTGTGCTGTGTGTGTTACTCTTCATTACTCTCACTACGTCTCCCTGTATGCGCTCATTTTCCTAACATGGGATTACCTCAACACTGAGGATTATTTCAACCCATTTTGATCTTCCAACATTTTTTTTAAATTAACAAAAAATACATTTATTTCTAATTCATAACTTTCCAGACATATTTATATGTAAGCATTCCCAAACTTTTCTCCCATAGATGCATCTTTTATAAATGTTCCTTTTAAATGATTTTTAGATTTACATAGCTGCTATGTATGTACAGGTAGTCCTTGACTACATTCATTTAATGACTGTTTAAAATTACAGCAGAAGGAGAAAAGTAACTTCTGATCATTTTTCACACTTATGACCGTTGCAGCATCCCTATGATTACATGATCAAAATTCAACTAATAAAATTGGCAACTGATGCATATTTATGACAGTTGCAGTATCTGGAGATCATGTGATCCCCTTTTGCGGGGATCAAAAGTTAATGGGGAAGCAAGACTTACTTAATAGCCATATTGCTAACTTAAAAACTGCAATGATTCGCATAACAATTATGGCAAGAAAGGTATTAAAATCAGGCAAATTCACTTAACAACTGTCTTGCTTAGCAACAGAAATTTTGGGCTCAATTGTGGTCATATGTTGAGGTACCTGTATCAGTTTTAGTAATTGCTACAGAAATCCACACCCTCCCTCCTTCCCTTCTTCCCTTCCTTCTTCCCTTCCTTCCTTGTCTGGTTTTTATTAAAAATAATCCTAAGGATCTAACAACACATATTAACAAGGCATACAACATTATATAATTAAAACCTAGAAATATTCTGTGTGGATATTGAACAAAAAATGACATGAAACTTTGACCAGTGCTTAGACCTGATGGCTATAACTCACACAATCATAGCATGAATAGGTTGGGAACTTCATAAAAGGAATATTTGAATTGAAAATTCTCTCTGTTAGGTTTGCATGTAATGAATCTTCAGTACATTGGGCATTATCAAGGATGGTAATTATTAGACTACTCATACTGTAGACCCTTAAATAACAATGTTTAAATCAGTTCAATGAGTACTGAAAAAAGGACAATTTTTAAGATTATGTTTTCAGATCTTGATTATAAGCAAAACATCTTTCTATCTGAATTATTTTGGTGGCAAAAGATCATTCAGTATAACCCATTGCAGGATAATCCATTGCAGGATACATTTTACTGCATGAAATATATATAGTGTGAAATCATTACTAATTCACAATTAACATTTTATTCTCTCTCACACGTGTGCAAATTTGAATTGACAATTATCTAGCTGAAAATAAAAGTGTGTTTTTCTGCTTCCATCATTTCTAGAATTCTAGAAATCCTGTTCTGAACTTTGAATATCCAACACTTAGATAATATTTGCATTAACTATTGCACAATTCATTAGAGCTTCATAGGACTGCTGTTGCTTGGGCTTGTTTTGCAGGAAGTGGAAGGATACATTAGACATAACCCACTCTTGCAAAATTCATGAGACATTATTTGAAAGAAACAAGGAGTCTCAGTATGGAAAAAATGTATTTTTTTGTATTACCAAAATTATAATTTCTTATCTATTTACTCAAGGTATAATATGTTTGAGAATGGGGGAGGGGGGTTGTGTAAGAACAGTTCAATACAAGATGATTTGTAGTGATCTGATTCCTCAGCCATGAATACTTTCTTTTTTTCTGCTCTTAGAAAATGCCATGAAAGCGGTATCTGGTACATTCACTCTTCCACCTGCACCAAAAGAAGAATGTGCCCTAGAAATCATTAAAGGGGGCATCCTTCGTCAGCGGGAGATTTATTATAAATATCTTTTTACAAAGATCCCCACACTTTTGCGAGACTGGGTTCCAGAACTCATGGATTATTTCTTACGGAAATGTTTTAATGTGGACAATCTAAACCAAGATTAATCACAATCTGTCTGTTCGCTGCCTCTGCATTTTTCTTTTCTGGATATGCGAGTTAGAGTTTTTCAAACTTGGCAACTTTAAGATGTGTGGGAATTGAAGTCCTCAGAACTTAAATTTACCAAGTTTGAAAAACATGAATATAACCTATAGAAGAGAATATTACCAAACTGATCTTGAGATTCACTATGCTGTTATATATAGACCCCAAATCCAGTTCTGTTTCTTGGGATTTAAGACTGTCAATTATTGCAATATAGATATTTATAATCTGGAATAGGACAATTTATGTCAGGGATCCCCAAACTTGGCAACTTTAAGACTTGTGGACTTCAACTTGCAGAATTCCATGTTTGGAGACCTCTGATTTAGGTAAATGTAGTTATCTTAGAAAAACTCAGGTTAATGATAAATATTTTGTGTGCTCTTAAACTGCATCCAGATGGCTGTTTCTCTTAATCTGCATTCAGAACAAAACATGACAATTTCATAAAGCGAACAGTTGGGAGAAAAAAGTTGTAACACCGTGCAGAGTTTCATAGTTTTGCATCAACTCCTTATGTAAATTTCTCACATAAAGAGGAATAAGTGCAAGATACCCTCTGGCTTGGACTGATAGGAGGTACTTGATTGTTAACACATCTGGAATTAAACATTTGGCATAAAAAGTACATTTTTTAAATTTTTCAAAGTTTTAAAATTATTTCAAAGTATCACTTGAAAATGTTTATAGTAATTTTAGTAAAAATACTAATTACAATTGTAATTATAATTAATGCAAACTAAAAAATGAAAAAGAGTAGAAAGTGCAGAAAAAGGAAAAAACAAATAGAAAAGAATGTAAGCAAAGAAAAAAAATATATAAATGTCTTTTAATCTTCATCAAATAAACCAATGTAATATTACTTTTTTTTTACTTCTACTCATCTTAATCTTTAGTCCATTCAAATAATGTAATATTACTTAATTTCTTCATTTTTTTCTTTGTCTTCTTCTCTTTCTTCTCATAAGTACTTCAAAACTTTAACAAACAAAACTTTTGCAAATCTAACATAGGAAAAATATTCAAATTGCTCTGGTTTATTGTTTGTATGTCACTTTTGGTTATTAAAACATTATCCAGGTTTTTTTTGTATGTCCATGTCAATCTTGTTCTATGTCGACGTTGTAGCCTGTCATTTGTAAATCCACTTTCAACTCAGTCTTGTCAGGTAAAACTTGCTCCTCTTCCATAACATTTTTTTTCACAGTCTCTCTATAGAGGCATATATCTCTGTTGACACTATTAATGCTAACTTTTGTTTCCATTTTTCAAAAATATCAAAATGTCCAATGTTAGAATATTTTGCTCCATTTTGTGATTGTATGTCTAGTTATGTGTTCTTGTTTAATTGTGAACTTTAGTTCCCTCTAGTGTCCATTTTATATATGTGGTGTATGTGTGTGTTTAAAATATAACACAAAGACATTTCTCTAATGAGAAGGATTCTTTATAGTTAATTCCAAAATCTTGTTTCAAATTTATTTGGATCGTTGTCCATTTGTAATTTCTTAAAATCAAAGTTTTCTGTTTATTATCTTTTTTTAAGTTCTTAAACTTGTAGTTAAAACTTTCTTTTGCTAAGAATTGAAGGGAAACATATCCAAATTTGTCAGTACAAAGGTTTCCAATAATTGAAAAGCAATTATCAAGCAATTTTTGAAAGCCCTTACATTTAAAGGTTTACATAAAAGATTTATATTAACAATTCTTTTTTAAAAATATTTTGTGCATCCAATATTTACCACTGATGATGATGAAATTTAAAACTAACATATCTGAACAATACCAGTGAGTTGATCTTAATGTAAAATGTAACTTTTGAAACTTAATTGTGTTCTGAACAAAAGATGGAATTAAGAAAAAAATACTTTATAGTTCATTGCTCAAAGGAACCTAATTGTAAATAAGAAAAAATATCTATATCATATGGTTCACCATCACACAACTTTCTTCCATTTGCATTTAGTTATTTGAGATGGCCATTATATTTGCTTTCATTTTGATTTCCTCATATATTTTTTTTATTTGTTTTGTTTCTAATTATTGTCAAGGACAAAAGATCGACAGACCATCAGGATATTGATCCCATACTTTTCAATCTACTAAGTCTATTATGATTATTAAAACATGAGCTCGAGTCCCACTTTAGGCATGAAAGTTGATTGGGTTGTGTGAGGAAGATTGGCATTGAATATATTTGCCACTTTCAGTTATATATAATCAATGTAGCCCTTGAACCAATAGAAGTGATATAGTTTTGCCTGCAATGAATGAAATTCATTGGGTGATGCTGGGAAAGTCACAATCTTTTAGCTTTATCTGGACCACACAATTGCCTTGGTAAAAGTAATACCTGGAGTAGAGAGTGATGTAAGCTTTAACTGGAAATCCTAAGGAAAGGCAGAATAAGTAAACAAAATTAATGGTGAATAATTTGCTGGCATAAATAGCAATATTTAGCATTAGCAATATTTAGCATTAGCAATATTTATTCCAAAACTATAAACATTATTATTCTCTATGCAATACTGCTTGTTGGGGAATATTGGATTAATATCAGTCATTTGAGTTTGTAATAGGATGGGAAATGTAGAAAATAATTTTGCACTAGATAAGCCTTTGGTCTCGTCCATCAGCTTGTACTGCAAACAAATCTGTGTTTTTGAGCAGATACATTTATTTTTTTAAAAAGGAATATTTTAATAAGAGATATCAAGCATTAATGTTGCTGCTACTAGCAAGGTAATTTGAGGTTGAAAGAAAATATCCTGCAGTGAGCCCATTCACCTAAAGGCATGATTCATTTATGACTTAGATAAGGGAATAAAAGGGGAACTTACCAAATTTGCAGATGATACTAAGCTGGCAGGAATAGCTAATACCCAAGAAGATAGGCTCAAGATCCAGATGGATCTTGACAGACTAGAATACTGGCTTGTATCTAACAAAATGAAATTCAATGTAGATAAAAGTAAAGTCCTACACTTAGGCAAGAAAAACCAAAAGTACACATATAGACTAGATGAAACCAGACTCAATAGCAGTAACTGTGAGAGGGATCTTGGAGCTAAATATGAGCCAGCAGTATGCAGCAGCAGCCAAAAAAGCTAATGCAATCTGTTGTATATAGACATTTGCATACTTGTAATATTACGTTCTGATTGGACTACCACTGCCGCCTAGCGATTGGTGGTTAACAATGGTTGCAATAGGTCCGCCAAATGGCGGGAGGTTTAAAATGATGCCATTGGCCGTGAGCCGTGAGCCGTGAGCTGCTGCTATAAAAGAGGCTGCCGCGGCTCGAGTTTAGTTGAAGTTACTGACAGTAAAAAAAGAGCTGAATTCAACTCCGGTCACGAGTCTGTCTTTGTTCCATGACAGAACACTGGCAATGAAGGTGGAATCAAGAGGGAATAGACTGTAAGCACGTGGCAACGAGAACCGAGCAATCGATGAGATGGCTGGCCACCCGCACCGTTCAACCCAGCCAAAGAGGGCTGGGAGTCATATATCGATAGGTTCCTTATGCTCCTGGAGAGTAACGAACTGCAAGGAATCACTGACCAGAGGAAGAGAGCCGTATTCCTAATGCACTGCAGCCCTACTATCTTCAAAATGGCCAAGGCATTGGCCAAACTTCATGATGTTAAACAGATGGCATGGCCAGATTTGAACCGGATGCTGAGAGCCCATTACACACCGATTGTCTCCAACCTCATCTGAAGACACTTTTATAAATGTGATCAATGAGAAGGCGAGAGTATCGGGGATTTTGTAGCAGCCCTAAGGGACATCGGAGAAGCATGAGAATTTCTCAACATGGACAAAGCCATGAGAGACTGCGTGGTCCGTGGATTGAGAGACACTACTTTACAAAGAAAATTACTGAACCGAGCCAACATCACCGTGAACGAGGCTATCGCTGAATCCATCGCAGCTGAAACAGCAAAGAAATCAGCGGCTACAATGTGACAAATGAATACGGCTAACCGAGAAACGCAGAACAGCCCAAGCCAAAGCCAAGAAAAGAAAACAGAAGGTACTCAGAAACACACTACCGCAACCACCCACCATGAAGACATCGATTCCTCACCCAACATTGAGGACAAAGACGAGGAAATACATAGGCTCCAGTCGAAATGAAACCGGCAAGAAAAAAGAGGAAGGAAACCTGAGTTTCAGTGTGCCAGATGCGGAGGAGATCACCTGCGTTCTGAGTGCCGTGTTTTGGACGCCATCTGCAGACACTGCGAAAAACAGCGACACATTGCAAGGATCTGCCAAAACAAAAAGAGCTATAGTCCAAAAAGACGAGGCAGCACCCTCCCCAGAACTAGAGAGAGACAGACCGGGAGTCGTTGGAGCCGAGAAAACAGAAGTAAGTGAATCAACGAAAAAGAAGAAACACACCAAACAATCATCATTGGAAATGCCAGAGCAACTGATGCAAAAAAGTTCGCATAAACGTTAAAGTTCGCATAAACGTTAAAATAGAAGGACAACTATGTGAGATGGAGGTGGACTCCAGCTCATATCTGTCAATGGTATCATGGACCACCATAAAAAATCTGATACCAGACATACAAAGAAAAGAACTCAAAGAGCAGAGCCTGAAGTTAAAAGACTACTAAGGAAACAAGATTCCGGTCGTTAGATTGGGACATTTCAAAATAAATTTCAAAAGACATACTGAGGTCCTTCCATTGACAATCGTCGACCGAGATCACTCCTGCTTGGGTCTGAATGGTTCGCACCCTTGGGGATCGAGGTAACAGGAATCAACAGCGTCACTAAGATGGACGGGGAAGAAAGCCTGATGAAAGAGTTCCAGGACATATTTGACAGGACACAAGGCAAGTACCATGGGACCCCTATATAATTTAGTCTGAACCCGAACATAGCCCCCATCCGGCTAAAGGCCAGAAATGTCCCCTTTGCCTTAAAGCCAAAAATCGATGAGCAGCTGAACAAACTAATTGCACAAGGGGTACTAGAGCCAATCAACCATGCAAGATGGGAAACCCCGACTGTTACCCCCTTGAAACCAGATGGGTCCATGCGCATTTGTGGTGAGTATAAGGCCACCCTAAACCACGCATTGCAGCAGAGCGCATATCCTGTTCCAGTAGTTCAGCACCTATTGCACTCGTTGGGGGGAGGAAAAGTTTTTGCAAAGCTTGATCTCATACAAGCATATCAACAATTGCCAGTTGATCCCGAGACGGCAGAGGCACAGACTATTGTAACACACAGAGGGGCATTCAAATGCAACAGGCTGCAATTTGGTGTCAGCATGGCCCCAGGCGTTTTCCAAAGCCTGATGAAGCACCTCCTACAAGGACTAAAAGGGGTGGTCCCTTATTTTGATTTTGTATTGGTATATGCCAGAAATAAAAAGCAAGTAAAAGACCAGTTGAGGGAAGACTTGCAAAGATTTAGAGAAGCAGGACTCAAAGTCAAAAAAGAAAAATGCCAACTTGTCACAAATCAGGTCAAGTTCCTGGGATACCATATTGATGAAGGAGGGATCCACCCCACTGGGGAAAAAAAGAGCTATAAAAGAAGCACCCAGACCCAAAAATAAAACAGACTTACAGGCATTTTTGGGACTCATTAATTTTTACAATGTCTTTTTTCTGCAGAAGGCAACAATAGTAGAACCACTGCACAGACTACTCGATAAAAAAGCTACCTGGGCCTGGGGCCAACGAGAAGAAGCCACATTCCAGGGAGTTAAAGACTTACTAACGTCTGAATCTGTATTAATCCAATACAGCGACACGTTGCCACTGACTGTCACCTGCGACGCATCACCATTCGGTGTGGGAACCATACTTAGCCACACACTACCCGATGGCAGAGAGGCACCGGTTGCCTTTTACTCCAAAATGCTGTCAAATGCCGAAAGAAACTACAGCCAACTGGATAGAGAAACATTAGCCGCTATATCGGGGGTCAAACGTTTTCATGAATATCTTTATGGTAGGACATTTTCCTTAATTACTGACCAGCTCCTACCACGTCCACTCTATAAATTGAAACATTACCGAACCTGCCTCTCACCGCATCAGACATTGCAAAGGAAACCGCAAAAGACACACTGATGGCCCAAATCCTGAACTGGGTAGAGAGGGGCTGGCCAGAAAACGATAAGAACGAGATCTTGAAACCCTTCAGAACCTGGCAAACTGAGCTGTCAGTTGAAAAAGGATGTATACTGTGAGGGGATAGAGTTGTCGTTCCTAAAAGACTACAGGAAGAAGTCCTGAGCATGTTACATGAAGGACACCCGGGTATCATAAAAATGAAATACATGGCCAGAAGTTTCATCTGGTGGCCAGGGATGGACAAAGACATTGAAACATGGGTGACAACATGCAATAAATGCCAGAAGTCCAGATCTACCCACCCCCCCCAGCACTGGTCCTCGACTGGGAGACACCCAGAGGCCCCTGGTCAAGGATCCATATAGATTTCGCTGAACCCACAAAAGGATATACATTTTTAATCATTGTCGATGCCTACTCAAACTGGTTGGAGATCAGCATCATGAATTCCACGACGACTGAAGCCATCACCAAACAACTAAGAAAACTTTTCACTATGCATGGGTTACAGACTTGTTAGTTTTGGACAATGACCCACAGTTCACAGCCTTAGCTTTTGAACAATTCCTCACAGAACAGGGCATACGACATGCCCTAACAGTGCCAGCTCACCTGGCTTCAAACGGATGGGCGAAACGCATGGTTCGATATATGAAAGAGGCATTAGAAAACTTGACACAGGTGACATTCAAGACAAAATCTGTTAGGGATAACATTGTTTACCCTAACTGGTTTAGGTAAAATAATAAATATGTTATCATGGTTTGTTAGTTAAAGTGTCTGTAACTTTAACTGTAAGAATGTAATTAAGGGAGTGGTTGTAAAAGCACCATAAAAGAAGCAAGGCATGGCAGCTTGCTCTCTCTGGCTTGATGATCCCTAATTACTGGATAGACTGAAGACAGCGTTTTTCCTCTACTGGAATGGGAGAGAGAAAGGACTGTTGATTTTTCAGTGAGAGGACTGATTTATTGTAAGTGAACTGACATTGGATATTCTACACGGACTTTGCTAATTGAATATCCTTGAATGGACTGACTAAAATGATACATGACTAATGGACTGTTATTTTGACTATGCTATAAAACTCTAAATGGAATAAACTATATTTTTGATAACACAAGCGTATCTGTTATTTTTACTGTATGTTAACTAACATACAAACTTATCTCACACATTTATCTGTATGCCTATCTGACTAACGCTGCACATTCTGTTTAGCTAGTCTCCTTAACACTGGTTGGGGAACCCAGGCTTAACACTGGTTATGGGCCCAGAGGCTGCAAAGTCAGTTTAACTAGGATAAAACAGATTTATGTAAAAAGTGAGAGTTTGTGTTGTTACACGTTACAGTAAACAGACAGTTGTGTTTTATTAATTATAGTTTTATATCCATATAAAGAAAACATGGCACAAGTCAATCTACAAAGTTTGTCCCTTATATCCAAGCTGGATGGAACGAACTATGTTTCATGGTCTATGAAATGTAGTCTACTTCTACGAAGAGAAGGTCTGTGGAACATAATTGAAAATCCACCAAATGTAGAGGAATGGGATCCAGAGATTGAGGAAGATAGACAAAAGATAGAAGACTTTAAACAGAAGAATGAACAAGCTCTTTGCATAATAGGACTAACACTATCTGACCAGCAACTTGTTCATATCCGCGGAGAACAAACGGCTGTTGGGTGTTGGCAGAAGCTGAAGAGGATTTATGTTCCAGATAACGTTGGTGCTCACATAAATCTAACACGGAAGCTTTTCAGGATGCATCTCCAAACGAATGATGATATGCTTAGTCATTTGAAAAGCATTTTTCAAGAACTGCACGAGAAAGAACTTATTTTTTCTGAACTACACCAAGTCTACATAATTCTATCTTCACTAGACGAAAGTTATGATAACTACGTCACTTCCCTTGAAATTTTGCCTAAGGAATGCGGTATCTGCCATCCCGCATCTGATGGGCGGCTCATGAAAGGGAGCGAAGGGAAGAGAAACGACAGGAAGCGAAGTTTCCTCTTGATGAGCGCGCCCCGAATGTCTTGGCACACGCTCTTTTATTGTGCTTTTTTACAAGAAAATGATTTAATTAAAAAGCTCAAGTCAAACATGTTAATCTCATCAGGATGTGCATGTTTACAAAGCTGCATACCAGACAGATTATTTACAAAGTGGATAAGCCAATTAACAAACGTCTATCTCCTTGTCTCTTGTACGTGCCTTGCAAAGGTCACTGAAGAGACAGAAGTTAATGATTACACGTGAAAGATACAATGTTGCAAATGCTTGAATGATACATAGTTGCAATGATACATAGTTGCAATCACATGAATGATACATAGTTACAACAAAGGAAAGTTTAACTTTAACTGATATAACTGGCAGATTGATTGAAGAGGCAAGAAGAAGACTTGAAAGAGATCAGTTAAGGAGGGAGCAACCTCAAAAAGAAGACATTGAATCTCCTACTGTATACGCAATTAAAAAGTGTTTTAATTGGGGAGGAAGAGGACATTTGGCAAGATTTTGTAAAAAAAGCAAAGCACCAGAACGCTGGCCAGAATACTAAAAGTAACCAAAATAAAAATAAAAATTTAGAGTTAGCCATGTATATTAATGAAGCTGCAAAAAATAATTTATGGGTGGTTGACAGTGGAGTATCCCACTGTATAACAAATGATAAGAAAAATTTTATTAAAATGTCCTAGAGTACACAGCAGATATCGTTAGCCAATGGCTGGAAACTGAAAGCTAAAGGTCAAGGTATAGCATATTGTTCTTTCATAAAAGAGAATGTAAAAACATTATATGTACCACAACTTAAGTTTAATTTAATTTCAGTTAGAATTTTGGTTAAACTAGGATATGTAGTTACCTTTAGAGGAGATAACTGCATAATTGAAAAAGAAGATAAGAAAATTACTGCATCTTTAAGAGGTGAATTATATGTTTTAAATGATAATGGTTTCGAGGTGGCTGACACGGTTTATGATAATAAGAAACCTCATGATGAATGTATTTACTTGTTACACCGACGGCTAGGGCATTTAAATTTTAAAATGCTTAAGAGAACTGTTCAACTATCTAAAGGAATAAGTTTGAAACCTTGTAATAAGTATTTGCAATGTTTTGCTTGTAATCAAAGCAAAAGCAAGGTCACACCGGCAAATAGAGTTGATGGATTTACAACCAAAGAGCCTTTAGAGGTAGTATTTGCTGATTTAATAGGTCCGAAAAAACCAAGTGTAGGAGGAGCTCGATACATATTAAGTATAATGGACCACTATTCTAGATATGGGTTTTGCTATTTAATGAAGAGCAAAGCTGAAACGTATCTAAATCTATTTAATTGGATTAAATTTGCAGAAAGAAAAACTGAAAATAAATTAGTAACTCTTATAACAGATAATGGTGTGGAATTTACAAATAATAAATTCCAGAATAGAATGTTAGGTATTCAACATAAAAAGTCTGCACCATATAGGCCACAACATAATGCCTTTATAGAGAGACGAGGCCAAACACTACAATCAATGGCACGTACTATGTTGTCTGATTCAGAATTATCTGACAATTTATGGGGAGAAGCAATAATGTGTGGTAATCATATATTAAATAATGTTAATTCAACAACAGATGAATTACCATTCACACTGTGGCATGGTACAAAACCTGATTTAAGTTACATGCACACATTTGGAGCACCAGCATGGGTGCATATCCCTACACAACTCAGACACAAAGGACAGCATAGAGCTAAAAGATTATTTTTTGTAGGATATGAATCTAATCACAGATCTTATAGATTCTGGGAACCAGGTACATCTAGAGTTTACACCAGTGCTAGTGCTAAATTCCTAGAACATGTAGGATGGAATAGATTAGAGCAAGATTTAAATAACGAAGTAATTATTGAACCCTACAAAAGGCAAAAAGATCAGACTAGTTATAAGAAGAGTCCAATAAAAGAAGAAGTCCACGAAGAGCAAATAGGACCAGAACAAGAGGAAACAATTGATCAGGAAGAGTTAGATAATCAAGAACAGTGAATAAATGAAAGTCCACCTGTAAGTCCTGTAATACCTAGACGTACTACACGTGTAACTAGACCACCTGATAGGTATCAAGCAAGTATAGTTTGCCAAGTAACTAAAGTTCCAACTAGTGTAGATGAACTTAGGATGTATCCTGCTAAGGATCAGGAGAATTGGCAAAAGGCAATGGAAAAAGAACTAAATTCATTAAAGGTAATGAAAGTATATGAAGATGCTAAATTACCTTCAGGAGAAAAATCCATTGGGTGCAAATGGATATTTAAAGTAAAAACTGGAAATGATGGGACTGTTTCCCATAAAGCTAGGTTGGTAGCTCAAGGATTTAATCAAACTGCATCTGATTACGATGAAGTTTTCGCACCAAGTCTTAAAGCAACATCTTTGCGAGCAGCTTTAGTGTGGGCAGCTAAGAAAAACTATGTCATTAACCATTTAGATGTAGAAACTGCTTATCTGCATGCACCATTGCAGCACACTATATATTTGAAAAAGCCAGTTATTATAAAAGACAATAAAGTAAATAGTAATGATTGTTGGAAACTCAAAAAGAGTCTTTATGGGTTGAAACAATCTGGCTTTGAGTGGAACCAATATATTGTGAAAGAATTAAACAATATAGGATTTAAATCTGGTTTAGCAGATCCATGTGTGTTTAAAAGAGAAAATAATGGAACGGTGTCATTATTGTTATTATTTACAGATGATATTGCTTTGATAACTAAGACTAATTATGAAGCTAATGAGATTATATCATTATTAGCTAAAAAGATAAAATTAAAGCATTTAGGTGAAATTAAAAAGTATCTAGGATTGACAATTAACAAAACAAAAAATGGTTTTAAGATATCTCAAGAAGATAAAATTTGCCAATTAATTAAAACGTATAAAATGGAACTTTGTAAACCGGCAAAGACTCCAATGAGTCAGGAGGTTTGCCAAACTGATGATCAAAGTCCCAAATTTGATAAGTCTATATATCAATCTTTGATTGGTAGCTTATCATATATAAACAATTGGTCAAGGCCAGATATAGCTTATAGTGTTAATCAGCTGGCACGTTTTAATTCAGATCCACATCAATGTCATTGGCAATCATTAAAAAGAATTTTAAGATATCTTAAAGGAACAATGAACCATGCATTGTATATAGAACCAAAGGGTGATTTGAGTCTTAGTGCCTATGCAGATGCAAGTTTTGCAACTGATATAAACACTAGAAAATGAACATCTGGGATGGCTATATTATTTGGTAAGACACTAATGGGGCGGAGGTCAATCAAACAACAGCATATCAGCTTGTCCACGATGGAGGCGGAATTTTCATGTTTGTCATTAATATGCACTGACTTAATTTTGTACAAACCGTTATTATTAGACATGGGTATAACTGTTAAAGATTCCATTATTGTGTACGAGGACAACCAGGCAGCCATAAAGTTAGCTACTAATATTGCTGTAAAAACTAGATCAAAACATACTGATTTAAGATACTTAAATGTTAGGGAATCTGTAAAGAATGGGCTAATTAAATTGGAATACTGCATGATGGAAGAAAACATTGCAGACCAATTTACAAAAGCTCAAGGAGTAATTAAGTTTAAAGAGAGTTGTAACAAATATGATTTAAAGATGTAAATAGTTATAGTATTATTATTATTACCTAAAAGGGGAGAATGTTAGGGATAACATTGTTTACCCTAACTGGTTTAGGTAAAATAATAAATATGTTATCATGGTTTGTTAGTTAAAGTGTCTGTAACTTTAACTGTAAGAATGTAACTAAGGGAGTGGTTGTAAAAGCACCATAAAAGAAGCAAGGCACGGCAGCTTGCTCTCTCTGGCTTGATGATTCCTAATTACTGGATAGACTGAAGACTGCGTTTTTCCTCTACTGGAACGGGAGAGAGAAAGGACTATTGATTTATCAACGGTGAGAGGACTGATTTATTGTAAGTGAACTGACATTGGATATTCTACACAGACTTTGTTAATTGAATATCTTTGAATGGACTGACTAAAACGATACATGACTAATGGACTGTTATTTTGACTATGCTATAAAACTCTAAATGGAATAAACTATATTTTTGATAACACAAGCATATCTGTTATTTTTACTATATGTTGACTAACATACAAACTTATCTCACACATTTATCTGTATGCCTATCTGACTAACGCTGCACATTCTGTTTAGCTTGTCTCCTTAACACTGGTTGGGGAACCCAGGCTTAACACTATCAATAAAATGCTCACAATCCAACTTATAACACCGAGCACATCAACTAACAAGAGTCCAGCTGAACTTTTAATGGGCAGAAAATTGCGGACAGATTTGGATAGATTGCACCCTACCTACAACCCTGAAAAGCCACCAGACTCCTCCAGTAAGTACTGCACATTTATATCGGGCGACCTGGTATATGCAAAAAATCTTACTGGGGACCCATTGTGGCTGCCGGCCACAATAACGCAAATAACAGGGCCCCGGTCATAGCGACTAGAAACGGCGGACGGCAGAACCTGGAAGAGACACATAGACCAACTATGGTCTCGAACTCTAGAATGAATCACCGACACACCCCGAAGCATAGAACATGCCCACACACAAAATCCAATAGGTAATAATAAAACCAGAGAGGGGGAACCCTCAAACGATAAAGAGACAGAAGACCCTCCACTAACACAACAAAAAATGAATCATCAGCCAGTACCAGAAAGCCCCAAAAATAAAAACTACTTACCTGCAGGCGAGTTTGGAAGAAAGGAGCTGGAAGCCACCCATGGAAGAAGCAGCTGAGCTGACTCAACCTGCCTGGGTAAGTCAGGAGGAAGCAGCAAAGCCGACTCAACCAGCCCGAAGAGACCAGGCAGGAGCAGCATGGCTGAGTCACCCTTCCAGGAGGTTCCAAGGAGAAAGACAGGAGAGACAGTGATCCCGTCTAACCGACTAAAGACAACACCAAGACTGAACTGCGCAGGTCAAGTAGGAACCATAAAAGCCTCGCCAACTTACGTGACTATGTAACGTAGAGTTGGACCGAACCAAGAGGTGAGGGGTGTTGTATATAGACATTTGCATACTTGTAATACTACGTTCTGATTGGACTACCACTGCCGCCTAGCGATTGGTGGTTAACAACTGTTGCGATTGGTCCGCCAAACGGCGGGAGGTTTAAAATGATGCCATCGGCTGCGAGCCGCGAGCAGCCGCTATAAAAGAGGCTGCTGCGGCTCGAGTTTAGTTGAAGTTACTGACAGTTAATAAAGAGCTGAATTCAACTCCGGTCTCGAGTCTGTCTTTGTTCCACGACAAAACACAATCCTAAGTTGTATTAACAGAAGGATACAATTAAGATCAAGGGAAGTACTAATACCACTCTATAAAGCCTTGGTAAGTCCACAGTTAGATTACTGCATCCAGTTTTGTTCACCACATTATAAAAAAGATGTTGGGACTCTAGAAAAAGTACAGAGAAGAGCATCCAGGATGATTAGGGGACTGGAGGCTAAAACATACAATGAAATAATAAATAAAACAATAATAAAACATACAATTGCAGGAACTGGGCTTGGCTAGTCTAGTAAAGAGAAGGACATGATAAAGAGAAGGACATGATAGCTGTCTTCCAACATTTGAGGGGCTGCCACAGGGAGGAAGGGGTCAAGCTATTTTCTAAAGCACCTGTAGGCCAGACAATGAATAATGGATGGAAACAAGGAGAGGTTTAACCTGGAAATAAGGAGAAACTTTCGGACAGTGAGAACAATCAACCAATGGAACAGCTTGCCCTCGGAAGTTGTGGGAGCGCCATCACTTGATACTTTCAAGAAGAGGTTGGACTGCCATTTGTCAGAAATGGTGTAGGGTCTCCCACTTGGGTTGGGGGTTGGACCAGATGACCTACAAGGTCCCTTCCAACTTATTATCTGTTATATGGTTTCTTTGTTATATCATGAGAGACCATCTTTCAGATACTGGATTATAATGAGTTTTATCAAAATAATTTCCAGGAATAAATATCCACATATTTTTCCACAACCATTTCCTGTAAGAAATAATATAGAATAAAGGAAGTTAGGCAGTTTTTTTAAAAGGAAAAGAAATACAATTTATGTACCCTAACAAATGAATATACTTCACTCATGTTCCATTAGACAGGATATATTCTGTCAATTTAAATTGTTTTCGCTCACAATGATTTTAGACTAGTGTGATTTCATGTGCTAGCCACAGCTTCTTGCAAGTAAGGGCAAGCTCAAGGTGCTAGGCTGATAACTGCAGCAAAGAGTTGTTGCTGTAATTCAGATGTGAGCTGCAAAAATGTGGATAGCCAGGAGATGGCAGTGAAGAATTATGATCACTGGATTGTCTAGATTTTGGCAGTTCAGATGTGGATATGTTACCCAATGTTGAAAGAAATGTAGGTGTGTTTGCAAAAAAAAAAAAAAGGCAAATTACTACAAAACTGCTTATAGAAAGCTAGACTTCCTTAGCGTATCAGAGTAAGGCAGAATGAGGGAGGGAGGGAGGAGAGAAAGAGAGAGATTTAACTAAACTCAGAGCATTACCAGTTCTTTGAAAAAGGAACAGTGAATTGTTGTCGTTTACAGCAAGTTAACAGTTGATAACTAAGCCAATGCTTTGGATCTTGATGAACTTCAATCAGGTCTACCACTGAGAAGCAAAGGTAAGGACTGCTCTTTAGTAATGACCTCAGTTTTAATTTCTAAGTGAAGAGAGAACAAGCACATTTGTTCTAAAACAGATCAGCATTCTGACATTCCCTTGCAACAATGCCTGTATGGAAAAGATAAAGGACATTTGTGTTCATCAGAGAAAAACATATTGGTCTAGAAAGGAAGGAACCCAATAATCTGATAATTAAACCTCAAAAGTATACTCAGGTCAGTGAGTTAAGTAACTCCTCTTCGTCGTTCAGAATTATTTAAAGGAAGTGCTTTTCAATTAGCTGCACCATAATAAAGATATTGAAAGTCATGGCATCTGAACAAGGTAAGCTTATTGAGTGCTCTGAGAAGAGTGCCAGTTAATTCACTTCTGTTCTATCTTGGGGTACCAAGTCATTCAAATGTCAGATACACACATAAAATACTTAAAAACTCATCTTTAAATTTCCCTCAACTATAGACTCTGCAGATTAATTTTGAATAGACAAATCAATTTTTTATTATTACAAATGCTATAGATAAATGGTAGACAGTTCTCCATTTTAGCCTAAAATGTAATGCAAAACTGCATTTCCAGCAAAATGGGGGGACGGACAGTGGGAATCAAACAGTGATGGCAATTTTTTTTTTTTTACAAGAACAAAATCCCTAGGGGACATGGCCTGGTGAAAGATGCATTCCATTATATTTTCCATCTTAGAACAATTCCATGGCTATTTAAGTCCCAGAATGCTATCTGCAAAGCTATTGTGATTTATTTAATCTTCAATTTCTACCTATAGACTGGAACAAAATATAGAACCCATCCGATCAGAATATATATCCCTTTGTCATATTTTGGATGATCTAATAAAAGTATTTCCTGCTGTATATTTTATATTTCTAATTTCCAGTGTGATTGTCTATTATTTTTGGTAACTCATTCAGTAACACGATTGGAAGAGAGATAGAACATTTTATGGTGGCAAAGTATCAAGTCTAGTGATAGCTTTTCCAACTAACCAATTTTATTAAAAGCTATAAGTTTTTCTTTAATTGTCTTGCATTTAAATTTCTTAGTCATAAAAGGTGTGATTAGATTTCTTCAGATTCAGTTTCATGGTCTAACAAGAGTTTCTTGGGTGTATATATTAGTATATCCCATTTATATAAAACACAGAATCATTCAATATCAGGATGGGGAAAATTAATAAATCAAATACAATATAGTATTGAAACCTAGAAGTAAATTTCTTAACTAATTTCTGCCCCTAACTGCTTCCTTAGTAATATGAAATAGAAAATGAATTCCTACAGGAATAAGATGACACACATCAAACAACTATAATAGTTCTAAGCAATTACATTTTAGCTGAATATAAATATCTTATTTAATGGTTTATCCAAACATCAGGATGAAAAAGTATGCTTTCCAATAAATTGGAGGTAGTTTAAAAATAAAAAAGGTACTATCTAGAAATCAATTTAAAATATTTTTTACAGAAATATAATGAGAAAAAAATAATGCATCTTGGGGTCACAAGTTGCTTTCCCTTGCACTAAAAATATTGTTTAGTATAGCAAGGAATTAGGTACAGTATATTAGTTATGAGTAAAATAAAGAATTGCAACTAATTTTTTCTACAGCTTATAAATAAATCAAACTAAAGATAATTGTGAAAGATAAGTCCTAATCAAATACGGGAAATGAAGGGAAAAACATATGCTTCTGTGTATGTTTCTGTGCTAAATGTTTCCTTTTCTGACAGTTTTAGCACAAAACAGAAGCATGTTTTTTTGACAAGCACTGTTTGTCGAATTTTTTATTGCTCACATGCTATCCTCTTATTCTTTTGGAATCACATTTAACATCATCTTTTTGCAGATATGGGAACTGATATCATGTTTCTTTTTTAGGTATCCATACTCAACTTCATATATAGAAAACTCAAAATTAGGGAATGGAGCAAAAGGGAAACAGGAATTTATACTGGTCTTTTAATGGTTTCAGCCTCAATACATTTCATGCATGTCATGGGATATATAATAAGAGGCAAGAGTCCTATAAGTCAAGATAGAAGAATTGAAGATAGATAGATTAGATCGATGATAGATAGATAGATAGATAGATAGATAGATAGATAGATAGATAGATAGATAATAGAAAGATAGACAAATAGGCAGTAGATAGATAATAGATAGAAAGACACATATACTGATGGAAACAAATAAGATAGGAAGAGTGATGAAAAATATGGGAGGAATTCAAGTGCAAGAAGATAAAATAATCTAAACAAAGCAAGGGGATTGCAAAATAAAATTGTAAGAATTAGGGACCTGGTGTGAGGAAAGACAACAGAAAACTACACTGTATTTAGTCTTACAGTTTTTGCAGGGGATATGTGTTTGCAACTGATAAATCCTTCGGGACATATACCTCACAGTTTCTTATATCTTTAAAAATATTTCAATTAAAAATATGCACTAATCACACACACACACAAAAAAATGGCTTACTCTAAAGTTAGAGGTGAAAGGCCTCTAGCTTGTAGGCCGGATGCAGATGTACAATATTGTAAATAGCTTTATTCGGTTGGTGGCTGCTGATGTGAAATGAAGGAGAGCAGAGGAGTAAGTGGTTTTCCTGCTCTGCGGGACTGACAGGAAGTTCTTGCTTCTTATTCAAAGTGGAATTTATATTCAAAGTGGGCAATAATTCAGCTCTGCTCTATAGATACAGTACTGAAGAAGATGGAAACAGAGTCCCACATTTGTAGAATGGGTTGTACCATTTCAGAGTGTGAAATGGTGTCACAACATTGATTCTTCCCCATATTGAGAAACCTCAAGCAATAAGGGCAGGGAAAGGTAGAACATAACTGGAAATATTACAGCAAAGGGAGTTGTGGCAATTGATCTGCGGAAATGAACTTTGTGCAAGAGTCTAAGAAGCTGCCCAGAACCCAACCTACTTGGTCTGAAATCAAGGCAGAAATTATCAATCCAGAATGTAGAGGCCTCAGGACAATGCCTAGCTAGACATGGTACAGTGGTTTTGAGATGACCTCTGCCAGCTTCTTTAAAACTCTGGCATGTAATCCATCAGGCCCCGGTGATTTGTTTTCATCAAGATCAGACAGGTGTTCTCTTACTATTTTTTTGCTTATTTTAACTTTTATTTCTGGTCTGTCTTTTAAAGTTACGTTTTTGGTAGGTTGAACTATAGTTTCTTTTTGTGTGAAGACGGATGCAAAGAATGAGTTAAGCAGTTCTGCTTTCTCTGTTGCCTGTTACTTCCTTGCCATCTTCTCTCTTTAGTGGACCGACTGTTTCCTTGATTTTTTTCTTGTTATTTATATTTTGGAAGAATTTTTTTTTTATTATCTTTGACTTTTGTTGCAAGTCTTTGTTCATTCTGAGCCTTTGCTATCCTGACTTTGTCTTTTCAGATTCTGGCTATCTGCTGATATTCTGCCTTAGATGTATGTCCTTCTTTCCATTTTTTGTACTTGTCCTTTTTTTCTTTACTCACTCAATTGATTTTTGAAGAGGTAACAAAAATCATTTGTTCGTTCCTTTTCTGATCTCACCCATAAGTATGCAATGTCTGCTGACTGTACACTAAAGGGTAGGCAAAAAGTGAAAAGGATCTAAGAAAACAAGGTAATTCAGAAGTTGATGGAATTGTGTGTTGTGTTCTTTTTTTAGATGTAAATTTTAAATGCAGAAATAATTTAACATGCATGGCTAAATATCTGCCAAAAAAAGAAAAGAAAAAAAAATCAGAGAGTTAAGTTGAAGGTGACCAGAATATCCAATATCCACTGTAACAAAAATCTAAATAAGAGAATGGTAAAATCTGTAGTTTCTAAACTGGCCCTGCCAATTGATGGAGTAAAACTTCTAGAATATGTAGAAGCAAACAAAGTAATAACCAAAAGCTAGCATGGGTTTGTTAAAAGCAGATCATACCACACTAATCTTATTGCATTCTTTGACAAAGTGACAAATTAGTGGACCAGAGGAATGCTGTTGATATGATCTACTTGGACTTCAGTAAGGCATTTGATAAAATAGACCATAATTTACTACTAGTTAAAGTAGAAAAAATGTGGGTAGACAGCATCACCACCATATGGATTCGTAATTGGCTGATCAACTGCACTCAATGTGTAGTCCTCAGTGGAACTGCATCTACATGGAGGGAAGTATGCAGTGGAGTATCCCAAGGCTCTGTTTTAGGCCCAGTATTTTTCAACATCTTCATCAATGATTTGGACAAGGGGACAGATGGGGAACTCATCAAATTTGCAGATGACACCAAGCTGGCAGGAATAGCCACACTCCAGAAGATAGGCTTAAGATACAGAAGGATCTTGACAGACTTGAACATTGGGTGCTATCTAACAATATGAAATTCAATGGTAAAAGAAGTAAGGTTCTATATTTAGGCAAGAAAAATCAAATGCACAGGTACAGCATATGTGGTACCTTGCTCAATAGTAGTAACTGTGAGAGGGATCAACCCTTTAAATATGAGCCATCAGTGTGCAGCAGCTGCCAAAAAAGCTAACACAGTTCTAGACTGCATAAACAGAGGGATAGAATCAAGATAACATGAAGTGTTAATATCACTTTATAATGCCTTGGAGAGGCACTTGGAATGCTGCATTCTGTTTTGGTCTCCATGATATAAAAAAAGATGTTGAGACTCTTGAAAGAGTGCAGAGAAGAGCAACAAAGATGATAAGGGCACTGGAGGCTAAAACATATGAAGAACAGTTGCAGGAACTGGATATGTCAGGTTTAATGAAAAGAAGGACTAAGGGAGACATGATAGCAGTGTTCCAATATCTCAGGGATTGCCACAAAGAAGAGGGAGTCAAACTATTCTCTAAACCACCTGAGGGCAGGACAAGCAGCAATGGGTGGGAACTAATCAAGGAGAGAAGCAACTTAGAACTAAGGAGAAATTTCTTAACTGTTAGAACAATTAATCAATTAAAAAAACACTGGAAGTTTTAAAAAAGATGTTGGATAACCATTTGTCTGAAGTGGTGTAGTTTCCTGCCTAGGCAGGGGGTTGGACTAGAAGACCTCCAAGGTTCCTTCCAACTTTGTTGTTCTATTCTTCTATTCTATTCTGTACAGCTGCAATTTTGGAATACTTTGTCTTCTAGGAGTTCATAACCTAATGTTATAGCAGTATCTTTAAAGTTGGCTATATTATATTTATTTATTGTAAGTTTTTCAAGCCATCTTATATTTTAAAATATCAGATATTATTTATATTATTTATTAATAAATGAGCAAAAAATTAGGAATCAAACTATGATATAAATTAATCTAATAATATACACTGATCCATATTTTAAAAAAGCAGAGTAGAGTATGCTCAAAACAAATTTGTATTTTGAAACACTTGGACAAAAACATTTTAATCTTATGCCAGCATAATAGCAGAACGGATGCTAATCCAAATTTACATGAGCATTCTAGATATGGAGCTTCACAAGAGAAAAGGCCTTATGCCTGGGTTGTCCTCAACAAGCTTCCCCCTGGAAAAGGAACCCTGAAAAAAATGTTCTCTGAAAAATGGGCAGTTTTTTAGAGAGGGAAGTGTTTACAAATATTTGGTTCCTCAACTGTTGAGGCTTAGGACTTTAACAGAAGTATTTAAATTGAGTTTTGATATCTCACAATAGTAGCACATATCTCAAAGAAATGTACAAAAAAAAACTCCACAGCCTAGATGTCCTGATTGTTTTCTCTTCATTTTTCTACAAAGTTGAGTCTCCACTATATTTGGAAAGCGTTGTTGCTAGGATGATCACTGGATTTTCCAAATCTCCTGGCCAGCGAGGCCCTCAGCATGAGAGTTATGAAGAAAAATATGAGCGCCGGTGCGAGAAACACGAAAGCCTGCTCCGAAGAAACAACAGAACCACATGCCGTCTCACAGGCAAAGAAGCCAAAGAACCAGCTCAGAGCCCTCGACAAAAAGTATTCTTCCGAAGAAGGAATTTAACAACTGAAGAGCCTGGAAGGACAAAAATGATGTTGCCTCCTGGCAAGAGGGAAACTTTATTTCCTGTAAACTGTTCTGACAATCTAGGGGAAATACCACCTCAGACCTATTTGAACTATTTGTCAAATATCCAGGTAATATTTAATGATGGGATAAAGCAGCTATTAGACCATCCCAAAATGATTAGTTGGGAAATCTAACTGTTGAATTTAGATTTTCACATCTTTTGTTTACCTGGGTTAGATCAGTCATGAACAACTTTTAATTTCTCTGTGTGCATGTGTGTGTGTGTGTGTGTACAGTCCTTTCAGCAGTCTCTCTGTGTGTGAGTGTGAGTGTGTGTATTCCTATTGTTTGTTGTCATATATTCCTAGGTTTGCAATTTACATAAGCTTGCTTGAAGTTGCCAAATTCTCACAATATTTCATGATCTCATGATTTTTTTAGAAAATTAATTTTATTGTTTAGGAAGTGGTTGAAGAGTTTTTCTAAAATATTAATGTCAGATAGCAGAAAATCTTCAAAATCCATTTTTCTTCTTTCTTTACTGATTGCAAAATAATTTAATATTTAGCAACTAAGTAACTAAACGCTTCTCACTTAGAGTAAGAAAAAATGTATTGGAACAATTTAGAGCTCCTGTTCCAAAGAGATACTTTAATAATCCCAACAAATTTGGAGAGTGTTTTATATTGGGGTACTGTCTTATTTTCTCAGGAATGAAGTCAACACATGGAAAAGACAAAATATTGTTCTGTTTTTATCTTTCAGCCTCATACCAAATCTATACAACATAACTTCAGTAATATTTTCCCTCTTAGCAAATCATCCCAAGCCATGCCCGTTATGAATGTTTCCAAAAACTGTAAAGGTCAGTGACAATCTATAAAATCAACTTTAAAGTTGTCAACAGAAGAATGTATAAATCAGCATAAACTTGAATTTTTTGCTGTTGATGACTAATTTTGATTATTTTGTTATTGTTTTCAGATTTTTAATTTTTAAAACATATATATTTTTGTTTATAATTTTAGAAACATGAGTTGCCTTATGAATTCATCTCTTATAGATAAAAACAGTGGTGTTTCACTGTCAATTGTTGAAGGTATTGAAATGGAATTTATATTTTCCATTTTATATTTATTTATATAGGTACACAAACCACAAAAGAACTGAGTTCTGAAAAGAAAAACTCCTGTCAGCAAACAGAGTAAGTAAAGATATTGTTCAGGCTTCTTTCTCTTTTGGAACTAGTATTTTTAAAATTGGATACTAGGCATTTTATATTGAATATGGGGAAATCGATAGGATGCGCTCTTCACTTTCACCGTCTCTTCGGGATGGTTTAGATCCGATAGGATCGTCCAGGAGCAAAAATATCGGTAGCGATCTCAGACCTCCAAGATCGCATGCCGTATCATCACGACGCCAGCTCTGCCCCCCAAAAATCCAGAACATTCTTGTTTGCAGAACATTAAGGAATAGCATTCCATAACTTCATAAATCACATATAAAATCCTCTTGAAGCTGATAACAAATCTCACTGACAGAGTCTTCTGTGCACAGGCATCAGATCTACCTCTGGGAAAGCATTTTTAAGCATATAAAAAGGTTATCATGTCACTCTGTCTCCGTACAATTCAAAGCCTGATCTATGATTACAAGAAAACCTTCCAGACCCTTGTTGCAGGCTTCAATTGTTTTGTTTCCCATGCTTTCAGTGATAAATTATGCATCACCAGTGAAATTATTTTTAGAGATTTTCATCACTGTGTTTACTAGCTTGCCATGCAGCAACCAGTGTCGAAAAAATACACAGGTTCATCTTCATTAAAAGCCGAGTGGTGACTAAGAGTACAGAGACTCCATTTCATAGTGCAAATTATTGCTTGCACAAATGCAAAGATTTGTTGCAAGTCTTCACAGGTGCAGTAATGAATGAGTAGATAGAACAAAAGTTCTTGGGTACCACATCATAGTGACATTTCAGCGGACAGAAAAAGACTCACGGTGGCAAGTGGAAAACTCCATTAGAGACACTACCTAGCACTCCTTGATTATTCTAGAACAGGGGTGTCAAACTCGCGTTGTCACATTGTCGTCATATGGTGTATCGTGACTTTTCCCCACTTTGCTAAGACAGGGGTGGGTGTGGCCAGCATACGACGCATCTGGCCCCTGGGACCTCGAGTTTGACATCCCTGTTCTAGGATTTTTTAAAACTTTTTGATTTGGTGACTTTTTTTGTTTTTGTTCAGGTCTTAAATTCTTATATGGACTATTCCATATGGATAATATTTTACCTTCTTCCTCTTGACAGTTATATCATATTGCAACTGTCTCATATCTCCTTGATAATTATTTTCTCTTTTGTTTTTAGCTGTGGCACAGCAGTTTCAGATAAGGTATGGAACATGTGAAAATGAGTAAACAAATAAGTAACACTTCAACGGAAAGGTAACAGCTCTCTGTGTCATCATGCTGGCCACATGATCATGGAAATATCTTTAGACAGGGGTGGCTCAATAGCTTGAAATGAAGATGAGCACCACCCCAATAGTTGACAATGACTAGTGGAGTAAAATCCTGAGGGGCTCCTTTTAAGAAAAACAGGAAGTATTGAGATTCCTCTTTCTTTAAGAAATAAAGTAATGCAAATGTGGGCCAAATGGTATTTAGTATTTGGTATTTTTCTCATTTCTGTATGCACACCAGCCTTCTTGCACATAATGGCCTTAATCAGGCAAGTTGCTATAGTTGTGATGTTTTAGAAAAGCAAATCATGACTTCTTGTCTGAATATGATCCTTAGTAAAGTTTCAACAGAGTTTCAATAATCGGATTTTGATAATGGGATTGCTGTATATGGAGATTTTAAAAGAAGGGTGGAGCATTGTTATTTCTGTACAACTCTATATGTGATAGTGTTTCTATTTATTTTCTGACTATAAGCATGTTTTGATAGTAGCTAAATAATGATTTTTTTTATTAATAACAGTTTTACTAAACTGCCCATCTTCAAGTATACTAGAAGTTATACTAGAATTTTGTGATTCAAAGGCTGACAAATAGTGCGGGTGCATTTCTTTGCCAAGTCAATTGGGATTATAAATACTTTTTTTGTATTTCAGGAAATTATTCAACTTTCTAACTACCTCAATGTGAGTAATCAATATTAATTTCAGACAATTTGGGAGAAAGATTCCTTTATAAGTTATATACTTTTTGGATTTTTTTAACACTCAAAGCCTTACTTTTTTAGAATAGCACTGCAATTGAAAACAATGTATTTATTTGAAAACAATAATGCTAGAATGCTGTACAGTACTTGAGGTGCAGGATTCATTCCTGTAAGGGAAAAATAATTATATATTACAAAATGTAGCTTGGTGCACCTGATTTCACCATTTCCATGATCTGCCATTTTGGCTTAAGTATGACGTACAAAAGCCAACTGATGTCAATTTTCTCTTGATACCTGAGGAACACTAGATAGAATCAAGGATCAAAGGAAACAAATTAAAATCTTCCAGTTAATTTTTTAAAAGACACTAATAATCAGATAGCAAGTTTTATGCATTGTATTACATTCATCTTATTTTTTCACTACATAACAGAGAAGCCAGTTCTAAAGCTAAGTAATTATCTAAGAATAAAGGGACATAAACTTAACTTTTTAGAGTAGTTTTGTACCTATACAAAAGGTCTTTCTCTTTCCTTGAATGGAAACAGAAAGTTGTGGGACTGTCTCTCCCCAGTTGTATCTATCCATCCTTTGAGATCCAGAAGTAGAGGCATGCTCCAGGTTCCACTTATTAAAAGGTGCAATTTGGTAAGCTTCTCTCTGGCATCTGCCCTCTGGAACATCATTTCCCGAAGATTAGAAATGCTCCCATAATGGTTTTCCATAACAAAACTGGATTTTCTTACCACGTTGTGCAGTTACGCCCATATCTTGGTTATGTTGACTGTCACTTTTAATCTCAGTCCCTGTATTTATTTATTGGTTTTCCTATGATATTTTAATCTTGCTTTTATTCAGTGAAAGCTTCCCAGAGTGTATGTCTAAAGTGGCATAAATAAATGTGGACAATGGCTAGTGATCAGTAGAAGTTACCAGTTCGACGTATTGATTAAATCTTCATACAGGAACGTCAGTCTTCACTAACAAGAGTGGAAACTGTGGAACATATTAATTGGTATTAATTTCCAGTACTAGTGTGCAGAAACTGAAAGACTGAAAAGGATACAAGAAATATGATTTTAGAGTTTTAAAAGTATAATTAAAGTTTAAAAGGATAAGAGATATGATTGGCAAATGCAAATTGGTAGCAGATTTATGTGAGTTGGACTTTATAGAGTCAGCTCAGACAGACTGAGTAGATGAAAAGGCCTGTATTCTCTGTGAAATAGTCAAGTTGCTATAGTCAAATTTCTCCATGCTTCCTTGAAAAAGAAGTTTAACAATGGAGAAAGAGAATCCTCACTAATCGTAGAACTAGGACAATGAATTCAGAGCATGCCTGGGATATCATTTGAATATGTTGTAACTTTGATTTCTTCTTTTTAGGAGGCATTGCATCGAGAACTAGTCTTGAAACAGAAAATGGTGATTTTACAAGAGCTTCTAGCCATGTTGCTAGAAGCAGCAGAAAAATCTTGGAAGGTACCAAATGGTCATACTAAGATTACTACTATTCATAATTATGTGTTACATGTACATATCATTCAATGGGACCACAGTGGGGCCTCATGGTAAGACACTGGACTTGCTCACCAAAATCAAATCAGCAGTTCAATTTCCTTGAGCAAATAATACTGTGCAGGGACAAGAAAGGAGCCCTTTCTGAATGCCTACTGACATTCAGGCATCCTATCTTTGTGAGCAAAGATAACACCACCTGAAAAAATTCCTTTCACAGAGGCAGCCCGCCACCTTGGTAATGGCTAACATGTGCCATATGCTAAATAAATAATAAATACTATTCAAAGTAATGATGTCCCAGAAAACTAAGAGGGATCCTGTATTATTGGTAGTTAGCTCATTCATACAATAGAATTTCAAGCAGAGGCAGTTTTTCTCACCATAACACTATTCTATAATGACAAGTGTATTTTCTGCCAAGATGTCCTTTCCAGGCCTCTATGAAGAGTGAATGAAGGCTGTGCTTCAACTAAATAGAACTGATGCCAAAGAAGTGCCCCAAAATATTTGGACCAGAAAAAAAATTGCCATTCAGTCAAATTTTCAAACTAAGCTCCTGCAAGATCTCTTAGAACAGAAGTGTCGACATTTATTGCTTGATACCATTGTGGTTTATACTTCCCTCCTGAAACACTGCTGTTAACATTCAAAATAGCAAGGGGGAAATAGTTTAACATCTTTACTGACAGGAAGTGGTAATTAAACCTCTGAACCTCAGCTTAGCAACAAGTAGGTGTGTACTGTCTCATTTGTTTTCTGTATGTTTCCAGAATAGCCCATGTTTCCGTTTGCTATTCATTAAAGCAACAAACTGCTTCTGGGATTTCCAAATGAATACAGAGCTGAAATTTTCAGATTTCTCAATGATAAATGGAATAAGAAATGCAAATGTTAGCTGAAATACAAAGGCATCTTTAAAGTTCTTTAAAGTTTTTTAGTTCCCAAGAAAAGCTGAAGAAATCTACAAAGTCTTGTCCTTATCCATTGACAATCTCCTGCAAGGTTTTGCTTTTAAATTATAATGTCTTTTTTAAAACAAAGCAAAGGAAAACCAATGTTGCATTCCAATCTGTAGAACAAGTTATTCAAGTACAAATCAAGGTATTGCAGAGCTGAGCAGCTTAGGGACTCCATGCAGTTCCCCAGTGAAATTGCCAAAATTCTCTAACAAAATAGACAGTATTTGTTCCTTCTTGACAAAGTAAGGTAGAGATCAGAGGTGGTATTCAGCAGGTTCTGACCAGTTCTGGAGAATCGGTAGTGGAAATTTTGAGTAGTTCAGAGAACCAGCAAATACCATCTCTGACTGGCCTCGCCCCCATCTATTCTCTGCCTCCTGTGTCCTAGCTGACCCCAGCGGGTCTTCTTTTATTGCCAGCACAGGAGAACAGAGCTGGAAAGCAGGTTAGTGGGGTGGGGAGGAATGGGATTTTGCAGTAACTTTCCCCAGTTTATCGATGAGAATTGAATAAGGCTGGAAGGGACCTTAGAGATAATCTAGTCCAACACTCTGCCCAAGTCAGGAGTCCTCATACCATCCCACACAAATGGTTGTCCAACCTTTTATTGAAAAGGTCTAGTGATGGTATAATTCCAAGAGGCAAGTGTTTCATTGATTGTTCTTACTGTCAGGAAATTTCTTCTCATTTCATGGTTGAATCTCCCTCTGACAACCTTCCATCCATTGCTTCTTGTCCTACTCCCAGGTATTAGGGAGAATAAATTGGATTAGTTTGCTTTACAGAAACTAGAAATATTCCAACCAACCCACCATTTCTGGTTATGCCCCCTTCCAGCCCCCTTTCTGGTTATGCCCCCTTTCCTTCTTGAAGGAAGGAAAAGGAAATTACATACATTTGAAGGACTTGGTGTATTCTTTTCCTGCAATTTCATTCTTCAGTGAACTATACACAATGTAGTCCTTTCGCATGTTTATATTTAGCACTGAAAAACTGACTACCATTCTGCTCTCTTGCTGAAAATGTGCACTCTAACTAGACTATCTTATATGTGTGGGGTGGCATGGCACTTCTGCTCCAATCCTATCCCTTTTAACTTGGCTGCAATTTAACCAGTGATTCTGTAAGAAGGCTAAACATATACGTATTATACTAGCTCTATATCCATGCTTCACTATGAAACTATGTGATCAGGCTTAGTTTTGGGGGAAGAAAATAAGGGAAAAACTGTGCCTCTGCCTACAAGCATCCATTGGTATTCATCTGGCTAGCATCCAGTCAGTGTATGATAGAGTTGAGGGCTGTTTGTAAACTGAATTTGCTGTGTGAGCAAGAAGGAGACAGCAAGGAGCCTGGGCATGGTTTAGTTCAACTGTTCTTCACTAATGCTGCTTGGTGCTCTAAAACTGAAACTGAAACTCCTCTGCTTGTGTTTTACATTTGGAACAGATTTTCTTTTCAGGTTGGGAGGGGGAGTAGAACTCTTTAGCATCAGAACATGTTAATAATAATATACGAAATACTAATGCTCTGATGGTCATTTTGAAAAATCCTTTCTTGGTGAGCACCTAGAAGCCAACAGGAACATACATGTCAAATTTCAAGTTTGTAAGCTTTATGGTTCTGGAGATTTTGTGATTATGTGTGAGTGGCATTTCATTTTTATATATATAGATTACAGCTGTACAGCATACAGTTTGTTGGATACTTAAAAAATAAATCTATGGATCTTATATTTGGCAGTCCCGTAGGCTATACTATTAATATAGAAGGGATTGCAGAATTTGCTACTCTTTGGATTGGCAAACATTCCCAAGGTTGCTTAGAATCTGGATTTAATAAAGATGTAGATTATCAATTATATTACACAAAAAGGATTATTTTTGAGGAAGCAAATACATGTCAAAAACAACAGTGTAATTTTATGTATGGCAGGCATGTTTATATATATAACTGTAGGCTTGCATTAATCCTGGTTGATAATAGGTCTGATTGCAACTCTGGTTGATAATAGGTCTGATTGCAACTGTCTGGAATTTTAAAATAAATAAGTAGCATAGGCCTTTTAGTATAGCTTTTATATTTTATTAAGGATAAGTGATATGAATGGATATATTTTCTTTTCTGTTCCTGAAAACCATAGATTTGAATGTGCTTTATTTCTGAAGGATCTGATGCTTAACTTTAAATGAAACTTTAAATAACATGAATAAAGAATGGCACAGGATCCCACTTTGTATCAGAGAGTTAGAAAATTCTTATTTGCAAATTATTCACAATTTTTAACTTTTTTAAAATTCCATTAGGGTCAGTTTAATGAAGACAAACTCAAATGCAGGCTGAGTATGTTGGAGAATCAACTGCAAATATGTACCCAGGTAATATATTTGGTTCAAAAAAGGGAAAGTTTAAATTTTTAGTTTTAAATTTTAAAATTTAAACTAAAACTAAATTTTTAAAACTAAAACTATGTACATGGAGAATGTCACCTTCTGTAGTTTGAGAACATGCTTTGCTCTCCAGATATCAATTCATTAATAATATTAACATTATACAAGTATTTGGTATATTTGAAATAATACATTCATTATACCTGAAAGCAACAGCAATAGCATTTAGACTTATATACCACTTTATAGTGCTTTACAACCCTCTCTAAGTGGTTTACAAAGACAGTATATTGCCCCCAACAATCTGGATCCTCATTTTACCCACCTCAGAAGGATGGAAGGCTGAGTTAACTTTGAGCCTGGTGAGATTTGATCTGCCAAATTGCAGGCAGCCAGCAGTCAGCAGAAGAAGCCTGCAGTACACCATTCTAACCACTGCCCCACTGTGGCTCAAAGACCTGAAGAATTATAGCATTTGTTGTTCTTTAAACAATAATTTGTTCTTTAAACAATAATTTGTTTGCTGAGCATCATGAATTTTTTGCACTTTTTGCAACTATACTGCCACTATTTTTATGGTTGTGTCTCACATATATTCAGATTTATGTGATTATTGCTAAAAGATTTGTCCTTATAGAGTGCATATACTGTTGCAATACAGAAACATTTTACATGAGATCCACATTTTGCTTCTTCTCCATATATGTAATAAAAGTATAACACTACTAAGAAAGTATAACACTACTAAGAATGTTTTGCAGATGCCTAGAAAGCATTTGAAGCCTTTTTAAAATAAAAAGTTTTTTTTAAAAAAATAACATAACTTGATTCACATTTTAATAAATGCAATGTAAGCTGAATAACATTTCAAAGTTTTGGTCTGTTGGCCATGCCTAGAATATTAAATCAATAATGTTTAATGAGGTGGTGTCTTTTACAGTGTTAACTTGCCAGCTTTCTTTGCCATTTTCTAAGAAATAACATTCTTTATAATATTATTGCATCCAAAAAAATTATCTAGTACAGCAAGCTTAACTTGATGAACTATGGATCTCTTGGGTTTCAAAAGGTTAGATCCACATTAAGTCCTGCCTTAGTCCATGTGTCAAATAAAAAGATACTCCTTTGGTCTTTTTAACTGCCAGAAAAAGGGAGTGGGGGAAAACAAGGCATTCTTGAAATGCCTAGATATCAACTCAGCAGCCCAAAGTTGTCGGAGCATTAAAAGGTTATTGGAGAGTATGATGGATGACTCTTGGAGACTGATGTGTCCTATTGGAGAAGTCACATCCAGGGGGTGGGGCAAAGACCAGGGTCAAGGGGGAAATGTGTGATGTGATTTTGTACCGGCTGCACCCAGCAACGCACCAACATGGCAATTCTAATAAACCAAATTACTTTTTCTGAGCTACAGTTAGAGATTTTTGGTTTGAACGAGGGGGATTTGTTGGAGCCCTGACACTATGTTAGTCATGATTGACATATCCCAGTGGGACAAAGTTTATCAGATAAACCAATTAGATAAACCACAGCCAGTCAAACATTTTATGGCAAAGAATTTTGATTTCCCCACCCCCACCCCTCTCTCTCTTGTTATTTTTCCCCTTTTTTCTTAGAATTATTCAAAGCGAGGCTTAAAAAGGATTATCCTTGAGATGGAAGATCAAAAGCAAAATTATGAACAGAAAGTAAAAGAATCTCTTCAGAAACTGCTTGAGGAGAAAACGCAGGCACAAAAGCAATTTCAAAATGCCCAGGTAGGCAAGGATTTTATCCTGAGCCCATGTATTGTTGAAGCTCTAAATACCCTGAGATGTTTTCAGATCATCAAGAATGTCAGGAAATTCCTTGATTCATTGAGGACTGTTCTGCTTGTGGCAGAAATTCTTCTCACAAAAGTGGAGGGATTTCCATCCATTACTTGTAGAGCAATGCTGCTTCATCTTAAGCATATTGTTTTCTACCTGATGTGTAGAAAGGACATTTTGATGATCACAGAAAAATTTAATTATTCTATAGAACATTTAGAAATGCATGTGAGTTCGGAATAATGTACCAACATAACGCATATAAATGATTGCAAATTAGAAAGCCTCTGACTCAGGTCTTGGGCCAGCTACTCTTCTTCATCCTCAGATCCCTTTCACAAGAAGTAAGCTATTTAAAAATGGCTGTCGTTAATCAATGGAAGCATTTATTCATTTTAAATTAATTTTCAGCAGTGTGACAGTATTTTCCAACTTTGCAAGAACAGGAGACCAGTTATCCCCATGTATAAACATGCCTATCATGTTCTGACATATTTTGTTCAATAAGATCTCTTATCACATCAAATGAAACTTACAATAAAATTGCCATGTCTGCCATGTCTGGGTTTTAAGAAGATTGTCCATAAAATATGTTTGTCAACTTTACTACTCCTCTTAGAGAGCCCTTACTGTTGCAGCAGATGACTGTAGCCTCTGGAAAGATCAACTTGACAACTTAAAAAAAGATTGGAGTCAACTAACTGACCAGCACTCTGAAGTCAAAAACAAGTTGCATGTCTTGGAGAATAAACTACAGGTAGTTGTGAGGCTTTATTCCAGATTTCATTTCACAATAACATTTGTCAAGTTAGCAGTTTTTAGTGAAAGAACTGAAAAAGAAAACATGTCTCAGACACCCATTTATGGTGAATTGTTACCAGAATATCATTTAGGAACAAAATTGCTGCTGTTATTGTTTTACGCACCTTGACAAAAGTCATAGTAATTACAAAATTCTATCTAATACAGTTAACTACAGTCAAACCAGTAAATAAACATTAACAGCTAAGATAAACTAAATGCAATAACTGTACATATTGAAAATGCCATCTGGCCAAGAACATATGCAACCATCATTAAAATAAAATCAGTGATAAACTGTCAAAATTGTGGGGGAATCATGCCTTAAATTAGTCAAATAAGCAAAGTTACTGAAAGGATCTGAAGTAATCTAAGTGCTACATTTCCCCAAACACAACAGATATAAAGTACTAACATCCAAAAACTTGTTTTCAAAGAGGTAGAACTCTAGTTGTTAAGTTTAAAGGCATCTCATTTACATGTTAAACTATAAATCAGTGTAACAGCTGTCATGTTGTTCCTGTTTAACAGTTGAATACTCTTTCGTATGATTTATAAAAGCAACTCAAATTTTCTTTCTTTGGGTAGATCTTAATGTGCTTTTTTCATGCTTGCAGTGGTCAGACACTCAGAACTCTCAACTTCAACAAGCCCTAAAAGACATGGAGAATGAGCGTGCAAATCTATATTCAAGAATTGATAATCTGCAAGAAGAAAAGATACTCATCATGAAATATCTTGATGAAGTGGAAGGTAAAGAATCATCAGCATGAACAAGAAACTGGATTGTGGTAGATTTAATTTATGTAAAAATCTCATGACCTTCCATTTAAATTACTGTTAATGATTAAAACCAGGTGATGCAATTTATACAATAGTACACTACAGATTGAACTGAACTGAAATAGAGCTGAAACAGAAGCACAGTTGCACAGTTTATCAGGACCTTGGGCAAGAGAGAGTCTGGTAAAGTTTAATATTTTTCCCCTCCCATGTATATTATGTATAGTATTTTAAAACTAATTGCCTGTTTCTGGGGTGGTAACCACTGATTTCAAACACTAGTAAGATATTGAATAATAACTGAATAACCTTAAAATGAATAAACTTACAACAGAATAAATTTAGAATGAATAAACTTGCAACCAAATAAACTTAGAATGAATATTGAAGAAAGATTATTTGAAAGATCTTCTCTGCAAGTCAAAATTGCTTTACAGCAATTTGCTGTTAAGTGCTAGCTGTGGACAAACAGAAATGTAAATGTTTTCAGACAAGCAATTCCCTCATGCATTGTACGATAGCTTGATCTTATAAAAGATTTACCAGATAATTCTGAAGTCTGACTTTCTCAGATAAACAATTCAACTGCAATAATAAGTTAAACTTATTGTTTTTTTTAATGAAAGGTACAGCTTACTTCTTCTTGAGCTACCAGAGTACGCAAAAATTACTAAGCAAGCGACAAAGTGTGCTGCTCTGCTTAGTGTGTGATAAACAATGCTGCCTCATTTGGTTTTAGGGGGAAAAAGGGTGTCAAGGATGCAGTGTTTAAACATCATACAGTGTAGATTTCTTTAGGCTAGACCTAAATCCCTCTTCCACTTACAACACAAACACTTCTGCTCAAAAGAAAAAAAAACTGCAGAAAATTATGCATCATTCCTTATTGTTTTCAGGCAAGCTGCGAACTGAAAAAAATCAAAAACTCATATTGGAAGCAACAACTGAACATCTTCAAAGTAAGTAAAGCTGTCTGAGAAAAGTGGTGAATAATTAGTTTGGAGGTCTACCAACATAGAGTAGGTGTGAGAATATTGTGAATTAAAAGTCTCAAGCTGTTATTTTTGTTTCTTCTCAATGTATCAATACTTGGGAATATAATTCCTGCAAATTCCCATGTTTACAGCTATTAGTCTCTGCCATTAGTGCATTTAGAGAGTCCATCTGTATCACTGAATGTAGTAGTGATTTCTTAAATATGATAAAAATGTTCTATGTCATTAAAAAAAAATTAGGCTTTTGAATGTGGAATAACTTTCAAGCAGGCCATATAGTAAATAAGACCTAACTAAACTGGTTAGCATATGACCAGAGCCAAGATGAGTGCATTTGTCATGGCAATAATAACAATAATATTATTCTGGTTAAGTTTACACTAATAATTATTACACCGGCACTTCATAATAGTAGTAGCAGTAACACAACATTAACCATTATCAATACAAGATGAATATTTTATCCTGGAATATTTAGTGCTTTAAGACTGGAAGAAATTAGACAACCATTTGTCTGAAATGGTATAAGATTTCCTGCTTGAGCAGGAGGTTGGATTTGAAGACCCCTAAGGTCCCTTCCAATTCTATTATTCTGTTATTCTATCTTTGTGGCATTCATTTCATAATCTACATTAATGTTGTTGGTAGTGATTAAAACTGTAGTAAATTAAATAAATCCAGAGAGTAGATTGTCTTTTTTTTTTTTTAAGTTTCAGTTTCCTTATAAACACAAACTGCCTATCCAGGCCTAAGACAGCCTTTGGGTACCCCACTGCAAACTTCCCTCCATGTAGAGGCAGTTCCATTAAGCACTACCTGTTGAGTTCAGTTGGTCAGCCAGTTAACGAATCCATCTGATGATGATGCTTATTAACCCATATTTTTTAACTTATCAAGAAGTTGGTTGTGGTCTACTTTATCAAATGCCTTATTGAAATCCAAGTAAATTATATCCACAGCATTTCACTCATCCACTAATTTTATCATTTTGTCAAAGAATGTAGTAAGATTTGTCTGGCATGATCTGTTTCTAGCTTCTGATGATGGCTTTGTTTGCCTCCAGATGTTTGCAGATTCATTGCTAGATTTATAATGAATGTATTTATAATGACTGTGACCATGATTTATCACTTATATCTTTTATGTACACTGAGAGCTTATGCACTGAAGACATATTCCTTGTGTGTCCAATCATACTTGGCCAATAAAGAGTTCTATTCTCCATTTTTCCCCTTTTTTAAAGATGGGAACTACCTCATCCCTTTTCCAATCATCTGGAAGTTCCCCGGTGCTCCAGGATCTTTTAAAGATATGGTTCAGTGGTTCTGCGATCACATCTGCCAATTCTTTAAGAACCTTGGGATGTAAACTACCTGGTCCTGGTGATTTGAACTTGTCTAGAGTGGATAGATGTTCTTTTACCATTTTCTTGTTTATTTTGACTTGCAATTCTAATTTACAGTATTTTTAAAATAAATTGGACTGTTTTTCCATTTGTATAAAGACAGGCGCAAAAATTGAATTAAATGGTTCTTTCTCCCTGCTGCTTGTCACCTTCCTGCCATTTTCTCCCATTAATGGACCAATCATTTCCTTTGATTTGTCTTTTACATCAATGAAAGCTTTGTTGTTGTTTTTTACTTTTGTTGAAAACCTTAGTTTATTTTGAGCCTTAGCTTTCCTGACTTCATCTTTGTAGATTCAAGCTATTTCCTGATGTTCTGCCTTAGTTATGTGTCCCTCTTTTCACTTTTTATACTTGTCCCAACTTTTAATTTATCAAAGTTTTTTGTGAAGCCATGCTGGGTTGTTGTGTTTGTTTGTTTTTTGAGATCTATTTTTATTCATTAGAATTGAGCTAGGCTGGGTTTTTATAATCTCATTTTCAAAGTTGCCCAAGCTTCTTGGGTTGTTTTCCCTTTGTGTATTCTTATCCTGGAATCCTTTACATCTCTAAGTTTATTGAAATCAATTTTCTTGAAGTATCTGAGATTTTTGTAAATTGTATTAATCCTTTCATACTAGCTGGATAAGTGGGAACTGTTATCTAGTACCCATGAAACTAACACATTGAAGATCATTCTAATCTCTTACCTTTATGCTCATTTATAATTTAAAGCTACAACCATAGTCCTTCATTTCCACCCAACTTTCTCAGCTGATCAATTTATATGCTTTCCTGTGGATTAACAATGTAGTACCTGCATAATTACATCACAGTTTTCAAAAAAGATGTAGCCTATTTTACCATATTTATGACAACCCATAAAGTACAGGTTTTAATTCATGCATTTATTGGACAAGGCAAACATCCTGCAGTATCATAGGAATCCAAGAATGTGTTTCTAATATCACTGTTTTTATAGAGCAGATTGTCACAGTGCCCAATGAAGTCCTCAGTTGGGTGACAAGTAAGCAGAATGTTCAATCAGAGGATCAAGGAGAGAAAGAAAGCAGCCTGAGAGAAAAATTGCAAAAAATGACATTCCAGCTTGCAGCTAAGAAAAAAGAGGTGAAGAGGTGATTCAAGCAGTAAGATTAAAGCTAATAACATTAAAGATTAAAGGATCTCATTAGGAGGCTGTTATTTGTAAATATCTTACAATGGAGCTATCAAGACTTTGTATTATTAGTTTGTATCTCATCATTGCATTTGACTCTTACATGCATTATTTCAAATTTCGCTTACATTAAATATATGTCCAATTGCTTATCACTGATAGTAAATTCAGATTATCTTTCAGTTGATAATGTCTATTGTGTATGAAAAGGCTGATAATTACCGTACTATGATAATGTACCTTTAATCCCATTATATACAAAGACATGGAACAGAGGGATTGATCTAGATCCAATAATGGATTTTTCACCTCCAGTCACTAATAGATCAACTCAGTTTTAGTATATGTTAACAAAACAGCGAATGTTTTCCTTTATTACAAATGAAATGTGAGAATCAAGCCCATATTATTTCAGTTATTTTGGTAAACAAAACTTGCACTTGGTATTATTCCATCAATTAGGAACAAGGGCAGGAAAATTAGCATGTATGTCATAAAAAGAACTAGTGTTCTACCAAACATTTATTCCGCTTTTCATCCATTCTTACTTAGATGAACTGATAAAGTGAATTGTTTTCCTAAAATAAAGTTTCACTCAATACCATATTTCACCCATGAGGTGTTTTGGCACGTAATTAGTTATATACAGATGAGGATGGTATGTAAATATGCTGTCTTTCATTATCTGTCTAGCAGCTTGTAGACTTTGTAGCTTTCCATGATTCAATTAAAATCCAAGCAATTTATCATAATAAATCAACTTTTCAAAGTAGCCGAGGAACCATTGGCATAGAATGACATACAATATAAACAGTATTGATAAGACCTTTTGCTGTTGGCACATTTTTCTCAATTGCTGTTCTCTAATTAAACTATCTCTTAAATTTAAACAAAAATTAAGAAAGGATTTAACATCCCCAGTCCCTTTATTCCTTTTGCTATTAGGGGTGGATGCTTACATGGATCTGTGACACCATCTTGTTTAAGGCCTTCCATGCTAGTTTCCATTTTATTTTCAAATTGTCCCCAATGTCTCTTAACTTCACTGCTTGTTGCTCCTCCCAACTCCAAAATATATGGATAATTCTGTTTGTGTGTGTGTGTGTGTGTGTGTATGTGTGCTTCCCAGTGAAATGCCTCAAAATTACAATTCTGTAATATATATATATATGCCTCACATATAATGACTCTGTCATTAAAACCCTCAAAGAAAATGCCATCAGCTTAATGACTTTTATAATTGCAGCTAACTTTGACGCAAAGAAGAAAAGCTTCTTCCCCAGTTCTAAGCATGTTTTTGTTTTTTTGTCCAGTGTATTGATCTCTGTCATAAACTAGAAATCCTGAACAATCAGTATTACAGTTGCCTTGCCAATTTACAGCATTTCCATGATGAACTCAAGCACTCTCAAAGCAAGCCAGCCCAGGTAAGAGGCTTTGAACTTCCATTTGTGCCACTTAATCTTGCAACCTTAATCGTGAGAGATATGGTAGATTTCCCCAATCAACTCAGCATTCTACAGAAATTGGGATTCAAATACCCAGAATTCTCATAAATCCACCAATTTATCTCAGTGGTTAGCATATCTAGAAGTTGAAATCCTAACCAATCCAAACACTTATTGGTTGGTGAAGTTGTTATAGTTCACCTTCCTTGTTTTGGTCCCCTGCTCATGGATTTGAACTTTGATGTTTCAAAAATAAAAATGTGTATAAATGCAACAAAAATAAAGATGGTGAAGTTACATTACTATTAAAAAGATTGGGTGCCAGACTTCATAGAAAGCCTAGGATATACAAACTGGGTATTTTTAAATTAGACATATATGTTTATTATAACCTGTCCAGAGTTACTTAGGTGAGAGGAGTGGTGTAGAAATGTGATTAATAATTAAAGTCCCTTTATACACTTGTAATTTTCTTAAGAACCATGCACAAAAGATTCACCTTGTGTCTCTGCAGCATGTCTATGAGATGTAGCTTTTAAGATAATCTTTTAACCAAAACACACTGAATAACATTGAGTTAAAATTCATCTATCTTCAGCATCAATTCCACTGTATAGTTTTATTTTTTCTTGCCATTGTAGAGGGGGAAAAAACTATTTTACTTCCGATACATATATTTTAATCAAATAGAGATAGAAGTTTATCTGGAGTAAAATAACAATGTGAAAGCACAATAGCAGTGTCACTACATGACTAGGAGTAATTTTTTTCTGACTGTGTACTTTATTTATAATCAATTTATTATCTCAAAACATTTTTTTCAGAGAAATCATGATCATTGGATTCCTATCATAATGGTAATCATGGTAACAGCTCTGGTATCTTATTTAAGTAACTTTATACCTTGAATATATCTTGCCTTATTTGCTTATTATTGATTGCACTATAGCAGACTAAATTATCCCAAATGGCTAGTATTTCGATTTTAAAATGTCTTGTAAAATTAAGAATTGCATATTGGACTCAAAGAGTTTATCTGCTTGGTTTTGTACATTGCTTAGTTTTTATTAAAACCAAAACACAAATATTGTTTGTATGCCTATCCATGTATTGTTTGTATGCCCATTAATATTGTATTATTTGTATGCCTATCCATATATATCATTGATCACTATAACCACTGACACAATAATCATTTCTACAGTTTCAAAAATCATAAGTTCCTCAATACACTTAAGTATTACTTGACCATACTGGAATTGAAATCATTGCCTATTCTAGCTGGAGAAAAGCATTGAATTCTTTTTGCCTGGAATTTGGAATAAATCAGTTAATAATATCTTGCTAACCTGAAATAGATTCTTGGAAACTTAAGTATGACGGATAGATATCCAGAATGCTGCTGAAAGGAAAACTGCATATTTGTTTAAAACACTGACATAATTGCTTGAACTATGCTTCCAAACTGCCCGTTCTGAAGCTTTTAAATAAGACAGTAGAATACTGTGGAGAAGCACTGTTATCTGTCTGAGATTTATATTTACAAGGCCACTGCTGATAGAGCAACCACCTCACTTGCAATGCAGAAATCAGCAAATTCTTTCTGAGCTTTAAAAGCATCCTTGAGTTTTTCACACCATGCGCTGAGGTTCGTTTTCATGTCTGGATACAAGAGTTCTGGGATGCTAAAAGAATAAAACCGAACTCTGAAATCACTGTTGACCATACAAAATGTGGCTTGAACAGTAAATACTCTCAGTGGGATTAGTGTAAGACAATTATCAGAACTCTTCTGAGTAGGAAAATTATAGGATGCTGGATACCCTAGCAATACACCAAACAGAGTGCAGAGATTCCATTCAGTCGAAAAGATTTCACTTGAAAATATTATCTGGGATGTATCTTCTGTTAATGCTTTAATATGATTCAATATCTCTGACAGATGGCTTTTTATAAGGTTCACATTTTCTGGGTTAGAAAAGGTAGGGCATGGTCTAAAAGCAGAAATGTCAATGAAGATGACACTATTGTTAAACAGGACTGACTCCAGACACAAACACATCAGTTCCAAGTTGATTATTAGAACATTTTCAGCTATATTAAGAATATGCAACCGACATGTAAGTTGAAGAGTAGTTTGAAGATGTTGAACGTAGTCCAGGATCTGAGAAGTCCCAGCAGAATTGTAATCATACAGAAAAGCTGGTTTCAAACCAACTGCTACTGCCAGTACCTCCCCAGCTACATTCAAGCAGGCTGAAGATGATAATCTTTTCTTCTTGCCAGTTCTAAGATGATGTTGAGCTGCCTTAATGAGCAGTTGTGCCAATTGTTCTGCCATTCATAGCTCATTCATTGGAGAGAGAGTTCTTTTAAAGAACTCCTGGAACACTTAATTGTCCACTGGCTTTAGACATCTGCTTCTTCAGCCAGGCCTTAGGAAATAGTAAAACATTAATTCATGGTGATGTAACAAAAATAATCAAAATAGTTTCATTTTTATATATGAGTCAATAAATTAAACTGAAAGAACTAATAAGAGGAAGATATGTGAGGGGAAGGAGCAATGGAAAGTTTCACATACATGTAATTCATCCTGAAACAAAACTGCAATACAGAATTATACACATCAAGTTCAGAAAAGAAAACAGAACAATTCTCAGTAAAGAGAATGATGCTCAGCCTTTACTGCAGTCTGGATAAGCTTCATATTGTATCTATAGATGATACCTCATTCAAATCAAAATAACTAGGTGGATTTTTTTTTCCACACTAACCAACGCATAGCCTTGCAACAGCAAAAATCATAAACTAGATTGGTTACTGTAAATATAAAGCATGTAAGAATTAATTAAAAGCATGTAAGAAATATAAAGCATGTAAGAATTAAAGCTTCTCTTTAATGCTCCTCTGTTCAAGAGAAGGTGCTGGAATGCTCTCTGGGCAGCTAGTTGATTGTTTAATCAGGTTCTCTATTTTTTATTTCTGCCTTCAGGTAATTGTTGACTCCTGGCAACTGCTTGGAGAAGCCCTTGTAGATTTCTTGTTGAAAGTGGTTTGCTATTGCTTGCTTCTTAAAGTTGAGAGGCTATGACTGGCTCAAAGTCACACAGTTATGTTTCTGCCTAAGGCGTGACTAGCATTTACAGCCTCCTGGCAGGACTACCACTTACAGCTTCTACATCAAAATGTCTCTTCCTCTCAACTTACATTGAGACAAATATTAGTCGGTTGATCTTTGTTTAAATTGTTTAGGTTATAATTCTCTCATATATTCCTGTATTGCTAAATAGTACCATATAAACCTTATGAGTAACAGTTCATGCATTTAATATTTATTAATTATATATCCCCATTGTGTACACCACTGATTTGATTAAAATGAAGACAATGAAAAAGCCCATTTTTCCCCTTGATGGAAAGAATAAATTGGGAGTAAAGGATCTGTGCCCACTCAGATGCTACAGAGTTATTATGGGCTAAATGAAAATATGTAATTCAGAAACACTGAAAGGACCATTGGTTCCAATTCATTCCATTATACATACCACACAATACAGAAGAGAGGCAGTGGTGGAGAAGATACTGTTGCTACAAAATGGGATCAGAAATTCAAGCAAAACCAGTAGCAAAATATTTTGTTTAAATAACAAAACATCCACTTTGCTCATGAGTTGTACATCTCACAATTTGCAAAAAATCGGTTGTTCAATCACATTAATTCCAACCGAGCCGAGGTGGTGACTTCCCCTGCATTTCTTAGCATCTGGTCCCATTTTATGTTTCAGCAGGCTCTGATCCATAAAGATCAAGCAGCAGGACATAACCCCGAATCTTGAAATAAGTGCCTCAAGACCGAAGTTATCTTACATTTATTCCACATCTCCCCATCACTCGCCCTGGACGTAAAGACTGCCATCTAAATAATGGTGACTTGTGTATATTTCTAAATGGTTGGTCTGCCTCAAGATCAATCTTGTTTTAAAGTTTGGAGAAAGCAAACTCACAAATGTGACCTGTTCGTTACGCGCTAATTTTCATGATTTTATTGAGCAACACGTTTTGCATTTGTGCCCTGCAGAGATGCTCTCTGACTACAACGCAAGTAGGTTGTAGTTTCAGAGCAGCGCAGGCATTTAGGGGGACCTCGCTCTGCTGCCCTCTCTCCCTCTTTAATTAGATCCCACTAACCTCCGTGAGTCTCGGCCCCACCGAAACAAACCAACTCGCTTCCATTCACGAGTGAATTACATTTCCGCTTCCTATATCTCGAGCGAAGGCAACCAATGTGGAGCTAGAAACCGGAAGGAAAAGGCTGGCTCTCACCGCCGACAGCCAAAAAGAGACAGGAGAAAATGCGGAAGCGAAGAGCGAGGCCGGCGATCAAAGATTGCCCGCTAAAATGTACTAAACTCGGGAGAGAAGGGAAAAGGATTTCGTTCCCCACTAAAGCTAACGTCTGTAGCGTCAGTGACAAGTGTTGCGCCAACGGCCCTGATTTTGCCGATTTGTATTGACTTGCCTGGAATAGCAGCCACAGGCTCTACAGAAACAGATGTAGGACAGGTATCCACAGCAAACGGATTGTGTCAGGATGACACGCACGCGGCGCTATCGTGTTTCTAACCCTGCCCGTGCATAATACATTTGTGTCTCAGTTTCATGCCATTCTATCATTCATGTTTTTTGGCCTTTTTGTAGCTCGCTTCCCACTCTCTAGGGCTGATGCTTGACAAGTAAAAAAAAATATCAGTACACCAAATACAAACTAGGCGGAGATGACCTCATTGGCGATCCTTACTCTGTCAAGGACCTTGGAGTTCTCATATCAAATGACCTAAGCACCAAAGCTCACTTTAACAGCATTGCCAAAAAAGGCATTAAGAGTTGGAAATCTAATCTTACGAAGCTTCTCCTCCAGAAATATCAAATTGCTAACTAGAGCATACAAAACTTTTGCCAGACCAATACTTGAATACAGCTCATCAGTCTGGAATCCGCACTGCTTATCAGACATTAATACAATCAAGCGATCCAGAAGTATTTCACAAGAAGAGTACTACACTCCCCTGCTCACAGAATACCCTATATCACCAGGCTTGAGATTTTGGGCTTGGACAATCTTGAACCATGCTGCCTATGGTTAGACTTAAGAGTAGCACACAAATTATCTGCTGCAATGTCGTACCAGTCAGTAACTACTTCAGCTTCAACCACAATACAAGAGCGTACAACAGATACAAAATCAATGTAAACTGCTCCAAACTTGATTGCACAAAGTACGATTTCAGCAACAGAGTGGTCAATGCCTGGAATGCACTACCTGACTCTGTTGTTACATCCTCTAACCCCCACTCCTTTAACCTCAATCTAAACACTATTGACCTCACACCCTTCCTAAGAGGTCTGTAAGGGGCGTGCATAAGTGCACCATCGTGCCTACCATCCCTGTCCTATTGTCCCTATTTATTCATACCTATTTCCTATAATCATTCTCATGTTTATACTTATACCGATTATCTTGTAAGCGATTGACAAATAAAATAAATAAATAAATGTCTTGAAATTGTGGTTTATTGCTTTGCTTATTAAAAAGGGTATATCTTATGACTATAACTTTGTTGCTTTTATCTTACGATTTATATTGTTTACGTAGTATCCAAATGTGATTTATGTTGCTTATTTAGTATCCAGGACTATCACTAAGTGTTGTATCTAATGTTTTATGATGGATGTATTTTTATAGTGACTATGGTAATGATCTTTCACTATTGTTATATGTACACTGACAGCTTATGCAATGGAGACAAATTCCTTGTGTGTAATCACACTTGGCCAATAAAGAATTCTAATTCTAATATGAGGAGGAAATAACAGAGTAACAGAGTTAGAAGGGACCTTGGATGTCTCCTAATCCAACCTCCTGCTCAAGCATGCCATTTCAGACAAATGGTTGTCTGAACCATGTTGTAACTTTGAAGAGGGAAAAGAACTAATGAATTTCAGCATTTCAAAACTTTTGAGCATTGAGAATTTGAGCATTTCTGAAACTTTGAACATTGAAAATTTGAGCACTTCAGAAAAGTTGACTTCACAACTATTATAGCTACTAGATCTGGGCTGGCAAAATCTGGAAACCAACTATCTATAAAGAGTTTAAACTGTTTAACTCTTGTCCACCATCTAATCTGGTTATGTTTCTTGGCAGCTTGCAGCTCTAACATCTACACTATTTAGTAAACAAGAGGAGAAAGAGTGGTAAGCTCATAATGGTAGTTCACTTGATCTGTATTTGGTTTTTACTTGAAGCCATTCACAAACTGGCTTCATGAAAAAGTTGGAAGTAGGTATCAAAAAAAGTGCACATTTTCATGTACGCTATCACTAATGCTCTTGTGTAAAAAGTAGGCCATTTTACAAGGCTATGGAGTAAGACAATAGACAATATTCCAACTATTCCATTTATTGTAGAAAAAAAAGCACTATGAAAACATTTTAATATACAAATTATTTTCAAAAAAAGAAGTTCCAAATCAAACACTTAGTAGAAAGCACAATGCCAGATGTGCTTGACGCTAAGATAACACAATGATGTGTGATATGAAAACATATTTTCCATCATAGTCTACAATTAAACTACAATTACAATTTTAAAATTACCATATTTTATTGTAATTAAACATTACAATTAAAAAGATAAAAATTAATACAAAAAACCAAAGTGCATAAAAGAAAAAAAATAAAACTATAGTAAAGAAAAATATATAAAGAAATGACTTTCCCTTTAATTACAAGCTAAAACAATGTAAGTAACAAATCAACCCTTTCTTTAAAAACAACACATGAACTCTTGTCTCGTTATTTCTTCTCTTAGGGTTAGGGGAAGGACACTGTAAAATCTCCAGCCAGAGGTGGTATTTGCTGGTTCTCTGAACTACTCAAAATTTCCGCTACTAGTTCTCCAGAACTGGTCAGAACCTGCTGAATACCACCTCTGGTATCTATTCTAACCAACGTTTACTTAACAATCTTGATCTTTTGGCTTCCGGTTTTCAAGGCTTCGGCGGTGGCAGGAATTCGCGATCCTCCGCGATTCCTGCTGCGCTCGCCACTGAGGTAGCTCGCCACCATAGAGGTAGCTCCCCACCATAGAGGCAGCCGAAGAGAGAGGGGATCCGGATTTGGGTTTGGGTTTGGGGGTATCGCAAACCTCCTCATCCGGCAAAATCCTTTTCCCAAGGCGGTGGAGCAGCGGTCAGCAATGGATGCCACAAAGAAGCCTGCAGCCGGCTAAGATTTGTGCTAGAGGAAGCAGGTGAAGGTGAAAGTTTTGGCTGAACTGGGACTACAAGAAACCTCTAAATATCCTGAAAACTGAAACGTTCCAAGGATACATTGTCTCCCAAGGAACATAGTAAAAGCGGCAAAAAAAAAAAAAAGCTGAAAGGGAAAGTTACTTTCTTTTACTCTCCCTTCCCACAGAAACAGAGTTGGAAATCTGGAAAACCTGCTTGGGCAAGATTTATTTTAAGACTGTATTGAAGGAGACTGCTTTGAGCTTATAAGATCAAAAATAAAATATATTATGGATTTCTAGAAGATTACTTTGGAACTGTGTTATTTGAATTCTACCCTAGGAAGAGAAAATATAGAAAGAAGAAAGTGCTAAATAGAACTGTTTGTTTTGATTTGGTTTGCTTTGTGACTTTGGGATCTTTGTGAACTACTTCTTGAAAGATTAAAGGTATTTGGGTTGTTTCAAAAAATAAGGGAAAAAATGGCATTATATTTTGAAGATCTACAAATGGAATTTCAAAAATTGAAAGAAGAGAATCAGGAAGACATGGGCTCTTCTGGATCTATTTTCCACTTTTTAGAAATGGCAATTTCTACTTATTATGAAATACAACAGCGACAGGAAGACTGGGACCAAGAAGAAGAAGAAGAAGCCATCTTTAATGGACAGATACTTTTAATGGAGGAAGAAAAACGTAAGGAGGGTGAAGAAATGGTGAATTCAAGACTTAAAAAAGCAACCAGGGAAAAGAAAATTAAGATGAAAAATCGATACGATGTCAGAAAGCAACAGAAAAGAGAAATACAACAGAGAGGGAAGATTAAGAGAGTGAAACTTGAGAGATGGGGGGGTCAAAAAGCCAGAATTGATAAGAAAGGAAGGGAAAAAGGAAAGAGAAGTCATAAAAGCTTTAAACAAGATGCCAAAAAACAAGGTTTTTTTTAGAGATAAGGGGTAAGATATAATTTTATAAAAATGATTCTGCAAAAGTACATAAGATTGTATGGTAGATATTAGTATTTGAAATTGAATTAGAAAATTTAAATATTACATGAATTAATAATGCATTGAAGAGAAGCTTGAAAATGTTTAAGATTTGATAACAGAGTTTAATTTACTATGAAATATTGCTTTTATTATATTATAAACTCAATATTCCTTTTTTTGGTCTTACTATTACTTATTAAATTTAATATTATGTGTTTGTCTTATTATTTTGAAATGTAGTACTTAGAATGTACGAAGCAGAATCAGTATGGAAAGTATGTATTATTTTAAGTGTAAAATTTAGGGTAAAGATAAAAAGTTGTCATACTTCAACCAGTGGTTACAGGGAAAATATTGTATTAGAAAGGAAGGAAAAATAGATGATTGAAAGAGAACGGACAAAAGATGCAAGTATAATTATTTGAATTGAGATGAAATAAATAAAATAGAATTAAAATAATGAATAGAAGAGAGAAAATATATAGAAAATATAGAATGTTAATTAAGATATGAAATAGTATATTATGTGAGCACGAATTTGATTTACGTCTGTACAAAAAGATCTAACCCGGGGTAAGCCACTTCCCAAAAAGAAGTTTTATGTATTTATGTTTTGTGTAATGTTTGTTTATGTTTGAAAAGATGTTGGAAGAGAACTAATGAAATTATATATAATGAATATAGATAATTTAAGATAAAAGAAATACAATTAAACAGAATGAAAGGGAGCAGTAAAGAGAAGTTGGCAAAGGATATGAAGTTGAACAGATAAGATAAACATATATATATTAAATTGTGCCTGTATAGAAATGGGATAAGTTGGAATTATCTTGCTCGTTAAATAAGATATTCTATGTGTTTTCTAGAAAAAGATATTTTATGTTACTACATCCTTTGTTTTGTTTGCTGGTTTATGTGTTTTAAAAATAATAATAAAATTTGTTCAAAAAAAAAAAACAATCTTGATCTTTCATCCCTTATAATAATGTCCTAGAACTTAATCTCCTTTATTGTCCCTTATCACAAAATTTTTCAAAGCTTTAACAAGCCTCTTTTGTAAATACAGTATAGGATAATTATCCAGGCCACTTTTTGGCTTGTTATTTGTGTATCCCTTTAAATTAGTAAAAGATCATCTGATTTTCTATGTCCAGTATAGGAAATTTTTTCCGTGTCATTGTTGTAGCCTATCATTTTTAAATCTTTCAGATCAGTTTCAGTCTTGACCAATAAAACTTATTCCTCTACCATAACATCTTTCAAACACAGTCTATCTATAATACCAGATTCTTTTAAAATTTATTTTTTGGTCTATTGTTAAAAAGCACCCTTCAATATGCCCAATGTTAAACTATTTTGCTCTGTTCTGTGTTAGTAAGCCAAACTTAATGACATTTAATTGTAATATTTAATTCTTTCTGATTTCTAATGTCCAACCTTCAAAGTTTCATCCCATTTTTTAAGTATTTATTTTTCCATGGGAAGAATTATTATAAATACAAAATTTTATTTTGAATTCATCTTTCATTTGTATCTTTCCAAAATCAGCATTCTAATCACCCTTTTGCTATTCAATTCAAAAAGTCCTTAAACTTGTATTTAAAACTATTTTGCTAAGAATTGAAGCAAAATAACCTGGTGTTATAAAACATGTCAATCCAAAGGTTCCTAATAACAGTAAAATAGTTAACAATTTGCTAAAGAGATTTGAAAAAGAAGAGTGCCCTAAGAGTGCCAACTATGATGTAATCAAAGATAGCTTTCCCTCATCTTCCAGAACTCTTGAGCCTGCAAAACATACTGTCTTGCAGTCTGTTCACAAGGAACAGCTGTCATGAGAAATTATAAGCCAATTTCAAGTCCTCTCTATTCAGAGAGAAAATATAAAGTGCCTGTTTATTTTTTGGCTCTTCATTTGCCATGGTCTTCAGTTCACCATTTTTTTTCTGGAAGTCCTAAAATTACCATATTTACAATAGATGAATTAGCTTTTGTTACAATATTCATTTTGTGTGTTCACATTTTGGCAACATTCATTAAAAAAAACCTTCCTACACATGCTGTCTTGTATCTTCTACCAATGTGATTGCATTTGAACTTTTTTTTTTCACACTGTACAAGTAGGTTACAAGTTGGACTACAGCAGGGGTATCAAACCCAGGTCGTCACAGTGTCGTCACATGACATATCAGGACTTTTTTTCCCCTTTGCTAAACTGGGCAGGGGTGGAGCCAGCACATGACGCATCCAGCCCGTGGGTCACGAGTTTGACACCCCTGGGCTACAGCATTCAATACAAAAAAACATGAAAAAGGCTTCTATTTTACCAAACTTAATATCTATTGTTAAGTCTTCATTATCTCTTTAAATTGGTTTTACATTTTAAATGTTAAACTTTAATTTTAAAATATCCTAAGCTTTCCAGCTTAAAATTTGTGCATTTTCTCATGTATATAAAACTTAATTAAACAACAAACAATCATTAATAGAATAAAATTGCCTACTGCTAATTATCAGGTAACTGTTTTGAAACATTTAATTTGTACTGCTTAGATATTTCACATGTAGCAGCTGCAACAGTATTTTTTTAAAAGTCCTCAATGAATCAACAGAATGCATTTAAACTGTGTTATAAAAATACTTTAAGAATAAAGCAGGAGTGAAATTAGTAATTAAAAAGACTTTTTTAGAAAAAGCATCACAGCATTACATGTAAGCAAGGAAAAGTTTAAAGCTTTACATTTATATTGTTACATTTATAAAAGTGAAAACAATTCTAGAGAAATATGCATGTCTACATGTATTTAACTAGATCAACCTTTGCTAAATTATTTAAGACAGATTAAGTTGTATATCAACATTCCTTATTAAAAGGTCACATATCGAAGAGATATTTAAAAGTGTTCTTGTTTCAATTAATTTCAATCTAGAATTGAAGAATCCAGACAGTTGCTTGGTTATCCAACACCATGTCATCACTGTGCTGTGAGGGGTGGCGTCATCGGCATATTTGGTGGCTGCACTGGCCAACCTTCTTGGTGATTCTGCAGCAGACGGTAGAGTTGTTTCAGCTGGGCAACAATGTTATCCTTGATATCCGGGATAGAGATCTGTAGACGCACACTGCCACTGTCAAAGGAGCGGGTGAAGTCACCAGAGAACATTTCATAGATCATCCGTGCTACAACTGGAATTACCTGATTGAAAAGAAAGTTCATGTTAATCTAATAAAAGATGATCAATTCCTAAATATTCATCTGAGAAACTAGAATAAGCCAAATGCTCAAGCTGGTGAAGGCTATTGAAAAATGTACTCTTGATTGGTCACATTTACACTCCAGCATAATTTCAAAGGATTCACAGTGCTTCACAAAGTTAGAAGCATACTTTTGGTGTTTATATGACTTGCTTCTTTGAGATCAAAATCATAAAAACACTTCAGGACAGAGACAGAAAAAATACAGCAGCTCTCAGCATTCTATCCAGCACTGACATGGAAAAAGAAAGGTAATGTTCTATCCTAAAGGTGCTTTTCAAAAGGCAACTAGACTTTCTTGATTTTTTATTTCCTTGAAAAGTTTTTGCTTCTTATCCAAAAAGCTTCTTCAGTTCAGCAAGGAACAAACCAAGAAAGTCAGTTGCCTTTTAAAAAGCACCTTTGGAACAACCTGACCTGGATGATTGAAATTTTCACAGACATGTAGTATTCCACCAAAACATTAGCTACTATAGATTATGTCACCAGTAAACAGTCCTGCAATGAAGAGAAGCCATGGCAGGAACAAATGCACCAACAACTATGTGGCAACTTCTATACCATTAGCTATTTCAAAACAACTGTTTCCAAGGACATTAGGGTACATGATTGATTTCCATTAATTCATTAATGCAAATCCAAGTTTGCAATTTCTAAAGTTCACGCTATATTTCATCTTTAAACTAAGCCTGCTCAGATCCAGCACTAGCATAGCCAGGCAAAGGTGCTTTGCATAGCAGCAAGAGAACAGAAATAGAGTACTATCAGATAGAAACTAAAAAGGAATAAAAAGCTCTGTTTTTCATGGAAATAAAATCATATAATCATTTTTTTTAGGATTATTTTTTTTAAATATTTTCTAAAAACAAAAATACAAATCTCTATTCCCATTAACAATTTCAAAGGATTCACAGTGCTTCACAAAGTGTCGTTGATCTTTTTTTATACATAAACATAAAATCTTATTTCTATTCTCCACCCATTTGTACTACCTATCCCAAACTGTGTAATAATCCGAATCATCTTTGCCTCTTAATTCCATTGTGAATTTATCCAGTTCCGCACAATCCATTATTTTTTGTATCAAATCTTCTTCAGATGGTATCTTTTCCTTCCTCCATCCCTGTGCGAAGGCTATTCTTGCCGCAGTGTATAATGTATAATGATGTATCGGATGACCTTGCTCAATTTTCCCTTAAATATTCCTAATAAGAATATTTCTGGTTCAAGTTCTAATTTGTGATCTGTAATTTCTAATAACCATCTTTGTACCCTCATCCAATATTTTTTAACCTCTGGACACTGCCACCACATATGGAAGAACGTTCCTTCTTTACATTTACACGTCCAACATTCTGCTTTGATGTTTGGATACATTTTGGCCAGTCTTGCTGGGGGGCTAGATGCCATCTACAAAAGATTTTATATTGATTTTCTTTAAATGCTGTTGACAATTTGCAGTTATCCGTCCACATTTTTTTCCAATCCCCTAAATTTATATTATGCCCTACATTTTTTGCCCAGGCAATCATTGATCCCTTTACTATTTCCTCTTCTAATTCCACATCAAACAAATAGTTATACATTCTTGTTATAAATTTTATCTCCTTGCTTGTCAAAATTTGGTCCAGTTCTTTTCTATCCCTTGTTCTTCAAAGTCTTTCCTAAATTTTGTCTGAATTTGTAAGTACCACCAATCTTTAATTATATCTTGTTCTTTTAATTTATCAATCATTTTTAGATTCCCCTGATTATCTAAAAATTCTTCATATCTGACCATTTTCCTTGTATCCCTCATATTTGGGTGTAATATTGCTTCCATTGGTGAGACCCATTTTGGTATCTTCATTTTTTTTTTTAACCTTTTCCCAGGTTTGTGTATGATCATTTCTATGGTATTACTTGAGCTGTAGATCTGCATCCCTATGGCCAGATTCACAACTGAGTAAATCACAATCATTAGATTCATACAGTTTTCTAGCTATATTCTGTAATATAGAAAACATAGTATTTTAATTTGTATAGCATAGACAAATCATACTATGGCTGGTTAGCAAATTATGGTTAGCACAATATGTCAAGACTCTTTCCTTGATCATCATTTATACATAGGTAAAACAATTATTATCTTGGCAATTGGTTAATAGCACAGATATTCACTGACTATATAGGTTGTAGTCACTTTAAATTACTTTTGACATACAATGTAATCTTTCATTTAAATTGTTGGAAAATTTCTTACAAGACTAGTTCTGATCAAAGTGACTAGGAATTGGTGGCAAAAGATTAAAATTCTGACTTTTTGCCTGTAATGATAGTGATAGATCAAAAGAAATCACATTAGAAACTTGATTCTTCAGGTACACTGCTACCATACTAAATGGGAAAGATATTCCTCCCAAAATCAGTCATTCCATTTCAGTCTCATTTTATTGGGTTTCATTTAGTCCATTACATTTCCTTAGTTCAGAACATCGATAGCCTCACTATATTAGATGAAAAGGAAGTGTCGATCCTGAACTTTCATTCTCAGATTTACTTGTATTAAACAAGGTTTGAGAAGGGGTGTCATTACATTAATAGTCTTTCCTTTGATTCATCTTGCTTAATACAAGAAAATCTGAAAATAAGAGATGAAACATATGCATTGGTGAACCAGTAGCTCTGGCTCTTTACACTCCTTTATCTGGTCATATTCAAAAGAACCCAAGAAGCAGATATTACACATTCTAGGTGAAGACTTATTCTATGAAAGATGCAACTACAGTCTTCTACTAAGGAGTAGTAATAGTATACAGCATTTTTGCAATAAATTGTCTTCTTACCTGAACAACAATCAGCTTTCGCTCTTTTGATTTTCCATCTGGCCATTCCTCTCCAAAACAAAAGTAGATCTCATATGGTGGCTGTTTACTGATCTGTCCTTTCTGATGGGCAATTAATTCTAAATTTAGAAGAAAAATGAGAAAAAGAGAGACACAGTATGTAATAAATTACATGATTATGATAAAAGAAGAAATTAGTTATGTCCAGTAAGATATACATGTATTTGAAAATGACATGTTTGAAGAATTACTTGAAGCAATTATCCTATTTTTGCCTTCCCATTGTATCAATTGATCTCAATGGTATTTGCTTTCAGTTAGCTTTTAAAATCAAATCAGTGCAAAAATGAATTATATAATAGGATGGGTAGCTGCTCATACCATTTCACTCATAACTTTCAACAACATGAAGATGTACAGAATGAATGGCACCAGAAACCCATTTGGGCCAAAAAGAAACAAACCTTTGCTTTAATGGAGTACATTACACTTGTTCCATATTCATTCACATTTTCTGGCGTACAGAAAACATAAGCTACATACTCTAGACCCAGCAGGGACTAACTTCCAAAACACCTGTATCCACTGTAACGCTAACAGGGATGCAGCCATAGCTGGGCTAGTTTATGATATTAATCCATACAAGATTACAAAGTTAGTACTACTAGTTATTCAGTAATAGTGATTCGAAGGTGGAGCTACTCACCACTTAGAAATGTTTCCAAACAAAAGAGCTTAACTCTCTTCTGTCTTTCAATTAAGTTTGGTGTGGTAGAGGAAGGTGCACATGGTCCAGACCAATATACTTTGCACTGGCAAAGCCTGATAGCATAGATAGCATGACCACTGACTTCCAGTATTAGCCCTCTGTCCATTACATCAAGCAGTCGACTGGTGAACAGCTTTTGTTTTTCATTTGTGATGGATTCAGGCCCTGGAAACTTGACTTGCTCCAAATTAATAGGCCCAAAGAGTTCTTCTTGATCTGGCATAGGACCTAATTCTCCATAGAAAAGTCTGCAGCCTTGGGGGTTGCTCACAGTCATTGTCTGCCCAAACTCCTTGCCACGATATTCAAACTTGATTTCAAGATCTGTCACTTAAGAAAAATATATTATTAATGAATCAGGCAGTACAACGGGAACCATAATTGCATTGTACCATATCTAACTGAATAAAATCAACACAAATTAGGAAAGACTACAGGTATTAGGAAACAAAAGATATAACTTACGATTATTACAAAAAAAAAAAAAACCTCTTAACAAATCATGGAGTCAGACTGATTATAAAATAAAGCAATTACTGTTAAAAGACCTGCCATTATATGAATCCAGTGCTTACCCACAGCAACAATCTAAACACTTGTTATGCACAATGGCTACCCAAATAATGATAACCTACCCCCCATGATGGCACGCAGAGCCATTTGTGCGGGCATGTGAGCTCCAGCCAATCTTACCTGCACTGCACATGTGTGTGCCTCCCAGCTGATTTTCAGCCTGTTTGAGGCCTTTTTTGCCCTCCCGAAGGCTCGAGGGAAGCCTCTGCAGCCTTGGGAGGCTGAAAAACGGCCTTTCCAGAAATACCAGAAGTGCCCGTTTTCAGCCTCTAGAGGACCTCTGGAGCTCGGAGAGGTCATTTTCACTCTCCTGCAGCTTTTGGAGGCCGAAAAAAGGGCCATTTCAACACTTCTGGAGCCTCCGGTAGGATGAAAATGGCCTCCCCCGGGCTCCAGAGGTCCTCCAAAAGCTGAAAATGAGCACTTCCAGTATTTCCGGAAGGCCCATTTTTTAGCTTCCCGAGGCTGCAAAGGCTTCCCTCGAGCCTCCGGGAGGACAAAAAAGGCCTCAAACAGGCTGAAAATCAGCTGGGAGGCGCACACATGTGCAGTGCAGGTAAAGGGGTGGGGGGGGTTGCATGCGCATGCACAACGGGGCAGGGTGCATTGCATTGTGGGTGCCAGCATGCACGCGCGCTTTTAGCACAGCACAACAAAAAGGTTCACCATCACTGACTTACCCAAACATCATTAACCAACAGTTCAACAGTTTTCAACAACATGTAGTCCTTGCTTAACAAACATTTGTTCAGCACCTGTTTGAAACTTTGATAGCACTGAGCTAGGCCTGCCCCACCTTTCCAATGAGATCATAAAAAATTGGGTGTTGGTGATGCAGGTCTTGAGACCCTGGGGGTGCTGCAATTCTGTCCCACCTGTCTATGTCTTCCTTGCTTGCATCTGAAATATTGACCCAGGGCCTTTAACAATCTCAGCCAGCTGCCACTGCCCCAAGCCTTGATGTCAAGGCAAGCAAACCTTAGGGAATTGTATGATTTTCCCCATTTTCCAGCACTTCCAAAAATCTGCCATCTTCAGATGTTTTTCCCCCGCTGTTGAGAGGCTAAGGCTCCCAGTCACAAGAGGCCTTTCCCAGAACTGCCTTGAAGCTAGCTCTAGAAGGGTTTTGAAAGCCATCTGAACTGTCAGATAGGCCATGTGAGCCTCTCAATAGCAGGACAAAAACACCTAATGGTAAGCAATGCAGAGTGAGGGAAACTTTGCCATTCTCCAAGGTGTGTGAACCTTGGGGAATGGCACAATTGCCACTGCTGCCCAATGCTGCTGAGGAAATGCCACATGTTCCTTACCTTTGGCAGTTTTTCTTTTGCTGTTGAGGGGTCTGTGCAGTCTATCCAATGTTTCAGAAGGCTTCTGAAGCCCCACTAGCTCTAAGGAGGCTTCACGAAAGAAGGCCTGGTGCAATTGAGAGCTGCCTTGGATAAACTGCATGAGCCTCTCAACAGCTGGACACACATTTCTCAAAGCAAGCAGTCTTCAGCTCATTGCTAGGAACACTGGGCAATCGTGGCAATTATGTTGCTTCCCAAAACTTTTGTGCCTTGGAGAACAGTGTGAAGTGGCATTTTTGAGTGACAGTGACAACACTATGGCTGACATTTAACCCTGGCAGTGGCAGATGGTTGAGACTCTAAGGGAACCTAATGTTCTATTTCAGGCTTAGGCCCCATGCTTCCACTGAGAAAGGCCACATCGCAATGCCAGGCTGTGGCTTTTTGCCACACTGTAGCATCCTTCCAACTTGTCCATGCCCTACACTGGATCTCACAAGACTTTCCCCACCTGAGGCCTCCTCAAACTCAGTTTAATGATTGCAACTGCAAGTGCCAAGATGGTGGTCATGCACCAAAGTGGTCACATGGGCATCTTGCTTAATAACTGCAAGAACTTATGACCAAATTCCAGTTTTAATTGTGGCCATAGGTCAAGAATCGCCTGCAGGTTTATTTTACCAGCTAAAGCCTATTTTAAATCAGAATTATTTCTTTCCCTAACTGCAGAAGAATGTTTGTATTTGTTCCACAAGCCTTCCAGAAATGCAGCTTATTTATTAGAAGTGGGACTCTAGACTTTCCAAACAAAAGAGTGCATGATTTGTCCTCTATTTATTCTAGTGGCTCCTGGACCAAAAAAACTTACTAGGAAGAGAGCTAATCCAAAGTTCAGGAGAGCTGTACATATCATGCTGTAGAGCTGGCAAGGCAGGAGGCATTGGCATCTCCATATCTTCAGGTTCATTCTTTGGCCACACAGCTTCAGGGCTACATGCCTCTGCACTGGCGGGAGCCATTGGGGAATCTAAGTAAAATACATGAAATGTAATTATGTAATCCCCACTGCTTCCTAACGTTTATAAAGAGATTCAATTATTTTCATATCAGACAAGCAGGTATCATTAGACTTCTTTATGCAAGTCAGTACAATTAACCTTGTATGATTGGAATTTTACCTCTCCTTTCATCTAATGTGATAATCTAAATCAAAAGCTTCAGTTCTTTTCTTCTAGTAAGTCTTTTATTAGTGCAATCTAACACTTTTGGTCTATAATTCCTAGAATTGTTAGCCAAGTGAAAGATGACAGTTCTAAAGCCAAACGTATCTATATATTTCTAATCATCATAGCTATTGAGCTGCTTTGTGGGTCCCTCAAACCTTTCCCCATTGCAATTTAACATCAACCTGAAGCTATTAGATAAGGTTTTCCAACACTATGGAGTGGGGATTCACAAATATGCCCGTAATACCAAGTTCTGCATCTCTTCTCTGAACCAACCAAGTGATGGCCTTAAGTATTCCCAGCACCTGGAATGGGCGTTGGTACCTACCTGACACGCCCTTTCTTGTCGAGCTGCTGTGAGCATCCAGAGAATGGGAGGTGCTCCAGTCTTCACTCTTACAGGCTGAGCTATAATTGAGGAACGCTCCACCTCCTCCACGTGACTCCTTCCTCGTGTTCCCCAGTTTTACAAAGATGAGAAGGCAACAGCAAGATCTTCTCATCCTAACTATTATACATTTGACAACTATAAACTGATTAATTCATTGGCCGAAACAGGATTCCCCCCACCAGATGGACCAACTAGGGTGGGGCTGGATGCTCTACGCAGCTCGATGAGAAAGGGAGTGTCAGGTAGGTACCAACACCCATTCTCCGTAGAGCTGCTGCGAGCATCCAGAGAGTGGGACATACCAAAGCATGGCCTGTCCTACGGGAGGGACTCCGTCTGGTCCGGAATCTCCCCTGGATCTCTCACCACTTGTTGAAGGACTCACCTGCCAAAGGACGCTTCTGCTGAAGCATAAACATCAATCTTATAGTGGCGTATAAAGGGAGATGGAGACGCCCAAGTGGCCGCTCAACAGATGTCAAGATGCCTGAGTAGGCCAGGCTGCCGAGGTAGCTGCGGTCCTTATAGAGTGAGTGGTCAACCCCTTAGGAACAGGGAGAGCCTGAGATAAATAGACCTTGGATTTGGTAGCTCTGATCCAACGGCCAATAGTAGAGGGGATACTTTGCAACCCATTGTTTTTGGTTGAAATGACAGGAACAGTGACTCTGACTTCCTGATGGAATGAGTGCGATGGATGTAAATATGCGTGCCCGCTGGACATCGAGAGAATGCCACTGCCTTTCCCTTTCCCGAGAAGGTCCGGGACAAAAATTAGGAAGAACCAGTTCCTGTGATCTGTGAAAGGCCGAGTTGATTTCAGGCAGGAATGATGGGTCTGGTTGCAGAACCACTCGGTCAGTATGGAAAACACATAAATCCTTTCTAACGGACAGAGCTGCTATTTCAGATATCTGTCGAGCAGACGTGATTGCAACCAGAAACACCACTTTAAACGTGAGAAACTGAAGTGATGCCTCCCTGAGCGGCTCAAAGGGAGGTCTAGTCAACGCCACGAGAACCTTATTAAGGTCCCAAGTCAGGTACCTGTGAACTACTGGCGGGTGCAAATTGGTGGCCCCTCTAAGGAATGAGCGAATGCGAGGGTGGTGAGAAAGAGAGTCAGATGAGTTACCAGAGACAACGGTTGCCAAGGCCGCAACTTGCCTTCTCAAGGTGTTGGGGGAGAGACCCCTGTCCAACCCATCTTGAAGGAAAGCCAGAATTTGTGCAATTGATGGAGAGAGTGGATTGATGAGCGACTTGTGGCACCATTTGCAAAAAAGGTTCCAGGTTGCGTTATATATGCGAGTGGTCGAAGGACATCTCACTGCCAGAATGGTATTGATGACTTGCACAGACAGACCCTCGCTTCTTAGACGCTCCCGCTCAACCTCCAAATGGCTAACTGGAGCCACTGCGGATCCGGATGCTGCAGAGGTCCCTGGGACAGCGAGACCTTGTTTGGCGGAATCCTCCAAGGAGGGGCCACTGATAGGTTGCGCAGATCCGCAAACCACGGTCTCCTGGGCCAATATGGAGCCACCAGGAGAACTTCTGCCCTCTCGAGGAGTAATTTTTGGATCACCTTGGGGATCAACAGAAGGGGGGGAAAGGCGTAAAGGAGCCGTGGGGGCCAGTGGCAATGTAGGGCATCATAATTCTCTGCCCCGGTGGTGGGGTATCAAGAGAAGAATCTCGGTATTTGGGCGTTGTGTGGTGACACGAAGAGGTCCACCAGTGGCAGGCCGAATATCGCTGAGGCCTCCTTGAACAGGGAGGGGTGCAGGCGCCATTCCGACTGGTCTAAGGTGGCCCTGCTCAACCAGTCTGCCTGGACGTTTGAGATCCCCGAGATGTGTTCTGCCCTGATAGATAAGAGGTTGGCCTCTGCCCAATGACATAACCGCTCGGCCTCTTTCATGAGGCAGGCGGAATGAGTGCCCCCTTGATGGCTGATGTGGTGGTCCATCGTAGTGTTGTCCATCAGGACCAGAACATGGCGCCCTTGCACCTGAGGGAGGAAGGAGCATAAAGCAAGGTATACTGCATGAAGCTCCAGCCAGTTGATGCTGCAGCGACGCTCGGTTGCTGACCAAGTTCCTTGCACTGAAAGTGACTGAGTGTGGGCCCCCCATCCGGATAGGCTGGCGTCTGTCGTGAGGGTAACCCTTTGGGGCTCCTTGAAAAGATGTCCCTTGTTGGTAGCGGGTCTGGTCCACCAGAGGAGGGAAGCGAGGACCTTTGCAGGAACCCTCACGACAGTTCTTGAATTGCTCCTTCTGGACGTTGATAGGGTAGCAGGAACCACTGCAGCGATCTGGAATGTAGACGAGCCCAGGGAACAATAGATATGCATGATATCAATTTGCCAAGTAACTTGGATAACTCCAGTAGTGAGGCTTTCCCAGCCCGCCTAATGACCTTGATGGATTTCTGGATGCTGTCAAACTGTTCGGAGGAAAGAAAAACCTTCTCCTCAACCGAGTCAATTATTGCCCCTAAATGAGCTATTCGGGTGGAGGGGGTAAGCTGATTCTTTTCCCAGTTCACGAGCAGACCATGGGCCTGGAGAACCGAGAGAGTAGTCTTTGTGTCCTCCTCGGATTGGCGCTGGGTGGGAGAGAGGATGAGAATATCATCCAGATAGCAGTGGATGCGGATGGGGAAATGTCTGAGGTGGGCCGCCAGAGCAGCCATCACCTTAGTAAAGGTCCTCGGAGCCGAGGCTAGTCCAAATGGAAGGGCCACATACTGAAAATGCTGACCGTTGTAACAGAACCTCAGGTATTTAAAAAATGAAGGATGAATGGGAATGTGAAGGTATGCCTCTGAAAGGTCAATGGAAGTGAGCCAGTCTCCTTTCCTGGTCCCCTGCAAGATGGACTGAAGTGTATGCATTTTGAATTTCTGGTGAACAAGGAATCGGTTGAGTCTCTTTAAATCTAGGATGGGCTTCCAACCTCCCGAGTGTTTAGGGACTAGAAAGAGATGGGAGTAGAACCCTTGCCCTCGCTGAGAGGATGGCACAGGCTGTATAGCCCTGATGTCAGAAAGGTGCTTAATAGTGGCTTCTACGAGAGTCCGTTTGGTGCGATCTCTGGATAGAGGAGAAACCATGAAATGATCTGGAGGGGAAGAACAAAACTAAAGGGAAAGGCCAAATTTGACAGTGTCCCTGACCCATGAATCGGATGTGATGCCCATTGGTCCGCAAAGTATTTTAGCCGACCACTGACGGGGTAAGCGACTGAAGGCCTATTAGGGCACCGAGAGGCCTTGCTCCCTGCTCCCCGGAAAGGCCTCCTGTAGCCAGCCCCCCTTCTGTTTCTGTCCCCCGAGTCGCCCCTGTCCTGATAGACAGGCCGAAATGGCGGGGACCTCTGTAATCTGGGGGTAAAGGGTGTCTGAAAGGAGGTCCGAAGTGATCCCCTACGAAAAGGCTGAGAGGACCTGGACTCTTGCCTATGAAAAAGAGATGGGAGGAATTTCCTTTTGTTTCGACTCTCCATCAACAATGGTTCCAGGGCCGGACCAAACAATTTTCCTCCTGATATAGGGGCAGAGGCCAGCTTAGTTTTATTTTTGATGTCGGCCTGCCAATGCTTCAGCCAAAGGAGGCATCGGGCTGTCACATGCGAAGAAATGGCTCGAAAGGAAAATTTTACAGAATGAAAAGTGGCGTTGGCCGCAAATTCCGCTGCGGCCATTAACTTGGCAATGTCCTGATGGGCCCTAGTATTAGATGGGGGAACATGTTGCTTCAACTGCCAAAGCCATTGGATGGACGATCGGGTGAAAAAAGATGCCGCCGTGGCTGATCGAATGGCCCAGGCATCAGCTTGGTGTGCCCGTCGTAGGGCCAGCTCGGCCCACTTGTCCTCTGGCTTCAGCGCCTCCAGGGCATCAGTGGGATTAGAGGATGATGTGAGGCGTACTATGGGGTCATCCACCTCAGGCGTGTCTAGCATGGCAGCAAATTCCCTGTTGAGGTTAAAAAAACCTCTTGTCTTGGCTGGAAGGAGCGGGAGGGGGCTCAGATGAGGCCAACTGTCTTGCAACTAAGTCGGAGAAAATCGGTGGTGTGGGAATGACCTCAGTCTCAGCGACTGGTTGCCTGAAAATAGAGTCCTCTGGGTCCCCGGAGGCTACTGGAGGGGGATCAGAGTGTGGCTGAGAGGTCAGGCCCAATATATTCTTTGCTTTAAATAGCAAAGACTTGAACATATGAGGCTTAAACAGACCTACAAAGGTGGGTTGGTCAGGAGATATGCCCTCGTCCTCGGACATCTCTCCTTCCATTGGGTCTACCTCGAAGGGCGCTTCAGAGTAATGAAGAGACTCTCTCTCCAGCCCTTCCTCATCCCTGAAGGTTTCAAAGCCCACCTCCTCTTCCTCCTTCTCTTCCTCCCCTTCTGGGTAAGGGAAGCTCCCTTGGAGACAGTACCTGCCCATGGTGAGGTTCCGACCTGGGGAGGGATCTTCCGGAGATGGAATCAACTTCAGATGTCCTTGTTTGCAAACCTGGTCTGGAAAGGTGTTGGATACCTTCGGCAATCCCTTGACGGATGGCCAGCTGCATCCATTCTCTGACACTGTCTGGGATGATGTCTGAAGACAGTCCCTCTGGACGTAAACCCACAGCGGTTGGTGTGAATGTCGCTTCCGGCCGTGTGGCTGGGAGGCTCTGTGCAGGTGAACTGCGCTTAGAAATAGAAGATTGTTCTGGCAAAGGAAGAGGGTGAGTAGAAGTAGGGGGGGCTGGTGGTTCCGACTGAGAGTTCCTAGAGCGTTTGTCAAACTCCTTCTCCAAAGCCTTATGTCACCTTAGGGCATCCCTTTGAGAGGCTTTGGAAGATTCCTCGGTCCGCTTGCGCAGATGGTGCGTCTTTGACTTAGCCTTCAATGAAGGACCTCTGGGATTATCTTCTGCCATAATAAAGCCTGAACAAGGCAATATCTTATAGGAAAGGCGGTTGGCACGCCTAGGAGTTCAGCCTAACTGTGGGCTGGATACCTTAATGTTGGGACACGTCCCCCTTTTGGTAAAACTTTTTTGGATGTATTAATCTATTTTATTTTATTTTTAAATTTTAAATTTTTTTTTTAAACAGAAAAAAAGGGCCAAAAATGGGCCTAAGTAACCTACGGAGTAATCAAGAGAGAAAAGGAAACTGAAAAAAAACCCAATAGATCGAATTAACGCTGAGGCCAGAAAGAAAACAACCATGAAAGGAAAAAAAAATTGGAATATATGTATGTATGTATGTATGTATGTATGTATGTATGTATATATGTATGTATGTATATAATGGCCTCCTGAGGCAGCCTCCCAATACAAATGGGAAGTAAGTGCCTCTCCTTCGCCTCTGAGCAGCTGCGGTAACCAACCAACTAGTCTTAAAACAGAGCCACAGGGTCCCTTTAACACTAACATAACTTCAAACAGGCCTGCCGGTCCTGTTCTAAGCCTCCCAGAATCGTCGCAGCAAAATCGAAAGTAAAAAACAAAATGGCAACTGGCCACGAGGCGCACCCAAAATGGCCACCGGAACCAGCGCGAGGCTCAGAGGGAAGGAAAGCCCCTCAACCACAACAAAAAAACTGCCGAAAAAGAAAGGCAGAACGAGGGGTCGGAGAGAGGAGATCTCGCCCTCTCTCTAGCGTTTGTGGGGGGAAGGCACAAAGAAAGCACTAACCAACGTGCCAGCATAAGCCGCTGCTATAAACAGATGGCTTAAAAAGTGGCAGGCACCAGAGTGGGGGGGTGGGGGGGCGAAAAGGCTCTAAACCCCCCAATCTCCCCCGAGGGGCGAAATAAACATCCCCTTCCTATCCAAGACAAGCCAAATGCGCAGGGACCGAAGGAAATAGGAAGGAAATAAGGAAAGATCAAACCTGATGATAAATCAATAGGAATCCCAATTCGGCCAAGGAGCAAACTGATAGAGCTGCCTGTCTCTGCGAGGCTGAGCTAAAACTGGGGAACGCGAGGAAGGAGTCACGTGGAGGAGGTGGAGTGTTCCTCAATTATAGCTCAGCCTGTAAGAGTGAAGATTGGAGAACCTCCCACTCTCTGGATGCTCGCAGCAGCTCTACGGAGAAGTTGTGAGGGTTTGAATGGCAGAACATGTTTCAATTCAACCTTGGCCAGGCGGAGTCACTGTAGGTTTTAAGGCCTTCTGGTTCTGGGGTTCTTCCAGCTTTAGCTCAGCTTTAGCTCAGCATGGGAATAGACTTCCTCTGCCAGAGCTGGTATGCAGAGTTGGAATGCAGTCTACCACAACTTTGCCCCTGCTCAAAGAGCTGTGGTAACTGTGGCCAAAACATTTTGCACAGGTTTGTCTTATGCAACAATTGTACCCATTCCTGAACTGGGAGGCCTTAGTCATGGTGACTCATGCCTCGAACCTGGATTAGTCTTCTCTGTCACTGCAGGTCAGGTAATGTACTGTATGTGCCTGTAGTTCAGAGGTGGTTGCATAGCTGTTGCATTTATACGTCTGCAAATTTAACATTCTGGCTGGGGGGGGGGCACTCAAACAGCAAAGCACAGAACAGGAAATTGTATCAACCAATCAGCATACAGGACCCACACCTCCAAACAATGCACAGTTGGAATTTGGGAGGTGTGTGCATCAGCCTCTCTGCAGCCATCTACAACCTATGCTTACTCATCAACCCTAAGTCAAGCTTTAATCACCTCCTGTTTGGATTACTGTATCACAATCTACAGGGAGTTACCCTTGAAGAGGATTTGGAAGCTGCAGCTGGTCCAAAATGCAGCCGTGCAGGCAGGTTTTGGTGTTTCTCATTATACCTATGTAACACCACTGCCCCATGGGCTGCACTGGCTCCCAGTAGGCTTCCAGGTACCATTTATGGTGCTGGTGGTCACCATCTATAAAACCTTCTACAGCATAGGGCAGGGTTGCTACTAGATTGAAAGAGACGATCAAAAGAGAAAAGAAAGCTTTAGATGCAAAGTGTATGAAAAAAAAATGTGTCACTTTTAGATTAAGAAAACTTTTTTAAAAAAAAATAACTACATAGCACCATCAAAATGTAATTTCAAACAAGTTCTAAGTCTAGAAAATTAACGCAGAGATATTTGTTGAACCAATGATGCATTAAAACCTGAAAAACCTGAATTTAGCTCCAGGGAATTCCAAGACTTTTAAAGCTGTTATATATTGTCTTTGCCAGGAAGGCATGTCTTTCCCTGCTATGCTGTGGGAATTTACCTTCCTCTAATAGAGTACAGTCCATAATGTGTATGTGGGAAGGACAGTATGCCTTCATAGAAACATCCTGCTGTGATCTAGTCTTATCCTGCTTCAAATAGCAGAGGTGGACACCATATGGCATGCATAAACTTATCTAGGGTTATCTGGACAACTAGCAAAAAACAGCAAAAGATTTTATATTTCTGTATCTGTTGCCATCTAGCAGTTGTTCAGATTCCTGCAGTGCAGACACCATTGCCATAACTTATTCCACCCTTTCATTAATTCCAAAACTTTGGTGTCATAATCCTCAGGAACCCAATTAAATAAATTCTCAGCAGCAAGGGAGTGCCGTTTGTTTTGAAGGCCGACCTGTCTTATATCAAACAGAAATGAAGCAAATAAAAGCAGGATTATGCCCCACACATTTTGGAAGATATCAAGTCAACAATTAAGATTCTGAATTCCACTTAATGTCAGATTAAATGATTGCAGAAATGCAAAAAGATATCTCAATAAGTACATACACTTACCTGCATTTATTATTAAATATCTAACAGATACACAATAAGCAAGATGAAAATATTTACCAAGGAGATCATCATTTGTGCTAAATACAAGTTATATCTCTGTAGCATGTTGCATGCTAATTTACTTGCATCTAGAGATCAACTTTTGAGAAAGCATTTGTCAAAATGTTTAGTGCAACATTAATAAAAAGAAAACAGTATTTTAAAATATAGATTTAAATTCAATTTCATTAACCATATGTCAGAATAATATACTAACCATTGATATTAAGAAATGGAAAACTGTCCTGTATTGCTACGTGCTGAGACTCATTTAATTCATCTTCATCTTCATCATCTACATCATTATCCTTTTCATCCCATGGAACTGAACCGGTGGAACCTAGAAAAATACAGGAATTGAAAAATAAGAAAATAATTAACAATCTAATTTTTAACAACACTAAGGAAAAAATGGAATTCTTTAGACCTCTGAGAGTGTTGCAGAATAATTCAGTCTTTGGAATTCTTATACTAAACATTCCAAACCTATGGTTTCCAAACAGAGGAGAGTCTGTGAAATCCAAAATTCATGTTTGGTTCTTAGTTCAGATCTGATGACATAAAACTGTTCTCCTAAAGTTTGAGGGTTTCAGGAGAATACTATAATGTATTTCACTGAACTATGTAGCTAGTGTTAGAAAGTAAATGGCAGAGAAGAAAGTTTGCTTTCTCAAATATTTATTGGCCCTTCAGATTCAACAGCAAACCCAAGATACTGTATTTCTTCCAACCATGTGTGGACAAAAACCTGTTTAGCAAACAGGAAATGTGCAACCAAAATTCCTAACAAATTCAATGCAGTGTAGCAATCTTTATAATAGGTGCCCTTATTTCAGTTCAAATATGAAGGAAAAAGAAACCCATGGTCAACCATCAGAGATGCATAAAAAAAACCTAGACCTCCCAAAATCCAAATTTCATGTTCTTTCTCTGGATCCTTGTCAGGCTGTACCAGAACTTAAAAGTTTTTATTAATTTTGGCTTTAAAAAGGAAGGTGAGCTATTTAAATTGTACCATGTGTGCAGTAATCCCTACATATGTAGAATGGAAAACCTTCAGTATAGTCAATTAAATAACACAAGGATAAAGTGATTATACTTATTCAATATAAATGCCATATTCACTTAAACCCAGAAGACCTCACTACCAATAAGACAATTAGTTTAGGATTAGTTACAGGCTTCTTTAAACAAGAGTTTCTCTGTTTCTCACCAGGATTAATGATTGGTGTCAGGGATGGTGGGATGTCACATACTTCATAAATTTTAATCGGATTCATTGGCACTTCTTTGGTGCCATCATATATGAGCTTGAATTCACGGCTTTTGTTGAGAGCACACCGGAGTTGGGCTTTCCATTTTGCAGGGTCAGGATCATCAACTCCTTCTTGGTACTTTCCTGTTTCTACAGCCCATGCCTGGGAGCAAAGTACATCATGTTGGTTAAGTATTGTCATTATACCAGCTTCTGTTGAATTGTGCTGCCAAACAAATTCTCATCTATAAAGGTACACCTAGGCAATAAGTACTTTCTGCAACAGGTAATTGTTTCCTTTCACCTTTCTAAAAAACACTGATGTATTTAAACCATCAGATATTTTCTTTCTCAAGCTTTTTTCTAACAAGATACCTGACTGTAAAAATAAATCAAATCAAGTCAATAAATCAAATCAACTTTTTTTAAAAATGTGAATTGAATTCCAAGTTTAACTAGATAAAATTAATTCACTATCTCCTGGAATAAAAGAAAAGAGGAAACCTACACCAAACCCCCAAACTATCACCAACAAATGCCTTTATTCTCTGATTATTTCTCTTTATAAGATTGTCAGAAATGATTGCATGAAAATTTTCCCCTATTTATACAAATAGCATGCATTGCTGAAATGTACTTCATGAAAACAAGTGTACATTTTAAAAAAAAAATCCAGGTGAATACAATTCTCAGCAAAATGCTGAGAAGAAAATCCAACAGAGTTGAATGAGGCTAACTCCAAAGAAAGTTAGATGCCTACGATAAGTAACTTTAACAACAAGTGACAAGAGCAGAGATGAAGAGTTGAAAAGTAGATAATTAAAATGTTGAATCTGAAACTTCTCAGAAAGCAAGCCACAATCCACTATAGGAAAATGAGTTCTGCTATAGCACAAGTTCTGCTATAGCACAAAGTACGCAGGGTAGGCAGAGATAAGACTGAAAGGGATTTTTATCTACAAATTACCTGAAACCCTATTTGAATGTTTTGTATATTGCTTTGCCCTTCATTTGTCCCTGTGTGTTAATGCCTTTGTACTGCATGCATGTTTTTCCACCTAGGATTTCAGGTTCAGAATGTAGTTCTGTTTATGAAAACAATGCAGGATATATCTCCATTAGGTTGTATCTCTGAATATATCAACCATTTAATTGCTGCAAAGCAGCAAATTTAAGTTTATACATATACTACCTTTGCTATTATTAATTTCATCCTCCATCCATTGAAGGGGGGAGGGAGAGAGAGAGAGAGAGAGAGAGAGAAAGAGAGAGCGCAACCCCATTCTATCATGTAGCATACTAGCAGAACTGTGTTTTTCAATTACCTTAAAAATTGTATTTTCTTCTTCGTGCTGAGGACTATGTCGAGTTGCATGCTTCCAAGGAATTTGAAATCGTTTTGCATCCCTGTTAAGCCACAGAAGACCTGGATACATTCCACTGTCTACTTGAGCTACTAGCCAGGGTTTCAGTCGAACTCTGCGTGGATGTGATGCCATTATCTAGAAGGATAAAATGCACACAGCAAACAATGTATGAAGAGTTTTAGGAATTCTCATTTTCTAAAGAATAAAGCAATAGAAACCAATTGTGATTGTAATCACATTGCTCTGGTTTTCTTGTAACCAACTGTTCTATCAATTCATCTGATTTCTTTGTAGGTCAAAAGACAGAAAGGTCAATTTAACTTTTTCAGTATACTGAGACTACCAATTGCCAGATAGGCAAAACAATTGTTCAAACTGAATTAAGTTATGTACAATATATCTTTACAATGAAATATAGCGGCATGTATAAAAAATGGAGGGGGGGACATTTCTCACACTGTGGAATATCGTTTTCCAGAATTTAGATTTGCTCCGTTATTTTAAGTTTCAAGCTTTTTATTTTATTTTACAATATATCCATATCAATGTGTAAACAGTATGGCACCTAGGTGTCATACATTTTAGTACAAATGAAAATAGTGCTATTAATCATATTCATTACATTCCTCAAGCTTATGTAGTTCTAATGTTGGCACACATATTTGTATTAAATTATAGACTTTATTTAATTATTCAATGTTTCAATATGCTATTCCAATGCCAATCACAATATTGTTTAAACATGCATAATAATACCATCATTCAATTTCTAATCCTCCCTCTTATTACTTTTGTCTTATTGTATAAAAATGTGTATACTAATATTCCCCCCCCTCTTATTTCTACCTCTGTTCTAACTTTTAATCATGTCACCATTATATTTAAAAACAAATCCTTTCTATCCATCATCTCTTGTCCACTTTACAGTAATTGTTTGTTTTTAACTTGCCTCCCATATTCCTCTTTTGGATCTTTATCCCTATCTGCATCTATGTTCAAACTATTCATTTTAAGCATTTCTCCCATCTCTGCTCTTTTCCATTGTCTAGCTTTCAAAATATCTACCCATGCACCTATCTCCCTTTCAAAAATGTCTTCCTACATCTCCGATTCCCTTTTTAAATCTCTTAAAATGTTTTCCCTTTATTTTACTTAATCAGTCATTGTTGTTTTTGTTATTGTCTCCTTCTTATCACCCTATTTTGTTTGCTGGTTATCTGTTCTGCTTTTTCATCTGTTCTTTCAAATGGCTCCTCCTTTTACTGGGAGTGTTGATCACTCATTGTCCTTTGTATAATATTTCCCAGTTTTTCATCTATGCCATGCATTAAATTCTTAATCTCCTCATGGTTTCTTATCAGAATTTCCTTAATTCTTTGAAATATCTATGCTATTTCTTCCACATTCCACTCATTTCCTCCTAATGCAGCATCTCATCTTATTTTAATAAATCCCATTCTTGTCCAATGATAAAAAACCTCGTATATTCAAGCCTAAAGTTACTTCCCAAAAAAATTCAATTTTTTGGTATTCCATAGTTAATCTGTTCCTTTAGATAATGCCAAAAACTTTCCAGAACCTCCTTAAATCCCCTTTATGAGTTCAAACTTGTATCATTGTATTCAGAGGTCTCTTTAATGAGGATATCTTCCTTATTCTTATGTTTAAATCTCCAGTAGTCATGTCATAGGTGCATAAAACATATCCTTGTCAGTTTTCCAGGATTTAGGAATATGTTATACATCAGCAGATGGTGCTCTCAGTTTAGATTTCAATGTTAACCAGTTTTAATAAAATAATAAATCAAGGTATTAAAACAAAGTTAGTTTTTTAGGTAAATAGTTCCAGTATTTTTAAATGCCTTTCCAGGACCTGTTCAATTTAAAAGTCCAATTTTCTGTGTATTTTTAAAAGTTTGGGGTTTTTTGCTTTTCTTCCCTTGCTTCTTTTCTTTCAATTCTAAAATTTTTCTCAAAGTGCTTGGTCGCTGCTTTAACAAATAGTTGTGAATCTCTATTTTCCTGGATTTTTTCCTTTGGGGGTGTTATGTCCTGAAATGGAATACTCGAAATCCCCGAGCCTTGATTGGCTAAGGCGCGGGGATTTCTGATTGGCCAGGCGAGCCGCGCCGATTGGCCCGATTGAAGTCTCCCGCGATTGGTGCAAACCAAGAGCGGGAGACTTGAATCGCTGCCATTGGCCGCGGCCGCCGCTGCGAAAAGTATAAAAGCCGCGGGCTTTTTGCCTTTCGCCGGTTCGGTTCTCCCATTGTTAATAAAGAGCTTTGAATGAAAGTCACCGACTCTGAGCTTCTTTTGCGGACACGACACTGGCGACAAGGATGGGATCTCGCCCCTGAACCGAACCCCGTGTCCACCCAAGAACCAGCTCCAGCGCAGAGATGGCGAAGATAGCACCGCCCGCCCCCTTCAACCCCGCCGCCGAGCATTGGGAATCATACTCGGATCGGTTCCGGATGTACCTGGAATGCGCCGGAATGAAGGACGCCCCGGGCCCGCTAAAACGCGCCGTCTTCCTTACGCACTGCGGACCAGAGGTCTTCCAGATGGCCAAAGCATTGGCCAAGCCGGCAGACGCAACCGCCATGGACTGGGATGTCCTCGAACCTATACTGCGGCGCCATTACGCCCCCGAAGTCCCCATCCTGATACGGCGCAACGAGTTCTACCACCGAAACCAGAAGCCAGACGAAAAATTGAGCGACTTCGTCGCAGAGCTACGCCGCCTAGGAGGACTCTGCGAGTTCGAAGGTCTGAACAGTCTCATAAGAGACCGCTTCGTACTCAGTTTATGGGATCCTACACTCCAGAGCCAACTTATGGCCAAGGGCGACATCAGCCTAGCCGATGCCCTTACCGCAGCCGCAGCCGCTGAAGCAACCCGCACGTCGGCAGACAGCATGCGAAGATCTGACGCGAAGGGCGGAAACAACAACCCGGCAAGGTCGGCAGACACAAGAAACGAAGCAACCGCACACTACGGTGAATACCAATCTACCTCCAGCACGTCAGAAGACGAGGAGGACATACATCGCGTGCAGACGGGACGCGGCGACCAACGAAGTCGAAAAGGTCGTAGGTCGAGGACCAACTGCGCCGGGTGCGGCGGCGATCACCCCAGGTCAGAATGCCGATTTTTTGACTCTATCTGTAGGCATTGTGAACGAAGGGGTCACATCGCCCGAGTTTGCCGCCAAAAGAAGACCCGCAGCCCGCCCAAATGGGAACAGCACGACAGACGGAGAGAAAGCTCCCCGCCCAGAACCAGAGAACGCCAGCCAGATGGTCGATGGGACCGCACTCAACGATCTCAAAGAAGCGGCGACGGTCGGCGAAAAGAAGAAACCCACCAGACGGTGACCATCGGCCACGCCATCTCCGACGGCGCCAGAAAGGTACACGTAGAAGTCCATATCGAAGGCCAGCCATGCAAAATGGAAGTGGACTCAGGGTCCTACCTTTCCATGATTGCATGGCGCGAAATCAAAAGACTGGTGCCTACACTACAAAAAAGAAACGTGCATGCCCAAAAGATCATCATTAAAGACTACCAAGGGAATCGTGTCCCGGTAGTGGGCACCAAAAACTTCAATATAACTTACAAAGGCCACACCGAACAACTGCCACTCACAATCGTCGATCGCGACCGCCCAAGCCTACTGGGTTTACAATGGTTCGCCCCGCTTAACATCGCGCTGACAGGTGTCAACCACGTCACCATCGAAGCTTGGGAACAGCGGCTAGCCCAGGAGTTCCAGGAGGTCTTCGATGGAGGTTTGGGCAAGTACCAGGGGCCCCTTATCTCGTTTGACCTAGACCCAGGGGTTCCCCCTAAGCGGCTTAAACCTAGAAGGGTACCATTCGCCTTAAAGCCTAAAATTGACGAGCAGATCGACAAGCTCGTCAAACAAGGGGTATTGCAACCGATAGACCATGCCAGATGGGAAACCCCTATAGTGACCCCAGTAAAGCCAGACGGGTCCGTGAGAATCTGCGGGGACTATAAGGCCACCCTAAATGGCGCGTTGCCACAAAGCGCCTACCCAGTCCCAGTAGTGCAACATTTACTGCACTCACTGGGAGGGGGCAAAGTCTTTGCCAAGCTCGACCTCGCCCAGGCATATCAGCAGCTACCTGTGGACGAGAAAACGGCGGAAGCCCAAACAATCGTAACCCATCGGGGGGCTTTCAAGTGTAACCGACTCCAATTTGGAGTCAGCGTGGCACCAGGCATCTTTCAGAGCCTGATGGAACGTTTGCTACAGGGCATCAAGGGGGTGGTGCCCTATTTCGATGACGTATTAGTGGCGGCGCCAAACGAAGCCGAATTAGAAAACCGACTCAGACAAGTCTTGACAAAATTTAAAGAAACAGGACTTAAAGTCAAACGAGAAAAATGCCAACTATGTACAAAGCAAGTAGAGTTTTTGGGCTATCTCCTAGACCGGCATGGCATTCACCCTACGACTAAAAAAGTGAAAGCCATCAAGGAAGCCCCCACCCCAAAGTCCAAAACGGAACTACAAGCGTTCTTAGGCTTACTAAATTTTTATAATGTTTTCCTACCTCAAAAGGCAACGGCGGCGGAACCTTTACATAGACTCCTAGACAAGAAGGCAGCCTGGACTTGGGGGAGATGAGAGCAAGCCGCCTTTCAAAAAACCAAAGACCTCCTCACCTCCGACGCCGTCCTGATGCAATTCAGCGAAACCTTGCCCTTAGCTGTCACTTGCGACGCATCACCCTTCGGCGTCGGCGCTGTCCTCAGCCACACCCTCCCAGACCAGAGAGAAGCACCCATCGCTTTTTTCTCCAGGACTCTGACTAAACCGGAATGGAACTATAGCCAGCTGGACAAAGAAGCTTTGGCTATAGTTGCCGCCGTTAAACGTTTTCACAAATACCTGTATGGTCGCCCGTTCACCATCGTGACGGATCATAAGCCATTTCTGGGCATCCTCGCTGGAAACCGAGCCACGCCAAACATCTTGTCACCCCGGATGACAAGATGGTCCGAATTCCTGGCAGCCTACAGTTACGAACTGCTACACAAGCCAGGTAAGAAAATTTCGCACGCAGACGCTTTAAGCCGCTCGCCCTTACCTGACTCTGAACCTGACCCAGCACCAACAACAAACACCCTAAGTATCGAGAGTTTACCTATTACCGCATCAGACATTGCCAGAGAAACCGTTAAGGACAGGCGTCTGGCGCGAATCTTACACTGGTTAGAAAAAGGCTGGCCGGAGAAAGACAGTGACGAGACTTTTAAAACATTCCGTCAGCGCCAGACTGAACTTTCACTACTAAGAGGGTGTATTCTGTGGGGTGACCGGGTGGTAATTCCGGACAGATTGCAAAAGAGGGTATTAGAGATGCTACATGAGGGTCATCCTGGCATCGTCAGGACTAAAGCCCTGGCCAGGAGCTACGCTTGGTGGCCGGGGATGGACAAGCAAATTGAAGCATGGGTCGCCAAATGCCACCGATGCCAGGAGACCAGATCCAGCCCACCCGCAGCACCTATCCGGGACTGGGAAACACCACGGGGGCCCTGGTCCAGAATCCATCTAGACTTTGCTGGCCCCACAAATGGGCATACTTTTCTAATCACAGTTGACGCGTACTCCAATTGGTTGGAAGTAAGCGACATGAAATCCACTACCACAGAGGCCGTCGTTAAAGAACTATGTAAACTGTTTTCCACACACGGCCTCCCAGACGTCATCGTCTCAGACAACGGACCCCAGTTCACTTCCATCGATTTTGAACGGTTCCTGGCAGAGAGGGGTATCCGCCACGCATTAACAGCACCGGCGCATCCGGCGGCGAACGGTAGGGCGGAACGGATGGTCCAGTTTACGAAAAAGACCCTCCGGAAAATGGACCACGGGGAGATCAGCGACAAAATCAACAGACTGCTCTTCATACAGCACATCACTCCCAATACCACAACTAACAAGAGCCCTGCAGAGCTTCTAATGGGCAGAAAGCTGAGGTCCCCACTCGACAGATTGCACCCGACCTATAACCCGGAGCGGCCCCCAGACTCCAGCTCCAGGTACCGGACATTTGACCCAGGTGACTTAGTCTATGCAAAGAACATGACAGGGGACCCCCTATGGATCCCAGCCGTCATAACTCAAGTCACTGGTCCACGGTCGTACCGGCTCCAAACCATCGATGGGCGAGCCTGGAAACGACATATCGACCAGCTCAGGTCACGAACAGTGACTGACCTCAACCCCCAAAACACGAACCAAGGGGGGAGGGAATACCCGGAGAAACAATCGCAGGAAAAAATAAACCAAAAATACTCACCGGAACACAGCCATCGCGAGTCCCCTCCGGAGAAGAACCACCTGGCCAGCTCTACCGACTCGGAGAAGCCAAGCGGGAGCGGCGAAATCCGTAGCTCAACCGACCTGGTAGGCCCAGGCGGGAGCCACGGCGAAAGAACCGGCCCGATCATCCAGCCGGTTCACACAGAGGCAGGAGCAGCCAAAAAGATGACCGCTCTGGCCGAGTTACAACATTCAAGTGAGTTGCGCAGGTCAACTAGGACTCGATGGAGCCCCGCCTACCTGCGTGACTACACCACGTGATGGACCATACCAAGAGGGGAGGGGTGTTATGTCCTGAAATGGAATACTCGAAATCCCCGAGCCTTGATTGGCTAAGGCGCGGGGATTTCTGATTGGCCAGGCGAGCCGCGCTGATTGGCCCGATTGAAGTCTCCCGCGATTGGTGCAAACCAAGAGCGGGAGACTTGAATCGCTGCCATTGGCCGCGGCCGCCGCTGCGAAAGGTATAAAAGCCGCGGGCTTTTTGCCTTTCGCCGGTTCGGTTCTCCCATTGAAAATAAAGAGCTTTGAATGAAAGTCACCGACTCTGAGCTTCTTTTGCGGACACGACAGGGGGTAAGGTTTTAAATAAAAAAGAATCCTCTCACCCAGTTCCAGACTCTGTTCACTAACTCTACTCCAGCACCACTCTTAGATGTTCCTTGGCTGCCCCAGCTCCATGGCAGCCATCTTTAGGCTGCCTCTTCTCATCATGGATGAGAGGGAAAGAAAACCCTGGTCCAGCAGGAGAGTTGAGACCCTCCATCTCATAAGGTGCCCCTTTTTGCTTTGCCACCCCCACAGGGCAGCTTTGACTCCTTTCACAGGCCACCAATGGAGACAACTTGACATAGGAGTGCAGAGACCCACTCCTTGTGTCCAATCTCACTGCGATATCAGCTGGAAGTCAGATTTGTTCCCAAGTCTTCAAAACTATGGGAATTATCAAAAAAAATGTACAGCTTTTAAAAGGTACCAAAAATAACAAAAATGATCTGAGGCTTTTAAGAGGTACCAAAAATAACACAAAAAGCACTCTTTGGATATGTTGGAAATGAAAGGAAAATTAAAGACACTTTAGTTCCATTGTGAGTGGGAAAAATGGACTTCGGGGTAAAATGGCAGACAGAAGAGCCAGCAAACAGATCAATTCTTTGTAATTCCTCTCCAGACAAGTAGATGATCTGAGATCACCTACAAATGCCCCAAATAGTGGTTCCCTATGAAGACATTACACAACAATCACCAAGCAAGTTTAGAATTATGGGAAATAAGGGAATAGCCATCTTGCTCAAATTGTGACTGATGCCTTTAAAAGGACACTTTTTTAAAAAAAGGACTGATGCCTTTAAAAGTTTTACTACTTCCTTTTGGAAAATTGCTTGTGAACTGCTTTTCAGCTATTACACCTTTTCAAGTTTTATAAGTTTTATAACACTGGATGACTTTCCTTCAAATGCCTGAAAAGATTAAATTTTTGAAATAAGCAGTAAAAGAATAATTTTTTGAAAGTTACAAATTGTACAAATGTCTGTTAAAATAAGATTTTAAAAATTAAACACTAGAGAGAACTAGAATGAATTAAAGGTTACAGTTAAAGGGGAAGAAAACTTGAATTCAATTTAGGAATATAGAATGAAGCTAAATACTTCAACATTCAACATATTGAAGGATTCTTTTGAACAATTGTCTCAGTAGTTAATTTTAAGGATGTCCGCCTCTATAGATAACACTGTGTTTAAAATAAGTTATGGAAGAAGAACAAGTTTTATCTGATAGGATTGAGATTGATTTGAAAAAGGATTTAAAAATGAAAAGTTATAACAATGACATGGAAAAAGATACTATACTGGATATACCAATGAAAGCAGATGATGTCTTAATAATTAAAAGAGATATACAAATAAAAAACCGAGAATGACCTGGATAACTTTTCTATATTGGATTTACAAAAGAGACTTGTTAAAGCCTTGAAGAACTTTGTGACAAGAGACAAAGACAAAATGAAGCTCTAGGTTTCAAACCTAGGTTTGAAAGGGACTAAAGACCAAGATTGTTAAAAGGAAAAAATATAATTTTGGTTTATTTGATCAAGATTAGAATAGAGGTGTTATTTCAGGAAAAAGACTCAGGAACCCATAGACTTGTCAGCTTGACATATATACTAGGCAAAGCCTCTGACAGAAGTATGTATGACTGTGAACATTTAGGCAAGAAAAAGAGCCAGCATAGATTTGTTGCAAGCAAATTGTACCAAACTAACTTATCTCTTCTTTGAAAGAATAACTAGTAGATCAAAGTGAAAAAGGAAAAATTAAGTAGATGAAAGAAATATCATAGATATACCTGAACCTAAGCAAAACATTCAACAAAGTACCTCATAACATTATCTTTCATAAAAAGGTAAAATTTAGACTACATAATATAATTAGATAAACACACAGCTGACTTACTGTACTCATTAATGGCTTGATTTCAGGTTAGAGAGGAGCTTGTGTTCTATGACTTTGTGGTCTAGATTATATATTGTACAATATATCAAATATTACATTAAGGCAGTGCTTCTCAAATAGTGGGGCGTGCCCCCCTGGGGGGGGGCGAGGCTCCGTCAAGGGTGGCGCGTTTGACCTCAGAGAACATGCTTTTTTATTTTTATTTTATTTTATTTTGATACTATTTATAGTCACACGGGGGCGCGAGATGTTTTATTCTTACTAGGGGGGCATGACAGAAAATAATTGAGAAGCACTGCATTAAGGCATACAGGAAAAACTTAAAATTATGAGGCTTGTCTAATAATTTAGATGAAAAAGGATTTTAAAAAATCAAACTAGACAAACTTGAGCAATAAATTGATCCAAATAAGATGGAATTTAACAAGAGAAAAATACAATTTTCTGCATTTGGATAGGAAAATGTAAGAAATGAATGGAAGCTATGGAGGAAAGTATGGTTTATTCTACATGCGAAATAGATCCGTGTTCAATCAAGGTCAAACATTAGCCGTATGATGCAGTATCTAAAAAGTCAAACAATATCTTGTAATACATTAACAGAAGCATAGAATCCACATCATGGATATAATTCAATTCTACCTGTCCTGTTCAGACACTATCTAGAGTATTTGGTCCAGGTGGAACATTTGGAACAGCTTGCCCTTGGAAGTTGTGGGAGCATCATCACTTGAGACTTTCAAGAAGAGATTGGACTGCCATTTGTCAGAAATGGTGTAGCGTCTCCCACTTGGGCAAGTGGTTGGACTAGATAACCTATAAGGTCCCTTCCAACTCTGATTATCTGTTATCTGGAAGAGGTCTGGCCACCACAGTGCAGAAAGGACAATAATAATGCAAATCAAATTCAAAATAGGGATATCAAGATAGTGAAGGATCTGGAAACAAGGCTGTACAAGAATAATACGTGTAAGATCCTAGTATGCTTAGTCTTTAAAAATATGGCTAAAAGATAGTATGATAGCACCTTCAAATAGCTGATCATACAGATGCAGACTTGGACTTGAGACAGCAGGATCAGTACCAACAGATTATAATTACAGAAAGGTTCAGCCTAGGAATTAGGAGGATTTCCTGACTGAGCAAGCCATCAGCTAGTGGAATGAGCAGGCACATATTGGGGTGAGTATTCCTTCAAACAGAAGCTAATAGTAATAAGATGCTCTAGTGCAGTTCTCAATCTCTGCTATTTTAAAATATATAGACTTCAACTTCTAGAGTTCCAAGCATCTTAAAGTTGCTAAGGTGAAACTCTATTGTTATGTATTGAGTAGGATTAGGTGAGTTTTATGAGCATTTCCAAAACAATGATTCCAAGATTAAACCTAAACATTGCGATACATATTAATGTCTCCCCTCCCCTTCTCCAAATATATCAATGTACCAAGTTTTTCATCCATTCTGTGCAACTTAGGGCAATTTACTTTAACTAGAAATAAAATAGAAATAGAATAAAATAAAATACAAATGTATTCATTGTGTATCCTCATTGGTAGGTATCAGAACAGTTGGCTAGGGCCACTAAGAGTTGTAATTTGAGGCACAATTACAGGTCAAGTAGCCTGAACAATATTACATAGAATGAGATGAAAAAAAATAAATTATGTAGAACAGAGTTTCCCAAACCCCAACCCATCTACGGCATGTCAGAAACTAGGCTGTGCAAACAAACAAAGCCCCATCTACATGATGCATGCAGCACATGAAACCGTGTCCCCTCCGGCCCCCAGCAAAACCTCTTCCCACAAAACTGGTCCCTGGTGCTCAATCTAAATATAGTATATAAAATCATACATTGCAATGTCCTACCTGCAAATAAATACTTCAGCTTCAATCATAACAATACAAGAGCATACAATAGATACAAACTCAAGGTAAACAGCACCAAACTTGATTACAGAAAATATGACTTCAGTAACAGAGTGGTCAATGTTTGGAATACTCTACCTGACTCTGTGGTTTCTTCCCCAAACCCCAAAAACTTTAACCTTAGACTGTCTACTACTGATCTCACCCCCTTCCTAAGAGGCCTGTAGGGGGCGTGCATAAGCGCACCAATCGTGTCTACTGTCCCTGTCCTATTGTTTTTTATTTTTTCTTATAAGTATCTATCTCATGTATTCAAAACTATATTTATTCTTATACCTGTATCTTGTAAGCGATTGCCAAATCAAATAAATACTAAAAAAAAATACAAAAGGTTGGGGGCCGCTGAAGTAGACAGCATAGCCAAAGTCTTTCTCCATATCAAGTTTTCTGGTACACACATTTTAACTGCTTTTTTGTGAGATTTCAAATTCTAATTTCTTAAATTCCCAAATCCTATGCAGACGACAAATATATATCATCAAACACTGCAGATAACTGAACTGCGGAAAACAACTACAGAAGAAACTACAGCCACTGACAGCACATACTGTATTCCCTTTTCCTTCTTAAAAAACATAACTAGACATTGCCATATTAAGGATACCACATTTGTCTTTACTGAAACAGATTTTATATATATTTTTGTGGATCATTTCATCAGACAATCAGGGCTAGCAATTATGGTAACTGTATCACATTTAGATCACGTTCAAATTCAGAATATCAATTGTTGGAAAACTTAAGCAGAGAGTACTAATGTATTTCATATCCACTTGTAGGTTTTCCAAGGCATTTGTTTGGCCATCATGAAAATTAAATACCATATTGAAATAGGTCGCTATTTTTTGTTCTTACACCTCACTTGATAACTTCTTTACAGTGACATATGCACCACAAGGTGAAAGCAATAGGAAATAAGGCATGTTGCAGTGCTAAACATTGCAAAAGGTTTTTTATACTTATACAGAGTATAAGTAAAAATACAGAAGCCCAAAAGAAAAATGCATCCAATCAGAATGGTGGTGGCTCATATCTAATAATCTGTATACAGTCTGCAAAGCAGGTTTATATATTTATGCACATAATTTCTTTCTGTAAAGCTATTCATTTCCAATCCCAATTTAACCCAAATATGTGGGTATCACTGCTGCAAATGGTTTCCAAACCTTTGAGCAGGAGTCATCTTTTCATAACATTTGTTAAAGTCTATGTAATATAACAAAAAAAAAAAAAGATTCACCAACCTCCTGCAAGAATACAAATTAAGGTATTGCTACAAACACTATCCAATTTTGGTTTAACTACTTCTAGTGAAAAGTACTCCACTGTCTAACAAATTGGTTCTAATTGTTACACTTCTTTTCTTAATATTCTATTGGAATCTGCCTATTCCAATTTGCCTGAATCTTTTTTGTAAAGCATGGTGTCAAGAACTGAATAATCAAGTTGACCAATATAGGATGTAACAGTCCAGCAAATACTTATTCCAGCATATTTATTTCTCTACAACAATGCATAACAGAGTCAAACATTAGCAGTCTCAGAAAATTAGGATAATTATCCCACCATGTATATATCTATAGCAACTTATCCCACCATGACCATATTTATAGAAAACATGGAGGGTGTATGTGTGTTGAAAACTCAGGTGTTGGTGACCTCTTCCTTTTTAATTTAGTATCAATGGCCTAGACTTTAAAACAGGTTTTAATATCCAGTATATGCCTTTTATCAGAACTATACCTATAGATATAATGACCAACCTAGCAAATAGAAATGCTTCAGCAACTATATTTTCTAATCTTCTGTCTTAGTGAGCAACAGTTCCTACTATAGGTCACTACAGCTATGCTGTAGTTATTTCTGATCTAACCTGAGCTTTGTCAAGTTGAAGAATGCTAGTCTACATTTTTTCAATAAAGGTAATAATAATATAGCAATACTTCTGTCTACTTAATCTAAAAAAATGGATCATTCAACTAATCTAATGTATAGATTAAAGGCTCTTTCCCCCTTTTTGATTTGAAATCAAGAGTGTGAAAACCAGTCAAAATTGCTTAAGGAGAGATGGAGCTGAGTTTTGTCCTATTTATAGGTACATGGAAAGCATTTGAAGTTTCTGGATCATATTAGCCATTCTTTTTAGGGAGGAAGAGGAATCTTGTTTTCCTCCTATGAATTTCTCTTTTAATCAAATAAAATATATTTGATTATTTGAGTTTATTTGACATTTTTGGGAAATTTGAGAGCATTTTTGATTAAGAATCACAGGAACCAAATAGTCAGCAATGGGGTACAGCTTTCTAAACAAAGAGAGGGATTTGCACAAAACACTTTTAATATTTGCTTTTAAAAGCAAAAACCCTGCAGAATAATACATGTGTCTCAGACCATAATTTAGACATAGAATTCTGCACATGATGTTGTACATGCCTGCTTGCTTCTTTTACCTTCTTTAAAAGTATGTGGCTTCCAGAGCCTTAAGTCTCCCCTGAACTGTATTCAACGCCTTATAGATCAGGACACATCAATATATGCTTCTTGGCAGGAGTAAAGATGTGGTTCTCATTCTTCTGGGAGATCTTTCTTTAAATCTTTCTAGTCTAACCTGGAATTTCTTGGTGGTCTTTGCCAAATACTAACTGTGTTTGACCCTGTGAAGTTTTTTAAAGATTAGGAAAAGTTAATAAGTGCTGCCATCCACAGTTTGCGGTATTTAAGATGTATAAAAGATACCATGACATATTATGAAATTGTAGATATATCAATTATATGGGTCCTATTTCCAGGTCTTCTTCATATAAGAATAAGGCAGTACAATGATGTAGTTCAACAACATTTATCATACCAGAGTATAACCAAATATACTCTTCCCCATGTCAAAAAGTATTCAAAAAGAAAACTAATTTACTAGGGTTGTTTCTCATATATTTTTTCTTTGCTTAGGCAGTTTGTGTTTAAAAGAAGTTGGGCATTTGAAAGAGTCTTCTATATTGTTCTTGTGATTCAGCCATCTTATATTGCTATTTACACACTGTGTTACATCATAATAGAGTACTTAATTGTAATAATTACATATTATTCAACAACTGCAGTTTAAAAATCAGGTTTTAGAACATACTGTAGCTGTGTTTAGTTCAGACACAGTAGAGGTTTTGAAACTTCACTACCTATATCCATAATGATATTGCAAATCAGTGCATAGGTATATGATAATGGAAAGATGGGATAAAAGCAATAACTGAAAGGAATAAGGAGGTACATGAAAATATGGGTGAAGAAAATAAAACCTACGCATTTCCAATTATTCATAGCTTCTGACTATAACTCTTGCTTTATTAAAGCAAAATTGGCAAAGTTTAGAGTCAATCAATAAAGATGATGTGGCTATACACAGAGTGATTATTTTAGGTTCTGTATATAGATTTCAGCACATGAAGCAATAAAACTGGATTAAAAATCAAATATCTGAAATACCCGTCTTTGAAAATATTGACAAACTTAGAGAAACGTAAAGCAATACTGATAAGCAGAACTGAAATAAATACTGAATGCAACTTTCATGTTAACATCTATAATCCTGTTCATTAATATTAGACTATATTTGTTTTCACAATAAAAGAGGATTTCTACTATTACATTGAAATGCAATATCTAATTGTACATTTATCTTTACTAATCCATAGCTCTGTCCTTTAAATTAAAAGGAAAACTTCCTCAAGAGAGTAAAGGAAGTACAACAGACATTATGCAAAACAAGCCAGTGTCAACTTTTCAGCCTAGTACAGGCACAACCAAATTAGGAAAAACTTAGAAAGAATTCCCACCTCTTCCATCACAACATCATTTCTATGACTGATCTCCAGAAAAACTTCAAGCATAGATCTTAGCCACATAACTGCTTTTCCCTTTACAGAAGTACTGAAAGTTATCCAGGCAGACTTTCAAACAGCCATAGCCATACAGTACAATGGTATTGGCCAAATTATAATATCATACACTAAGATTTCCAATTCTTGGTGCTCAAAATCTTATTCTAGTACTATTTTTACACTGCATTGTGAAACCACTGACATTTACAAATAGTGGAGCAACAAGATATCAATAGGTTTATTATTGCTCTTCTCCTTGATCAAGGCCCAATGCTTGAAGCAGAAGATATACAATTCAGCAAGGATACAACTGTGAGATCTGTGAGACAAGACAATGATAACCTTGTTCAACAAGCACAGCAAAAACAACAAACCCACAAGCCTTTGTTGATATATGTTATCTATAAATTCATCTGCAATAGTAATCCACACCTCTGTGCCTTACTTACATATTATACATGGTGTATGTTTTTAAAAAGTTCTATATAAATATTGATTTCAGATTTTAATTTCAGATATCCAAACTACCAAGCAAGTGATGCTGTTGTAGAAAGATGCTCAAAATATAAAAGGTTACAGCTTTTGTATTGCTTTGTAGGAAATGTTTCAAAGACTTGATCTCATTTTAAAAACTGGTTTGTGAACTTACAGCATTGTCATCATGCATTTACTCAACTTGCATTTCATATTAAGGTTTGCTTAAATATAATTGTACATCAACTTGGTTGAGATTGGGATTCTTCTAGGCCTCAATTTTAATGAATACCATGAATCAGTTTTCCCAAGTAGATGGCCTACAACGCTTCACAATACATTCCTTTTCTGCAGGGTATTAGGCTGAATAAATCGACCCTAAATACTGCGTTTCACTATGACCAAATAACTAAGATGTTTAATCCCCTGCTAAATCACCATATGCAGATAGATAATTTGCAAATTAAGGAAGGTTTTGTTATTCTCTAGTTCAATCTATGACTTGGGAAGGGATGCTTGGCAAAGGGGAAGTCGAGAAAATCCAATCAGTGAAGCAAATACCCCAAGTAAACAATGCTGACCTGTGCATCTGGGTAACATCTGACTGAGGGTAAGAAAGCAGCTTCTTGTACAATGCAATTATCCTGAATTTGAAGAGTAAAGAAGGTCTTTTCTACAGCCTTGCCCTCTCAACCGAATTTGAACTTCTAAGGAAACATGCTAGGATCAATGCCGGGCCGCAGTTGTACCTGCTCTCCGCTATTTTGAAAGATTGGAGGATGTTTACATGCAGAAGTAAATAATCGACAAGTGTCGTACAAGCCCGCAGTGAACTCCGGGCACGAACTCGCTGAAATTGCCCTCGGGCAAGAGGCCTCTTTTAGGAAAAAGACTCTTTTCGGGTTTTCCCACGAACCCAAAAGACCGAGGGGCCACGTAGGAAGCCTTTTGTAGCAGGATCTTAGGGGAGACGCGACGCCAGCCTCCTTCAGAAAAGGAAAGGACAAGGACGAGGGGAACTAGTCAAGCGCAAAACGAACGAGAGAGAAAACGACGCTTAAGCTGGGAAGGGAAGAGTTGGGGAAAGCTAACCGTCCGACGAGGGGGAGAAGAGCTTAAGGCGAACACACGTGGGAAGGAAGAGGGGCGCAAGTGAAAAACACGCGGGGAGAAAAGCCCGAAGCTCCAGCAGTTCAGGAACGGAAGTGCTATTTGGATTGTAAAGAGGAATCTACAGTAACCCGGGCTTCAAGAGCTTCCCCGACGGGTTTCCACCCGCTCCCGCAAAACTTACCGCTCTCCGACTAGAGTCCCACCCTTGCTGTGTAATACAGCTCGCTCACCTGGCCCAGGTACTGCGGCTACCGGATCCGCCCCTTCAGGTCGCGTAGGGAAGAGAAGGAGGGCTGAGCTTCCAAGGGGAGTGGACGGGAAAAGGGAGTAAATGGCAAAGTGCGGGGGAGATTAAAATGAAACGGAAGCGCTCGGTTCGGTAACAGAGTTGGCTTGACTGTTAGGAGTAACATTCATATAATAAGAGTTCCTTTGGGTGTCCTTAACGTTTTTTTTGTCTTGCCTCTTCATTAGTTCAAGGAATCACTGCTTCCTTCCTTTGCCTTCTCTCTTGCGGATTTATCACTGAGAAGACTTGAACCAAACTCCATTGTATGAAGAGATTGCAGGACACCATGAATTAGAATTATGGCATTGGAAGGTATTTCACAAGCCCCAAATTGGGAAGGCTTCTCAGATTGTTTGAAACTACTGTTCCTTTAAAAAAAAAAAAAAAAAAACCTCTCCAGGCATTTTCCATGGGAACAAGCTAGTGTAACTGGTCTAACCTGTATGCTACCCCCCACCACCACCCTAATGCTAGGATGTTTCATACGATTTTGCCTTGGAGGTTGCACACTCGGTTTGAGTCAACTGGTGCTACTATTTTTACTTGGCATTGCTTTGATCCCATTTCAGTTTCCTGGAAAGTAAATTGTAGGATGATTATTGGAAGCAGATGCTTGCAAAATAGTCCTATAATAGTTTCCCTACAATGTTAGGATGGCAGTACAACCTAAGGTCAGGTATTTAAAGTTTCCAGGTGACGGTTAATATAATTAGGCAGGATGCCCAGCTCCTGAATATAGAAGTTTCACTCACAAGACTTTAATTGTAGGCCACCATGCTTTTTTAAAAATATGTATAAAAATGTTTCATATAAATCAATAAAAGCTATATCACCTTCTCTTTTGAAAGTCACTTTTAAAGACCTTATATTCAGTTCCTGAAATTTTCATGTTTATATCTTTGTTGCTTCTTGGGTAGTTTCTATCCCTGTATCTTTTGACAGCAAATTCTAAAAATGATTTTAATGCATCAGTTTGAATTCTAGTATCAATCTATTATATTGCTACCAGCATTGGATTGGATTGTTATTATATTGTTATTAGACCAAGTTATATTTAACTCAAATATGCAAATCAAAATAATGTGACATCTGCAAATGAAGAATAAAAGAACATGTTTCCCATCCTCACCAAAAGACTTTAAAAAGTTTTGTAAAAAAGAATCATCTTAAAATCAAGCAAATGACATCTGATATTCTAAACCAGGGATGTCCAACCTCAGCCCTGGCTGAGGAATTCTGGGAGTTGAAGTCCACAAGTCTTAAAGTTGCCAAGGTTGGACACCCCTGTTCTAAACTGTCTAGACCAGTGATGGTGAACCTTTTTGTTGTGTGCCGAAAGTGTGTGTGTGCATGCCATCACCCACAATGCAATGCACTCTCCCCCCTGCACATGTGCGTGCAACCCCCCCCCTTACCTGCACTGAGCATGCACGTGCCTCCCAGCTGATTTTCAGCCCATTTGAGGCTGAAAAAGGGGCCTGTTTCAGCACTTCCTGTTTCGGCATTTCTAATATTTCTGGAAGGCCCATTTTTGCCCTCCAAAGGCTGCAGAGGCTTCCCTCAAGCCCCCGGGAGGGTGAAAAAGGCCTCTAATGGGCCGAACATCAATTGGGAGGCACGCATGCGCAGTGCAGGTAAATTTGGCTGGGGCTCGCATGCCCGCACAAATGGCTCTGCATGCCACCTGTGGCACGCATGCCATAGGTTCGCCATCACGGGCCTAGACCATTAAAAATTATTTAATGGTTTATTATTTTCTCTAGGTTTCACCATTCTAAATAATTGATGGTCATTATGTCATATGTCATCTTGGCTTCCCCCCTGCATATCCCTTATGACATATTGTTGATGAATACGTGCAGTAAATTGATCTGTGGCTGGTTCCCTTTTATTAGAAGAATTGTCTTTATTCTTGATAGCATTCCAAAATCTGCTGGGATAGACTTTTTCGGGATTTATGAAAAGTAAGTCTCAATCTCTTAGGAGTGTACCTATGACCTAGCAATAAATCTATTTCGGGAAACTCAAACCCCTAGTTCTAAAGCTAGCAACACAAAGAATCAAGGTCAAAGCTCAGTTAGATAAGTTTCTTTTATTCCAGATACAAAATGCCCCAGGAATAAAGTAAGTCAGCTACTATATAATGACTGTTTCTATGTATAAGAGCACATCATTTAAATAGCTTTTCTTATTCCATCATATGAGTGGTAATATACTCTTTGTCGGGACTTTCCCTGTGAATGAATTGCCCTATTTATAATTATCTTATTTAATTGCAGGCTCTTTGCTTCTTTCCTGAACTCTCTCATCTTCTCAAACTGGGAAAGTGAGTTGGGTGCTATTCAAAACCTGTATGCAGTAAAGCAATTGTGAAAAGTTCAAGTCTTAGCAAAAGAAATCTAATGATACTGTTCTTCCCCAAAATAGCTTTTCCATTGGATGTGTAGTTTTTAGAGAGATTTACACATATCAAAGCAAAATGACAAAAGCAGTATTGTGCCAGCCTACTCAAACTTTGCCCCTTTGATATATAGAGTCAAAAGAGGAAGAGCTACAATACATATTGTTTTTGTCTGACTCCTGGCAGATACTATACCTTTCCCACTTTTAAACTTTCCTTCTGTTTTCTTTTTCCTTTATGACATTTTACATCATTTTGGTCATTTCTGTATGTTCATAGATTTGCTTAGGTGATACAGATAAGGCAACCAGTCAGTTTACTAGCAATATGGTTACAGAAATTTTCTTTCCAAGCTCTCTTCTCAAGGGTCTGAACCTGCCCGGGCTTCTCCTTTTAACACTTGTTTTAACACTCCTTTTAACACTTGTTTACTATAGTCTCTATAAAAATCCCTCAAATTTAACTGTGAACTGTTGAAATATCTTTTGAGTCTGGCTGGGCACAAAGGGCTCATTTTGAATTCTTCCCTAGATTAGCCAATCCAGACATGTTTAGCCACTGATCTTTTTCAGTGGGTCATCCACCACTGTGGCTTCTTCAGTAGGCAATTGCCACTGGATATCTTTGGAGGTCTTGCCACAGGGGTCTCTTGGTAGACCACATACTTCCCACACAGTAGCTTTGTGATTGATTTACCTACCTACTAGAACGTTTCCCTAAGTCTCTCCTATTGGATGGCTTTTGGCTAACCACACCAAGTCAATTAACAGACTACCTTCACTGCTGGAGGATTCCTAGTCTGCTTCATTCCTGGTTGGACTTTTTGTGTCCTTACTACGGTTTTTATTTGGTGCAGTTGCTAGACCTTCCACACACTTAACTGTTGTTTTATTTCTGTTAGTGGACACTCAGCTTTCAGCTCTCCAAATCAAACACTTCCTAGCTCTCTTGATAAGAAACTTCAATATGTCATTCCAGCCAGTTCCAAATTGTAAACAAAACTCTCTCCTGTATGGATATCTGTACTCTCTTTTGTCTCTCATCTTTTCATTCATTCATTTATTCATTCATCCATCCATTCAGTCAGTCATTCTTTTTCATTCACACACAATTGTACTATACTTGTGTGTTGTTACTTGCACATCAGTATCAACTGGTGTGTCATTGGGAAGAAAGAGCTTGCAAGATATTTCTTTCCAGCTAGAGCAGATCCTTTCTTCCAAAAAGTATCATGCATCATGATAAGTCATAATGTGATTTGTTTACCAAGTTTGTGGATTAGCATATAATATGAATCCAACCAACTCTAGTTTACTCAGGCTTTACACAGAATGTGAAACCAACCAGTAGAGAGGCAAACTCATATCAGTCCCAGGCTAAATAGTATTTCTCTGTTTCTCTATAGCATGGGTGTTAAACTCACCACGTGACATTTTGCAATGTTTTTCCCATTCATGGAGCTGGTGATGCATCTGGCCCACGGCCGCCAGTTTAACACCCTTGTACTAACCGTAGGTTCACTGGGTTTCTTCAAAGCTCATTAGAGATACTCTAGAACAGCGGTGGCTAACCTTTTTCGGCTCCGATGCTGATAATTGTGTGCTCGCATGCCAGCATCCAGAAGGCAATGCATGCTGAGCCCTCCCTACGCCTCCTGAGCATGTGCGCGATTCCCCCCTCGCGTACTGCACGTCTGTGCATGCGTGTACGATTCCCCTCTCGCATGCAGCACATATGCGCATGCATGTGCGATCCCCTCGCAGCAGCACGTCCCTGCACATGTGCTTGCATCTTCCGTGCATCCCCCTCCACCCCCTGCACATGTGCACCAGATACCCAACAATTAGCTTTCGGGAAGCAGCACGCACACGCAGGCACAGTGGGGCACTTCCGGGTGAACACTCACGTGCTGGGGAAAATGGCTCTGCTTGCCACTTCCAGCATGCGGGGCATTGGTTCGCCAACATGGCTCTAGAGTAACGCATACAGTTGAAATGCAATTGTAAGTGTTCAGTATTCTGTTTTACAGTAGGATTGTTTTTTTAAAAAAAACATGTATACATTGCAGTATTTCAAAGTAATGGGACAGCTTAAGTAGTCATTTCAAAATGTGGCAATCCCTATGGACTTTGATGAAGTATGATTAAAATTTCAGGAAAGACTGACTTTATAGATGATACCAGGGAATGGCATTGAATTCTACTTTACTAAATAAGCTACAATTAGCTGGCTCATACAAGTAAGTCAAAACCAATCAACTGGCTCATACAAGTAAGTCAAAACCAATCAACTGGCTCATACAAGTAAGTCAAAACCAACCAACATCTTACTGCTGAACGTTGTACCTTCTTGCTTCCTTGCTTCTATTGTGTCAGTATTCCTGTATGACCACTATACTTAGTAATCTTTTTTCAATAAATATAAAACTTCCTTTTTAAATTTTTTATTATGTTTCATTATAAGATAAAGTGTAGAAGAAACAAAACTTAGAAAAATAAGAAAATGAAATGCATACATTTTTGACAATTTCATAGGCATGAAAACCAACAATACAGCAGCTTATAAAAGTTTTCTTTCCAACTATAATTCAATGTGAATTAGTCCATTATTCTACATGCTTTCTCATTGGTCAATCATTATAATCATTATAACCAAAATTCATTGTCCATTGGACAATGTAGTCTTTAACATGTTCATTTTCCAAATTCAGTTTTTACAACAAATCTTAACAAAAATATGTTCTTCATTAGCACACAGTTCAATTTCAAATTCACTTGATTATATTCAAAACCATAGCTTTTCATTAAACCTTTTAATTATAAAAATACAACACATATGCCTTTCCAACTTCAATTATTCTTTCAACTTCAAGAAACTTAAGAAAGCCCTGTTTTATATTTAATCCAAACTCTTAGATTCTTAAAAACTGCATTCGCTCTAGCTTTATCATATCATAAATATACATACCACTCAAATATGGCCCTCCAAATCTGTTAGCCTCTTATTCTCCAAAATCTCCTTTTCTTTCATCCAAACCATGCAGAAAACATCAAAATATAATTTTAAGTCTGGTAACTCCCTCTCTCTTTAGCATCCTGAAATAATTTCTATTTATTCCTTTGCCATATCTCTTTGCCATTGCTTAAATGGAACATCTGTCATCTGTATTGGTAACATCTGGAATAAAAACAACATTTTAGGTGAAGCATTCATCTTAATTATAAGTATACAACTTTCAAAACATTCTTGGTATGATTCCACACTTTCATTGTCTCCTAAGCTAAGGATCTGATGACTCAGTAATGACACTCGGTTTCGAGAGAGCAAATCATACGCTGTAATTTTATGTCTATAAATCAGAACAAAAGAGATGATTCCTTTTCTTGTATCCATATAGAACAGTGATTTTCATTAAAATGTGTGCTGGTAAACATGCTTGTTAAGAAATTCTGGGAGTTGAAGTCCACATATCTTAAAAATACCGATATAGAATGTAATCTACTATCAGGTATTTTCAATAAGTTTTTAATTTGGGGAAGTTTCTGTGGCAATATTTTGAAATGTTATAACGTCTTAATAAGACTACACTTGGAATATTGCATCCAGTTTTGGCTGCCGCAATATGAAAAAGATTTTGAGAATCTAGAAAGAATGAAGAGAAGAGCAACAAAGGTGATTAGGAAACTGGAGGCTAACACATATGAAGAATGGTGGCAGGAAATGAGTATATCTAGTTTAATTAAAAGAAGGACTGGGGTGACATAGCAGTGTCCCAATATCTAGGGGCTGCTTCAAAGAAGAGGGATCAGCCCAGTGTTGAAATTCAAACATTTGAATAGAATAGAATAGAATAGAATAGAATAGAATAGAATAGAATAGAATAGAATAGAATAGAATAGAATAGAATTGAATTCTTTATTGGCCAAGTGTGATTGGACACCCAAGGAATTTGTCTTAATGCAAATGCTCTCAGTGTACAAAAAAGAAAAGATACATTCATCAAGAGTCAAGAATCATCAGGTACAACACTTAATAATAGACATAAGGTACAATAAGCAATCAAATCACACTAGGAAACAGTCAATATAAATCATAAGGATACAAGCGACAAAGTTACAGTCATACAGTCACAAGTGGGAGGGGATGGGTAATAAGGAGTGATGAGATTAATAGTAATATTAGTGGGTTTTTACTACCAGTTCTGTGGGCGTGGCTTGGTGGGCATGGTGTGGCTTCGTAGGCGTGGGTTGGTGGACATGACAGGGGAAGGTTACTGCAAAATCCCATTGTCTCCCCACCCCACTAACTTACTTTCCAGCTCCGTTTTCCTGTGCAGGACAACAAAAGAAGACCCAGCTGACCAGCTGAGACTTGGAAGACAGAGACTAGATGGGCCAGTCAGAGGTGGTATTCCAAACTGTTCAAAATTTCTGCTACCGGTTCTCTGAACTACTCAGAATTTCCACTACCGGTTCACCAGAACTGGTCAGAACCTGCTGAATATCACTTCTGGGTCAGCCTATTCTCCAAAACACCTGAAAGCAGGACAAGAAGTAAGGGATGGAAACTAATCAAGGAGAGAACCAACCTAGATCTGAGAAGAAATTTATAATAAGCAGTGGAACAACTTGCCTCCAGAAACTGTGGCTACTCCAAGACAGGACGTTTTTAAGAAGAGATTGGACAACCATTTATCTGAAATGGTACAGAGTTTCCTCCTTGAGCAGGAGGTTGGACTAGAAGATCTCCAAGGTCTCTTCCAACTCTGTTATTTTGTTATTCTATTCACCTTAATAATTTCTTAATAAGTAATAATGGGGAAATGTGTTTTATTTGGCTTTTGCTAGATTTTTTAAAAATGTTCCTATCATTGCTTTTGTTTTAGAGCTGAATTGCTATTGTATTCAGAGTTGAATTATGAAACAATGCATTTAAGTCTTATTAAGCTACCAATATAAAATTAATGACACAGGCTTTTGGAAGATATAAAAGCATGAATAGTGTTTTTGTTTATGGGCTTTTCTTCATAGCTGTTTTCTATTGTGCCATAATACAAGATTAATAAATAACAATCTCCTTATTTATAATGGGTCAATTTAAGGAAAGTGGTGGATTCACTTGGCCAATGTAATAAGGACATGCAGAAAAAAGTAGTTCATAACATTTCTCAGGTCAAGCAAGGGAGAGCTAGTGTAGCTAGAAATACTAATTCCCTTATATCTTGTGCTCTTGTATGTTTTTTGAATTAAGATAGTATTTGTATGTTTTTTGAATTAAGATAGTATTTGTATGTTTTTTGAATTAAGATAGTGTTCCGGTGCTGAATATATTTTCTAGAGCAAATCTTAACACAAAATTGACTATGTTAATTATACTTTTGTACTTATAAGTGATCATTAAACAGTAGCATAATGGAATTTTGTATTAGATTCTTAAGTTGTAGTAGATGCTATTGTGCCAAATGGGAAATCTTAATGAGACCTTTTTTCTTTTTTCTTTATCTTTCTTATAGCCAACAAAGATCTGATCCCATCCTGCTGCTGTCATTTTCTGAATTTCTTTCTTTCTTTAACATAGCCAATATGTGAGAGCATGCTTTATAAATAGCCTAAAAGAAAATGAGTAATCAGTTTTATTAAATCCTCCCAGAGTTCTTAACAGGGAAAATCTTTGTGGTCATATTTGCTGATAGTACATATTAGTATAGTATGTATTAAAAGTATGTCTTGCCTCGGACAGCTGATGACTGGATATTGACTCCCAAGATAATTTTTTGCTCTTGCTTCCTTACCTTGTATGAACATTTAACATGCTATAATGCAGGGGTCTTCAAACTTGACAGCTTTAAGACTTGTGGACTTCAACTCCCAGAATTTCTCATCCAGTCATGTTAGCTCAGGAATTCTGGAAGTTGAAGTCCACAAGACTTAAACTTGCCAAGTTTGAAGAGCCTTGCTATAATGGGTTAGTTTAATAAATCTACGCAATAGAAGCAAATGATAATGTTGTTTCTTTGATTTTGTCTTGAGGAAAAACAGTGTATAGTATAGATCAGTAGAATTTGTTTATTTGTTTACTACTCATCCTCCCTGGAGGCAACTCTAGGTGGTTTACAATCTAAAGGATAGGATTTCTCTAAAGTTGGTGATTTTTTTTTTTGTTCATGCTTTAAACAGAAACTGATGTCCACCTATTAGCAACAAGTGGTTTACTTGCATTGGTAGGAAATTAAATGATTCCTGAGTTCCATGTCACTTATGATTTTATACCCACAATAGCTTTGGCATAGAAACTGTTGTTCTGTTGTATTGTTGTTTTTAAGAATACTCACATTCAGGCAGGCATCTCTGAAATGATAAAGATACATTTGGTTATTATGATTCCAAAATGCCCTAAAAGTAAAATAATAGATATCCCCTGTTATTATAAAAAATCCTTAATTGTAATTAGGATCATGATGATGCTATTTCAGAGTAAACACAGAGAAACTATTTTGTCTTCCTGAGAACTAATCATTAACATACAAACTTACATAGCAGTGATGCAACACTACATATTGAGCATGTGGAATCTTGTTTCACATAGTTGATTTTGAAACGGCATGTTTGAGAATATCTTGCAGTGCAAGAACAAATAATTCAATACTAGATCAAGTAAAACTAGACTGTTCCCCTCGAAACTCTAATAATAATGTAAAACTTAAATCATTTAATCAGACTCAAGGGAGAAGACTCTTGAGAGCTGGAAAACTTTAAAGCAATTTAAAAAGAAGCTGACAGAAAACAAGTGGCTAGATGCTATTCACTGATGACACACGCATGAACTTGCAGACAGAAATGATTACTGATAAATAGTACTGGTGAATGATGTCCATCAGTTTAAGGAGAGCCAGAAGCCATTGAAAGATTGAATCACACAGCAAGAAATGCCTTTGTCCTATGTTTCTGTTGCTTTTCAATATCCCATGCTAGGGATTCATAATATAAAATCATATAAGTACTACTAAGCATGGACAAATATGGGCAGATTAAAAGAGTTTAAATGGCCTTAAGCACTAATAAGCTGTTGTTATAATCCTCCTAGTTGAGTATCAGTCACAGCAGTGAATGCAGACTTATTTTTCTGGTTTAGTTGGTTTTCCACTGTAATATAATTTTCCTTCTGTGGTAAATAATCATTTTAGAAAACAAGGTACTCGGGTAGTTAGCTGGTGCAGTAACTCATGGCTTTATTTATTTATTTATTTTGTCAAGTAATTATAAGATAACAGGTATAAGTATAAGCATGGTTATGAATATATGAAATGGATACATATAAGAAAAAAAAAATAATAGGACAGGGATGGTAGGCATGTTGGTGCGCTTATGCCCACCCCCTACAGACTTCTTAGGAAAGGGGTGAGGTCAATATTAGACAGTTTAAGGTTAAAGTTTTTGGGGTTTGGGGAAGAAACCACAGAGTCAGGTAGAATATTCCAGACATTGACATCTCTGTTACTGAAGTCGTATTTCCTGCAATCAAGTTTGGTGCGGATTACCTTGAGTTTGTATCTATTGTATGCTCTTGTATTGTTATGGTTGAAGCTGAAGTATTCATTGACAGGTAGGACATTGCAATTTTTTTATTTTATGTACTATACTTAGATCGGACTGAAGGCGGCGTAGTTCTAGGTTGAATTTCTAGGTCTAGAATTTCAAGTCTGGTAGCATAAGGTATTCTGCAATGAGTAGAGGAACGGAGAATTCTTGTGAAATATTTCTGGACTTTCTCAAGTGTATTAATATCAGATACGTAATGCGGGTTCCAGACTGATGAGCTATATTCAAGTATTGGTCTAGCAAATGTTTGTATGCTCTAGTTAGTAGTGTGATATTACCGGAGAAAAAGCTACGCAGGATTAGGTTAACAACTCTTAATGCCTTTTTGGTTATGTAGTTACAGTGGGCTCTAGCACTTAGATAATTTGAGATGAGTACTCCAAGGTCCTTGACAGAGTTGGGATCATCAACAAGGTCTTGACTATTCAGCTTGTATTTTATTTTCTGTTGGGTTTTTTTGCCAATATGTAAGACAGAGCATTTATTTGTTGAGATTTGAAGTTGCCATTTGTTTGACCATTCTGATACATAGTTGAGGTCTTTTTGAAGGGTAACAGTATTGTCAGTGGTGTTGAATAGCTTTACACCATCAGTGAAAAGAACACAGTTGCTCTTAATATGATCACAGAGGTCATTTATGTAGAGTATGAAGAGAGTTGGTTCTAGGGGGACACTACTGTTGACAGGTACAGAATTTGATAGGATGCTCCCAATTTTGACCATTTGTTGTCTGTTTGACAGGAATGCTTCTATCCAGAGTTACCGTAAGATTTTAGTTTTAGGAGTAGTTTGTTGTGTGCCACTGAATCAAAGGTTTTACAGAAGTCTATGTAAATTGCGTCTATTGTTTTGCACTGATCGAGTTGTGTAGTCCATATGTTTTGGCAGTGTAAGAGTTGCAGATTATAGGATAGTTTTTTTCTGAAGCCAAATTGTTTATTAGAGAGTAGGTTGTTTGTCTCTAAGTGGAGGATGATGGATTGGTTAATAATTGATTCCATGATTTTACAGGTGATGCAGCATAAAGAGATTGGTCTGTAATTTTCAACTAGGCTGGGGTCTCCCTTTTTGAAGATGGGGATGACTGTGGCTAGTGACCATAGGTTTGGCATAGGTTTACTTCTTATCTTCCATTATGGCCACATTGGAATCAGCAAAATAGTTAGTATGATTCTTGATTAATTGCTATGTATCCATATATTCTTACTGGCCAGAAAAATATTTGAGATCTGACAAGATAACATCAAGAGTTGAGTGGTTTAGAAGGGAGTGGAAGATGGCTAAAAGAATGATCAAACAATGTATTTTTAGCATATGATAGTTGCTAATTGATAAAGTTATTCTAATCTGCCTCACAAATAGTCTGTATTGTATCTGCATAACCCCTTCTTTCCCCCACTTTATTCCAGTTTACCAACTCTATTAGAAACTCACGGTGAACTATAACTCACAAGAATGTATACTTTTTAATAACATCTGTTAGTCTGAAATGGTACTACAAGACTTCTTTTGATGTTTATCTATTAATCATTTAATACAAGTCTCCTCCTACAATGGCATTCTGCAATGTCATCTGAGGCTTTTTCCCATCACCAATGTCACCTCACATTTGGATGTTACATTCAGGCAGGTCCAGCACTGACTGAATTTGTACTGCTGCTTGAAATACTGTTTTTCCCTATATAAGTGGTACCTATTTATCTACTTGCATGTAACATGCTTTCAAACTGTTAGGTTAGCAGAAGCTGAGGCAAGTGATGGGAGTTCTCTCATCATACGGTGTTTAAACCTGAACCACTTCAGACTTTCTCTAGCATCATAAGCCACTGAATCACTGTGCCTCAAGAATAAGAAATCTTGTAGCTTAAAACATCTGGCTGGATTTGGGAAGTTTCTTCATCTCTGTTTGCAAAACATAGTCTAAGGAATAGCTGAGGAGAATTTGAAAATTTTACACTTATGAACCATTTTTATTGGTTCTAACAAACTTAACCCACTCTGATTTCTAGATTTAAGTAAAAGGAAAAATGAATTCTGATGACAATGCTAGGGGGAGGCCAAAACCATTTTGATTGATAGAAAGGAAAAGCTGGATCAAGTCAATCCAAACAAACATACAAAGGGGAGGACCAAAAACACTTAATTATATATGGATTTTAAAATACCTATTAGATGTTCATCTATTTTATTGCTTATTATGCCATAAATCTTGAATGGAGACAACATAGAAATTATGGAAATTATGGAATAATTATTTAAGTTAACCATCTAATATTTAAACAGGCATTTCAGTTCATTATATTATGTGGGACTCCATTTTGCTTGAAATACACCTGATGTACATTCCAGCTCCTTTAATCTATTTCAGTCCTGCTATTATTATAACAGAGATTATTGTTTCCTCTAATCACTTTGCTAATCTTCTTGGAATGGGATGTATCTCTCTATCAGGAGGGCTCAGGTCTATTTAAACTGACAGGTTATTTATTTCTTTTTAACCAGAGAACAAAAGTTCATTCAAGAGAATGATTGAATAACAAGTGAATTTGGATACACTACTAATTTAATAGTGAAATATGATAATTGAAGAAAAAAAATATATTTGTAAAATAAAAGCTTGCTATGAAGTTTAGTACAACAGGTAAATCGCCATTTTGGGAAGAATGCAAGTAAATGTATTTCCTTCAAAAGTTTGAAAAATTGAAAGCAGCTATTGTTAAACATTCATATCTTGATGTAATAGTTAGACTGAATTAGAAGTATAATTATCTAGATTCATGAACCTTTAAGTTATTAATTTATTTATCAAATTTATATGGTTGCCTGGCTCATGAAAAATGACTATGGGCGGCGTACAACCCAGTAATACAGTAAATGAATAAAATAGTAATTAGTTAAAACCATTAAATCATGGCTACAGTGGCTAGGTTTATACTATATGTTAGCCCAACACCAATAAGACATACTTTGCTTTAGCAAACTAACCTTTGTGTCAGAGATTATGGAATATAAAGAAAATCAACAAAATGATTTAGATTTAATCTCATCTCCATTTCTGAATAACTCACATAATTTGAAATAAGCAACAAGATTGTTATTTTACAGATTGGTTGCTCTCTTGGGGAGAAACCATTTGATAAGTACATAGATGGTTCGAATTAGGTCAACAAAATGAGGTTATAAATAACTTTTAATCAGGTAGCATTCATATTAGTAGATTAGCAGCAGAGACCAACCTGGGAATTCCAACTAAAGGATTGCACTGAGATATTGGGAGGACTCTGTGCTACGTTTGTGGGAATCTTTGAAATGACCTTAGATATTTTTATCTTGTAATTCAGGGAAGGTGCATGAAGGTGAAACAGTGAGAAAATTCCTCAACAAGATTGAATAGAGGCTGCAATTAAAAAGAGGAGAAGAACATGAGGAGAGGAAATCCAACTTGCAGGTGCAATAGTCACTAAAAAAAGGTAAAAGAAATTAAATTTCTAAGAAGAAATAAAGGTTTGCAAGAAGGAAACTGAGAAGAAAGAAATAGCAAGCATTTCTTCTCCGTTTTTCAAAGCAACATGGGACAACACTTCACAAATGAAGAAGGAGGACAGGTTGAGATTGACGTGGCTGAATTGCAGGAATGGTATAAGAAGTTTGTAATGGAATGTCCAAGTGGGACACTCTTCAAGCATGAATTCAAACAATTCTTTGGGGTTCATAATAATGAAGAAGCATCAGAGTATGTGGAAAGCATGTTCAAAGCTTTCGATAAGAATGGGGTAAGCATGTTACAACTGATATTAAAAGTTGAAAGCTCCCATTCTCCTGGTTTCTAAATGTGGAGTTTCTCTTTTGGCTTGATGTTATGTGTTAATGCTACAATTAGGTAGAAATTACCTAGAAGCAAGTCCCAGAGAGCACAATAAAATTAATTTCTGAACGAGCTTGCAGAAAATGGTGTTATGTTTCAGATAAGAAATAAGATAAATATGCCAGGAACTTAGGAGGTCCAGATTGCTGTTCAGGAAGAGAACTAATCAGTCAAATGTTGTATTTAATTGTCAGATTCTTATTATTCTTTGATAGAATATTGATAGACTTTATCATCATCATCTGAATAGAATTGTTCAAGACCCTAAGATATTACTTTTAAAATAAATTGTTGTTTGGTCAAAATTCTCCCAATACTTTTGACAGTTGTGTCCTATAGCATTCATTATTTCCAAAAATTGGAGACATTCTGATGAATTGTAGTGTAGCATTTGATAATATTTCCAGGAGGAAAAAAAGTAGGGGGGTTAGAACTGGAGAGATTAATGTCATTGTTATAATTTATTTTGGTAAAGAAGCAAATGTAGGTTTCATGCTGACATTTCTGTGAAGTGGAAAAATGGTTTTATTTTTTAATGCAGTGATAGTATCAAATGCATGAAATACTTGTTATGCCTAATATATAAAAAGGCATTTAACTCTGCTCAAAACATATTGGTGTCTTAGTGGCTTTGGATCAAATAACTTATTCTGCTCCAAGATAAGCAGTTTAGTTACAAGAAACTGGAATTTTCTCACTACATGTGTTATTTAAATACAATGTAAATGCCAAAGGCATTGTAATCAACCCCTGCTCATTCATTTTATAACCTTATAGTTATGTCACAATACTTTATATTACTCATGCACCCATGTCCAGTCAGAAAAAAGTAATAAAACATAGTGTACTAAACATGGCATTTGAATGTGGTTCAGTTTTTAAGAGAAACGTGTGTTGCAATATTAGGATACAGCATTAAACGCATGCAAAAACATTTTAAAAATCAACCTCTTTAGTTCCAGTGTATTACAAATAAATATTTTCAGCCACATAGGTTTTATGTGTCCATGTATCAGCCAAAAGAGTAATAAAATATGCATAGGATCATATGGTCCTAAAATATCCACACCCACATGACATGGACTAGGAATGCTTCTACACGATGAAAATCAAAGACATTTGGATTACAGTCATCCTAATGATATTCAGATGTATTTTTTACTTTGCTGTGGAAACACCCATGGTTTTGTAATTTCACTAATAATTAATTTAAAAAGTTAATAAACTATTACAGGAGGCATCTATAGTTAGGAGATAAAATTTCTGAGAAATAAGGTGATTTTCTCATTTGTATGGGATTACTTTTTTGACAGTATAATTTTAATGCAAAATATTTAGTGCAAAATTAATTGAAAATGCCTATTTTGTAACATGATGGTCTTGTACAATTGTTGCAACATTCTACCTTTTAACAGATTTTAACTGGGGGGAAAGAGTGGAAAAAGCAGTGGAAATATATTGGAAGAATATAAATACATGATGAGTGTTTTCTTTGAAATCTCCATGGCAGGAGGAATTGCACAATAAGAACCTGGTCTGAAACAACTGTTAAACTTTTCTGTTGGGTTTTGCATACTTTAGCAATGAGTTCTTTTGCTCTTGATGTCTCTTAACTAGAGGTAAAGGCATGTGATCTCTAGTATGACACAGGTTCTGCTTTCCTCTATGGAGATGGTGTTGAATTCATTCATTCATTCATTCATTTGTTCGTTCATTCATTCATTCATTTGGTTTATATGCTGCGAGATGTATAAAATAATATAAGGGTTCAATAATCCTGTGAGGTGATTGGGCTGGAAAAGACTGGGCCAAATTTACCAATCATCTTTCATTTCTAAAGCTTGTAAAGAATAGCTTATGCTATATGACTACTATACACTCTGTTAATTTGGCTTATTTGATATACCATATCTAATTAAACTATAGTTTAGGTGATGTGCAAATCCCATCTTTAATAAGAACACGTCATTTTTAATGAGCAAATAGCTGTTGCAGAAATGGAGATTCTCATTCATCCAGGTCATGGTTGTCCCAAAGATGCTTTTTTCAAATGGCAACAGGACTTTCTTGGTTTTTTTTTTCTTTGAAAATGTTTTGATTCTCATCCAAGAAGCTTCTTCAATTTTTTTTCCAAACAAAAAGAAAACCAAGAAAGTCCACTTGTCTTTTGGAAAAAAAAGCGCCTTTGGAATAGTTGCAGAAATCCTAATTCAAATCAAAACTTCTGCAATGGGATATGTTGACCATTTTCCATTGACTTGTTCTAATCAGACATACACATGCTTTGTCCTGGAAAACAATAGCTTTACATAGAAAAGCTTTTCTACTCAAAAAGGTTGCATTGAGAAAAAGTAATAGTAACACATATCTGCCAACAGCAGGTTCAAATTCCATCTTACCTCTCAAGATGTCATCATTGTCATCTTGATGGTAAGTCAAACTGCTATAGCGTCCTTTCACTATGGCAAACATGACCTTAGTATGTCCTTTTCTATTAGATTCTTCCAGATGTTGACACTGTTTTTCCCACTGCCTATTTTTGTTTTTCCTGGCTTCAACTTGGAAAATTTCATTCAGCTTTTTAACTTTGTTCTTTATTACCTTTAGCTTTGACTGCCCTTCGCATATTGCATTGTGTATATATTGCATTATATATTGTATTTTAATAGTAATGCAATATATAAGTGAACCAGGTCTGTGGTTCTCTAGCTAAGCATGCACCAGATGTCTGTGGAGATTCTCAATCATCCAGGTCATCTAGTTTAATGGTGTCATCACACAGCCACTTGTTTGTTCTCTTTGGATTTTGGTATGCCATATCCTTTCCAGCAATTTCCATGATGTTACCTTGAATCTCTCACCACTGTTCATTTGGGTTTTTCCCCTTCCAAATTCAATGGCTCAAACCTCTTCTTAACCTCTATGGCATAAATAGATGAAATATTGTTCACGTTGAATTTGGGGACATTTTACCATACAAAGTGAAAAAAGATATTTTTTTTCAGACAGCACTAGGAAGTGTCTTAACAGATGCAATTGAACCTTCCCAGGGTTGTTGGCATAAATAAATATGATTTTAATATTGTCCATTTGGTGCTGTCCATATATATAATTGTTGCTTGTGTTATATAAACGACATGTTCATCACGCTGAAATGATTTTCCTGACAAAATTGTGATCACGAGCTTCATTTTGTTCACCTAGCCCAGAGGTCCCAAACTCAATTTCATTGAGGGCCACATCAGGATTGTGTTTGTCCTTAGGGAGGGGCCATGGTGGCAATGACACACATGTTGAGCGCACCTGTGGTGGCCCCGGTGGGGCTGGAGGAATCCACTTTTGCTAGTAGTTTGTTTTGCTAGCACTCTGCCAACGAATATGGTGGGGGCCCAGGCACCCTCCCCAGGCTCCATTTTTGGCTGTGATGGCCTGCTGGGGTGATGTTGGGGTGTAGATTTTAATATGGTGATGTTGAGTGACTTGCCTTGAATTTAGATAGATATTATGCATTCGCTGTGTGCTCTGTGATTCTCAACACATTTAGCAACTTGTTTACTTACACAGAATGCAAATCCTTTTCATCTGATGATATCATTTCCAGAAAAATAAATCATAAAATCTTCTGATGTGAATTGATCATTGCCTGTCCAGTGTAATTAAATGAAATGTGATTATTATGTCATTAGAAGATACATGGTGTTCTTTTTCAGACCTTCCTTCTCTCTTTTTCATACAAACTAGCTGATTTCATTTCATTGAAAGTTTAACTATTTTATTTGAAGTTGTTTTTTCTTCTCTCCCTGTCACACCTGCACAAATAAAAAAGAAGTTATACCACCAATTCAGCTGTTTACTATCAATTTGGGGAAATCTTCTCCAGTCCTCAGGGGTTATGAAAAAGAGGCACAGGAGCCATTGGCAGCTCATGACTCTAAGTGATGTATTGTGTGACAGTCACAAAACAATAAATGCACTGCTAAATTGATTGCAATTAAAGTGGCTATTTTATGTTATCAGGATAACACCATTGACTTCCTAGAATATGTGGCTGCTTTGAATCTGGTTTTGCGAGGGAAACTGGAACACAAACTAAGATGGACATTCAAAATATATGATAAAGATGGAAATGGCAACATAGATAGACCTGAACTCCTAGAAATAATTGAAGTAAGTCAAAATGTGTAATGTTTTTGCTGAATGTTCTTTTTTCATTGAAAATTTATTCTTTAAAAAAATGTAGTGTCCACAACACACAATCCCTCCAAAAGAAAGAAGGAAGATGAATAGAGGATTTTCCTGCCTTTACATTTTAAGCAGAAATTTAGGAACAAATGAAAGAAAGAGAATGGATGTTAATAATTCTTTTCTGACTTATGTTCCCAGTTTGTTTAAGAGCAAACGAACAGGATCCACTAAGACAACAAATTATTTTTTCCTGTTTAATTTTACCTTCCCGTCAGAAAGAAAAATGGAATATGAGAAGATAAACTATGTGTATTAGGTTTTTTTCCCAGAACAAATCTAAAATCCTGGGTTATAAATAACATTGCTAATATAAGTTTCATTGTAGTTTTCCAATTGTTTCTTTCATAACTAAAGTATGTTTCATTGTAGTTTTCCAATTGGTTCTTTCATAAATTCATATTAAAAATGCAAAAAACCTGCAGAATGCAATATATCTGATACAGCACTTGGAGTCCATATAGAAACAGTCTACATCACTTATCCTATACATTTCCAAAAAAGTTTATTTTGTTATATTTAACTTTGCAAACACTTGATCAAGCTATTCATCAAATTTATATGCATATCTATCTCAGAGATTTACATATACTTTATTATGTGACTCCCTCTTAATACTCTAAGTTTATTTTATTTCCAGGCTATTTATAGCATTAAGGAAGCATACAAGTCTGAAGAAGAAAGAGCTGTTCCTGGTCTCACTCCAGAAGAGGTTGTGGAAAGAATATTTCATCTCGTAGATGAGAATGGAGATGGTAATAACTTGATTTGAAGCCACACTGATGTCTTATTTGAAATTATGGTTGGCAATATGATGCCCTTCTAGATCTTTTATAACACAAAAGTTCCCAAAACATCATGGCTCTGTACAAGTCTAACGAGAATTGCATCTCGACGTTTCTGATAGCAACAGATTGCCTGTGCCTGATGCAAGTAATATACAGATTTAATCCATGTTCTTTAAAACATGGATTTTTTTAAACTAACATTTTAACAGTTATTGACTTATCAAGTGACAGTGATGTGGTCAATGAGGATTACCAGGAGCACACTCACGTTGAGTTCTTTTCTTTTTTACAAAAAGATAATATTTGAATTATTTAATTACAGATTTTTTCAATTTTTATTTTTTTAAATATGGGGAATGATAACAGTATTTGAATAATGTTTAAACAAACATTTGGCAAAGTTATCTATTTTCACATCAACTCTAGGGAGCGACCGCATGCTCCATAATGCTAGTGACTGGAAACTTAAGCTTTCTCTTTCTCTTTCTCATTCTCTAATAGACACCCAGATACATTATCTCTACTATTCAACAGGGGTGGAAGGCAGAAAAAGAAATCAGTTTCCCAGATGGTGACTCATTCACCTCAATTTCTGTATAATATTGTGGCGAATACCTTCCCGAATGATTCATTTCCAACACACCTAAATATTGCATTATCTGGTTTGTTCTTTCCAAATTTGTTCTAAAATTTCATGACTTTTTAAAATATTTATGAGAGGCAGGTGACCACCCAGCAAATTATCCCAGCAAATTATGATTCTGAAATTTCAAATCAGACTTTCCAAGTAACTCTGCCTTAATTAATTGTTCTTGAATATCACTGCCCTAGTTGAAGAAAATATAAAGAATTCTATCTGTTCTCAATCAAAGAAGCAACATTTTGATCTTATACATAGCAGGATTGGATCTCCCCCATTCTTAACATACTACCTATGATTTCTTTCTTGACATTGATTCTTTAGGACATTTATCTCTGGATGAATTCCTTGATGGAGCACAAAGAGATAAGTGGGTGATGAAGATGCTACAACTAAATGTCAGCCCAGGTGGATGGCTTGCCAATCAGAGGAGAAAAAGTGCAATACTCTAATCGTTATTTGTATTATTTCAAAGTGTAATGAGAAAAAAAAGCATCCCTTGTCCTTCATTCTATTTTTTTCTTAGTAGCAGCAGGCTGAGCTCTAGGGGAAAAAATAACAACCTAATGCTACTTTTTAAATCATTCTGCTGTGCATCTAGGCCACTGCTATGTAACAATTGCTATTTCATGGTAATTTGAAAAAATAAAAACCACCTGAAATGCAGGGATGAGGACTATATGGGTGGCTATAGCTGATTTTGGGCTATTGACAGTGTTGGCAAAAGGCCCAACTCACAACTCAGGACACTAGTAACTACTGCATATTGCTTACTTCTGACCCCAGACTTAGTTATCAGAAAAAATGATATGCTTAAAAATAATGTCTGGGCTGTTATATTTCACACAGCAAGGTAGTATTATATGATCAAATGCTCTGTTAAACCGAAGTCCATATATAGAGAAAATTAGCATATCAGGGAAAAGCTAATGTTTTGTAATCTTATAGGGAGAAGCAAATAATCCAGTTGCAATGGTTTGCAAACTATCTGGTTTGCACAATATATTGAGTTATAAACAAGTTAGATACACTGTAGCTTAGCATTTTGAGCACACTCAACCATTCAGTGTGAATGTAGCCCAAAACAGCATTAGTAGATGAAGTTGATATTCTCTTCAACATACTGATTTTTATAGATGGTACATGGAATGGATGAAATTCTCTGCAGAAAAATGCAAAAAAACTTTTGGAATATTGAAATAATTTGATTTCAGTGAAATAAGGTCTCTTAGCAGCAATAGTAAATACTAGATAAAGGTCAGAAAAGATGACAACACAGTACTTCCAGTAAGTGGAAGTGTTATCCTTGTTTTCTGAAACTGGCTTAGAAAACAAAAAGAGTTTTCATAAGTTTCCTTTGGCCCCTGCTGCTCATAAAAGAACAGTCTCCTGATCTTAGAATTTTATGACCACAGGTTCAACCAATGTTAAAGTTGCAAAAATATCAGATGAGGAGTACAACATACAATTTTTCTTATGCATAGGAACTTAAACATTTTATACTAAGATCTTAATATTGTTCGCAATATAAATGTAAAAGTTTGCTGAATTTCATAAGCTGCACTGGATTTATTGTTAAGTATCATTACATCTACCTTTGGCTTTGGTCTTTCTAGTCAACTTGGAGATGAGAAGAAGCTATTTAATGGTATAGCTTTTTCAATCACTTTGCTGGAGAGATCCCTGATAAAAAAAAATTCTGCCCCAGTTCTGCTTTCCCCAAATTTTATCTTTAATTGTAACTTCTTCACAAAAGATCAACAGGTTCGATATCTGTGCATAGTAACTACTTTGAGTGAAGTTAATAGATCTATACCTTATCAACTTAACATAATTCCCATTCTCAATACTATAGTAATTAGGTAAAAGAAATTCTGCAAATTCTTAATTTATCTGCAATCAATACCTGCATTAATTCTAGGTAAAAGTTAGAATCTAAAAGTGTATGTGACTTAGATTTAGACTTTTGTCCCATGGCAAAATCAAAATACACTTTTGATTGTCATATCTTTTTGTGCCCTCCCAAAATCCTTGATCTATACTCTGTTTTCTGGGATATCCAATATAGAAATAAAGATGTGAGTTCATTCTATGCATTCATGCTTTTTATTATTATTATAGTGCCAGAAAATTTTAAATCCATGATCGTAATAGCTACTTGTGTGCCAAGGAAACAGTTCTGTGATTATGGTTTCACATGGATCTCATATAGACAATGCCATGTAATCTTTGAGAACACATATTGATTTCCCAAAGTGAAATAAACATTTTTTATCTCATATACAATCTTTGTGTTCCAGGTGCTTAACACACCCAACAGTCCTGGCAGCTTATACTGGGCAGGTACGGGGAGTGTTGAAAAGGGAGACCAAACCCAAAGTCTTAATTTCTTTGTTACCCCAATTATCTTTATTTCATTCTTTCTCTTTAGTTTATTAGCCAGCTTCATTTTTGTGGTACAAAGAGAAGTTGTTAGTTATTTTAATATGACGTTTATGTCAGAGATGGGAGAAAGTCAGAACATTTTATTCTGGAATAGTTTTCTTCCAACTCAAGGATAGGTGAAAGCCCTTTAAATCATCATGGCTATGACCTCTTTTCAGGGATCCAGCCAGCCATATCCTCTTATAGAATACTATATATTTGTCAAAAGTCTACAAGGCTAATTGCTCTCCTTATACAGACAGTTTTTCTCCCTAAATTCCCCAGAGTTGCCTCAAAGGAGGCGGGTGACAAACAAATTTAATAAATAAAACAAATAATGTCTTCAATTTTGTACAGGCTCATTTCCTCTACTGAATTAAAGTGCTATCCACCTACCATTGAGTTGGAAAATCTATGTCCCCGTTGGCAATTCTTAACTCTGCTTCTATTATCTTTATTCATGTTCACTGCCAGTTACCTGATTTTCTTCCAAGGCAGCAATGGTGACAACACTTAATCGATTTTATGCATCTTAAAACTGTTGTTGGATAATGTCAGAATATAGAAGATAATACCATTCCTTTAATACCAGTACAACTAATGCAAGTTTGTCTCTCACTCATGAGATAAAATGCAGGTAGCATCATAGGGACAAAGAAAGCAATAAGAATTGCCATGACATGATTGTGCAGTGATTAAGTACAAGGGGGGATATAATTTAAGATTTCATGGGATGCTAAGAATTTCCCATCCTTAATGGGTTGAAGGCTTGTTTTTGTTTTGCTTCAGTTTCATTTCTTCCCCTTTAGCTATTATTTTCACTTTTAATTTAGTTATTTCTAATGCTTCTGTATAATTGAGACAAGGGCAGTGCGGTAACTCAGCAGTTAAGATGGTGGGCTTGGAAAGCTGACAGCATGGGTTTGAGTCCTGAGAGCCAACCATAGATGTATAGATGAACAGCTTCTCTTTATCGCCTGTGAATTGGTGAAATCTTTCCATCTAATAAAGCTGTGTGTGTATGTTATAAAATTAAGGGTCTGATTGTGTCAGACAAAATCCTGCTGCAGGATTCAAAAAGTTAGTTGGTGATTTAAAATTTCCTAAAGCTTACATGCATAGTCCTATGGCCCAATTATACAATTTGAGAAATCTTTATTCCAAACCTCTGATGTCTATGTATTTGTGTTGGTGGAGAAGCAGCTTTCTAGATACCTGTTTCTGGGATGAGACAATTGATAGCTAAAGGCCCATTTCTTGCTTCCCCTAAAGGATTTCAGGGCTTAGGGAGGTAGAAAAAGAAATGGGGAGACAGATGAGTTCTCACTGTAAAGCTGTCCACTACCATCACCACAAAAGTAAGTGCTTACTCTCATCTGTGAGAGTGAATTGTTAAAGTTACCAATGTTAATGGACAGATAACCACTCTATCCATTACCAAAACAAGACACACATATAAACTGGACCTCCCACTCAAAAAGAATCTAGCCCATTCTATTGCTTGGGCAGGGAAGGGAGAGAAAGGCAGAAAACTTTTTGTTTTGTTTTTACTATAAATAAGGCTTGATACACAGCAGTCTTCTGTTATGGCCTTATAGATTTTCTACAAGTAATTCTACTTCTCCAAACCTTTTGTGTTCTTTGAAATCTATCAAACCTTTGCTTTGCTACCCAAGAGAAACCTAAAAAGAGTCCTGTACAACATCACTTGTTTTACTGTGCAACTCACTGTTATCATCTCTGATATCAAATGATGCAATTCCTTGTATGTGGGAAGGATAGAATCTATCTGGTAAGGCAGTTTCCCCCATTTTGGCCCATGGATTAGCTAGCATAAGGCCAGTTTTGATTAATGAGCTAGTTTTCCTCCTCCCATAAGAAGTGATTTCCAATTTGTTTCCTACTAACTGGTGACACCAATCATTTTGCATATGCCTCATATTAAATCTTGGATAAACAGTGCCAATCACTGGCCTCGCTGAAGCCAAACTTAGCTCAGCAGTGCAAACCTGCCAGCAGACATTAGTTTTGCCTATCAACTCCATGAAAGCTCATTGCAGTGGCAGATAGAAAGAGATCTTGAAGAGCCAGTAAAGAAAGTAGCATAGAATCCACAATTTGGTATCAAAGTTTCTTTTTTTAATCTCACTGACTATAGTGGTTGTTCAGCATAAAGAACTGGATAATTGAATAGAGAATACTGTACATAATTACTCTCTATTCTGATAAAGGTTTAACAAAACTTGAGTATGAAAAATGTCTTGGTATCAGAAATACATAACATTTTTGTGACATGAATAAAAGTTAAAGGGGTGTAATTATAGAAATGGCCAGTTGGTGGTATTCTAGGCTATGGAAGAAACCAAAACAGAAAATTTAAATACAAACAAACAGGACAAAGATATCTCATGAAAATCCTTGCAAGTTGAATTCTTCACAAATTTTAATTCCTTCCCCTGCAAGTGCAGTACAGAAAAGCAGCTCAAATTGATTCTCAGTTACATAAATACATATAAAAGATATTTTGATGAATAAGTAATAAGATACATTTAAAAAGCTAAAAGAGTGCATACAATGAATAACGTCCTTTATCATGATAGTAGATGATAAAGGGATACAAGTGGGAATAGAATTCTGGTTTTAAAGTCTGGAGATAATACACATTTTAAGGGACTAAAGATCTATGTGGGTGTTTTATGGAGCAATCTAATGAGGAAACAGGACTGAAACATAGATGATAAAAGATAGTTAACAATAAATCCTGCATGTGGTATAAATAATTCCAGAGTAAATAAACTGATAGCCAAATGGTTTTGAGCATTTTATGATTCCAGAGATGTTTTTGTCAGTCAAGATTAAGGAATAAATTGTTTAACCACCAACATATATATAGCTTGGTGAGCAAATACAAATGAAATTGTTGGATCTGAATATATTGTATGTCAATAAGTCATGCTCATTATTCCTTATCTCAGCCACTAATACCCTGGCTAACTCTGTATTATCTTCCAAGGTAGTCTCTCCCTCTCCTCTTTTCTCCTTTTTTCAAAAGAGGTGTAGGCTTTTGACTATGCTGCCAGAGCTACCATTTTAAATTTCTGGCCAGCCCCACGAATGCCACTGACTCCCATGCTCAAGTTTGTTGCAGTTTCCAGCAGCTATAGTTCATCTTTATAACAAGCATTTTGGAAAAATGAAAAAAAAAAAAAAAAACCTTATACAATACTGATTCCAAAAATAAAAATCCCAAACAGATGATTTTATAAAATGCAAACTTTAAAGTGTCATTTCATTGTACTATAAGTATAAAAAATAAAATAAAATCAGACATGTAAACTGAAATATATAAAGAAAATCAGAGAAGTCTACATAAACAAATCTAATATAAAAATATTTAAAATTCAAGGAAATTATTAATTCCAGGATCAATTCAATCATTCTCACACCTGCCTATATTTATTATCAGTGGGTATGGCAATGATAAGGAAAGACAAGTGTGTTGCTATATCAAGTACCCTAGAATATTACAGTTTCCATAAAGAACTGTGGCACAGTACTTATTTTGAAGCTAAAACACGAAGAAATAATGCTTGTTTTCCTTTTGTTTGATTTTAAAGCAAGCATTATTCCCCCCAAAATCTAATTTATGGAATTAGATCTTAGAGTTTTTTCCCCCTTCCTTTCAGCATAATTTCACTTAATCTGCTTATTCTCTTACTTTTCTCAAGAAATGACAACACTATTTTATTCATTTTGTGTGGCAATTTTCAGCCCCATTGTTCATGTCAAAGATGACACATGCAACTCAAACAGATCTTTATTCATGCCACCACTGATTGGCAAAAAAACCCACCTTACAATAAAAATTTGACTGAACCATGCAGAGTTCTGCATGTAGCTTTTGTAATTTATACTTGAAAGTACTTTCTAGTACTTTCAGGTACTTTATGAGTCCTTAATCCCTGTTAATTTAATATTTTATTTATTTATTATTTATCTTACTTATATCCCATCACTATTATTTTTTTACAAATAACTCAAGGTGATGAATATATCCAACATACCATCCTCCTATTTTCCTTACAGCAACCCTAAGAGGTGAGAAATGGGCTAAGAGAAAATGAATGTCCCCGAGGTCACCCAGCTGGCTTTCATGGCTAAGGCAGGAGTAGAACTCACAATCTCTAGCATTCAAGCCTGGTGTCTTAACCACTAGACCAAAACTAAAAGAAATTTTTTTCTTCTAGTCAAGTATATATTGGTGCTTTCACATAATTATTCTTTGTTAAAAACATAATCACAAATGTTCAGAATTTCTCTTACAAAAGTCAATTATTTTCTGTATTTTTTACAGAATGGATTTTTCATTGTAGTCATTGTAATACTTGGGCTACAAAATGCCTAATAAATGTATACAATTTAAAGCTTAATCAATACAGAAAATATTTTAGCATCTGAGGCTTTTCTCTATGTACCTGAACTTGAATGTCAATCTGCTACCAACTAAACTTAAACTATGCTTCATTTCCTGTAAAAAATTGCTTGGAGAAATAATTAATCTCTTTTTTAAAAAAATACAGAATTGTTTTAAGGAAACAAAATACAATATATACATCTGAAGAACTCAAATCAAAGGATGGATTATTTTCTGAAAAAAGTAGCATATTATTATTTGCTATAGTAAAATATAGCACTTCATCTTTAAACGGCATGTGCTAAATCTATATAAAGCTAAAATATTGTTATTTGGGCAATATTATTCATGTATTAAAAAGAATTTCTGAATATGCAAAAAGGCTTATATCAAAGGATTTGTAACAGACTTATAGACTCAAGATCAATTTGAGTAAATAGGATTTGCAGCACTGATTTTAAAGAACCATTTTTAGATATTCACGAAGTGGAAGGTAATCAGTAGTTCCACTGCTGCTTAGGATAATCAAAAAACAGACCTTCTAACCAAAGCTGTATTTTTCAACTTTCGTTAATTTAATTCTCTTCTAACTTACTTGTGTCCTCACCATAAGAAGCAACCACAAGAAGCAGTCAAAACAACGTAAGACATCTTGTAGATCTGTCTCAAAATACTCTTATACTTATGTTCCTCACTGATGCTTTAAAGACCAAATAAACTAAGAATTTTCTTCCATTTTTATGTGTTCCTCTGACCCAAAAGCATTGATAACTACATTCTAGGTCAATCTGATGTCTTCATCAATTGGTGATAACAATTGTACAGTGTGTTCATAATAGACAGTGCCTCTTTTACATACAACACAAATATTCTAAGTTGTTACAATTTTAGTGTTGAGTTTTTGTTCTTGTAATATTACATTTTTTATTTTAAAAACAATAGTTTTCCTATTCATTTTTTGTAGATATTCCAGATGTTTCAGGGTTCTTTCCATCATTCTGGATCATTTCCAAGATGTGTTTCAGATCTAAACTACGGGTGAGAATGTCAAGTAGAACCTTATCTTTCTGTACTCCATCTATGAATTCTTCAAGAGACAAATCACCTATAGAAACAAACAAGAAAATTTGGTTCATGTATGGCCTGCTGAAATAAATTAAGGCTGATTTTGTGAACAATACAAAGCATGGGTATCCAGTTAGTACAGGGATGTCAAACTTGATTTCATTGAGGGTTGTGTTTGACCTTGGGAGGAATGGAGGGCATGGCTAGGGGGGCTCAATATCACTCATGTTGGGGTGCCTGTGGCGGCCCAAGCGCTCTGCCAGTGAAAATGGGCTCCCAAGCTCCATTTCTAGCTGTGATGGCCTTCTGCAACCCTCTACCAGTGAAAATAGCTTGAGAGGGCTGCATGTGGCCATTGTGAGCTCCATTTTTGGCTGCAATGGCCTTCTGCAATCTTCTGCCAGTGAAAACGGAGCTTGGGATGGCTGCCCTCCTGAGCTTCATTTTTGCTGGCAAAGGCAATGCGGGCTGGTCCTTCAGTGTTTCCATGGTGCCCTCACAGATCTAAGCACCCCATGGACCGGACCCAGCCTGCAGGCCTTAAGTTTGACACCCCTGAGTTAGCACTAACTGCATCATCCCCTTATGCTTAAGTCTGGTCATTTTTTGAAAAAGAAAAAAAAGTTGTCGTCTTTCCTTATGCTTTTGACAAATACAAAATTCACATTTCTGTGAGGACATTAAAAAGTTTCATGGATCAATCAACCAAATTCAAATCCACGAGCATTTGCCATCTGTAATGGAATTTAGAATTGATCTTGGAGGTAGAGAAAAAAATGAACAAGCAATTAAGTTTATTCAATCTTGAGAAAGCGGAGAACATGAGAAAGAAACTCAAAGCAACCCTACCCTGATTATATATGGTATAAGATAGGACAGGGAGAAACTTGGACAGCTTTCAAGGTTCTGTTATCCTATCCAAAACAAGCATTCCTGGAATCCCTGCCATGCCTGTTCCTTGATCTAGCCTGCATCAAAGGCTGACATCAAACTTCAAAACCTGTTCAAGTTTCTCTCTGTGTATAGATGTAAGACTCAAAACTGAAGCAGCTGAGTGAATTGATGGGATAGGCATATGGGTTTCATTCCACTTACCATTTTCTTACTTTTGCATAAGAAAATGCAGGCTTCAGCCTGTAAAATAACTCCTCTGCTTCTGATCTTAAATAACTGGAAGACCTGATTTCTGGACCTCAATATTTAGCTGGTTTTAACTTTACCTTTCTCTTCTTGAAGTGTCCTTTGGGCATTGATTATTATTTCTTCATATTTGAGACTAATTTGAAGTGGTGGTGGGCGGAAATAAAATAGACTTCAAGGAGGTACCATTATTAACAGTTTAGCTAAATTCAGTTAAGTCTATCTAGCCAAAAAGAAATGGGATAACATTCAGTGCATTCTGAACATTGACAAATTGTTACCTGTAACCTTTTTCCTACTCAGATGTTACAATATTTATTTTATTTGTTTATTTGTTTGTCAAGCATATATGAGAAAACAAATATAAGTATGAACATAGCATATAAATATATAAGTATAAACAGGTATAAGTATATATATAATAAATGAACACACACACACAAACACAATCCAATATACTGTTGGATTGTATCCAACCAGTAAGTTTCTTACCATCTCCATTTATATCAATTTTATTGAACACCATATCTGTGAATTCCTCAGCTGACATGATTTCTTGACATGGATTAATGGTGCGAATTGCCTGAAAAGAAATATATACATATATAAGATCTACATTCAATTTCAATGAAAAAAGGTCTACATTCAATCTATAATGAAAAGTGGAATTGACTGAAGAAAACATTGAAGAAAACAATTTACCTTAATGATGTTTAACAACTCATCTCTGTCAATACAGCCATTCCCATCGACATCATATAGCTTGAAGTACCATTTTAATTTCTGTTCCACTTTCCCTTTTAGAACCAAGCTTAGAGCTGCCACATACTCCATAAAATCAATGTAGCCATCCTATTGAAGAGCAGAAATGACATTTAAATAAGCTAGAGCTTTACTTAAAGCTACAGCTTTTATAAGTGTTTTTGAACGTGCTTTATGATTATGATTATTGCTGGTGTTGCAGTTATCATCTTATGTTGTAGTTATCCTCGAGTTTGAAAGTTCTTATTCAAAATTTATTATTTTTCCTTTTCTACTGATTATTTTGCTTAAAGCCAAATATTCTTGTTTTAGAGTGAAAGTTAAAAGACCAGGCCAGTATATTTTGTAAAGAGTAAAATTTGTGATTATTTCTATGATAGCATAGCCAGAAAGGAACTTTTCTGCTGAAAACTGTCCCATGCAATTGTATAATAAAATTGCTACAGGTAATCATAAAAGTAGATAGTACTGTATGGGGAAATGTTCAAACACAGGATGTTTTAACATTAATTTCAACTGTCAACATTCAATCCTGATGAGCAAAGAAAATAAATATGGCACTTTTTCAATCTGCCTTATTGGCCTTCAATTCTTTGCACATTGTTTCTTAAGATAATAGTATGCTATTAACTATCAATAATTTGATGGTCAATTGATGTTCATTGGTGTTATGAGGTCAAAACAAGGTTTTCAGAGAAAGAATAGTGCACTGAATTTAGGAGAAATTAAGACTAGGAGAAATTAAGACTAAAAAGTCGTGTTGGGCATTTCCTAAATGGGCCATTACAAATTAATCAACCCTATAAATTAATTTAGGAAAGAACAGATTAGGAAAGGAGAGGCAAGCTCACTTCATCTGTAATGGTGTTCAATGAAGTTGAAAAAAGGGTTCACAAACTTGGCACACCATGAACACTGTTTGTACAGATGAATTTATTTATATAATATCATAGTTGGAATTAAGGCAGCTTGACTAAACAATTCATAAAAATTATATCCTGGTGAATAATACAAGACTCATTTTTGCATAAATATTTCTATAGGCTAGATTTGCCCATTTGCTACTTGTTTGACCTATTGGGTAGTGAACCTAATCAAGGCCCCATTGTAATTTTGATTTCTTTGTCCATTATTACCAAAGTTTGGGATTATATCAGAGCTTTGCTTGTATGATAGGATTTAATAACATTAGAAACAAAAGCTGTGATTTCGGCTTAAAAGTCTTGTTCAGCACATAAACAAATACTTGGATATACATATACAGTGAATGAATGATGATTTAACTTAGTTCAGTAATGAAACATCTGCAAACAAACAAATGTCAGAAAGCATCAAGAATTCCACATTCAAACATGAATTACAAAGGATTGATACAAAATAGTACATGAGAATATTGAATGATTAAGACTGATAATATGTATTAATATCAAATTATGTAAGAAAGTTAATAATATCAATGTGAAAATATTTTTAAAAACCATGAATTACAGATATTTTCTTCTATTGAAATATATATCTGCTAGATTGAATATATATCTGCTTAATTCCCTTTGATTACACCATAGCTTTTATAGAATAGTCTATATTTCGGGACCCTATAATTGTTGCATATCTTCCATGTCTTATAGCGTTTTTCTGTTAGAAGAATTACTGTCATTAACTTTTCTTTTATACGATCTCTATTCTGCCTGATTTCTCAAGATCAAGCGTGTGTGGTCCATCTCCATTCATATAATGTAATTCACATGAATTTAGCATGTCACTAAATTAAGGTGATTTTTATTTTTGATTTGACTCTTCTGAGCCAATGTCTCATTGGAACCTATGCATTACAGCCAGGAACTCCTTGAATCTCCTTGAAAGGATTTTGCATGCTTCAATCTATTTTGCTTTGACACAGAGACACATGAAGTTAAACTGTTCAAGTGCAAAGCTGACCCAACAAGAAAGGCCAGCCTGCTTCTTTAATGTCAACAACAAACAATTCCACATTTACATGCTTTCCCTCAGAAAGAGCTGTTTTCCTCAAAGTCGGGACGCTGCATTCTGAACCTGGTTCCCTATCATTGTTAGTAGCCAATAGTCAAGCTTCATAATATGACTTAGTCGAAATCATGAACTTCATAACTCCATTCTGGACTGTTGGAACTATAGTCCCAAATTCCCTCCAGCACTTTTACCTTTGTCTTATGGAAAGCTGATTCAGGGTTATCATTTTATATTTGCACAATTACAACTGATTGACATTGTTAATACTTGCCACATTGAAATTATTTGAATATGAAAAACATTTTTGTAGGGTAGTAGAGACTGTAGAGACTGATATGTAGAGACTGATCTAAAAAAGTAAGTGACATGAGAAAAACTGGAGCAACCTGATGCGTAGAAGGAAATTACAATGAAAATCATTCTGTTCCATTTCTACTTATGAGTCTTTTAATGAGACAATTCTAGGCTTCTGAAGACTAGGCTTATTCTTTTAAATCACTATCTAATCCAAAAATAATTAATTTAGCCACTGTAACAAACATTTTTAAAAGGATATACGATGATTGGGTTTCTGGATTTTGCGTGGCTTTGGGGCAGCAGGAATTCACGATCACTCGCGATTCCTGCTGTGCTAGCCGCCGAGGTACCCCCGATCCAAATGGGTCAGGGGGATATGGCTGCCCTGTAGGGACAGCCGAAGAGAGAGGGGAGCTGGACAGGGGGTTGGGGGTGTCGCAGACCTCCTCCTCGTCCTGAAAAACCCCTTTTTCCCAAGGCGGTGGAGCAGCGGTCAGCAATGGCCGCCACGAAGAAGTCTGCAACCAGGTAAGATCGTGCTGGAAGAAGCAAGAAAAGTGAAAGTGCTGGCTGAGCCAGGTCAATCAACATCCTTTAAATTAGCTGGAATTGAGCTGTCTGAATTACTGGAGGATACATTGTATCCCTAAGAAGATCGAAAGCGGCGGAGAAGCTGTTAAAGGGAACTTTTTTTTTTCTTCACTCTCCCACCCCATGAAAAAAGCAGAAGAAGATTTGAAATTTGTTTGGGCACTGAAGGTGAAATATTCTGAAAGTTGCTTGGACATTGGACTTAAAAATTTAAGAAATTGTCTTTTCTCAATTTATATGCTAGCCATCTACCTGGTTTATTTGCATCTTCAAAATAATTCTGTTTAGAGTTTCTAATTTTCTGTGCCAGTTCTTCTTTCTCTATTAATTCCATTTTATGTTTGATTACATCCAGCTTCAATTTAATATCCTTTTTCTGTGGCATTTTCTGTAATTCTTTTTCAAGAGTTTTATACTCATTTTCCAAGGCCTTAGAAGCTTGCCTTTTCCTAATATTCTTTTTTCTTGTATAATCTATTATCAAACCTCTAGCGTATGCCTTCATAGTGTCCCACACATTTTGCATTGAAGTATCTTCTTTTTTATTTTCTCTGAAGAAAAAAGCCAATTCCTTCTCCATCCATTGTGTAAAATCTTTCTCCTTTAAAATAGTATTATTTAATGTCCATCTCGATCTTTTTTTTTGTCCCTTCCATTTAATTGTCATTGGGCTATGATCTGCCCAGGTACTTGTTTCAATATTTGTTTCTTTAATATTAGATATTAGTTCTGTTGAGATCCAAATCATATCTAATCTGGACCATGATAAATGTCTATTTGAATAAAAAGTATATTGTTTAGCTTTAACGTTTCTTTCTCTCCAAATATCTTTTAAAGTTAATTCATCTGTCATTTTAAAAAAGGACCTTGGGAGACCCTTTCTATTTTGCTTTGTTGTTGTTGCTATATAGTCCAGTTTATTGTCCACAATTCCATTAAAATCTCCCATCATAATTATATTAACATAGTCCAGTCCAATTATTTTCATGTGCAGCTTTTTATAAAACTCTTCTTGTTTATCATTCGGAGCATAAATTGCAATCAAGAGTATTTTTATATTATTGTCCATTATTTCTACCATTAATACTCTTCCATCTTCATCCGTGTAAATCAATTTTGCTGGAATAGCCTCTTTAATGTATAAAACCACACCTCTTTTCTTACATTGAGTCAAAGAGGTAAATATTTTCCCTAATTTTGGCTGTAATAACAATTGTTCATGTTGTTTTTTAATGTGAACTTCTTGTAAACAAATTATATCAAATTTTAATTTCTCTAATTTATGAAAAGTTTTCCTTCTTTTAACAGCTGAATTAAGTCCGTTTATATTCATTGTAATCAGTTTTTTTTCCTCCATGATTATGCTTTATATTTAGGTCTAACAGCTCTCGTGGATCTCACTTCACGCTGTTCTTTATTGAGAAAAGAGAAGGAATCAAGAAAAATATTGAAGTTAATAGATGAACAAGGCCAAGTTTGTTATGGGAATAAGGAGAAAAAAGAAATTATTCGAGATTTTTATGGGCAATTATATAAACAGGAGAATATTGATGAAGAAAAAGTCAAACAGTATTTACAGGAAGCTAAGTTATCAAAGATACCTAAAGAGACTGAAGAAATGCTAGAAAGCAATATAACAATGATGGAACTAAATGAAGCATTTAAGAGACAAAATAATGGGAAAGCTCCGGGTCCAGATGGGCTTCCAGTAGAATTTTATAAAACATTTCAAGAATTATTGAGCATCCCATTGTTAGAAGTTATGAATGAAGTTATGTTAAAAAAGATGATACCTAAAACATGGTCAGAGGCTTATATTACACTCATACCAAAGGAAGAGACTGACCCATTGCAAATTAAGAATTATAGACCTATTTCTTTATTGAATGCAGACTATAAAATCTTTGCTTCAATCTTAGCAGAAAGACTTAAAAAATATTTAAATAATTTTATTCACTCAGATCAAAATGGATTTCTGCCAAAGAGACAAATTAGAGACAATATGAGAGTAATCTTGGACACTTTGGAATACTATGAGGCTCATCCTGAAAAGCAAATGGCTTTGATATTCCTAGATGCTCAAAAAGCATTTGACAACGTGAACTGGAGATTTATGTTATTATTATTGGAGCAGATGGGTTTCGCTAAAAAATTTATTCAAGCAATAGAAGCTATATATAATAAACAGACAGCAAGGGTAATGATGGAGGGGGAACTTACAGATTTTATTAATATAAGGAAAGGCACAAGACAAGGATGCCCCCTATCTCCTTTGCTATTTGTGTTGACCTTGGAAGTGTTGAATAGAAATATTAGGGATGATAAAAGCATAAAAGGATTGAAAATTAAGAAGGAAGAATTTAAGCTACAAGCTTTTGCTGATGATTTAGCTTTTATTTTGGAAGATCCGCTAGAAACAGCTCCAAAGTTACTGGAAAGGATAGAGACATATGGAGAGGTGGCTGGTTTGAAAATAAATAAAGACAAAACAAAGATTTTGACAAAGAATATGTTATTGAGACAGAGAGAAGAATTGGCAGATCTTTTGAAAATTCAAGTTACAAATAAGGTTAAGTATTTGGGGATATATTTGACAACAAGATGTAGCACATTAAAGGAGAATAATTATATTAAACTTAAACAACAGATAACTACAGATTTGAAGAAGTGGGAAAACTTGCAATTGTCATTAATAGGGAGAATTTCAACAATTAAGATGAATATCTTACCTAGAATTTTATTTTTGTTTCAAACAATACCAATTAGGCTTGGAAAAGACTATTTTGAAGATTTAAATAAAATTATGTTGAAGTTTATATGGCAAGGTAAAAAAGCGAGAATAAATCTAAAGCTTTTGCAAGATGCTAGAATTAGAGGAGGTTTTGGTCTGCCTAATTGGGAATTGTATTATCAAGCTGCAAGTTTGATGTGGGTCAAAGAATGGATAACATTAAGGAAACATAGGTTGTTGACATTAGAAGGGCATGACTTGCTGTTGGGTTGGCATGCTTTTTTATGGTATAAGGGAACTAAAACACAGGGTTATTTTAGAAGACATTATGTACGGGAGTCTTTGTGGTTAAATTGGGAGAAGATAAAAAGACAATGTTATTTGAAAATTCCAGTTTGGTTATTGACCATTGAAGCATTTTCCTATCCTATAATTTACAAGAAGGAACAAACAGTTAGATATGGGGAACTTTTGGATGAAAGGGGTGAACTTAAATCGATCCAAAACTTAGAGGAACAAGGTATAAGGATGAATTGGTTTTCATATGCACAAATACACTCAAGGTATGATGAAGATTCTAAAACGGAGGGATTTTATGATAAACAGACTGATTTAGATAAGATCTTGATGGGTACTGATGAGAAGGTGATTAAAAAATTATATGGTTATTTACTGGGAATGAAATTAGAGGAAGAACAAGTCAAAGAAACTATGATTGTTTGGGGGAAGAATTTTGGATATGGGATTGATTTAGAGAAATGGCAGAAATTGTGGTCTCAAAATTATAAAATGACAATGTCAACAGCATATAAAGAAAACTTGTATAAGATGTTTTACAGGTGGCACTTTCCTCCGACAAGAATAGCAAGAATGTTTAAGAACAAATCTGAAAAATGCTGGAAATGTCATCAGATACCCGGCTCGTATTACCATATGTGGTGGACTTGTGAGGATGCTAGAAAATATTGGACTATAATTCGCATGTGGTTGGAAAAAATGATAAAGAAACATATAGATTTGAAACCAGAGATCTTCTTATTGGGAATTTTACCTGATATATATAGTAAAGATTTGAAATACTTGATTGTAAATGTATTAACAGCGGCCAGGATTGTATTTGCTAAAAATTGGAAGAATGAGAAAATACCATTACAGGAAGAAATTATTAAGAAAATATTGGAATGTGCTGAGATGAGCAGATTGACATTTGAAATTAGAGAGCAAGAGGATAAACAATTTTACGAAATTTGGGATCTTTTTTATAAATGGCTAGATGATAAAATACGATAATAGAATATTTAGAATGCTAGATAGTAAGGAATATCTTTATTTTGCTATTATTTTGCTATTTGATATTATATTTATAAAGGATTTTTTAGGATTGATTTGATATGACTAGATGATTTGTTATAGAGTAAACTGGTTTAAAGTATTGTTAGCTCATTAAGCATGAATGATTAAAAATATAGTCAAAAACTTCTTTTTTTAGTGATATTAGGATATATAAGTTTGGATTGACAATATGAGTTGTTATATAACATAATTGTCATTGAGACTACAGAATGAATGCACAAAAATGATGAACCAACTGACACACTGGATGTACATATAAGAGTTGATGTTTTTATGTTTTGTTTGTCTTGTTTGTAGAAAATTAATAAAAACTTTTTCAAAAAAAAAAAAATTAAGAAATTGGAAAACCTTTATTAGAGGTATAGATTTCTGATCATTTAAAAATTGATGTTGCAAGTGGGAAGGGAGCAGAAAAATATTGGAGCAGAAGTGGAAAAAGGAGATTGCCAAGAATACTAAAAAAAGAAATATGGTAATTGGACCTCTTTGATTAAACAGTAATCCCAGAAAGAGAAATAGAAGAAGGAAGAAAAGTATTAACTTTTGGAACTTTCTTTTTGAATTACTTTTGACTAAAAATACTTGGGTGGTTGTTTTGGGGAAAGTTTTTCTTTTCAGGATGGCATTGCTTGTGGATGAACTAAAGATTGAATATCAAAAATATAAAAAGGAAGAACAAGATGGAAAAGATACTTTGGGCACTTTATTTCAATTTTTAGAAATGGCATTATGTACTTATGAAAAGTTGATTACGCAGCAGAATGACTGGGACAAAGAAGAAGAGGAACAAGAAGCCATCTTTGATGAACAATGGGTTTTTTCCGGGGAGGAGGAAAAAGAGGATAAGAAAAAGGGGATTTTAAGGTTTGAAAAAACAACCCAAAAAAAGAAAAATGAGAGGAAAGGTGGATGCAAGGTTAGAAAGCAAAGGGAAGGGAGTAAGAAAAGGGAAGAGGAGAGACAAAGGGGTAAAAAGGGCAAGGAGAAGAATAAGCAAGAGAGAAAGTGGGGAGGAGAAGCCTCAATGGTGGGAAGCAAGATCTAAAGAAAAAAAGCTTATTTAGAGACAATGGTGAATCTAATTAAGGATAAAAGGGGGATTCTGGAAGGTATATAAGATTGTGTTTTTATATGTGTATTTAGAGTATAAAATTTATTGTGTAAATTTAGAATTTATTGAACAGAATCCCAAGATAAATTAAGTGTTATATGAAGTACTTTTAAGTTAGGGTAAAGGCGTCACTCCAAATAGTGTATAGGAGAAGTATAGTAAAAGAAAAAAGATGAATGGATAGTTGGAAATAGAACAGACAAAGAATGTTATTGAAAATGGTTATAAGCTGTTATGCTTTGATTGTTTGTGCACTGTTTTTGTAAAATTAATAAAATTGGTTTATAAAAAGAAAAGAAAAGAAAATGATAACAAGATATGGAAGGATATATAAAATGAATATGATGTTTGAATTTGTGTCTGTGTGAAGAGTTTTAACCCAGGATCAGGCAGCCTTCAGAAAAGATGTTTTAGTTTATGTCTTGTGTATTGTGTTTGTAAAATTAATAAAATTTGTTAAAAAAAAAAAGATATACGATGATTTATTGGTATAACATAATCATAAAAACAATTTGAAATATGACATAGGAAGTGTATGCAGAATTAATGCTGACATAATGCTTTTGTGCTTGAGTTAAAACTAATCATTATAGTTAATTTTCACAGAAATAAATGCTATCAACCAAAGTAGAAAATGAATCAATAAATATAAGTTATTTCATTGACCATTGCATAATAGATTTGTGCACATCTTGCTTGTCAGCACAAGCAAAAATCTTGAGGCACATTAAAAATTAATAAATCATTCTGGCATCATGTTTCATATATTACACTTATCCACAAATATATCATATAATAAACATGTGGCTTTTTAAAGAACCACAATACTCCATATGGTTATCTTGATCAGACCAACATTTCTAAATCTTCTGCAACTTAAATGTTTACTCTCTCCACATACACATGTGCAAATACAGAATTCTATAGGCAATAATAATTTGTTAAAGTTGTAAAATTAAACTCTCAATGAAACTGAGAAACTATAACTGTTATATTAAATCACTTACCTTATTAAAATCAAATGTCTCAAACATTTGTTCAATGTATTCATTTGATGGTTGACTCAGATTTTTCAATCCAAAAAACTGTTTAAACTCATGCAGAGTCAACTGTCCAGAGGGACATTCTGTCATAAACTTCTTGTACCATTGGTGACATTCTGTGGCATTCAGTTCTTCAACAGATTTGCCATCCATATTCCCCATATTTAAAGCTAAACAGAGATGCACGTCTTTCAGGAACAGTGAGGTATTCTAAAAAAAATTTCCCTCTTTATTAAATTTTCATATAGAAGGGATAGCTCAGAGGAAAACTAATGAAGTAGAAAGGAGGACAGAAGCTATTAAAAATAAACTTCTTTAATAGGGGGAGGTGAAGAAGCTCTTTGAGAGTTTTAAAATAGTGACAGCTTCTTCAAAGCAGCTTCTGATGTTTAAGCAGCGCTAAAGACTTAACACTAAATAGCCAATGAGAGAAAAGTCCTGCGATGGGTTGCTAGTTTATAGAAAATTGAGACCAAAAATAGAACAATGTAATATGAGAGAGTACTAGATTATAAGGTACAGAAAAAGATTAAATTGGCCATAACCATAGCTTTGAAAATAGCTTAATATTATATAATCCACTTTTCATTATGTCAGAGATGATTATGAGAAAACTAGAAAGAATTTGTGAAAACAATTGTTATCTTTCACAGTTCCTATTACTTTCCTTGTTGAACCATAAAATTTGAAAAGGCCATTCAATTTGAAAGCAGGACCATTCAAATAAGGTTAAGCAATGCCCTCAACTGAGTTCTAAAGCTCATTGCGCAATAAACACAGCGCAAGAAACAATCCACTGGGTTGTATTGAATAACTATACATTGAGGATGAAACAAGTAGAACAAACTAAGTAGCATGTTATACATAACCATGTGTTCTGCTGAGGTATGCCAATAGCATCACATAGTAATGATAAGGCTAAGGAAAGAAACATTTAATGACTTTCTTCATGTATTAAGTATATAATAAGCAGCATACTGTATCTGCCCTTGTGGCAGCTTTCCTGTTTTGTTATCTTTTACTAAAAGCCCTAAAATTCTGTGCAGACAGTGGTTGCTCAAGGGTATAAACAAACTGAATCAGGAAATGTGGGTATACGTTTAAGCTCCTTTCTACAGATTTTTGCACTGCAAAGGATTCTCTAAGCACATTCAGCTAACTTTTGGGAGCTCTGATGATCCAAAAATTCAGAAGAGGAAGGCCTGCCCATCATAGGAGCTCTGAATAGAGCAAATAGAGAATTCTTTACAGAATTTCAAACACTTACTAGACAAGCAGACAAGACACAGGGCAGAGACCTTATAGATACATGCACACACATCCCTACCCCATACTGGCACTCTACATCCATGTCTACCAAGCCAATTTAGATCTACTTATAGACAGATCAATTGCAGGTGTTTATTAGTTATTAGTATATCTGCATACTCTTATCAGTGTTATTTGTTTTAGATTCATTTTCCAACTTCTGTTCTAAAGATAAAGTTTCCAATGCATATATGTGAATGAATATGAAAATAATGTGTGAGAATATCCTGGTCTATCTTGCACACGTGTTCCTCAGCCTTGCATATATTGTTTCACATTTCATTGTTTTAATATATAACTCTGTGTGTGTGTTGTTTATTCACAGACTAGAATGCTTTCATGTCAATTGTTTCACTGAATTTCTTAACCAGCTCTTTAAAAACACATAAAAAGTCAGATGCTTTTAAGTCCTGTAAGAATGTATATAACCCTGTGCTTCCCAAACCTTTTTTCATTACTCAAAACCCTCTTATCAGAAAATCCTTTTTATTGCTTATCAAAAAGTCCTTATTTAAATGTACTGTTGTGATTGAATTTGTAGGTTGCTTAAAGAAAAAACACCTTTACTTAATTTTGGATAATTTACCCAGGTTTGGGAAGTAATGATGTAACCCAACAGAGTTAATTCACTAAACTGGCCTTGTAACTTTTATATCTATTGTACAGGTTAGTTATTAGATTCTGAATATCTCTGTCAGGGGTGTCAAATTTGCTTTGTTACTGTGGTGTCATGTGACGTATCGGGATTTTTGCTCCCTTTGCTAAACCAGGCATAGGCGTAGCCAGCACATGACGCATCCAGCCCACGGGCCAGGAGTTTAACAGCCCTGATCTGTACAGTTATACAGTTCTGTTACAGAGATGTTAAGGAGAGAATTGTGGGTTTTTTTCACTGTAACACCGGAAGTATGCTTGGCTGGACAAAGCAAATCTTAAATTGCTTTGGCTTTAGTTCTTCCTATTTCTCTGGGAATAATAAATACATGTGGTAAACAAAGCAACAAAGAGAAAAGTACTGCTCATTTGATCTTCATTTTGGTGCTTTTTGGCTGGTGGGAATCTACAGCTGTAGATGTTTCAAAGCCAAAGTAAGGCAGCTTTGATACCTTTCTTGTAGGACTTGATTTATTCCATCGTAGTTGGTTCCAGAAGCTCTTGCTGCAAGGCAGAAATCTATTTTTTATCATTTGAAGCTCCCACGGCATCTGCTTTTGGGCATGCTTGGAGGATGACAGAGTTCAGATTTTGAATGAGAATGCTGTTAGGAAAGTCTCAGGAGAAACACATGACTGTTTCAGACTTTTGAGCCTTCTGAAGCCACACCTGGCTTTTTCCCCACAATAGTTCTCCATTTTGGAATATTTACTCTGTCAATATCCATGACTTTCCTTCGGTGGTCAGTGTCTCGGCAATACCGGTAGCCACAGGTTGGTTTTTGTAAAGTATAAAATGGATTGTAGGAATTGGAGTAATTAGGGTTATAGAAGGCAAAGCTAAGATATTCGGGCTTAAATCCTCCTAGATGTATGACCCTAGGGACATATTCAGAAATTAAAGCCTGCTCTATCTTGTAGCCCAGAGCTATAGGACATTTCTTTTGCAGTTTGCATTCAGGATCTGATGACTTGAGCAAAGCTTCAGCCCCTTTCTTCTTGTGTGCCATCTTGCAAGGCTTGACTTAAGACCTTGTCTTCATGGATAACTTGGTCTGTAAAGAGAAAAGCCAAGGGGAGGGGGAGAGATTTAGTCTCCCTTTTATACAACAAGCAAGAGGAGTAGCATTTGGCCAGTTGATTGTCCCCAAACTCAGGGCCACATTGTAAATGTGCAGCAGAATCCTGTGAATATTTGTGTTAGCCTGAATTCACAGCAAGGAGGATGTTAACAATAACACGCCACCCACCATCAAACTCTTTCCCCAAAGATTTTAAAAACCCTTTTCCCCTAATGGAGGGGTATTTTAAATCTGAAACAAACTGATTAAAAGTAACTATGGCTAGGAAGAAAAAGAAATGGCGGGTGGGAAAACCCACTTTGAGATGTAAAACAAATTTGAGATTTCCATCCCTAAAGATACTATCCAGCAGCATGTATTCTGCTACGACAGAAACAAAAAGGCCATCTTTTTCTACAGACATCTATATGTCTACACGCGCTTTTTTTAAAAATTGAAGTAACTTCCTCTTTTCCTACCTTTCCAATTAATTTTGAAAATGTTTTCCGTTGCAGAAGAGGCCATGCAGTCGTGCTCCCCTACTGGAAAAACAACAATGAATCAAACCCTTCCCAAAACAACAATAAACAATCTATCCCCCAAGCTTGCCTATAGCTTTTGGCTTTTATTGAAAAGTAACAGAAAAGATGCTCAGCAGTTCCAGACAGAAAGTAAAAGATTGAAAGTAAGAATCAATGTGTTCAGAGGGTATGGTGAAAAAAAGTCAAGACGCAGCCATGATGCATGACTAAACCTCCACTCGTTTTTATATGTGTTGCACATATAATGCCCACAAACTGTGCAAAGCTTCAATCGCACTGTCACAACTACATTTTTACTTTTTTGACGCTTGGTAGAAAGGGCAGCAGCTTGTCCAGATCAACCATTATTCCCTTCTTCTCTGTATTGACTCCCTTGAAATTTGAAGCTACTTTCCAAACACCAAAACTCTTAGGAGCCCCAGAGAAAAATCAGGGTTCTTTCAAGCAGAAAGGAAAGGTTGCCTTTTCCCCCCAGCAATTTCCATACATGAGCTGTCAGTCTTCTCTCCTGCTTCAAGAACCCTTAGCTAACTTGTGAGAAGTATGATAAGAAATATTAATCATAATCATCATCATAGCTGTTGGGAGAAAAATGCAGAGGAAAGACCTCACAAGATGGGACATAAAGAGAAGGGGCTGTTTGCTGAGGAAATCAAAAATTGAAACAAGTGAAAAAAGTCAAGAAAAAAAATCTGAGCAAAGACTTTTCCATGGAGGAACTTATGGGCCACCCAGCACCTCTTGTCTTTTTAAGCAAGGGGTGGGATTCTACCAGTTCGAACCGGTTTGGGTGAATCCCTTGTTCTGAAGATCAGCTGGCAGCAAACCAGTTCACTGCAACAAGCATGTGGGTCCACCTGCCCACCCCTACTGTTTCTTGCGCTTTATTTCCTTTGTTTGGAGCATAGCTGATTTGCGTGGCAGAGCAGTTTGCTGCCCCTCAGCTGTTTTATTCACAGGGACTGCAGTGGAAGGGAAGTGTTAGAGTTTTTAAAATGTGGAATGCGTGCATGGAGCACTCACAAGCAATCACCGAACCAGTTGTTATACTGGTGGAATCCCAGCTCTGCTTTAAGCCCCTCTGACTTTAAGCCATTTCAACTTGCAGGTCCTGTAGTTTGTCAAACAGAAGTCCATACATCAAATTTGCAAAATTACATGGGGAAAGAGAATTCCTAGCATTTTTATGAAAATATTGCATCCTATTTGAGCTTTTCTGTGTCCTGGTAATATACACATACCATCAACTGAGAAACTGGTTTAAAGCAGCTAGTATGCTGTGGGGATCTCAGGGGCCCTGTTACCATCATGTCTTTCTGGACGATCTCAGTATAGGGAGCACTGTAGCAAGTCAAGTTCAGCGTGTAGTTTAATGCTGGACCATGTTTGTTCTACTGCCCCGCTCTAGCAGTAATATCTATAATTTATACATTTATTGTTATGACTTAAAATAGAAAATAGAAAACAAGGGTGAGGAACATACTGAACAGTTACTTCCAGCCTTTCTCAACAGCTTGATCTGTCTTGACACTCACTATGCGCTTTTTCCAATGCCAAGAAAGCTCATCACCTATGGCAGAAAACCATACTGACTTGAAATTTGCTGCCTCTATTGTCAGTCCTTTAGCCTGCATATATTGCCTTTGCTCCCAGTCATTGCCAATCTCCTCGTTTCTCCCATCCCCCCATCCCCCAGCTTTTACATATCTTTGCTTGTTGTTGGAATAAAGAGGGGAGGGAATATTTTGACATTGGTTCAATGTCAAAGGAGACCTCATTCATGGAGCTCAGAAGAGGACAATGTCATGGGGATTCAGCAGAAAAAAAGATGTCAGGAGAAGTTTATGTCAGGGCAGGTGCAAGGGGGAAAAGAGCCAACATTTATTTGCTCATGCAAACTCTCTGCATCTCTACTTCTTTATTTTCTTCTGATGGGCTAGACAAGGGGAAACTTTCAGATAGTTATTATCTGCCTCAGATTGCAGGAAAGTCAGTGCATAGTCAGATTGTTTGAATTTTAGTTCTTTTTTTAAAAAAGTGATAGTTTAAGGGCAGTTTAAAGGGGATTTTTTTTTAAAAAAAATGGAAAAATTTCAAAAACTTTAGTGAGCTGATTGTAAGCGGTCTAAGTCAGAGTTCCCCAATCTTTCCAGCTTTGTGAACTTGAAACTCCATTCCCAGTGGAGGGGAAGAAGGGATGGTTCTGCTTGAGTGGCAGACAAGTGTGCATGTATGTGCATTTCCACTTACACGAGTAACAGCCAAGCATGTGTGCATGCATCCCACTTGCCCGAGCAGCAGACAAGTACATGCATGCTCCACTTGCATGAATGACAGGAAAGTGTGCCCACCGCTTGCACAAATGGAGCTGCACATGTATGTGCCTACCACTCGTGCAAGTGGGGATGTGCGCCCACTCGGCCTCCACTTCCACAGCCCAGTTGCAAATGGCTCAAGGCCCAGTGTTGGTCCATAGCAGTGATGGGATTCAAAATTTTTTACTACCGGTTCTATGGGCGTGGCTTGGTGGGCATGGCAGGGGAAAGATACTGTAAAATCTCCATTTCCACCTCACTCCAGGAGAAAAATACTGCAAAATCTCAATTCCCTCCCAATCCCACTAACCTGCTTTCCAGCTCCATTCTCCTGTGCAGAGCAACAAAAGAAGACCCAGCCAATCAGCTGGGATGCAGGAGACAGAGAATAGATGTGTGTGGGGCCAGCCAAAGGTGGTATTCCAAACTACTCAAAATTTCTGCTATCGGTTCTCCAGAACTGGTCAGAACCTGCTGGTCCACAGCCCAGGGGTTGGAACCCCCTGATCTAGGTGCTTATTTTTTTAAAAAAAGGCAATGAAAATATTTTACAATCAGTTATCATTCGTTTTATGAAAACTAATAAAAAGAGTCAACAAGATTGCAAAACAGCTTTCTTCAAATCAGAAGTGAGTCTTGCTAATTCTGCCTTTGTTTCAACCAGTGTTTTGACATCCTGGCATGATAGCTATTTTTTATTGTTATATCATTCCAAATAAAACATTTTATTCTCCAACCTGTCTCTCTTGTAATGTTTACTTTCCTGGAGACTATTGAATGAAAAAATGATTTATTCAGTAGTTAATGAAACTGTTTATGCATTCTAAACATGGAGGGCCCTTGATGTTATTTTAAAACCTTATTAATGGTTTTCTACTTTCCATGACGCTCTGAACTTGTTAGGCTGCACTAATTCAGCTCTCTAAATCTAGTTCTGTCCACTAAGTTATAAAGCCATTAATCCTCTAAGAAGGGAAATTACCTAACACAACAGTCAAAGCCTATGCAGCCAAGTAAATAGAGCAAGATAACCTTGTTTTGGTTGGGTGTTTTCTGTTCAAAGAAAAGACACCTTTCATCAGCCACCCATCACAGGAAAAGATTGTTGTTGTTGTTGTTAAATAAAAGTTTTAAAGAACACAGGTGTTCTTTTTAAAGAAGAAGCTCAGTTTAATAGAGTAACAGTCTAAATGCAGATTATTAGTGTAGGCCACTGTTTTGCAACCTCAGCAACTTCAAGATGTGTGCGGACTTCAATTTCCAGAATCTTCCCAGTTTCGAGAGTTGAAGTCTACACATCATTAAGTTGTTGAGATTGAGGAAACACTGACGTACACTCTATTGTAAAACCACTATACACCAGTGGTGGAATTCAAATATTTTTACCACCGGTTCGGTGGGCGTGGCTTGGTGACTTTGCACTCATTTTACTTTACTTTATTGTTATTGTTATTGTACCTCGTACAACGAAATCAAACACCATCTTCAGTGCATATCATGACCAAGAGCATGAAAATAAACATAAACACACATCCTTCACATTCTATACATTGAATTGAAACCCCTGATATTGCATTAATATTGCACTGTACAGAAGAATTCAAAAGAACTATGCCTTGGGATAGAAGCTGTTTTTCAGCCTATTTGTCCTTTTTATTATTCGGTACAGTCTGCCAGATGGTAATAGTTCAAAAAAAAGGTTCCCAGGATGAGATGGATCTTTGAGAATGTTTTGAATTTTCTTAAGGCAGCAGGAGCTATAAAGCTTTCCCAAAGAGGGGAGAGGGCAACCCATCATCTTCTGGGCAATGACATAAACCCTCTGGAGTGCTGTCCGCTCTGCCATGGTGCAATTGGCAAACCATACAGAGGTGCAGTATGTTAAAATGCTCTCTATGGTGTACCAGTATGTCACCAGCAGTTTGCATGGGTGTGCATCTGTGTGCTAAACACACACTTTGCACAGGCGCAAAGGTGTTCTAACTCACCTCCTGCAAGCATGCATGATATCGGTCGCTTCAGAAGCTGCCGCACAAAGCAGCTGCATTTCAAATTCAGAGGATAAAGGTGAGTATGGGAGCATGAGCGGGAGGGTGGGCCCAAAACAGCAGACCGGTGGAGAGAACTGGTTCAGCCTCCGTTGTTCATCTCTGCTACCGGCTCTGCAGAACCGGTAGAATACCACCACTGCTATACAATGATATATAGTACATTATACTGTAAAACTCCCAATGCCCAGTCTATGGATTTGCACCAGTCCGTGGCATGCCAGAAACCAGGCAATGCAAACAAGCAAAGCCCCATCTGCAGGATGCCGGCAGCACACGAAACCACTCTCGCCTCCGGTCCACCTCTCTCCCTGGAACCAATCCCTGGTGCCCAAAAGGTCAGGGGCCACTGCAGCATATGATACATTTCCAAGTGAAATCAATCCATGGACTCAAGAAGTCCCCAATCCCTTTTCATAGCTTACAGAATCTACTCCAAATGGGTACTGAAAACACCACTTTGAAATTGGTGGGAAATAATAATAAAATAAACACTAGAGTCTGTCCTAAGAGAACTTGCCACTTCAGTTTGACAAAACAGTTTTCTTTGATGAGCTGTTGAGCATTTCTTTGACCTAGCGAATAAGTTTTCAGAGCCAAGATCACTACTCCTACCTTGCAAAGACTGGCCCAAAGCCACTGCTACTGAGCAATGAAGATGGGAGCTGCTTTGCTTTCCAGAGGAACACTGACCAGATGCTCCTCTCAAATTTTTAACACAGTTGTTAAGTGAATTCTGGCTTCCCTGTTGTCTCTATTTGTTAGAGATCACAACATGACCATAAGATACTGTAACCGTCATAAATATGCAAGCACCTGAATTTTGATCACATGACCATTAGGGATGCTGCAGTGGTGATAAGTGAGAAAAACAGTCATGTCACTTTTTCCTGTGCCCTTGTAACTTTGAATGTCCACTCAACAAACAGTCAAGAACCATCTGTATTCTGTTAACAAACTTCAGCATAAAACAACTCCCATTCTAGCACTCTGCTATTACACTTTTGTGCTACTTAGCCAACTTTCCACAATCTGGTGCCCAGGGTCTCAGCATGTGGAGGACATTAGGAAAACTGATTTTTAACTGGATAACTGGATGGAATGGATAGGTTTTGACACAGCTGCCCGGTAAACTGGCGTTTACTGCTTCTGATTTTAAATATCAGACCACTGTTTTATTATTCAATCCAGATATGTTGACAAAGGAAGCTGTTCTCCAGGTCAAATTGCCAAAATCTGCAGTGATTGGAATTTTTCAGCACATCCACGAATTAGACAGCCTGGATTCCTTGGATCCTGAACAAATGGGATTATGATGAAATAGGGGATTCCCTTCCTCGTGCTCTGCCCCATCCCCTGAAACCCAGCCGGCTCCTACCTTCCAGGGAATCCCTCCCTTCGGGTTCTCCTTTGGCGCCGTCACGCTGCAATTTTTCTCCACGTGAGCACCGCGCCCCTCCTCCTACTCCTCTTCCAGTCTTTCCTAAGCTCCTGGAAAAATGCGGCCGGCAGAGAGGAGGGAATAGATGAGCGTTGCTGCCGGACACATGATGACTTCAACCGTCCAGTGCCACTTCTTGATTGCAGCTGCGGATGGCGCTGTGCCGCGCCGCACGGTCCAGATCTGGGTCATTGTGACTAGGGAAAGGCGTCAACTGGCGAGGCAGAGCTGGATTGTTCCTGCAAAGGGAAGCAAGCGGCTGGGAGTTGCTGGTTTCCCGCCTCACTCGCGGGAAAGTCAAGAAGCGATTGCGACTTCAGAGGAGGATAAAAACCGCCTTTCCTGTTTAGGAGCAGCCCGTATCTCTGCTGGCCCAGAAGCGAAGGCCACACCAGACAGAATCAGAAAGCAGTTAAGCAATTGACTGACCGCAGTCGCTCAGCGGTATTGTTCAAATCCATATTCTGAAGCCGAGTCCTTGTTTCAAAAGCTAAGGAATTGGGGGCTCTGGGGGTCGAGGGACGAGCCTTCTAGCTCTCCCTTGCCCTCCCCTCCCTTCCCCGCCGCTTTGGCCCAAAACGGCGTTGGGAAAGCAGTAGCAACCCTCTTGCATGACAAGCGAAGCCATACTAACATTATAATATTAAGATTTACTATTTTGCAGTACTATTTTATAAATAATGCTCTGTGTGTGTGTGTGTGTTTGTGTTTGTGTAGCCCGCCCAGAGATGAGCAGGGACAGATAGCTTACAGAAAACAAATATTTCAGTATTCTCCAGCAAAAAGGCAAGTGCAGAAAGCTAATCTGATATTTTTCTTTGCATGCCTTGCAATTATTCACCACTCCCCTCACCCCTTATCAATTATGATTCCTTTGGCTATATTTGAAAGAATCACTTTGAAAGAAGATGGGCAGCAAATAAATCCTTTAAGTAAATTTTAGAGAAGTCATGATGTTAAATGAATTAACCACATTTACCTCTTTGAAGCTTTCTGGCTGCTCTTCCAGTCATTATTGAATGATAAGCCAGTTGAGAGACAACCCATCAGACAACCCATCAGGTGATCAAGCCAGTTGAGAGACAACCCATCAGAACAACAATAGATGCTCTTCTAAGCGTTTTTCCTGCTTAGCATAGTTCTATCAGTTTGTGAGAGATTTTGTGTGTGAGGTTTTGTCTTTCTGCTAACTATTGAGTGCCAACCTTGACCCTCGTTAGGACTCAAAAACGATGACTGGTCAAAGTCCCCCAGATGGATTCCATGCCTGATAGAGGTCTAGGCCTCCCCATTCCTAGTCCAGTACCTTGAAACATTGTTTTTCAATCTCAGCAACTTTAAGATGTGCTGGCTGGGGGATTCTGGGAGCTGAACTCTATGTGTGTTAAAGTTGCCATGGTTGAGAAACACTGCCATAACTACTACACCACACTGCCTCTCTCACAGCAACAATCGATAAGCTTCGAGAAATTTTCAGTTAAGAAACTACTTGTGCCCTGAGAGATGAATTAATAGGCAATGTAGTTTAAGACAACTGTATTAAACTGGTACAAATAGATATATGGCAACAATAAGTAAAACATGAACTTAGCCTGTGAAAGCATGAGAAAGAAACTCAAGATCATCCCACCTTGACTGTCTTTGTTATAGGAAGAAGAGACAGAAGGATTGTCAGGATTTCAAGATTTTGTTCCTAAAGCCTGTCTCAATAAAGTATTTTCTGGTATTTTGTATGATATTTCTTTCCTGACCTGGCCTACCTCACCTGAATTCCTCCAGACACAGGAAGACTGTAGCTGTTAAGCATACTAGCCAAGAATCCTGGAAACTGATCTATTAAGTGGCAAAAATATATTCTTAATATTTTTCATAACCTTATATAATAATTATTTATCATAATTTATATGCAATTATCAATTAATCTGGCTGCCAGAAAGTTTACATAAACTTAAGAAGGGTAAAACTACAAGCTTGCCTCCCACACAACACTCAATTAAAAAATCCTGTGCATAATTGCATGATTGTGGATGGAATGCCATATCAATCCGTTTGTTCCTGCTTAGTTGTCTGTGACAGCTTATCATTCTTTAAAATCTTTTCAAAGGGACTACACCCTTCTCAGGCATGCATCTTTTAATGTTTATGCATAGCTGAGTTTCATGTGAGTTAGCAGCATGAATAACTTGCATCATGTCATAACAGATACTTACAGGAAAGGGAGTGCTGTGATTTTATTATATAACCTCTCTGCTGTATTTCTTATCCAAAAAGCACATATTTATCATCACTGGGCATATTCATCGCTGAACATATTCAGATTTGGGAATATGTCTGCATAATTTCAACTATTGTCTTTTCATTAATCACAGGGCTCTCTGATTTCCAAAGTAATTATACTTAGATCCAGAGATACCATGTCATAACAATTTTGCTTTAATCTTCTTCCTACCCCACCCCTTTTAAAAATGTATTTTTTTCTCTATGTTCCACTACTAAAACGCTGAGCATGTGCAGGACTACCTCCAAGCTCATTTTGGGCTCTTCCCTTCCCATAAGGGCATTACACTTAACATTTATCACATAATGTCATCACAATAACACTTTTCAATTTCTTTTCTACCAATTATCATGGATGAAATGAGTTCTAATGTTGCAGCTAACAGGGCAAATTCTCAGGCATTGCAGTTTGTTCAACCCTTTCTAGTGAAGTAACAATCTTATTTATTTCAGGGTGTTTCCATTACAAGGAATCATGAAAAGTACATATGAAGCTCCCTTTTTTCAACTTTAGATGCTATTCCTGGTGTTATCCACTGACATTTGCATGCAGATAAATTTCAATTCGCTGAGAATGCAAAGCAAAATATCTGGGTATACTCAAAGTGCCTCTATTGCCAAATGTTACTGCATTTGTTTGCAGTATGCATTTGCATACTGTTACTGCAAAGCATTTCTAGAGATGTTCTCGATTATTCAGGTTTTATGTGCCACTTCTAAAATGGCTGAGACTGAGATGAACAGGATTCTCCCTTCATACATTTACCTTTTAGATGGTATGGAATGCATACAAATCTAATGGAGATATCAGATAATATTGATGCTAAATATCTTTTGGTTTTTTAGAGCACTGCCCTCTTATGGAAAAATAATTTGTCACATTATTTCTTCTCAACATTATCAGTCAATTTTTATTTTTGAATACATATCACTACCATCACAAATGCTAATTCTACTATGACATTCATTTCCCACCTTATATTCTGAGAAATATACTTCTATTTCGGGAAAATTATCTAAGTTTCTGTTTTAAATGTTTTGATTTTTGATTTCCCATAGGGTTTCATTGGAAATATACTGTATAAGGGAAATAACAAGCAGTTATTGTTATTTGCCCATGTGACTGCGGAGCATAAATTATCCTGTCTTCATTCAGCAAGAAAAACCCTGCATTAGATTCTACCTTTATGCAGGACATTAATGCAGTAGAAACTGGTTTACTTGCAAAATGAAGATTGGGGAATGATCTCTCTCTCAATTTCTCTTGCTTTGTTTCAATATAAAAAGCTGAGAAAAGTATGAAAAATGCAATGAAAATCTTCTAATCTGGAAAATTAACCGAAATGTCCTCAAACTGCCATCAATCATCGACACAAACTGGATCACCCACAACTAGTTTAGCACGAAATGCTACTTGGCACAGATCAGATGCAAAATGTTTTTCCTAGAATTTGAAGGACACATCCTGTAGCAGACTGTAGTTAAAGAAATATCAACAAAAGAGCAAAAGAGCTGTAAATCAGCCAAATGTCATCAGAAAACACCTGAGAATTAACAGTGTCAGAGAGTCCATTCCTATTACTGCTTGAGGGTGGCAAACTTAAATGTCAGATTACTAAATGTTTGTTTATCATCAGTATGTGAATCATTTGACTAGATTTTTCTCACATTTTCTACTTTAGGCTTCATACCATTCAGTGCTTTCCAGTTATGTTTTTGACCTGTACTGCAGCATATTGAAATCAGCTGTTGGTATAAAACAAACATGTTTATTTTTACACTGTGATGTGGTTTAGAGGAATATGTTATTGTGCATGTTATATTTTTATCCGTTACAAAGTTTTCAACAAAACAAGACCAAAATATGCAGGAACTGAGTATTGCCACATTCAAAAAATAATCAGGGCTTATGATACAGCATGAGCAGAAGTAGAAAGGTTTCATTCCTGTTGATGGACTAAATTCTGTTGCTACAAATGCTTTTGGCAGAAAACTGATTTGTCAAGCAGAATAAAAAGGTAATTTATATTTAGCTCTTACAAGATTTCTAACAAAAATTAATGTACGTTTTAAACTTGGTAGCAATCTGTGCTGGTAAAGTTTTGTGTAGGACAGTCATGAAAGAAAATTCCCTCTCATTTCATCATCCTTCAAGATGGGCATTTTTATATCTGCTCTTTAGCAATAGCACTTAGACACACTGCTTCACAGTGCTTTACAGCCCTCTCTAAGCGATTTACAGAGTTAGCATATTGCTCTCAACAATCTGGGTCCTCGTTTTACCAGCCTCAGAAGGATGGAAGGCTGAATCAACATTAAACAGCTCAGAATGGAACTCGGAGTAAACAGCTAGTTAGCCTACAGTACTGCATTCTAACCAATACGCCACCATGGCTCTTTATGTATGGACTTTTTATGTATGGACTCTGTATGGACTTTGATCTCCGGAATTCCCCAGGAAGTATGCTGGCTAAAAGATTCTGGGCATTGAAGTCCACACATCTTAACATTGCAAAGTTTGAGCTCTATTCACATAAAATGAGAGCTGGAATTAGGCTGAGAAGTTTGGAAAGAAAAAAGATTTCTTTTGGACAGAACAAGCATTTGGTGCTGCCTCTTCCATGGACAGCAAACAGGTCCAATTTCAGTCTTGTAAAGGCAAGACAATATGCCTATCTGAAAAGAACTTCCTCTGATAGGAAACCCTGTTATTCAGTTCTCAGAAAAAATGCTTCCTGTACATGCTCAGATGTTCTAACCTCACTGCTACACCTATTCTGAGGCTCTACTTTAGCATTACAAATGATGACAGGCAAGCCTCAATTTGTCCAACCACATCTTGACTGAAAGAACTGATTATGGATAGAGCCTGTCATGGGTGTTTTTCTGACTTCTTGTCTCTGGGTTATTTATGATATGCCATGGTTTAAAGGTTTATAATAGTAACGGGCAAAGGAACGAACAATTTCTTCCCCACTAATGATTTATAATGTCAATACTATCATTCTGCAGTTGTATGGAAAAGCAGCAGTAATGAATATATGCTTTACTTTGCAACAGTGATGACTAGTTGATATCATAAAATGTTACTAATAGTTAGAGTGGAAATGCAATGTGATTGCACAAACTTCTTGGATGGGGAGCAAAGAAAGCCTAAAACAGTTGGATATTTTAAAACATGCAAAAGTTTCATTCTGAATGGCAGCTCCTAGAAATTTCACCACCTAGTCTCAAAATGAAGTCAAAATAAATAACGAAGCACATATAAGAAGAGCAACTACATCAGAATTTTCTATTCTTAGAGATAATCCAGTGGCTTACCTAACTGAAAGCATGGAAATGCAGGATTACCTTAAAGAACATGTTACAAAACAGATGACCTTGTACTAAACTGAGTTTGTCAAAACAAGGCATTCAAATGTCTCTTTGTATATGCATGTTGCTTTCTCCCTGATTTACATACCTCCTGCACTGCACTACAAATGGAAGAAAGAATTGTACATTCTGTACTATGGTTGAAAACTGGAATAGGAATATATGGGTAGAATTACTGATGTATCCATGCTTTCTACCCTGAGGTGAGGTTGGGGATAATTTCATAAATAGTACCATTCCTTTTATCAGTATCTTGATAGCACCCCAAACTTGGAAAAGGCCAGCTGGAGGATTATTATTTATTTATGAACTTTATTTGGTTTATATGAGAACCAGAAATGACTAACAAGATATTAAAACAATGATCAACCAAAACAAAAACCAAAATTATAGTTCTCAAAGCCTTGTACACTTTATGTACTAATGTGTCCCATAAGCCACAAACTAAAATAATGAAAGATGGAAACCTGGATAAGCCATTCAAGTACCAGTGGTGGAAACTAGCCTATGATTGTCTATCATTTCCACTCTCAGTGCACAGATATGATTAAGAGACAATATAGCTATTTAATGAAAAGGAAATATATGCAGAATATACCTACATTACCATGTGATATCTTCATGTAACATCAGAAACTAGAAGGTTTAGAAAAGTACCCTGCCTTTTAGAGTCCATCTAGCTAAACAGCACGCAGACAAATTAAATTTTGCAGCTGTTTTATATTTTCCTATTTTTTCCTCTTTCACACTAAGGGAAATGATAGCACAAGCAATGTAAAAATTCCATATATGATCAGAAGACTACATAAAAGAAATATCCTCATAATATAAGAGTTGTATGAACACAATACAATTCATTGCCAACTTGAAAGGGCTTGGGGGGCTTCCGGTTTGAGCTTCTTCAATGACAGACCAAAATCTCATCTCTGCAAGGCTTCAATCTATGCTCACCGCTGGAGTGCCCCGAGCTGGCTGGTTTCGGGGCTAAGCCACCCTGTAGAGGTGGTGAAGAAGGGGGAGGCTGCCTGCAGGGTTGAGGAGAGCTGCATCTCTCCTCCCCAGCCATTACTCCCTTTCCCAAAGGCGGTTGTAGCGGTGGTCAGAAATGGCCACCACAAAGAAGAACTCGACCGGAAAAGAATGTGCAGGAGCAAAATAAGAAGAGAAAGTTTTGATTGACCGGGTCAAACAGCAAAAGCAACAAATAAGGTACCCTGGAATTTAAATTTAATAACATTGTTCCCAAAGAAGATTTTGAAGCTGCGAAGGAGAGAGAAGGGAAATGATTAGGGTTTTTTTTCTTTCTTCCCTTCCTTATACTGACAGCTAAGAGACTTAAGGAAGAAATTGAAAAAAAATCCACTTTGACATTAATAGGCATCTAAGCTGAAAATAAAAGTCAAAGGGATAATAAAGATTTCTGGATATTTAAAAGTTTTTAAAAGCAGGAAAGGAGAAAAAAAAGAATAAAAGGGCAGGATCTGGAAAAATGGAGGAGACTGCCTGGAACCAAGGAATGGAACTGTAACTAAAAGAAACTTACAGTGAAATTTCAACAAGATTCCTCAAAGATACATCTTAATTGCAACTTGGTGACAAAATAATAGAACCCCAGGAAGAGAAAGTGGAAAAAAGAAGCAGAAAGAAACAGCCTTGGATTATTTGGATTACTTGGTGATTTTTGGTTTTTGCATCTGGATGACTAAAATTAACCGGGTGGTTTTTTAAAAGTCTTTAAAATGGTATCACTCTTAGAAGAACTGAAAATGGAACTTAAAAAATGGAAAGAAGATGCACAAGAAGGGAGAGGTTGTTTTGGCTTCGTATTTCAATTCTTAGAAATGGAGATCTGGAACTATGAGAAACAACAAGAAATGCTTGCAGAACAAGAAGATTGGGACAAAGAAGAAGCCATCTTTAATGATCAAATAATTTTGAGTGGGGAAAAAAAAGAAAAGTGGGGAAAGAGAGTGAAAGGTTTAAGACTAGAAAAAAACAACCAAAAAGAAGAAGAAGAATTTGAAAGATAAGTATAATATTAGAAAGCAACAGAAGAGGGGATTACAGATGAGAGTGTTAGAAGTAGAGAGACGAGGGGGTAAAAAGGGGAGGGGGAAGAAGAGGGGGAAGAAGGCAAGGAAAAGAAGTTGTAAAAGAAAGAAACAAGAAATGGAGAAACAGGGAAAAGATATAAGGATTGTAACCATAAGCTTGTTTAGAGATAATGGGTGAAAATTTAATTGCAAAGGGGATTCTGCAAAGGTACATAAGATAGCATTGTTATATTATAAACAGAAATAATTTTAGAAAATATGATTAAAATGATGGATAAAATATTTACTGTAATGTAGCTGAATGTTTGGTAATAAATAAATGAATTAAAATGATTGAGAGAATTAAATGGGAACATTTTAAATTATTAGTAATGATTTATAAAAATATAAGTGAGAAATATGGAAAAAAAAGAATTAACTATGGAAAGTTTATAAGTGTTCCCAAGGAAGTATGATATTTAATTGAAAAGAAATGTTAAAGATGTTAAGATTTTAATGAATATTAATGATAGAATTGAATTGGAATGGAATGTGTGCTTTATTTACATATATATATATATGGCATTCAGCTTAGTTTGGGTATTTTCCCACGTCATAATAGTTGTGCTTTTAAAGTTGTAGCAATGTTTCAGCAGCTTTACAACTTTAAAAGCACAACTATTATGACGTGGGAAAATACCTGAACTAAGCTGAATGCCATATATGTAAGTACCCGCGAAAACTTAAGAAAACACACACACACACACACACACACACACACACATATAGATAGATAGATAGATAGATAGATAGATAGATAGATAGATAGATAGATAGATAGATATAGATATATAATTTTTCTCTTTTTAAGAATATAGTGTGTATTTTAAGAATGTACCAAGCAGAATTCAATTGGAAGTTATGTATTATATTGAATGCTATAATCTTAAAGGTATACATTGAAGCTTAAATAAGAGTTTGAATGGATAAAATTAAAAGATATAAAGGTGTCATACTCCAATTGGCAACTACAGGGAAAAAAATTGTTTAATAAGAAAAGATAATATGAAATTGAAACAGGACAGACAAAAGTATAAATATAATGATTTGATTAAGATGAGATAATTAAAATAAAGTTGAGAAAATTAAAAGAGGGGAAAACTATGTAGAAAATATAAAACGGCAATAAGATATGGAATAGAATATAAAAATGAGCATGAAATTGAGTTTGGTGTCTGTATGAAGAAGTGATAACCTGGGACCATGCTATTTTCAAAAAAAGATGTTTTATTTGGATTTTGTTTTTGTGAAAACCCATATAAAACTTTCAAAAAAGAAAAAAGAAAGGTCTTGGGGGAGAAAAAGAGAATTGATAATGATAATGATACATAAGACATACCAGCTTTCTTCTAACATCATGGGTAGTAGACATCCCTCTTGGTTCACTAGAAATAAATCCCCAAATAGCAGTGTTATACCATTTTCATGACAAAATAAAATATCTTACAGCAGTAAGCAAGCCCTAAAGCTCATCAGTACTGTGATAAAATCAAAAGCTTTCTCCTTTTTTCTTAAATCATTCCTGCTCTAATACATGTCTCTACCAACCCCTCAAGATAGTACTCTTTTAAAGGCACCTCCCATTTCTGTTCCTTCCTTTCTCCTGTGTATATAATATAGCTTGCTAAACAGGTTTTATGAAACAGTGCAAATACTAGTCAATATGTCTTGCATATTTCTCATAGGTATTTATCCTGCCCATTGGCATGCACATATCTTCTCTACTGTATAAGAAAATTATTGGCCCTGCTTTTAACCCTACTGAATTCAGTGGGCTATATATAGACTTGTATGAATCAGAGTCATAGCAGTAAGGTTTGGAAGTTACCTCAATTATCTACTCCAGAGGTATCAAACTCGTGATGACGCATTGTCATCCCATGATGTATCACAACTCTTTTGCCCTTCACTAACCCAGGGATGGACGTGGCCAATACATGATACATCTGGCCCGTGGGCAGCGAGTTTGACACCCCTGATCTAGTCTAAGTCCTTGCCGACAACAAGAATCCACTACTATAGCATATTTGATAGATCCTAAAGGTGCTTTTTCAAAAGGCAACCAGGCTTTGTTTTTGCTTGAAGATGAAAAGCTTCTTTGATGAGAAACAAAATGTTTTCAAAACAAAGAAAGTCTAGGTGCCTTTTGAAAAACTCATTTGAGACAACCATGACTTGGATAACTGAGAATCACCATAGACATGCTTGACAAATGACCATCCAAACTCTTAGCAATAGAGACTCCACTCAAGGCAATCTATTTCATTGTTGAATAGGGAATTTCCCATTAGGAAATCTTTTCTAATGTCCTACCTAAATCTTAATCCCTTTGAAACCACAATATATTGCACTGTGTTCTGGAACAATCCTGAACACTTCTGCCCCATATGACAGTCCTTCAGATTGTTGAAGACAGTTATCCTATCTCTTCTTCTCCAGGTTAAACATATTCAATGCCTCCAATCAGTTCTCATAATGTTTTCCTTGCAGTCATCCTGTCATATTGATTGCCATTCTCTGGATAGGCTCCACTTCATTTGCCAAGGAAAAAACAATGCCAGAACTGAAATGCAGCTTGATGCATGCAACATAGAGGAATGATAGCTTCCCTTGATCGTCACATTAGATTACCATTGACATATCATAGCATTTTTCCCCAGTTGCATCACACTGTTGGTTCAAATTCAGCCTGTAAACCACTAAGATGTTGAAATTTATCTCACTAGTTTCTGCCATTGTTTCAGCTTCTCAGGATCCGGTATTATAAATGGATTGGCAAGATAAATATTTAGAAGGAAGGGAGTAGAATGTTTGTACTCACAAAAACAGTTCCCTCTTTCTCAACTCAGATGAATTTTTGTTATACTACAGAAGCAATGCGTAACAAAAACATTCTGATTCCCTGCACTTCTCAAGACCAGTAGTATAGAATTCAGGACAAGGAAGCTGATCCACAGAATGGCTGCAATATGGGTATGAGAAACGTTGGTGCAATTCTAGTTGTGTACTACAGCCTCACATGCATCTGCAGTAAATTTCCTGCATGGTTGCATCTTGTATGTATGTATGTGAAAAGTTTGCAATTACACCTGACATGTACAAATAAATTGGAATCATATTGATATGCAAGCAAATCATAATTAATCAAATAGGCAAACCAGAAACAGAATAACACACAGCCACATGATGCAAAAATCACTTCCCAAATATTATCAGCTCCTCAGATAAGTTCCTAGTTCTTCTTTAATTTCCTATTCTGGTGCCACAGATCGAAAGAAATCTATAGTTTAATTTGCTAAGCCAATTTGTCAAAAAGCTGGAGGTTCATTTAGAAACAGTGCAGCAGCTGAGGAAAGAATGGTCACAAGAGATTCTTCTCATTAGCTATGACTTCTAGGATACTCCCACCTGGCACTTTGGCACCAGTGCTGGATCATCTCTCCTCCTGTCAATCACACCATTGTGATAAATGAACAACCAAGTCAATTTACTTCCAGCTTCATTGCTGGATGATATGATTGCAATCACAAGATTGCAACTCCAGAGGACTTGCAACATCCTGTTTTGAAACTAACAGTAGAATTTGATAGAAGTTTTCCCATTGGCAAGAGTGACTGCCTCATCCTGCTTTCCTGGCTTCTCTTCCATGCAATTGTCAAACTGCCATTATGTTAAAGTGAAAGAATACTTTTGAGATATTCTTCTTTCAGGGGCCATTTTGTTGCTCTCCTTGAAAATAAGTGCATTGGGGGGAAAGCTTTATATGTCACAGAAGGCTGTAGACTTAGTGGACATAGAATTTCTGGTTATGTTTCCTTCATAAAATGGTAACACACCAATAAGATGCTACTTTGGCTGAATGATCATACCTCAAGAGGGCTCCTTAAGGGCTCCATCTCAGCTTGGAGGAAAATATCAAGTGGCGTTATCAGGAACTTGGGTGAAGGAGTTGGGGTGACAGTTATAAAGTTTGCAGATGACACAAAGCTAGATGACTTTAGATAAAAATGAGAAAGTTCCACTAGATATAGTTTAGCAGTGACCAGACATTAACAGTATACAATTTTAAAGAAAGAAATATAAAATTCTGGACCTGGGATGAAAAAATGCAAGCATAGTTCTGGGTATCCTTGTTGTACTACAAATTAAACAAGAGCTTTCAGTGTGCTACTGTTAAAAATATCAAATTTATCTCCAAGTGCATTAACAAAAGCACAGAGTTTGGATCCAGTAAGAAACAACAGGTTAAAAAAAGGGACAAATTGGAACAAGAGGGTACCAAGAGGGTAAAAATGTTTGTAAACCAATTACTATGAGAAATTATTAAAAGATTTGAGCATGTTTAGCCTACGGAAAAGATTGAGGGGAGATAATAGGCGTCTTAAGATACCTGAAGGGTTGTCATATAGAAGTGATTGAACTTATTACCTATTGCTTCAAAAAAGAACAGAGCTAGCATGTTAATATTACAAGGAAGAAAGTTCGTGTTAGACATCAAGAAGCATTTCCTGATTATAAAAGTGGTCCTTGACTTAGAACCATTAGTTTAGTGAGAGTTTGAAATTATAATGGCACTTTAAAAAGTGACTTATGACCATTTTGCATACAAGCATTGCAGCATCCTGAGGGTCACATGATCAAAATTCACATGCTTGGCAACTGGCATATATCTATAATGGTTGCAGTATCCTGAAGTCATGTAATCACCTTTTGTGAACTTCTGACAAGTAAAGTCAATGGGGAAGCCAGATTCACTAAACAACTGTATTACTAACAATTGCAGTATAAGAAAGGTCATAAAATGGGACAAAACTCACTTAACAACTGTCTTGCTTAGCAGTAGAAATTTTGGGCTCAGTTGTGGTGATAAATCAAGGACCACTTGTACAAGTTGATAGCTAATAGAATAGACTATCACACATCATATAGAGCAGGGGTGTCCAACCTTGGCAACTTTAAGACTTGTGGACTTCAACTCCCAGAATTCCTCAGCCAGCAAAGCTTAAAGTTGCCAAGGTTGGACACCCCTGATATAGAGCATGGCTGTCAAACTCGTGGCCCACAGGCCAGATGCATCATGTGCTGGTCACGCCCATGCCCAGTTTAGCAAAAGAGGGGAGAAGTGATACAACATGTGATGATGCCATGACAATGCAAGTTTGACACCCCTAATATAGCAAGTTCTCTTTCATTATAGAGAGACCCTTAAATAATAGCTAGATAGTAATTTCTCAGAGATACTCAGTGGTTCCTGCTCTAGCAAGGGGCTAGACTAGATAATTTTTGAAATCACTCCCAATTTTACAATCCTCTGGTTCTAAAAAGAGAAGGACAAAAAAACAGTGACTAGATGCTGATTTTTGTATTCCCATTGTGCTACGTGGTCATTTGGAGTTCTTTTCAGCAGCTATAGTGAGACAAGTCTAGGCCATCAAGAAATTGCTTCAGAGAGCTTGAGAAAGATTTAATGAATGACAACCAGGCTGTGAATATGCCCTTAGAGTTTTTAAATTGTTTGTTTTTACTTTGCTTTTTTAAATTATAGTTACTCTGTCACCTGCCAGCAGTTGTAATAGTAATAGATTGAGGCAGCCTGCAAATCCCTAAACAAATAAATGTAAGTTTGTTTGTTCTTAAGTTTGATCTGTGAATTCATAAAGCATTGTTCAGTGACATTCTCTGTTGTTCCCTATACTAAGAAGTTTCTGAAGATTGGTCCAGTTGCTGAAATAGCATTTTCAAAGATCGATTATCTGTATCTGAATTCACAAATCTGAACAAAGCAGAAATCAATGTATACTTATTAGTCCTCAGACCCTTTTGCTGGAAGATGTATAGATGATATATTTCCTTTTCCTGATTTCAGAACTGCTGCAGTGTTTTTGTATTTGTCTACATAGTGTTCTTTCACATATTCTCTTGGGTTGTTACTTTGGTAATGGAGCACTTGGTCAGCGTGGATGGTTTTATGATAAACATACATTTCTAATTTGCCATCATTGCCTCTGCTGATGCAGATTTCCAGAAAGGGTTTTGTATTGTTGTTCTATTCTTTCCTTGTGAATTTTATTCCTTTGAAGATGTTGTTGGTCTTCTCTTTCTTTTTTATTATGACAGATGTCATCTTCATACCAGATCCATATTTTGGGTTGTATGTGTGGGAGAGGTATAGTTTCGAGACATTGCATTAGAGTTTCTGCTGAGTCCTGAAAGTGGTGATCCCATGAGTGTTCCTCTGATTTGTTGATATATTTCTCTGACAGTTCAGTCAGGTTTACCAAGAAAGAATGGCCATTTGAACTTAAGCAGACCTTAAGCTCCTTAATTCTAAGTGTTTCACATAGTTCTGGCAAATTATGGTTGTAAAAAAAAGCTGTAAGCATATGAAATATTTCTCAAAGTTGCATCCTAAACAGCAGGTAATGTTTCATAAATATTTAATGTCTCAAGGAATTAATGCTTTAGCTTGCTCATTTTCTAAAATATGCAGTATGACAGCATATTTTGGTTAGCAGATGTCTTTCATATTGATGTACTTTCTGCTGATGAAGTGAAGTGGAAAGGAATTGACCTCATAGTTGCATAAATATATTTTGTTCTTTAAGAACTACCGTACAACTACTACAGTCTCATACATTTAACTTTAAATAAACAAACACCTGATGTTAAGAGATAAATACTTTAACTAATCTATTGTAAATAATCACTCTTGCTTAAATAAGTTTAGTGCTTTTTAGAACTGGTCCAAATTAAATCTAATCCAGCCTTTCTCATCCATCTGTAGTTTCTACATATTCCCTGGTTTCCCAGTTAGAAGGCCTAGTCCATCTCACTGAAACCTCTGGAGGACTTTGGGGAGTGGAGGGTGTTGCTTTAATCAAGCATTCTACATAAAAGTCTCCAAAGCTGAAAGGTGGACAGAAACCTTTGGAAATAGACAAATTGGGAATCATTACCTATTTCTGCTTACCTCAGTATTTAATAACTGAAAAATGCTAAAATAGTAAAATTCATAATCTCAAATAAAAACAGCTTTTATCTGTTACATTTTGCTATAAATATATTCTTTTGTGAATTCAAGAAGAATTATTTCCTCTATGCATATTTGATGATGAGTAATGATTTTCAGTCCACACGGAATAGGCATTGGAAACTAAAATTTCATCTCTCCACTCAGCATGGGATATGATCAGGCCAAAATGCTCATTAAATTGTGTGCAGCAGACACGAAGTGCAACAGGTACTTTGCTTCCCCTATATATCAGGTGAACCTTTCGGCACTGAGTGCTGAAATGGGAGCATGCGCGCCCACACGTGCATGCGCCGGGTAGCTGCTCTTCTGGTTTCTGGCGCTCCGACATGTGTGAAGACAGCTGTTCGCAGAACCCAGAAGAGCAACAGGAGATGGCTTACATGCCCAAAAAGATGACTCTGAGTGCCACTTCTAGCACGTGTGGCATAGATTTGCCATCATGGCCCTATGGCATATATAAATACTGGAGGCCCTTTATTCTGGCACAATGTCTTGAAGGCTGATACAGGAAGGTTCCTTACCTGGAGAAAAAATGCCCCTGTGCCTCTGGACACTGAAATAACAGAGCTTCTATTTCTCTAGTGCCTGTATTACAGAGAGACATTTGTAACTAGCTTCAGCTTACCAGTACTGCATAAAAACCTAGAGACCAATGACAATTCTACACTTCCTTGTTCCTTTCAGAGACCAACCCTGCTGCAAAATAGGGTTGCCAGGTTCTGAGCAGTGACACTTAAAATTCATCAGATGATGGTTCTGCCATAAACTAGACATAATGAGGATCTCCTTTGTCAAACTAGAATGCTTTTTAATTTGATATAGTCTTCCACATACTGATCTTTATGCTCTTCTACATGCATTTATATATGTGTGTGTGTGTGTGTGTGTGTGTGTGTTTTCTGAGGTTCTCGCGGGTATTTGTATGTGGATCTTTGGTTATTCGGGTTTTCTCCCACGTAAGATTGGAAGTATCTAGGCAACGTTTCGATGAAGTCTCATTCATCATCTTCAGGCTTGGTCTTCAGCTCTGTGCTTCTCAGAGTGATGTGAGCTTGCAGCTGCTTCTTCCTTTTAACTGCTTCTTCCTTTTAACACAGCCAAACCCCCAACCAATGAGAACACACCCCTACCCAATCAGAACACAGCCAAGCCCCCAGCCAATCAAGTCACACCCCCACTAGCAGTTAAAAGGAAGAAGCAGCTGCAAGCTCACATCACTCTGAGAAGCACAGAGCTGAAGACCAAGCCTGAAGATGATGAATGAGACTTCATCGAAACGTTGCCTAGATACTTCCAATCTAACGCGGGCCATATATATATATATATATATATATATATATATATATATATATATATATATATATATATATATATATATATATATATATATGTTTTCTTAAGACAAACACCATACAGAAGCCTGATGATGGCAGATGAGATTCTGCTGAAACGTTGCTACAACTTTAAAAGCACCACTACTATGATGTGGGAAAATACTCGAACAAAGCTAAATGCCACACATGTAAGTACCCGCGAAAACTTAAGAAAACATATATATATATATGGATATGGATATTATTATTATTTAATATATAAATATGCTTTTATATATATGTTTATATTATATTAATAAAGCATATGCTTTATTAATATAATATAAACATATATATAAGCATATTTATATATTAAATAATAACAATATCCATACACACACACACACACACACACACACATATATATAATTTTAATATATTTATTATTATTTAATATATTAATATGTTTCTATGAATGGAGATATATATGTATATTCTGTTGTGGTTTCAAGAATGGTGATTTCACCCTAATCTGGGCATGTGTAATAAGAAGTTTAAAATCTCTATTTTTGTTTTTAAAGCTCTACTTTTTTTCTGAATAGATATGTTCAGCTGTCACAAAAGGACCATATCAGTACATTTGAGAAATTAAACCCTATTTGTGTTTTTAAAATGGCCCGTACAATTGTTCCTTCCAAGCATCAAAATGCTGAGGCCTTCAGTCAGCTCAGTTTTCTAGAGCTGAGTTCATATTTCCTATTTCCACAAAAGATTTTTTTTAATAAATGTGTGACAATTTTGCTTGTTTCAACTATGTTTCCTAACCATCAAAATTGTCTTATAATAGGCTTAATTAAAATTTAAAAACCCTATCTAATATCTTCTCAATATCTTCTCAGGGAAAAAAGAACACTCTGGAGCCACTGATGTATACTGTATAGCAGGGCTTTCAAACTTGCGGCCTACAGTCCGGATGTGTCATGCACTGGCCATGCCCACGCCTGGTTTAGCGAAGGGGAAAAAAGTCCCGATACATCATGCCACTGTGATGACACAAATTTGACACCCCTGCTGTATAGGGGTCCATCCCATTTTTTTTTTTTTTCACATCATTGCCTTGTCTCTGCAGCTTTTGGCTCAAAGTGTTCCCTGACCAAAGAACTGTGGGCAACTACAGCAAAATGATAAAACATTCATACATCACAATACAATTCCACCCCTTACATATTTCTGTATCATATCCTGATACAAGTACAAAAGAGGTGGAGTATCATCACAATGTAATTAAAATGTAATGAATTATTCCTCCTCCCAAACCTTTGTTCTTGGAAGATGACTGAGCCACAGGTGTCTGCAGAGGGGAAGGAGTGACAATTATATCACTTCACAAACACTGCAACTTAGTATTTATCTCAGACCCCAGAGTGAAAATATGCAAAGGTGTTGTGTGGTGACGTTATCATATAATACATGTAGTCCTTTTGGTAAGAATACAGTTTGCTGCATTTCCTGCTGTCCCTGCCACATGCTAATCTTTATGATAGTTATCTTTGTTCAACAGGAGTGAGATCAGGAATTTCAGTAGCAACTACTGAATTCTCACATCTATCTTAATGTCATATTTTCACACAATATTTCTCCTTCACTGAAATAATTTAAAAACTGAGTGAAAATATCCTTCAATGGACATTTTCAAAAGTGTTTTTTTTTTGTAAAGAAGAGGCTGTACTTCTTAAACATTTTGCTCTCAGGACTCTTCTTCCTTTTATAAATTATAAATGACCCCAAAAGGGTTTGGACCTTTATGGATTATATTTATGATTCCTACAATGTTAAAATTAAAATTCCTAGAATATGCATTCCTGTGATAATATTTAATCATAAATCATAATAAATATTAAGTCATTTCCTGCTTGGAAAGCAGATTTTCTTTTATCCTTATATTCTAGCCTGGAAACAATCTTCTCTTAATTCTTAGAAAGGCTATATTATATTAAGAATTTCCAGGGACTGCTATCTTTCACAAGAGGATTCACCAATGCCCAATTCCAGGCTATTTGACTTTTTCTAGTCCAAGAGCCACACTGCCAGCCCTTTGAAATAGACCAAATTCAACAAATCACAGGGATTCCAGGAGTGGTGGGATTCAATTTTTTTACTACCGGTTCTGTAGGCATGCTTGATGGGCATGGTTTGGTGGGCATGGCAGGGGAAAGTTACTGCAAAATCCCATTCCCTCCCCACCCCACTAACCTGCTTTCAAGGTCCATTCTCCTGTGCAGGGCAACAAAAGAAGACCAAGCCGATCAGCTGGGACTCAGGGGGCAGAAAATGGATGGGGCCAGGGCTAGTAAGAAGTGATATTTGCTGGTTCTCCAAACTACTCAAAATTTCCGCTACCAGTTCTCCAGAACTGGTCAGAGCCTGCTGGATACCACCTCTGGATTCCAGGAGTGCTCCATACTGTAGTAAAGTATAATAAGAGAAATTTGGAAACTGGTCTTTTTCTATGCCCCATCTTATATAAACAATCATTGAATTTTTTTCTCAAACTTGCTTTAGTCTCTCAACCAGTATTTCTGAACTATAGTGTTTTTAAGATGTGTGGACTTCAACTCCCAGAATTCCCCAGCTAGCATGCTGCCTGGGAAATTCTGGAAGTTGAAGTCCACACGTCTTAAAATTGCCAAGGTTGAGAAACGTTGCATAGACCATAGGTAGTCTTTGACTTACCACCAGTTGTTTAATGTCTGTACAAAGTTGCAGTGGCACTGAAAAAAGTTACTTATGGCTGGTCCTCAACTGTTGCAGCATCCCCATGGTCATGTGATCAAAATTCAGGTGGTTGACAACCAGCATGTTGAAGCATTCCAGAGTCATTTGCAACTTTCCCAGCCTACTTTTGACAAACAAAGTCAATGGGGAAAGCTATATTTGTTTAATAACTATGTGATTCATGTCAAACGATAGTAACCATGTCAAAAACATAGTATATTCAGATGTGACTTATGTAATATGACGTAACCCTAACCCTAACCCTTTGTGGAGCTGGGGTGGACATGGCCAGCACATGATGCATCCGGTCCACGGGCCACCAGTTTGATACCCCTATTGTATATAATTGCTTCTCTAAGTGCCTCATCAATTATTCTTTCAAGATCATGTCTAGATTCCTTCACATATAAAATCTTCCTATGGAAGCTGCTCTGCAAAATATGAATGGAATCAGGTCAACAAAATTTGATTTCACTTATTGATAGGCCCCAGTTTGTGTGAGTTGGAGGAAAAGTTTCCAATTCCATGAGTATACGGGTTCCCCACAGGGCTGTGTCTTGAATCCATTGCTGTTCACCATGATGACCCATGACTGCTGTGCCAAGTCTGCTATGAATCACATTGTGAAGTGTGCAGATAATGCAGCAATGGTGGGGCTTATCCTGGATGACAATGACGATTCTTACAGGGAGGAGGTGAAAGCTTTGGTGGACTGGTGCAATAAAAATAACCTGGTTTTGAATGTTAATAAAATAAAGGGGATCATTGTTTGATTTTAGAAAGCCAATATAATCATATTGTATCAAGGCTGCAGCAGTGGAGGTGATCAAGAGTATTAAGTATTGGTTTATTCATACATTATCTTTGGTGAAGTGTGCAAACCAGTGTTTGCATTTCCTGCATCAGATGAGGAGAACACATCTTTCCACTTCTAGTCACTTTTTACAGAGGCATGACTGAGGTTTTGAAATATTTATAGCAGGACTACTAGATTCTGTAACAGCTTTGTTCCTTATGCCATCTGTCTTTCAAATTCGCAGAATTCTTTTTTTTTTTTCATTATGTATAAGTATACATTCGAACAAGACTATGATGTTTCTCTGTGTCATATATATGTGTGTATATGGATATATGAATCATGGTTATCCTTTGAGAGCTGAATTCAACAAAATTTAATTTTAATATATTCTGATTAATGTGACAATAAAAGTAAGTGACAATAAAATTCTATTCTGTTCTGTTCTGTTCTGTTCTATCCTATCCTATCCTATCCTATCCTATCCTATCCTATCTTATTCTATTCTATTTAGAGTTATATGAAATGCCACGTAGTGCTTTGGAATGTTTGGAGATGCTCATGTAAGCAGCTGTCTAAAAGGTAAAGAACTTCTTTGAAGCAACTGTTCCTCTCTCTTTGACTGTGTGATTACTTTCTGCAGCTGCACTGTGCTCTCACAAAAAGACACATTTGCTTTAGGTCATTCCTACAAATAATACATATGCTTGTGTACCTGGAAGCACCTGCTTCAGCAGCTGTAGTATATATATTCATCATTTTGCCTTTCAATGACATGAAACCTGACAATTTGGTGATAACTTTTGGATGGCACATGACAGCGACATTCCAGATTTTCAGAGGTTCCTGAAAGATTTTAAGACCTCCGCTTCTGAACTTCTGCCATGGCTGAGTTCTCGTGCATGCATGAAACTTACTTAAATTGAAAATATATCAATTTCTCTTTAAAAATGCACATTTACAAATATTGCTTCTGAATCTTTAACAACAGACAAGGTTATACAGTTAAATAAATATTGACCCGGCAGGCTGAAGAATCTGTGTTGCTAACAAATAAATACTCATTTACTTGGTTTTAATCTGAACATCTAGGCTGTTGTGTATGCAATATAATTAATAAAGTGTGAGCTTGGAGTAAGTGCAGGGTTCTGGCCCTGCACTTCTGATTGGCTGTTAAGTGGCCGGACTGGATTGGCCCGCTCCAGGGAATCCGATTGGCCCTAAACAGAGAGTTCTTATTGGTTATAAAAGCTAGCGTTCCTAGTTTGTTATTGGTTAAACGTTACAAGGTTTGCCTATATAAGGCGGGTTTTACTGATATCAAACAAGCAAGTCACAATGTAAATAAAGAGCTGAAGTTCACCGTTCAGAAACTTGTCTCTATTCTTCTCGCCCATGCTCAAACTTAACACTGGCGACGAAGGTGGGATGTGGAGACATCTGAACCAACGAAACTTCAAAGAATACTGAGCACGTCACAGACGACGCCAACAACGGAACCATGTCCGGCGGCATCGTACCACCCGCTCCGTTCGATCCATCACAAGAAGACTGGGAGTCTTACATGGATCATTTCCAAATGTTCCCAGAGATGAACAACTTAAAGGACGCCACAGCCGGGAAGAAACGGGCGGTGTTCCTGAGGCATTGCGGTCCAACTGTATTTAAGATGGCTAAGGCACTAGCCAAACCCCGAGAAGTGAAGGCCATGGATTGGGATGACCTCGAACCTATCCTGTGAGATCACTATGCCCCGACCATGCCTACGCTCATGAGACGCCACGAGTTTTACCAAAGAAGCCAGCGAAAGGGAGAGAGCGTAGCCGACTTCATAGCAGACCTCCAAAATTTGGGAGGCCTCTGCGAATTCACCGATCTAGAAGAAGTACTAAGAGATCGCATAGTTCTGGGATTAGATGCACCAGGCGTTCAAAGCAAGCTGATGGCGAAAGGCAACATCAGCCTTCCCGACGCCATTGCCGATGCTACCGCAGCGGAAGCAACCAAGAAGTCGGCTGCACAACTATGCTGAAACCGCACTCCGGTACCACAACCAGCCAGCGAAATCTCACCTAGTTCAGAAGGGCAGCTCACGACAATGCACCACGAGGACCTCTCTTCATCGTCAGACAGCAACGAAGAAGGGGTCCATCGACTGCGGTCCGACCGGGACCCTCGGCCAAAGCCCTTACACCCTTGCACTGGCTGTGGAGCCAACCATGCCAGATCCGAATGCAGATTCCGTGACGCACTCTGCCATGAGTGTGGGAAACGAGGCCACATCGGACGGGTCTGCCACAGCTTGCCAGGACCCAGCCAGGCCTCAAAAGGGGCTAACTATCGCCAATCGATAGGAAACCGTCCTGTAAGGCGAGAGCCAGTAAACCACTCCTACAGAAATCGAGCTTTGCAGAGAGAAGAGGCTCACCATACTATCACTATCGGTCACACCTCAGCCTTGGACACTAAGAAAATCCAAGTCACGGTTGCCATCGAGAACCAACCTTGCCACATGGAGGTCGACTCGGGATCGTCCCTCTCGATGGTGTCATGGAAGACACTCAAGCAACTCATCCCCACAATTCAACGCCAAGATCTCCGTTTCCAACGCCTCATCCTCAAGGACTACCAGGGGAATCGAATCCCCGTCGTCGGGTCCTGCCAAGTCCGAGTCTCTTTCAAGAAGCACACAGCATACTTACCTTTAATGGTCATCGATAGAGATAGGCCTAGCCTACTGGGCCTCCAATGGTTCGCGCCACTTGGCATTGAAGTGGCCGGCGTAAACCGAGTCGGTGGCTGTGACTGGGAGGAAGACCTTATCTCTGAGTTCAGGGACGTCTTCGCGGACAGCTTAGGCGAGTACAAGGGTACCCCGATCTCATTCAGCTTAGATCCAAAAATAGCTCCCATTCGCCTAAAGCCCCGTCGATTTCCGTTTGCCTTAAAATCGAAAATCGATGAACAACTCGACAAACTGACAGCTCAGAGGGTATTGGAGCCCATCGATCACTCCCCGTGGGAAACCCTTATTGTAACACCCATTAAGCCTGAATTTGTGGGGACTACCGGGCCACTTTGAACCATGCCCTGCAGCAGAACGCATATCCAGTTCCAGTGGTGCAGCACCTCCTCCATTCCCTGGGGGGCGGGAAAGTTTTCGCTAAATTGGATTTAGCTCAGGCATATCAGCAATTTCCAGTAGATTAAAAAACGGCACAGGCCCAAACTATTGTGACGCACTGAGGTGCCTTTAAATGTACCCGGCTGCAATTCGGAGTAAGTGTAGCCCCGGGAATTTTTCAGAGCCTTTTGGAAAGGTTATTAAGAGCGTGGTCCCCTATTTTGACGATGTATTAATTGCAGTCCCTACAAAAAAAATCTTACAGGACCAGTTAAAATTAGTCCTAAAAGAATTCCAAGATGCCGGTCTTAAGGTTAAAAAAAACAAATGTAAATTGTGTACTGACAGTGTTGAGTTTTTAGGGTACCTGATTGATAGCCAGGGCATTCACCCTACCGAAAGTAAATTAAAAGTGATCAAAAACGCTCCCAGGCCAAGAACCAAGGCCGATCTCCAGGCATTCCTAGGCCTCATCAATTTTTATAATGTATTTTTACCGCACAAAGCAACTGTCGTTGAACCGTTACACCGATTGTTAGATAAAAAAAGCAATTTGGTTATGGGGTTACCGTGAAGAACAGGCGTTCCGAAATGTTAAAAAACTGCTCACTTCTGACTCTGTACTCATGCAGTATAACGAGATTTTGCTGTTAGTTATAACCTGTGACGCATCGCCTTTTGGGGTGGGCACCATTTTGAGCCACATACTGCCTAATGGGAACGAAGCCCCTGTTGCATATTTTTCAACGACTCTGTCAAAAACGGAGCGGAACTATGGACAAATTGATAAAGAAGCCCTCACAATTGTCTCAGCTGTGAAAAGATTTCACAAATACTTGTATGGTAGGGTTTTTACTTTTGTGACTGACCACAAGCCTTTATTGGGGATAATAGCCGGAGACAAGCCAACTCCCTACATATTATCCCCTAGGATGACCCGATGGTCAGAATTCTTAGCTGCTTATAACTATCGGTTGCAATACCGCCCAGGGAAGGCCATTCCCCACGCTGACACATTGAGCTGAGCACCGCTTCCAGAGACTCTCGACGATCCGGCACCAATGGTAACCACGTTGCAAATCGAAGTGCTCAACTCGCCGCCACTGACCACCCGAGATATCGCGAGAGAAACCAAATGCGACCACACCCTAGCACGAGTCCTAGGCTGGGTAGAACGCGGATGGCCATTGGACCAGTTATCAGATGACTTCACACCATTCAAAACTCGACAGACCGAACTCTTCTCCCAGAAAGGCTGTGTCATCTGGGGCGATAGAGTCGTTATTCCAGAACGGCTCCGAAAAGCGCTGCTGAGAACTTTGCACGATGGCCACCCCGGCATCATGCGAATGAAAGCACTTGCACGAAGCTACGCATGGTGGCCAGGCATTGACAAGCAAATCGAACAGTGGGTTAAAGCTTGTCCCAAATGCCAAGAAGTCAGCAACGCCCCACCAAAAGCCATGCCTACTGAATGGGAGACACCACGTGGACCCTGGTCCCGAATTCACCTGGACTTTGCAGGGCCAACCAAGGGCCACACCCTCCTGCTTACCGTCGATGCCTACTCCAATTGGCTCGAAATTGATCGCATGACAACTACGACCTCCGAGGTGGTCATCAAGATTCTAAACAGACTCTTTGCAACCCACGGATTACCAGATGTCCTGGTATCCGATAACGGCCCACAATTTACTGCACTAGCATTCGAGCAGTATCTCACTGACCGCGGCATCCGCCATGCGCTCACCTCGCCTGTGCACCCTGCGACCAATGGCCGAGCAGAATGCATGGTTCAATTTGTGAAGAAAACCTTGCAAAAGGTAGACTACGACAACATTGATGACAAGATCAACCAAATCCTCTTTTTGCAACACATCACCCCACATAGCGTCACCAACAAAACTCCCGCTGAACTGCTAATGGGACGAAAGCTCCGCTCCCACCTTGACCGGTTGCACCCTGCATATGAACCAGAGAAACCACTAGGATCCAGCGGCCGCTGTCGCACCTTCCAGGTAGGAGACCTGGTTTATGCAAAAAACCTATCGGGCGACCCGTTGTGGGTGGAAGCAACAGTAGTACGTGTAACCGGCCCTAGATCCTACCTCGTGCAATGCCTTGATGAAAAACTTTGGAAACGGCATATCGACCAATTATGGTCGCAGCTTGCAGTGGCCAATTCGCAACTCCCCGATGACCAAACTGAGGGGGGGGAGGTACGGAAGAAGATGAAGCCCTAGGAAACCCATTCGAAGGAAACAACGATTTAATTGAAACTCAGGAAGTGGAGCCGGAGGGAGAAACGTTTGCACCTCAGGGAATCGAGGAAAATGTGGGCAACGACGTAGAAGTGAACTCTGAACCAGAGACAGCCCACTACCAGACAACGATCTACCTCAGCGAGATTGCAACCAGCCGATACAACAAAAATCAAAGAGACTAAAAAGACAACCGTCCTATTTAAGGGACTATGTAACTGCCCCCTGAACTAAGGAACCAGGGGGAAGGGGTGTTGTGTATGCAATATAATTAATAAAGTGTGAGCTTGGAGTAAGTGCAGGGTTCTGGCCCTGCACTTCTGATTGGCTGTTAAGTGGCCGGACTGGATTGGCCCGCTCCGGGGAATCCGATTGGCCCTAAACAGAGAGTTCTTATTGGTTATAAAAGCTAGCCTTCCTAGTTTGTTTTTGGTTAAACGTTACAAGGTTTGCCTATATAAGGCGGGTTTTACTGATATCAAACAAGCAAGTCACAATGTAAATAAAGAGCTGAAGTTCACCGTTCAGAAACTTGTCTCTATTCTTCTCGCCCATGCTCAAATTTAACATGGGCAATGTGCTTGTTTTTTTGCAGTTTTCTGGGGAAGCACTGTAAAGCTTATAGTCATCCTTGGGATGTCGCACTGCCCTGGGGAAGACCTTCACCAGTTCAGAGGTAAAGAACTGTTTGGGCTTAACAATGACTTATTGTAGCAGCAAGTAAAGAATGTGACGGAAGGAGCTGCTGTGGGGTGTGGCCGGGCAATAGCAGCCAGCCCTCTACCTGCTCAGGTGGTTTAGCTTTAAAGCAGCTGAAAAGAGAGTTCCTCAGACTAACACCTGCCGGGGCTCTGTGTGCTAGGTGGAAGCCGAGCAAACTGGAAATATGTTTTGCTAAACGGAGGAGCTAAGAAACATTAGGGAAAGCAGAAACAAGGATGAAGAAGCATAATTCAGTTCAGGGAACCTTTAGCCGACTCTTTGGGAAGAAGCATGCCAACAATTCTACCAGCTCTCTCTTTGTCACCAACCCTCCTTGGATCTTCACACAAGAGGTCAACTCTGACAGCCTGAAAACCTCAGGTGAGTATGGCTTCTTTGAGTTTTCAAGGCAGAGTGGGAAGGAAAAGGAGAATTGATTTATACTTTGTGGACTTTCACCTGAACTGGCTCTGTACTGTAGAACTAATCCAGCCATCAGAGCTTTTACCTGGGTGGCAGTGGTGTGCATGTTTAATTTGTACTCCAAGAGATCTATATTAAGCAACAATTCAGCTAGAAATCTACACTAAGTATTTGGTAAGAATGACTGTATAAAATAGAAACATGTTGTAACCTGTAAAACCAAGCTAGCAGCCTGGATCCTTGTGCCGTCTCAAATAATTAAACATAAGAATGAGTACAGCAGATTCCAACTGTAACTCCTGTAAAAACACTGTTTAAAGAGCAGAATGAGAATTTGATTTTCTGAGTCAATTTAATAAAACATTTGTCATTTCATATGGGATTAGAATTGTTCTGATTGCAGCCATCAGAAGGCCTTTAGATGGATTTGTGCTAGTGGCCTCTGGTAATGACAGAAAAAGACTTGTTCTGTGGGTGGTAATTCTCTCTTGTAGCCTGTAATTGTGATATAATAGCCTTCAGGCTCAGATAGGTGGGTATTAACTCTGAATTCACTTGAAATGCAGAGTGTCTATGATGTGATTAATCTGGCAAATTTAAGATCTCTTCCACCAAGGTAGCCATGCAACACTTATTTGCTTCAGCCAGGAATTGTCCAGATGAATTGAATGCAAAGGCCAATGGAATAGATGGAAATGGCATGTTAAAATTCTTCATAAATGGTGCCTTTAAAGGTCACTACTTTATGCAACTTGTGCCTATATGTTACCCCCAGAGACAAAATGTTTTGCTTCCACAGCATATATACTATGGGGGTATTTCAGTATCCAGGATTGTTGCTTCTTGTTTTGAGTTGCAAAAATTTGGATAATCGCCAGATGTCAGCAAAGAATTAGAGGTTTCTTTGCCAGTTTCCTAATTTTTGCAGCCCAAATCTGACAACCTTTTTTTAAAAAAAAAAAAAAGAGAGAGAAAGAAAGAGCAAACCCTATGGAATTAAAGAAATGGGAAACTTTATCCTTTGACTTGTTCCTAATTAACTAAAATAGAGCTTGGTAATTAAATACTTAAAACTATCTCAGTTTGAGATAGTATCTGCTGACATTTGATCTATTTTAGGTATGACTGTTAGAGATATGTGTTTTGAGATGTCCCGATTACATTCAGATATTCTTTCTGGTGGGCTGGTAAGCTGTCAAGATTGAATAGGTATGCATATTTTGACTGAAGAGTAAGGAATTAAATCTACAAAGGACATCTTTGTTGCTATTCTTCACATTCCCTATTGGTAGTTCTTACTCCTGTCCACATATACTTTCAACTTTCAGCCGTAAGGTATAAATATGACAATATGTCTGTAAAAATGAAAACACAGTTGAATCATGAGAGGCTTTAGTATAACTGATAACTGTTAACAGCCTAGGCAATGCAATTTCCAAGAGGAAGGAATTGTTACTGCTTACCATGCAGCCTAATTGTGGAATTAGTCCTGAAAAAATATTTAGAGGGCTCTGCTTCCTTCTTATACTTACTTTTAGCTCAGCATCCACTTTTCTGTGTCATTCCAAAATAAGCTCAAGAAGAAATGAGGAAGAGTGGATCAATGTTTTTTTTTCATTCTTTGTTGCACAAATATCTAAAACTGATTCCATGTTCTTTTTGTATATATACAAAGCTGAGCAATCTGTCCCCTACACAACATGTTTCTATCTTGTGCCAAGATAATTCAGGTTTTGCGATATCAATTTCTCCCTGTGCAACGAAGAAGGGCAGAAAGGATGGAGTGAAATATAAATGTACCAATGCATAGATCAATGCACCGTTTTTCACAAAAGTGAATTATAGCTCCTACAGAGAAATGAGATTTAAAAAGGCATATCTAGGATGTGGCTTGATGTAGGCAAAATTGCTAATGTGATTTTGTGTTCATATCAAGGATGGAATAAACAGGGAAGTCCTAAAAATATTTTACTTTAGGTTTCTTTGTAAATATTTATGAGACAGTTTTTGCTCACAAGATTTCTAGTTGTTTACCTAAGACTTTTGTGTTGATCTTAAAATAGAAGTGAACTTTTTTTTTTGCCAGAAAGGGCCATCTATAGTCTGGACAATGAGTTGAGCAAGTCTGTGTGTACTGGGCAAGGTTGGAATGACAAAGGGAATCAAATTTAATGTGTCTTTCCTCTCTATCACATATAAAAAATGTACAAAATATGCAGTTTGAGCTCTCTCTTGTTTTTAATTTTTTTTTATGATGGCCATGTGTTTATCCCAAACATCTGTAAAGCATCATATTGATGACTGATCCACTACCTCTGCTGGAAGTTGGTTCCAAGTTTCCACTATTCTTTCTGAGAAGCAATACTTTCTTACATTATTTTGAACTTCCCTCCTGTCAGTCTGAGGTTATTCAAGGGTATCCACAGATATGTATATGGTACATAGGCTGTCCTGCATGCCTTCAGAAGATCTGATGCCTTAGCTATATTAGTTCAATACTGGGTACAGAAATAAAATTTAGTTGGTTATTTTCTTGTATTTCCAATAATTGTCTCTGTATTCTTCTGCTGCTAACATTGGACTGCACATCCTTTGAAAGAAAACATGTTATTGCTACATATTTATGATTCCCTATCTCAATCTGTATACTTTATTTGTCACGTTTCCTCAGCCAGTTCATATATCACTGAGAATTTGGAATATGTATACCAAGTTTGAGGACATTTGCTCCATAGGATATAACATTGTTCTAGTCCATCCATGCTTGTGATTACATAGAGTACTGTGGAAAATTACATCCAAAGTTTTGATGCTTTCTTTTGAGAAAGCTACTGAGGTAAATGAATAGCTAAGAATAATGTAGAAGATGCTCCATGCCTATATATTAAACAGCTGCTTGAATGAAATGTTTACAACATTTTTATGTTGCATGGACTAAAAAAATAGTTGAATGCAGCTTGAACCTCACCTTAGTTTTGCATAAATGAATTGCAGAGGAAACACAAGTTACCCAACTTGCAATGGGTGTGGACTTGTGGGTATCACTGACTCAAAGATTTCTGGATCTAGTCTCTGGCCCTTCCCTGTCTCCTATACTTCCCTTAAAGCTATGGGTGTACTCAGCATAAAATACAACTACACCTCTCATGAGTAATGCAAAAAAAAAAAAAAAATGACACAACAGTGTTCTACATATCTGAAAAATATCCCTTACCTACCAAATTAATTATATAGTGATTAGGAAGATGTTGTCACTTTTGCAAATACAACCCAATCATCAGGAATGTCCAATTTTGTAAAAAGTTCCCTGCAAGTTGTCAACAGATTTAACTTTTCTTCCATCTTATCTCTGAGAAACTAGTTGAAATATAGTTAAGTTTATCACTGATTAATTATCTCCACAAATGTTCCTGGGAAATAAACCATACTGTTGGTTGGTGCAATGTGTCTCAAACTTGTCAACTTTGACATGTTTGGACTTCAATTCCTAGAACTATGCCAGCATGCTTTTTTACTGGAGAATTTTGAAAGTTGACAAACTTCTTAAAGACGTCAAGTTTGCAAAACACTAAGTTAGTGTTTAATTTTGACAGCACACTGAGGGGAAAATTGGATTTTCTTTTTACAGTTTAACTCCAATACTATAATAATCTTGAATGTTTTGAACTGACTTGAATAAATATTGTAAGAATAACCGGAAACTACCAAATTCTACTTTTGCATTCCAAGTCAAATGAGCCCTCAAATGAGCCATTTAGGCAGCTCTGAATTTATAAACAGGGTACATCTATCTCCTGATACTCATCTTCACTTGTGGGAGTTATTTTCATTGATTCCTTATTTACTGTTTTCAATTCTTCATAATCCTTAGAATTAAAGGTTACAATTAGAGAGTTCTTTGGAAGATGTTGATAACATATGGGATACAAACATTACAATTTAAGATTGTTTCCCAACTAAATACTGCTACCAATGAATCTAGAGCACTAGGCATATTCATTTATTTACTTTTATTTAAAAAACACATACACATCATTTTCAGTGCCAACCAGAGGCTTACCTGATTAATGACAGATCTCAAAGTGTAACATGGCTAGGAATTCTGAGAGCTGCCTACATTTGTTTCCAACATACCTGGCTACCTTTTAGCAAAAATTGGTATAAGCTATATCATACCAAGAGTTAGTAGTCCATTCTGAAACATTTATATGAAATCAGGTGATACAATTCATCATTGTTGACTAAAGATCAGCAAATCACATCTTAAATTAGGCTTTTGCTTTTAAAAATTCTTCTGAGCCTGGTGCAAGAATTAATTTTCATAATGATAAAAGGAAGAATAGTTCCCAAAATGATGGACATAGATACAGATTGTCCCACCTTCACAAAGAGGTCAATCTCCACCTATCAACTTTTTAAAAAAGCATAAAGAAATGGACAACGTTTTTACTGCCTATAAATGAGCATCTCCTTAGAATATATTGGAATTCTTTTGTTATATATACCATATTAAATATATTATCTTTTGCAGTTCTTATAATAAATACTATTAATTAGAGCGTCTGGGTTCTTGTTCTTTGAGTTAAATGTTTCCTGGCTAAATTGTAAAGAGAAAAGTCTAACATCTGGTTAAGTTCATATGAAAGAGGCATATCTATGTCATTCCAATATTTCATCTCAAACTCAAGAAGATGCCTTAAAAATATCTAAAGAAGGCTGTTGGCAAATCTTTGCTTTACATAAAGATTAATTGACTTGAATTCATTATGTTGCCACATTCTTGGTGCATTAATCCCCTAACAGCTTGATGTGCCTATCAATGTTAAAGATGCCACTGTTTACTGTTCTAAATATAAAGAAAGGATCAAAAATTCAATTTCTGAAATAAGATCATCACATCACCATCATAACATTTGGATTTTCTTGATCACTGAAAGAAATCTATTAAATGCTACATTCTCTGGATGCAAAAATATTCTTTATCACCCCCTGCTTTATACTAAGGAGACCAAACTGTTGCAATCAGCTGAATTTTGAGGAAATATGATTGCCTTATAAATGATAGGGCAGATAGGGATTCTTGCTCCTTTTCAGTGTAAGCATATTTCATCTATCTCATGTTTTTCCATTTGACTAATCAACTGACTATCAATATGGAACTTCACCATGCCCATAATACTTTCAAATTCTGTACACTTCATAGTCTTTGGTTTAGTATTTTAAGCCAATCTCAGATTTTCAGCCTTCTTATTCTTTGCTACTTGGTAAGGAAGAGGTCTCCTAGACATTCTTATTTTATATTATTATAACAAGGGGCTATGTTTAGTTTAGCAAATCATAGGGGCAAATCAGCCTTCCTCAACCTGGTGCCTTACAAAAGTGTTTTGTAATCGACATGCACTGGTTCAATAGAATTTGTTACCCAGTTCACCTTCAAGACACCAGATTGAGAATGACTAATGTGGGAAATTTCATCCCTTTTATATTTCTTTTTTCAACTTCTGATTCCATATATCCTTTACTCCCATTTCAAATTCATCTTTATCTTTGCCAGGTTTTATTTGCATTCCTAGAATGAAAAAACCATTAAAGATAATAAATGGAAAAATAATTATAGTTGCTCTCTTTCTAAGCTTTTTCTATTTTGAATTCGTCTCAGAGAAATGTTGCTTCAGCAAAACCAGGCATTGCGCATCATTAAACATATCATTGTATTATATATTTAACAAGCTTGTTTATGAACATAAATACTCCACATTTTTGTTTAATTGCCTGTTCATTAAACACAATCGTATTACATTCTTTATATATTGATCTGGCATCCACTGGCTTCCCCAACTCCCCCCGCCCCCCATCATTTGTGGATGCATTGCGATTTCCAAGATTATATGTATTCTAACTACTCAGAATTAATCTTCCAAAAAAAATTTGCACTATTTGCATACATGCTATCTTCCAGTAAATGAACAAAACTGTATTCAATGGCTGGCTACTTTAGACTAACTTAAGCAGAGATGGGAACAGATTGGTAAATATAATTTGTGCCTGGCTTCCTCGGAATTCTATGAAGCTAGTTGTGGTTAATAAGTTGTAATACAGAAGCAATATAGAAGTTACCTGAATAGAATCTATGTGGACAGAGGAGATAGAATGATAGCTGAAAAAAAAAAAAAGCAGCTCTCATGGGGTAGGGATTGTTACATCTGGGAAATCTTTTGATTATGCAAGGAAAACATAAGGAATGCCTTGGAGTGTATGACACATACAAATCTCCATGTACAGTTAGCGCACTTAGTAAACTGAGTGTGAATCTAGTCTTAGATATAGGCTGGACAATACATGTATTGCATTGTTACAGGCAAGTCTGTTTTCTTCACATTTAATTGTCCCTTCTTCAAATGATAATGGCTATTGATAATGGTTCTGCCTTACAGAGCAATCCTATGCATGTTTGCTTACAAAGAAATCCCATCATAGGCAGGGGTGGGATTCAAATTTTTTAACAACTGATTCTGTGGGCGTGGCTTAGTTGATGGGTGTGGCTTGGTGGTCATGTGACTGGGTGGATGTGGCTTAGTGGTCATGTTATTGGCTGGGCATGGCCAACTCAATACCACTCACATCAAGGCACGCATCTCCTCTCCTGGCCTCTCATGATTGTGGGGATGCTGCAACAGTCATAAGTGTAAAAAATGGTCATAAGTCACTTTTTTTTTTTTTAAACAAATTTTATTAATTTTACAAAAAAAAAACAATACACAATCCAGGCATAACAACTTGAAGAATCTTTTCTAAAAAAATAATAATAATAATAATTAAAGAAGAAAGCCAATAGAACATAACTCCAAATTGTAATATCAATATTTACATTATCTATTTAACTTCATATCTTATCCAAACTTCTCCTTTTATCCAAATTATATTTCTTGCTTATTAAAATTTTATTGCCTTTCATAAACATACAAAACACAAAACACAAACAAAAATAAAACATCTTTTCTGAAGGCTGCCTGATCCCGGGTTGAAACTCTTCACACAGACACAAATTCAAACATCATATTCACTTTATATATCCTTCCATATCTTATTATCATTTTCTTTTTTATATATATAAACCAATTTTATCAGTTTTACAAAAACAGTGCATAAACAATCAAGGCATAACAGCTTATAAATTCTTTCCTAAAAAAATAATAATAATTAAAGAACAAACCAATACTTTACCTATTTAACTTCATATCTTATTCCAGCTTCTCCTTTTCATCCAAATTATTTCTTATTGATTAAAATGTTATTGCCTTTTATCAATATACAAAAATAAATAAATAACAAAACCTTTATATATCCTTCCAAATCTTATTTCCATTTTCAATAACATTCTTTGTCTGTTCTATTTCCAACTATCCATTCATCTTTTTTCTTTTACTATACTTCTCCTATACACTAACTGGAGTGACACCTTTAACTCATTACCCTAACTTAAAAGTACTTCATACAACAATTTTTCTTGGGATTCTGTTTAAAAGATTCTAAAATTACACAATAAATTTTATACTCTAAATACACATATAAAAAACACAATCTTATGTACCCTCCAGAATCCCTCTTTTATCCTAAATTAAATTCACCCATTGTCTCTGAATAAACTTTTTTTCTTTAGATCTTGCTTCCCCTCATTGAGGCTTCTCCTCCCCCCCTTTCTCTCTTGCTTATTCTTCTCCTTGCCCTTTGTCTTTCCTCCTCCCTTTTCTTATTCCCTTTCCTTTGCTTCCTAACCTTGCCTCCACCTTTCCGCTCATTTTTCTCTTCTTTGGTTGTTTTTATAATTCTTAAAATCCCCTTTTTCTTATCCTTTTTCTCCTCCTCCCCGGAAAGAACCCATTGTTCATCAAAGATGGCTTCTTCTTCTTCTTTGTCCCAGTCCTTCTGCTGCGTAGTCAACTTTTCATAAGTACATAACGCCATTTCTAAGAATTGAAACAAACTGCCCAAAGTATCTTCTTTTTTATATTTTTGATATTCAGTCTTTAGTTCATCCACAAGCGATGCCATCATGAAAAAAGAAACTTTTCCCAAAACAACCACAAATATTTTTAATCAAGAATAATTCAAAAAAAAAAATTCCAAAAATTAATACTTTTCTTCCTTCTTCTCTTTCTCTTTCTGGGGTTAATGTTTAATCAAAGAGGTCCAATTACCATATACCTTTCTTTGGGATTCTAGGCAATCTCCTCCTTTTTCAGCTTCTGCTCCAATTTTTTTTCCTCTCCCTTCCCACTTGCAATATCAATTTTAAATAATCAGAAATCATACCTCCAACAAGGGTTTTCCAATTTCTTAAGTTTTTCAATGTCCAAAAACCCTTTTGTCCCTTAGCTTCAACTCTCAAAACAATTCACTTTCAATGTCCAGTATATCCAAACATATCTGCTGTTTCCATGGGGTGGGAGAGTGAAGAAAAAAAAAGTTCCCTTTAAAGTTCCCTTCTCCGCCACTTTTGATCTTCTTAGGGATACAATGTGTCCTCCAGCAATTCAGACAGCTCAGTTCCAGCCAATTTGCAAGATGTTACTTGACCCGGCTCAGACAGCACTTTCACTCCTTACTTCCTCCAGCGCAATCTTACCCGGTTGCTGGCTTCTTCGTGGTGGCCATTGCTGACCGCCGCTCCACCGCCTTGGGAAAAAGGGGTTTTTCCGGAGGGAAAGGGGGTCTGCGACACCCCCAACCCCCTGTCCGACTCCCCTCTCTCTTCAGCTGTCCCTACAGGGCAGCCATATCCCCCTGACCCATCTGGATCGGGGGTACCTCGGCGGCTAGCACAGCAGGAATCGCGAGCTGTCGCGAATTCCTGCTGCCCCGAAGCCACGCGAAACCGGAAACTTATATGTCACTTTTTTCAGTGCCATTGTAACTTTGAATGGCCACTCCACACAAGCAAAGTACCAATAAAGGAGAGGGGGGGAAACTCTGGAGACATTCCTGAGACAGGAAATCTAGTCCTGCCAAGAAAGTAATAAGGGTTAAAAAGGCAGTTTCTGTAAGCAACACAAGAATGTTTCCTTCTTGCCTTCCTTACAGGATTAGGCCAGTAATTTCTCTAATAACTGGTTCTTCGAACTGCTTAGAATGCTAACAGCCGGTTCTAGCGAATAGGTATGAACCTGTAGAATCCCACCCCTGATCATAGGCCTTAATATGATGCAGGCAGAGGTGGGCTTCAAAATTTTTAATTGCTGGATGAGCATGGCCATCATGTGGGTGGCCTAGTCGGCCTCCTGCACCACAGTGGGGGAGGAGGCATTTTTGCCCTCTGCGGGAAACCAGAGATGGGCTCATTTCTAGCGTTCCCAAACTTCAGGGAGGTCCGTTTTTCACCCTCCCCGAGCCTCTGCACGTGCCCGGTCTCACCTCTCACCTCTCACCTATCCCATGACCTCTTTTGAGGTCGTTGGGGCGCCTGCGAAGATTTAACCACCACGCTTCTCCATCCGTCTCTGTCCTCCACTGCTCTCTGGGATGCTGCCAGGTTCAAGCCTGTCCAATCATGGATATCATCCTCCCATCTCCTTCGTTGTCTTCCCCGTTTGCGGCTTCCTCTTACCGTCCCTTGCATGATGGTCTTTGCGAGGCCAGTAGAGCGAGACACGTGTCCGTACCATCTCAATTTCCGTTTCTTGACGACAGTAAGAAGGTTGTCGTGTGGTCCTATTGCCTGTTGTATTTTATTTAAGACCTCTTCATTTGTCACATGGTCTGTGTAGTGGATGCCAAGGATCTTTCGGTAGCATCTCATTTCTGTTGCAAGGATTCTTCTTTGTAAATCCGCATTGAGTGTCCAGGTTTCGCAGGCATATAAAAAGATTGATATTGCGAGGGAGCGCATTAGGTGGATCCTTGAGCGCAGACTGATGTTCTTATCTTTCCAAATAGTTTGGAGCTTCGAAAGCGCAGCTGTTGTTTGTGCTATCCTTGCCATTACTTCTGGTTTTGAGCCTTCATCGGAAATGATGGACCCAAGATATTTGAAATTTTTTACTGTCTCTAGGGGTGTTCCGCTGACTCTGATGTCTGAGGAGATACCTTGGGTACTGTTCGTCATCAGCTTGGTTTTCTCGGCATTGATCTCCATGCCGTACGCTGAAGCCGCTTTATCTAAGTGTTGGACAAGGCTCAATAGTTCATCCTCATTTCCTGCCAGGCCATCGATGTCATCTGCGAATCGCAGGTTTGGTGATGGTTCTACCACCGATGGAAACTGTGCCTTCGTGGTCTTCCAAGGCATCTTCCATGATCCGTTCGAGGAATACATTAAACAGTGTGGGGGAAAGCAAACATCCTTGACGCACTCCTACACTCGTCCGGAACCAGTTACCTTTGCTGCCATTCAGGAGGACGGCGCTTGTGGCTTTCTCATAAAGTTGTTCTATCACTCTGACAAGGTTATCGTTGATGTTATATTTCCTCATGGTAGACCACAAGGCTGCATGCCACACCCTGTCGAAAGCCTTTTTGAAATCAACGAAAACGTGGTATAAGTCCTGTTGGTGTTGGAGATATTTCTCACAGATCACTCTCAAGTTGAATATTTGCTCAATAGTGCTCCGTCCTGCTCTGAAACCCGCTTGTTCTTCTGCAATGATAGTCTCTGCTTGTGGTTTCAGTCTGTTAAGAATGATTTTTAGCATGACTTTGCTTGGGTGGCTGATTAAGCTGATGGTACGATAATTCTGGCACATCTGAAGATTCCCCTTCTTGGGCAGGGTTATGATTAATGATTGAGTCCAGGGGACTGGCCATACTCCAGTGGTCCAGATCTTGTTACAGATGACAGTGAGGATGGTGATCACTGCCTCTCCTCCTTCCTGAATCAGTTCTGCAGGTATGTTGTCAATTCCCGCTGACTTCCCTTGTTTAAGTGCCTTTATTGCTGCTTCGACTTCCTCACGTAGTATTGGATGGCAGGCATCATCTGGACTTGTCCGTGGGCCCTGCAATACTGTAGTGTCTCCATTGTGCTGATGGTTGTACAGTTCAGCGCAGTATTCTGTCCATCTGTCCATCACCTCTCTTTCCCCAGTGAGTGTTTTGCCTGATTTGCTCTGTATGCTCGAGGGTCTCCCTTGTTTCTGTGTGGTGAGGCTTTTAACCATTTGGTATGCTTTCTTGGTGTTATTTCTCTTCAAGTTTTCCTCGATGTCTTTACACTGGTCCTCTATCCAATTTTCCTTTGCCTTTTTCATCCCCTTTTTTACTTTGTTGTTAGCTTCCCTGCACTTCTGAGCTCCATCTGGATCGCTTTTCTTTTTCTTTAGTTCCCGTCTTTTGTTACATAGACCTAGGAGTTCACTTGTGACCCACGGTTTTTTGGGACGTTGGTGTTTCCCCAGGACCTCATTAGCGGTCTCTATCACTGCTATGTTGAAAGAGCTGACTGTTGTCTCGAGGTCCACGTCATCATCTAGGACCGTCAGAGGAGCGAACTTCCCTCCAATCATTGCTTGGAATTCTTCTCTTACTGCCGGGTCTTTCAGTTTTTCGAGGTTGAAACGTAGTCGTGTGAACTTGGGCTTGTTGATCTTCTTCAGGCGCAGTTTGAAAGTCATTAGCACTAAAGCATGGTCACTTCCTATATCTGCCCGCGGGAAGCTGCGTGTAAGTGCAGTTTTTACTCCTGAGCGAAATCGCTTTTGGATCAGAATGTAGTCGATCTGGTTTCGTGTGTGGCCATCTGGGTGGTTCCAAGTCCATATTCTTGAAGGTTTGTGATTACCAAAAGTGTTCGCAATGACCAGGTTGATGGTAGCAGTAAATTCTAGTAGCCGGAGACCGCGTTCGTTTGTGACAGAGTTGCAGGATGTTCCATAGGTACCCGGCCAATTTGTTCGAGTGTTCTCTCCTATTTTTGCGTTCCAGTCACCTTGCACTACTAAGATGTCTTTTTTGGGTTTTTCATCGATGATTGCTTGGAGTAGGTTGTAGAAGTCCTCCACATCGTCATCACTGTATTCTGTTGTTGGGGCATAGGCTTGGAGGACGGTGATATTGAACGGTGATGCCTTCAGGCGGATGGTGATCAGTCGGCTAGAGACAGGGCGACACTCCATGACTGTGCCCACGGTATCTTTGTGGACTAGGAAACCTACGCCTTGTTCGTGTCGGTCGTCTTTCCCACTGTAATACAATTTGTGTCCTTCAAAGGTTGTCAGCTCCCCTATGTTCTTCCACCGCACCTCACATAATCCCAATAAATTCCAGCGGTAGTTTTTCATCTCGTAAATCAGTTCTTCCAGTTTCCCATCCTCACGTAGTGTTCTAACGTTCCAGGTGCCAGTCACGATGTTACTTCTGGCAGAGAGCCTTGATCTTGTGGCACCAGTAGCATACTTATTGCCTCCGCCCTGGTGAATAGCGGCTAGCGCAGTCCTTGTTAACCCGGGCGACGACCGAGCCGGTATGGGGTTGATGGTAGTTGTCTTCAACATGGCGTATCTTGGGCAAGAAGATCTGGCGGTGCCCAACCCTCTCCAGACCGTTAGCCACAGCCGAAAGTCCTCGTAACTTGAGGAATCGCCTTGGCCCCAGACACATGGCCGTTGAACTTGTGTCAAGTCTCATCCGCCCTGGCCGTTGACCACCGAAGTGGTTCTTCCGCCCAATGATGCAGTGTCAACATCATCCCCTCATGTGGTTTAGCCCGCTAGCTGAAGCGGTTTACCGGGGTATGGCTCTTGGAGCCAGCACATGAGAGATTTAGGGATGGGTGAGGACCAGTGATGACCGTCCAACCTACTAGGTAGGGAGCAGCATGATGAGAATCGATCAAAGGTACTACCTCTCCCCAGAGCCCCTATACCGTGCCCGGTACTTACCTGCAATTAAAATGGGCCGCTTGGGGATTCCTGGGAAGGGAGGGGTGGCCAGCCAGGAGTGGGATTTGGAGGTTCTTCAAACTGCACAGAATTTTAGAGGCTCTCCCGAACCTCTGTGAACTCCCAGCAGCCTACACCTGGATGCAAATAATCCTGAGGAATACACAGAATAGGTACAGATAGTCCTCAATTTACAACCACAACTTAGCCAAAAATTTCTGTTGATAAGTGAGACAGTAGTTAAGTGTGTTTTGCTCTATTTTACAACCTTTCTTACCATAGTTCTTAAGTGAATGGTGGCAGTTCTTAAGTTAGCAACATAGTTGTTAAGGGAATCTGGCCTCCCCTCTAACTTTATTCATCAGAAGTTTGCAAAAAGAGATCACATGATCCCAGGGCACTGCAACCATCATAAATATGAGTCAGTTGCCAAGCATCTGAATTTTGATCACTTGACGGGATGCTACAAGAGTCACAACTATTAAAAAGGATCATAGGTCATTTTTTTTCCCAGTGCTGTTGTAACTTTGAATTGTCACTAAATGAACTGTTGTAAGTCAAAGATTACATGTATGGCTTTCAGTACAATTTCTCTCTTACGCTGTCTTATTATTGTGGTTTTTTTCCGTAGAGGATCCTTAAGGCCCATTCTAGGATATATTTTCTGGTTTGGTAAAGTTAGCCATTGTGTGGCAAGCTAGCAGCTATGTATGATTTATTAGGCACACCTTGGTTGTAAGTTGTGAGAAATGGACATCCAAATAAAAACTTGCCAAGGTTTTAAAAAATTTCCCCCTCAAGATAAAGGATATGATGAACTGCAATTTGGAAATGTGTTGAAAATATCATACAACCAACTGATTCCATGTCAGTTCGGGTTGACTGACTTCTTAAAATGCAGTTAATTTGGACAACTGTTTTGAAAATGTTTCTATTTTGGTTGTATATTTATTCTTTCTCAAATGTCTTGTGTTATTTTTCATGCCACTGACGCCTTCTTAATTTTTCTTCTCATGTTGATTTTCCAATCCATATCAATAACTACTTAAATCCTAATATTTTCTGATAATAGATGCAACTTGATATACAGCAATCCCAAAATTACCTGTATGAAATAGCCTCCCTGAGAATCCACCTTTAGAAAATATTAGAGAATTTGTGACCCTTTGGATCATTGTTTCAGAGACATTTTCTGACAAGATTCTTGAGTGCCTTTAACAATAGTAGGGCTTCTTATGGTATTGAAAAGCTCTTGAAAATTCAGGGAAATAGTCAGACATGTATCTGCCTTGAAAGTAGGCTATAATGAACTATTGGGAGTTGACCACAGGTAATGTTTAATGACATTTTGTGTTATGTTATAAAAAGCTTCATGATAAATTTTATTTCATAAAATGTTTTATAATACTCTTATGCCAAAAAATGTTTTATGATAATGTTATGCCATAAAATGTTTAATAAAATTTGCCAAGTTTCAATTCCATTCACTTGGTTCAATTCACTTGGTTAAAATTTACAGGCACTATAATTTTAGTAGTATATAGATGATTGTCAGGTATCAATAGCCCATTAGAACAACTGGCACTTAATTGTTTTTATCTTACCATTATCTATATCCCCTACCCTCTTCCTACCATTTCATAATTCCTTATTATTCTCATAAAATAGTATTTCTTCTGAATTGAAGGATCTTTCAAATGCTTTGCATTTCTGCTCTTTGTGAGTCTACCCTGTTAGCTTGTCCTTGCTATAAAATATTAAACTTAGTATTGGACTATACGAGAACACTGGAATGGTGCCAGTTAAGATATCAGTTAAATGAGATTAAAATATATGTTACTCATGAGAAAAGAATAATATTTTATACAAGCAATACTGTGTCAACTGTGCTACAAATAGCTTGTTAGTTTTCAAAGCTTATTTTGGCTATCTAGATGGAAAATTGGTCCAAGAATTCATAAGTTAAAAGGAGAGATTAATTTAGTGTGTATGATCTTTATTGATATGACAATCCAGAAGAACAGGTATTTGAAGAATTTCAGGTGCATGCTCATTGTTATAGAAGAAATAGTCAGATATGTATTTCCATAAGAAATACATTTCTTCCAGCTCTTTCCTAATTAGAAAGGGAATTAATAAGCTACATCTGCTAAACAGAAAAAGAAATCACATAAGATAGACAAGTATTTTGCAGATATTTGGGCCTCTTTTGCATGTGTGTGCAAGTGTGTGCAAATCATAACTTTTCTTATTTATATCATGATCCAGATGCCTGAAATGGGCAGAGCTTAAAATGGTGCAGTGGTGCTTTAATTGATCTGACAAAAACAGCAGGAGCATACAGATTTGCTAGGGGGTGGAGAGGGAGAGAAAGCACACATATGCAGATGGCCTTTGTGGAATGAAATTATATTTAATTCCTTGTCTATTTCCAATTTTGAATCAGTAATGGAATTGCAGTGGGCAAGGATTTTTCTGCTTCTTTTACTGCTGATCATGCATACTTTATTTGCCTCCCTTCTTTTGATGTGCTTTAATGTTTACTTTCTTTGCAACTTCCTGCAGAGCTTTCCAACAGAGGTGGGGCTTATAGATTTTGAGTGTGTCTGCTGATCATATTTGTTAATTCATGCTGTTCACCTGAGAAGCTTGTTAAAGTAAATTATGGGCTGTATTAACTACTAGAAAACACAGCTCAGAGAGGTGTGATTATGTGGCAAGAATATGAGGCTGGAAACTAAGATGTCCACTGGTTCTGGTTCGAGAATGTTCCAACATGATCAAGGTTTCTTCCCTGCCATTTTAAATGAGTCTTTAGTTGTGTTTAGATCCCAATTGTCATTGTAAAAAATATCTGGAAAATGTGAGGTCTGGAAAATAAATATGGTCTAATTCAGTAATGAGATTCAAATTTTTTTACTACCAGTTCTGTGGGCGTGGCTTGGTGGGCATGGCAGGAGAAGGTTACTGCAAAATCCCCATTCCCTCCCCACTCAACTAACCTGCTTTCCAGGTCTGTTCTCCTGTGCAGGGCAACAAAAGAAGACCTAGCCGATCAGCTGGGACTCAATGGGAGACAGAGAATAGATGGGGGCAGGGAAAGTCAGAGGTGGGATTTGCCAGTTCTCCGAACTACTCAAAATTTCTGCTACTGCTTCTCCAAAACTGATCAGAACTGGCTGAATACCACCTCTGGTCTAATCTCTATTATTGTCTTTCTGAACATATTTTTTTCCAGTAATGTTGAATGATCATGATGATGCTATCAACAAGGTGATAATGTTCCCCAAACATTCATGATGATGCTATCAACAAGGTGATAATGTTCCCCAAACATTCCCTTTCTATGAAACAATAATTCATATCAAACAGCTGTGTATATCAAATTGAAGTATACTTCAATTCAACAAACTATAAGTCTGAGGACAGGTAATGAAAGAGGAAGAGCAAAAGGCCTGTCTTTCAGGAAACTGGTAAAATACAAGAAGCTTATCTACGACATTATGTTGGTTCAGGACAGTCTATGCCACAGGTTTCAAACTCGGGGCATCACACCATCATGTGACATATCTCGATGTTTTTTCTCTTCTTGGAGCTGGGGTGGGTGTGGTCTGCAAGCGCCTTATCCGGCCCATGGGCCACCAGTTTGACACCCCTGGTCTACACCATTTGTCCTCACTTATCAGGCCATAATAAGCTTAACATCTGTAGACAAAATCTTGCCAGATTAAGGACTCTACTATCTGCATCTACAATATACTATGTGAACTGTTAAGCAGGAGCTGGCTTCATCCTCTTTCTCTCACACATGATATCTGAGCTGTGTTGCCCTTAGTTGTATAAAATATACCATGTCTCCTGGGAGTCCACCTTCTTACTATAATCCATCACATTTTCTTAATTCCCATTCCTCCTATTCCCATTTTGTTGCTCTGTTTAATTTTATTTTCCTCCATGCATATTTTGGTCCCTGTAGTTTTGTCTACAGAAAAATAGATATATTTGTGTTGTGGCTCTGATTCCCGAGCCTGTGCTGTTAGAGGAAGAGAACTTGGAAGATGAGGAGGAGGAACTGGGAATGCCTTCCTCCTCAGGACCTTCCTCTCTGGCAATGCCTTCCTCCCTGATAATGCCTCAGGTTTCATCAGACAACTGAAAGGAACAGCCTGAGATTAATCAGGAGGAAGGCATATCGGAGCAGCCCCTAACAGGGAGTCAAGAGGAAGAATGTTGGCTTGATCCTAGGCAATGTCGTACGGAGAAACGTGAGCAGCAACGTAGGAGGCGTGGGAGGGTCAGAGAGTGAGCTGAGTTATTGAGCCACACCCCACAGGGGATAAAAGTGGGTGTGTTGTCAGCTGGAACTTTGTACGGGACAAAGTTTGATCTTACTTCAGGTTTTTCTTTGTGAATGATTTTTGTGATCTGCCTTGTAATTTTCTGTAAGTAGCTTTTTACTTGTTATAAGTTTGGACTTGGCAGGCAGAGCGTGTTGGAATGCCAAGGACATTATCAGTTCCAAAGAATTAACTCTGTGAAGTCCGAGCCAGCTTGCCTGCCTGTGTTTGTCTGAGTTTATACTCTTTCATCTTTTAAGAAGAAAGGTGAGACAGAACCTATTTGAGTGTTGAAAAAGGAAAGAACAATGGAGTATTCTGGTTCCTGTAGTCTTTCTTCCATTCTGCTAACTTCTCCCTTCTCCCTCAAGAATTATGAGGTTGCCTCATTCCTGGAGCACGTCAGTCCCTGCTGAGCTATTTTGGGATGCCCTCCCAAAGGCAGCTTTTCTGAATATTTATCAGGTGATAGAGATTTCTACAAATCTTAGATTCCTGTCATGTCTTCAAAATGGGCTGGGTCAAAACACAGACAACACAGAATTTCCAGGAATGCTATTTTATTGTTGCAGTGTATAAATAACAGAATCTTGTCCAAGTTTTTCTCTGTCTCATCTTATATTAAACAAGAGTAAGGCGGGTTATTTTGAGTTTCACACTTCCTTCTGTTATGGATTAAACCATCGCAGCGATACAACCGAAACAGTTTCATCTTACAACAGGCTTGTAATCCTACAATTCTCATTGGCCCATGAATAGTGAGTTGGGATTGGTCAGGTTTGGCCAGTCTGATTGGCTGTTAACGGAAACCCCTGATTGGACGCTTGTGGAAGTGATAGACTCAGTTCATTGGTTGTTTGACGGCAGCAAGCTCTATAAAAGAGCTACTGCTGCCCAGGTCTCCAGCTCCATTATTTCTTGTTAAATAAAGAGTTGAAGTCACAGACCAATGTCTCGTCTCCATTCTTATGCCTATGCCCAGGACTTAACACTGGCGACAAGGGTGGGATGCAGAGACAATAGAGCTGCCTAAGAACATATCGGACAAAGCCAGAGCACGTGGAGAAAGAGCGCACACAACAGATGGCAAGATGACTAGAGGTGCCATACTACCCGCTCCATTCGACCCAGTAACCGAAGACTGGGACTCATATTTAGACCGCTTCCAGATGTTCCTGGAGACCAACAATTTAAAAGATGCAACGCCTGGCAAGAAATGAGCTGTGTTCCTGACTCATTGCGGCCCCGCCGTTTTCAATGGCTAAAGCATTAGCAAAACCGGTGGAAGTGATGACCATGGATTGGGACACCCTCGCTCCGATCCTCCAGGCCCATTACACACCTGCAGTACCTACACTGATACAAAGACACAAATTTTACCAGAGGGACCAACGGAAGGATGAGAACATTGGTAATTTCGTAGCTGATCTCCGGGACTTAGGAGGCCTTTGTGGTTTTGAAAACTTAGAGGAAGCCCTAAGAGACTGAATAGTTCTGGGATTAAATGCACCACAAGTGCAGAGTAAGCTGATGGCAAAAGGCGACATCAGCCTTACAGATGTCATCGCCGATGCTACTGCAGCAGAAGCAACCAGGAAGTTAGCCACTCGAATGTGCCGAGCGAACGCACCGCTTCGCCAACTCGCCAACGAAGTCCCAATCACCACTGAGAAGCACGCTACCACTACCCACCACGAAGACCTGGAGTCATCCTCAGATAGTGATGAAGAGGAGGTCAACCGGCTCCGCTCAGAACGAGAGCAAAGGAACCAGCGACGTCCCACCAATGTGTGGGTTGCGGGGCAAACCACCCGCGATCGGACTGCAAATTCCTCGACGCGTTCTGCCGTAACTGTGGGAAAAAAGGCCATATCGCGAAGGTCTGCAGAAGCAGACAAGAGTCCAGTCCCAGCCGAAAGGAGAACAACCTCTGTCGGGAGATAGGCAAACCTCCTGAGAACTGGGGCCATCTGAATCACCAATGGAACAACCACTACTACTACAGAAACCAAGCACCTGCCTTTTCAACAAGACGAGAAGAGGCCCACCAAACCATTATCATCGGCCACGCTTCATCGCTCAATGCAAGGAAGAAACGCGTGAAGGTTATTATTGAGAATCAACCATGTGTGATGGAAGTCGATTCGGAATCGTCCCTGTCGATGGTATCCTGGAAAACCCTCAAACAACTGATCCCTGCCATTTGCCGCCAGGAACTCAGCACACAGCGAATCATCTTGAAAGACTACCAGGGAAACAGAATCCCAGTTGTCGGTTCCAGCAACATCCAAGTATCATTCAAGGACCGCACAGCAATGCTTCCCCTAATTGTCATCGATCGTGACCGACCCAGCTTGTTAGGGCTACAGTGATTCACCCCACTCGGAATTGAATTAGCCGGCATACACCATACCAGAAATGACGACTGGGAAGAGACTCTCATCCAGGAATTCCAGGACGTGTTCACAGGAACATTAGGCAAGTACAAGGGGACCCCTATATCGTTTAATCTCAGCCCCGATGTAGCTCCAATTCGGCTTAAGCCCCGTCGAGTACCTTTTGCCTTAAAACCTAAAATTGACGAGCAGCTAGATAAACTGATAGCCCAGGGCGTATTGGAACCGATTGACCATGCCCATTGGGAAACCCTGATAGTAACGCCCATGAAGCCAGATGGTTCATTAAGAATTTGCAGGGACTATCGGGCCACCCTAAATCATGCTCTTCAACAGAGCGCTTATCCAGTACCGGTGGTTCAACACCTTCTTCATTCCCTGGATGGCGGAAAAATATTTGCGAAATTGGATTTAGCTCAGGCGTACCAGCAACTCCCTGTGGATGCAGCAACTGCAGAAGCCCAGACAATAGTTACACATAGAGGCGCTTTTAAGTGCAATAGACTCCAATTCGGAGTAAACATGGTGCCGGGCATTTTCCAAAGTTTAATGGAGAGACTATTACAAGGCATAAAAGGCATCGTGCCTTATATTGACGACGTTCTAATAGCTGCCCCCACTAAAGAAGTATTAGTACAACGGCTCAGAAAAGTTCTGCAGAAATTCAAAGATGCGGGTCTTAAGGTAAAACGAGACAAGTGCCAACTTTGTACGGAAAGAGTGGAGTTCCTGGGATACCTTCTCGACAGACAGGGAATCCACCCCACCGAAAAAAAACTAACCGCAATAAAAAAAGCCCCGAGACCTAGGAATAAGACAGACCTTCAAGCCTTCCTGGGACTCATTAACTTTTATAACATTTTCTTGCCCCAGAAGGCAACTGTAGCCGAACCCCTACATAGACTTCTTGATAAAAAGGCTCCTTGGGTTTGGGGACGGCATGAAGAGAAAGCGTTCAAAGAGATAAAAGAACTTTTAACCTCCGATGCCATATTAATGCAGTACAACGAGACTCTCCCTTTGACAGTTACCTGTAATGCCTCACCATTTGGAGTAGGAGCCATCCTAAGCCATGTCCTCCCAAATGGAAATGAGGCACCCATTGCATTCTTTTCAAGAGCTTTGTCTAAAACCGAAAGGAACTATAGTCAACTTGATAAAGAGGCCCTCGCTATTGTATCCGCAATTAAACGCTTCCATGAATATGTATATGGGAGACCCTTTACCATAATTACAGACCACAAGCCACTACTTGGGATTTTGGCGGGAAACAAACAAACTCCCCATATATTATCACCAAGAATGACACATTGGTCAGAATTTTTAGCTGCCTACAATTACCGATTGCAACATCGCCCGGGGAAAACCATTCCCAACGCTGACGCTTTGAGCCGCTCGCCACTACCAGACATTATAGAGGACCCTGCTCCAACCGTAACCGTGCTACAAATAGAAACCCTCAAATCGCCACCATTAACCGCTCAAGACATAGCCTTAGAGACAAAAAAAGGACCCTGTTTTGGCACAAGTCCTCAGCTGGGTAGAACGTAGTTGGCCGATCAGTGAAACTGATGACACGTTCAAGCCATTTAAAAATCGTCAAACGGAACTGTTCTCCCAAAAGGGTTGCATAGTATGGGGAGACAGAGTCATAGTCCCGGAGAAGTTACAATATAGGGTATTGAAAATGCTGCACGAGGGACATCCAAGCATTGTGCGGATGAAGGCATTGGCCAGGAGTTATGCATGGTGGCCTGGTTTAGATAGACAAATAGAAAAATGGGTGGCAAAATGCAGTAAATGCCAGGAGACTCGCCCCGCTCCTCCAAAGACTCCCCCAACTCAGTGGGAAACGCCTCGTGGTCCGTGGTCCCGTATCCATATCGATTTTGCGGGACCCACAAGAGGACACACTTTCCTCTTAACGGTGGATACCTATTCAAACTGGCTTGAAGTCCAAAAAATGGAAAGCACCACCACAGACGCAGTCACTAAAAAACTGAATAAACTATTCGCTACCCATGGACTTCCTGATGTCCTCATCTCAGATAATGGCCCCCAATTCACTGCTCTGCCATTTGAACAATACCTGGCAGATCGGGGCATCCGCCATGCTTTAACATTGCCAGCTCACCCTGCAGCCAATGGTAGGGTTGAGCGAATGGTTCAATTTGTAAAACAGACCCTGCATAAAATGGACCACGGCGTCATTGATGACAAAATAAACTGAATGCTTTTTATCCAACACATAACCCCAAACAGCACCACGAACAAAACCCCAGCAGAACTCCTGATGGGCCGGAAACTTCGCTCGCATCTTGATCGCCTCCACCCAAACTACACACCAGAACAACCCCTGGGATCCAGCAGTAAGTGTCAGGCATTCCAGGAAGGTGACCTCGTGTTTGCAAAAAACTTCTCGGGCGACCCATTGTGGGTCCCCGCTACCATAATGCAACTTACGGGACCCCGATCCTATCGTCTACAAACAGCAGACGGTAGGATGTGGAAATGCCACATAGACCAACTCCGTTCCTGATTAGCGCCGGAACCTCCAGCTGGGGGGAGGAGGAACATGGAGGAGGACGAAGAAGAAATTGAAACCCAACAGCCCAGGGGATACTCACCATCCGAGGGAGAACCGAACCAGGGAGCGGCCTCGCCACGTGACAACACCACGATGGAGGTGGATCCAGGGAACCCGGAAGACAGCACCGATGAGGGCAACCCGGAACTACAGTCTTCGCTATCCAGCCCAGCAGACAGCCCACCGGAGCCAGAGCCAGAACCAGAACGGAACCCGGTGGAACAGCGCAGGTTGAGCAGACAGGTGAAGCGGCCTGCCTATTTGCGAGAATACGTCACCCCACCCCTCAGATGGAACCAAGGGGGGAGGGGTGTTATGGATTAAACCATCGCAGCGATACAACCGAAACAGCTTCCTCTTACAACAGGCTTGTAATCCTACAATTCTCATTGGCCCGTGAATAATGAGTTGGGATTGGTCAGGTTTGGCCAGTCTGATTGGCTGTTAACGGAAACCCCTGATTGGACACTTGTGGAAGCGATAGACTCAGTTCATTGGTTGTTTGACGGCAGCAAGCTCTTTAAAAGAGCTACTGCTATCCAGGTCTCCAGCTCCATTCTTTCTTGTTAAATAAAGAGTTGAAGTCACAGACCGATGTCTCGTCTCCATTCTTACGCCCATGCCCAGGACTTAACACCTTCCGTCTCTGGTCTTTCCAACTGCTTGTGTCAGGATTCCAGGTAACAGACCCATATAAATATAAATATACCTTTCCTGAGGTCAAATTTAAATTTGTTTATGTTTCCCAAAGATTGTTCTAGGAAGGTATGCAGAAAGATAATAAGGGTGACTTCTCCAAATATTCAAGATATTTATATAATCAATTAACACTATTAGTTTGGATATGTACCAAGTGTAAAACAAAGGGAGAGATACTAAGATTTAGGTTGCTGATGTTTGATAGGTTAAACAAACTGGGCCAAGCAGCTGCCATCCAGATATACCAAATGTCTACCATCTAGACTAGTTTTCTTAATCTCAGCAAATTTAAGATGCTTGCTAGAGAATGTTGGGAAGTAGAAGTAGCTGTCTTAAAGTTGCTGAAGTTTAGAAATTGTGATCTGGAATACCAACCTCATATGATCAAGGACTATGCTGGCATGGCATTCTAGAAGCCATAATTCCAACCCACTTCATCTTCAGACATACCAGATTTAAAAGGTTGATTTAAATCAACACTTAATTTAATAATTTAATTTAAATGATGAAATATATCATTTATATTTCTGATTAAACATGTATATGTTTTCAATGTCTTTTTATGGGGCTATTGGAATAAACAGCTTACATTAATTCATTATAAACTATGCAATCTAATACATATTAATTTGAGAGTATTATTTATTTTAATGAAAGCCCTAATTATGTACATGTAAAATTGTAAGGTATCCCAATTTAAAAAATGCATTAATAGAACTTCTTATAAAATGATAGGTGGCAAACCTAACTTTAAAATTTTCATTTCCTTGTTGGTTTTGCAGAATCTTCTAAAGTAGTGCCTACTGCTATATATGTGCTTGGATCGTTTGAAAAAAATACAGACATACATATTGAGAAATAGGCTTGATTTACTTATTTGCAAATATAGAAATATGTAGCTGAATTGATCAATCTATTAAAAGGCTAAATCACAGATATTAAGGCTATAAAACCTTATAGATTTTCTTGGATATAAAGCCCTGAGGTTTACTTGTAGACTTAGACAAGATTATAGTTCCTTTAGTTAAAGTTTCTTGAATAATTTTTTAACAGATTTAAATCTGTATTTCTTCTGTCCAACTGTCAACTGATTTTGAACTCCAGTTGAGAACTTAAGATGAGATGCTACAATGTAAAAATAGATCTGATTATTGTTTTCTAAAAAGGTACCAATTCAGGAGGAGACCCTTTAAAATGAAAACCAAGGAACAAAGGACTAAATTTTTTGGCAGAATATTAAACACAAACCAAATTCTTTGATATGGTGTGATATTTTTATGATTTGATACTCAGTCCTGGTACCAAAACATTACTGTCTCTGTTCCGCACCCTCTGAGTTGCTTGCTATACTGCTAAAGGTCTTGTATATGTAACTTTTAACTGGGCAAAATAATGTATAGGGCAAATATAGGGCAAAACCTTTTCAATTAAGGTACCTAAATGAACTAACTTTCACAATGCATCCAAAATCTGGGGTCCATAACTCCTGGGTAATCAAATTTTTGTAAATTTTGTAAAACATGTTATGACATAAAAATATCATAAACCATTTTGTGACATAACACAAGTATCATAAAACATTTCTTCTTGTTAACTCCTGATATTTGACTGTGCTATACAGTTCAACATGGGCTACTTTCAAACCAGATACATCTCTGAATATCTCCCTTCATATTTTAAGAACTGTTTAAATCCATTAGAAGCTCTGCCATTGTTGAAAGCATTGAGAAATCTGGTCAGGAAATATGTCTGACATAATGATCACAAATTGTCTAGTTGTTTCAGGCATGAACAACTCGACCCATACATGCAGAATTCAAACTAAGTATTTTATTAAGTACTGCCTATAATACAAGAATCTCCTCAGTGTAGAAGAGTGATAAACTCTAAGGAACCTAGGGGGATAGTCCATTCCTAGCCCTTTTGTGGTTGTGCAGGAATTCCAGGCTAACTCCATGCTTGATCCCTCCTCTCTACCAGACTCAGTGCTTCCCACCAAGTTGCTTCTTATTCCTAAGAAATAGGAATCATTTCATCTATATGCCCAGTTCATCTTGAAATTAGTCTTCATGGGATATTACTATTGGAATAATGCATTTATTTTTTCCAGCGAATGAACCAGGGTAAGCATTTTCAGGAATTTATACATATTGTTGTTGTGACCATGAAAGATTGCCTTCTAATTTTTACTGTTCCCCAATGCCTTATTTAGTAAAAAAAATGAAACATCAAGAAGAGGCCTCTTTCAGTGAAATCTCATTCTTTGAATACACTGAATCTATATCTGTGATCTTGCTTGATACTTCCTTCAAGGACACCAGACAAAAAGCACTAAGGTGGATGCAGATTTTAAACTTGCAAAACTGAAAAACACTGAGGATGCTTCATCCTTCAGTGCTCTGAGCATAACTAAATGACCAAGATCTGTTGAGGTGATAAAAGCAGCTAAACCACTTGAGTATGAGAATAGAGTCCCTATCTTTGCGATTCTGAACTATCAATGGAGGACATAAAGGAAACATTAAAGTTTGGGTTTGGGAAGGTGGTCAATAGCAGGTTGTTGCTTGTTCTTTAACACCACAGTTTAATTGGCTGGTCTGTCAAAACCTGTCAGATAAGATCATGGGGGAAAAGAAGCTGAGTTGTCAGTAGGATTAGCTACTCCACTTTAGATGGAAGGCTGATAAAAATAGAAAAGCATGTTTTCACCACACTTGAAAAGGCTTTTTTGATTTCATTCTTTTTTCTGTTGCCACTAGGGATTCACCTATACTCCATGCTGCAAATGGCATTAAACTGAAAGTCTTACAGCTTAAAACATCTATTCTTTTTTTTTTTTTTCAAATTTCTTGCTTCTTCTGTACCCCCTGATTTATATAATCTTTCCTGCTAGGACACTCTTGAAAAACCCAAATTTGCATATGCCCTTGGTATTTTTGTTAATCATATTAGAACTATCATCCAGAAACATTTGGACATTTTTCTCATAAACAAAATGGCTATGATGGTTTTTCAGAAACACAGGGTGCTTTGAAATTGTAATGCAGTGTCTGATACTTCTGACTGGAATGCAATTGCAAACGCCCATATTCACAGCCAGCCAGCTAGCTAGCTATGTGGAATTGTAAATAAGGATGTGTTAGTTTGATAGGGGTGTATTGATTTGCATCTCTTTGCATCACAAATCTTTATTAGTGCTTATAAGGAAGTAACCAACTCTGATTTTATTTTCTCTCACAAGAATTACTTTATAAATAATATGGTTTATGTTGTGTATGCAATAAGATTAATAAAGTGTGAGCTTGGAGTAACTGCAGGGTTCTGGCCCTGCACTTCTGATTGGCTGTTAAGCGGCCGGACCGGATTGGCCCATTCCGGGGAATCCGATTGGCCCTTAATGGAGAGTTCTTATTGGTTATAAGAGCTAATGTTCCTAGCTCGTTATTGGTTAAACGTTACAAGGTTTGCCTATATAAGGCGGGTTTTACTGCTGTTAAATTGAGAAAGTCACGATATAAATAAAGAGCTGAAGTTCACCGTTCAGAGGTTTGTCTCCATTCTTTCTCGCCAATGCTCAAAACTTAACAGTTTATCTTTAAGCAAAAGCTGAATATCAGAATAAAGCAGAAGTATGACATGTAGGTGTTATAGAAACTGTTCATCTGCAAATGTAAAAATTGTGCTGTTCTGAATAATAGTTCCAAGAGTGAGTGTCCATTAGAATATCTGTATACTACTAAAACTCTCATATTTGTTTGTTTGTAATGGTGCCTCAGAGGGAAACAATTTTTAAACAAATGAGCTAATTTACTAAATGTGTCTTAAATCCTGAACATGGGAGCAAAATTTGGAGAAATTGTAGCCTCTTCAGCACTGCTGTGTTAGTGCTGCTTCAGTTCTGCTGCCACACTGCTTTGGTCACCCACAATCATGTGATCTTCATTTCCAATGTTCCCTGACAGCTTTCTGATAGCAAAGCCTTTGCTTATGGGAAGCTTGCAGGGTGAAAGTCAATGATGATGCTGGCAGGTAAGGTCACAAACTGTTTGAGTAAGTTTACTCCACCGGTGAACTGTTTCCCAGTTCCTCTGCACTTGCACCCCTTTGCTCCCTCTCCTACCTGCTTGATGGCCTTGGACATGCAACTTCTTTCCGGCTTCATGATCCTGAAAATTAATGTGGAAGCTGTCAGGAACTTAAGGTCAATTGTGATTGCTGACACTCCTGCCACCTGCCCACTAGCAAGGGAAATTGGTCGCCAAAAGGAAGCACAAACATGAACACTCCAATCAGTTCACTCTCTTCTACTTGTTTACTTTTACTTTTCTTTTGATAATAGCAAGCAGAAACACCATCAATAAGTTCTAGGAGCAGAAAGACTCCCTGTTCATTTGCTTATGCAGAACAAAGGTTGATGTTATGGTAAACAGACACATGATGATAGGGTTCTTTTGCTAAAGGAAATAGTTCCACACCATAGTCCAAGAGGAAGTCTTTACAGTCTTTTCTTTGAATCAGGAATTGAACTCATAGTTAACCAGCTCAGCTTTTAATTCCCAAAATTGTAAGGATGCAAGGCTGAAAGTGAAAGGATTTACATATTTGCTGGTTCATCTTGTATCATATTGATATACTCATGGAGAAGCTCCCAAGAACATCTTGAGATTGTATCTTTAGAATGATTCTAATGATTTTTAGATTCTATGCATAAAATAATTTGAAGTGGTTTCCAAGTGTTTGTGAAACCATGGTGACCTTTTTTGTGTTTCTGTTTTTAATACCTTTTAGTTACGGCCTCTGTCAAAGGAATCTGATATATCTCATGGATAAATATTATTACAAACTATTTAATTGGTAGGATTGGTTTGCTAGATGAAAAAAATACACAGTGGGATAATTTATGAAGTTTACAGCTCATCTCAAAAACAACATTTGGTCTTCATTTCTTTGCTTATTTATTATTGCCTTTTGTTTTATTTTAGATGAAGCGGATGGTATTTATTATGGCAGTAATCGCTTTGGGTCAATAACAGATTCCGGAACAGCCACACTTAAACCACGTCCAAGAGTGCGCCCTCTGCTCACTTTCTTGCCTCTAGTGAGTATTTACACACATTACATCATATTGGATGGTATCCATCCATCTAACAATCTTATTGTTGTTGTAAAGGAAGGTAGAGTACAATTTTATTTGTTTCAGTTTAAAAACTTTCAGCTTAATATAGCTGCTTTGAAAATAAAATGGGAGGAGGGGTTTGGAGAAGAGGGAAGTGAAAAAATTCCAAAGCTTTCATATATCAAACAAATGTTTATAAGTGAGATTGTATATACTGGTTTTATGTGGATGAAGGGAATAATCACAATTAACATAAAATATAAGTTGATGTTATGGAAACTGAAGTGGGCTTCAAGCCTCATATTAGATACATGCTGAAAATCGCAACCTGAAATGGAAAAGATTTTTTGCATATAGCATGGAAATATATTTATTTAGAACCAGACCAGGTATATCAGTAATAAGGAGGGTTGGAAAAAAAAATTGCAACAATACTTGGAATGAGAGACACTTTTCATCAAGACAAAAGGGGACACAAATGTTACACTCTTTAGCCCACTTCATGGGGGTTTGATTCTGCTCAGGGTGTACTATTGCAGTATCATGCTTATTCACTGTATTCATGCAATTAATGTCTCCACTTGGCTTGTCCTTAAAGTATTGAAAGATCTTTGGATATGCCATTAGTAGATGTTGCAACCTCTTTGGATTGCAACAAGATTTTTAAAGAGGAATGTTTGAAGAACTATTTTGAGCATCAATTATTATAGCTATCAGCTTACATGACTGGACTAGCATCCCTTTTCCAAATACAGTGAAAATTATTGCAGAACATATGGTTCACAGGAATGTTGAAGGGATCACTATTCGATACATCACTACTTGATAATCTAGTTTTCAAAATGAAAGCTGAGGCAAAAAAAAAAAAAAAAGGTTTTCCCCCAGAACTCTTCTTTATAACAATTTTAGGAAGATAATCAAGTGATTTTTAGTTGTATTGTCTTTGCCAGAAAATGATTACTATTAGATAGATAAGTCTTTGAACAACTTGGACAAATACATTTAAATTTGGAAACAAGCAGAGATGAAGCAAAGATGTTCTGATACCATAAATGTATTTAGGGTATGTGTATTTATAGAGTAAAAAAAAAATAACCAATTTTTTTCAAGAGAGATTTGTCAGTCAGATTTCTCTTTTCAAACCAAACTGCACAGCTATCTGACTTCCATTTTGTGACAGGTTTATATAACTGATACATCCTATTAAGCTTGTCACAAAGGTGCCTCAGTAAGTATTCTTAAAGGACATATCTTTCCTTCCTCTCATTCCCTACTAACCATGGAGGTGGCTTATGCTCATCATAGTTCTTTGGATGTTAAGGTAGTGATCTTCTTTTCCTAATATAAGCTTTGTAGTATAAGTGAATTTGGCCTTGGAGGATTGGCTAAAGGAACTTGGGATGTTTAGTATGGAGACAAAGAAAATAAGGAAAGACAACATAGCCATGTTCAGGGCCATAAAGGGAAACTATAGTGAAAATGATCAAGAAGTGCTTTCAATGGCCATATAAAATAATGTTAGAAATTATTATTAAAACAACTAACTAACAAAACTGCATCCACCTAGATTTCATTTAAAGATAAAGATAAACTTACTAAGAAATTTTCAATAGCGGAAAAATCTACCTATGAAGTTGTAGGTTTTTAAGAAAAGGCTGGACAGTTTTCTTTCATGGTTGGTTTATTTCATTTTCCTGCACATTATAGCAGTTGACATTTCTGGTCCCTTCATTGACCATGTGGTCAATGATACAATCATATTTGTCTAGCTTTCATGGGCTATTTTAGGCTGTTGAATGTACTCTATGCCTGCTGCCGTCCATTCCCTGGGCAATTTTTTTGCAGAACCATTTTTGATTTTGGCAGCAGGAGGGTCTGGTCCTTTTTTTCTGGACTCAAAAGCTATCTCTCCTCACTTCTTTTAGCACTCCTACAGATATGGTAGCATGTGTGGTGGGAAGGAGGAGAGAAGGGAACTGATATTTTCTGTCAATGGACATCTGATGGCCTGGCAATCTGGTGGTGAAAGAGTTTTCTGCTTGCAGCCAACTTGAGAAGCAGCTGACTAGCACTGTTGGGTTACCATACAATGGGAGATCCTGCTTCATTACATGGTTCCCACTGTAGCCATCAGACTGTTTTAGACACAAGTTATTCACTCTCTCTCCCTGAAGTGGAAAGCAGCTTCCCACTACAACTATAATCCTAGATCTGCAAGATGGTTTGGGCACCCTAGTAAAGCAGTTGACAAGCACAAGGGAGAAATGCAAAGTGAGGGGCAGATTTTTCCATTTGACCTCATAACTGCCACCTCTTTCCTATCAAGCTTGGGCTTATTCTTTTGGAGAAAGATCTAGTCCTATTACAAAGTAGAACTATTCAAAATCAGTTTGATCCTTGTCTAAAAGAAGCCAGAGTATCAGCTGCACACCTGTACAAAAACACCTAGCAAAACCAGAGCAAGCCTTAACAAGTCTAAACATCTGTCAAAGCTTACCTCCTGTCCAGATACAATTCATGTGGAAGAAAATGATTGGTGGATGTTTCTCCACCCCCATTCCCAACAGCTGATGAGATTTGGTGGAAAACTAAACAGGAGTAAGAGAATCCACCAGTCACTTTCTTTAACTTTTTTCACATTAAAACTGTAAGGACAGTATCCCTCCCTTGCCTCATTACTGAAGTAAAATAGGATTCAGAATTGAAGGTAGTGCAAAGTCTGCAACCATACTTATCTGCCAGCTGAAGGATTAGAGACATGACAGATGTAAATATCAGTATATCAGTATTCTAGGAATAAGGCTATCTAGGAAAAAAATCTGGTAGAAGGTAGTGATAGAAAGCTAGTACGTTGTACATTTAAGTTAAAGGAAATGATGTGGTTCACATACATAATTAATTTAATCAACAACCTTCATACATAACCACACTAAAAACTTGCTCTGGCAATATCAATTTTTCTACTATGACTGCATGATATTGTCTTTTTTGCATCCTTGTCAGTTATAGACTTGAATATCCTTTGCTCTACATAAAGCAATGTTTTCCTCTTTATTCATCATCCAAGACACTATAAATCTGTTGGGGTTTGTCAATTATGTGAGAGAAAATGAGATGACCGTTGTTGACCAGGAAGAGAGGAATCAGCAATATGGACAATGAATTACATGTCAATATCATTTTCTGCCAAGTCAAGGATAAATAGTGCTAAGCCAGCAGCAGAGAAAAAGCCTAATTGCAGGTTTCAGTCTTTTTCTCACTTTCATAGACAGACTGTACTTTTATGCCTAACCCTAAATCCAGAACAGCCTGCAAGTCTTGCAATGTTCACATAACACACTGCGTCCAAACAAATCAATTATATTATTGCTTAGCATGATGGTCTGGTTCACAAAATATAGATATGCAGATTGGAAGTGACCGCTACTCATTAACCTTGAGGATGGAGGCACTAAAGGGAATGTGAGTTATGTGCACAAATGATGCAAATTATGTAATTGAGGAAAATTACAAAATCCGCATTTGAATGATGCGAAGTTACAATATCTATGTGTGACATTATGGTCTCCAAATGATCAGGCTCCAATTATCATACTTCAGACACATTATACAAAGACTTAGTTCTCTGGAAAATTCCATAACTCTGGGAAATGTGCAAGGAAAAAAGAATATAATAACCAACAGAAAAGTGGATGGAATAGATAGACTCCATTAGAGTAGTTAAGGCAGCATCATGAAAGCACCATAAAAGATCTGAAGGACAATGTTGAAGACAGATCCTCTTGTACAATATTTATCTATATGGTTGCTAGGAATTGACACCAATAAACTCCCGAATTTGCTCACTCTCAGATTTTGACAGGCTTTGAACTTTAACCTCAGTCACACAGCTTCTTTTCTATCTTCTCACATGTTTACTGGACAATATTAAGCATTAAATAAGACAGGATATATTTCTAACAAAGAACCAGCATTTTGAAAATTTGGAAGAGCTTCTTTTTTGGGGTGGTATGAAAAAAATTGGTTTCCTTTTTTTTTAACAACTAATTTGTCAGAGAATTGCTTTTCCCCCTGAAAATGTGCAGTTGCTTCAGAAATATCCATGGATATGTGTAGAGTGAATTTTAAAAAGTCAAAATGGTAGCTGTGAACCCATCATCAAAGTCCTGCCTACTTTTTATTTGTGTCACATGCTTTCAGTTATGGGGTCACAGCCACTATCTTGACTGCTTTACACACACATATACACAACAGATGCTCCCTGACTTGGTATCTTGTAATAAATGCAGCTAGGCGCAGGATTCGGAAGAGGAAATGGCTCATAATAAATACTTGTGCATTCCTTTCTTCTGTTTCTTCTACTCCAAAGTATTTAGTTACTTTTTAACTTTTAAAAATTGGCACTTAACTATATGTTCTCATATTTACCTCTCAGTTCATATAATTCTATAAGAAATGTGCACTGTTTTCTTGTTGATGTTGCTTAGCATATATGAAAATATTCTTATCTTTTTCCTTATGCATTTGCTTTGTATGTAGTATGCATAGCAGATGAGCAGCTTTCTAGACTGAGGTGTGGATATATCTGGAACTACCCTCTTATTTTAAACAGGTCTGACTGGGTGTTAATTTTGGCTTTACCATTATTATTACTCAATGGGCATTAAAAAAAATACAGGTTTGAATGAGTCAGCAACATATTAGCTATTTACTCTTGTCAGTATCTACTTCTTCTTTACATAAAGCTTATATTAATTCAGTATGCTATACATGGGATATTCTTTGAAGTCTGTTCCAAGTATTTTATTTAGATAAAATAGCAGGAAAAATGTTAAACTATTAAAAATAAATAAACATGCACCATCAATTATTTTCTAGCCATACTTCAGAGTCATAACTTGCCTTTTAAAACTCTGAATAGCATTGGCTATTGAAGGTTTGAACTCCTTTTCCTGTGCTTTCCTTGTGCCTCATCTCTAGTATTCAGGATATATGAAAGGGAACATAGTTTCCTGCATAGTGGCTCTATATGTAAAATCTCTTCTCAAAATATGTTTGTGTACTGCTTCCAATTCTTTTCTCTACAGCAGTGTTTCTCAATCTTGGCAGCTTTAAGACTTGTGGACTTCAACTCCCAGAATTCCCCAACCAGGTGTTTTTTTTTTCTATATTTTCAATTTTATGGCAAGATATACATCAATTAACTAAGCAAAGAAACTGCAAAGGAAGCTACGACAGGCATTTGCTTACTGAAACAAGGAATTATCTAAGGGAAGTTAGTATCTCTCAGCAGACAGGAGATGCCTTTGAAATGTTCTTTGGTAAAATAATCCCAAAATCACAGCTCTACCCAATGTGACATTGCCACAGAGAAAAGAGGTCACAATGGGTAGAACTGTAATTTCCATGTTTACTTGGCATATTTACATGTGCTAAGACTTTCACATTTGTTTTCTATTTTCCATTTAAAAAGTGGCAAGAAACGAGGAGACTTTAGATCTAATCCTCCTTTAGGTATGAAAGCTGGCTGGATGGCTTTGGCCCAGTCATTTTCTCTCAGACCAATCTACCTAACAACATTGTTCATGTGAGGAAATAGGAGCATTAGCCATGTCTGCCGTTTTGAAGCAAGGGTGGGATTCTACCAGTTCACACCTATTCTCTAGAAACTGTTGCTAACATTCTAAGCAGTTTGGAGAACCGGTTGTTAGAAGAAATTACTGGCCTAATCCTGTAAGGAAGGCAGAAAGAAACATTCTGGTGTTGCTTACAGAAACTTTATTACATTCTTGGCAGGACTAGACTTCCTGTCTCAGGAACATCTCTGGAGTTTTTTCCCCCCTCCTTTGCTGGTACTTTGCTTGTGTGGAGTGGTCATTCAAAGTTACAATAGCACTGAAAAAAGTGACTTGTGACCATTTTTCATACTTACGACTGTTGCAGCATCCCTACAGTCATGAGAGGCCACGCAAGGAAATGCGTGCCTTGATGTGAGTGATATTGAGTTGGCCACACCCAGCCAATAACATGACCACCAAGCCACGTCCACCTAGTCACATGACCACCTAAGCCACGCCCACCACCTAAGCCATGCCGACAGAACCAGTTGTTAAAAATTTGAATGTTTTGAAGTATCCCAAAAAATAAGGCTGGGATAAAAGTCTAATCAATAAATAAATTCCAGGGTAATTCACTTTCAAATTATAGCAGCTTTGGAACCCCCAGAAAGCATCAGTGACTACATATATACAAATCATATGCATATACCTGCAGACATATACAATTCATGACCATATTTAGATTTTTAGATTTTCAGACGAAGTAAGATATGTGTAAACAGACTGACATCTCTCCAACAATTGCTTTGTAATTAAAAAAAAAGTTTAGTGTATGTGTATTTTTATTGATTGATTGATTGATTGATTTGATTTGTCAATCACTTACAAGATAATAGGTAGAAATATAAAAATAAATAAGAATAGAGGAAATAGATACAAATAAATGGGGACAATAGGACAGGAATGGTAGGCACAATGTTGTACTTATGCACGCCCCTTATTTAAAATGTGTATAATGTGTGTGTGTGTATATATACTGTATGTGGTGTGTGTGTGTGTTTAAAGCAAAAATTCCTGAAGGTTAATCTATGATGTGCTTTATCTATTTCCTTTGGGCTTTCATGGGCAATTATTTTTTTCATTAGAAGTACACTTAGAACAATTATATGATCAGGAAAGGGAAAAAGAGCTGGTAAGAAAAGAGTTGACATTCCCTCTATCCTGTACAATGCACTTTTCTGCCCCCACTCTCCCAAATTCATTAGAACCTGCTCCCTCCTCCCCACAAAATCAATTCAAGGAGGTTCCAGTTTTGCGTGGCTTCGGCAGCAGCAGGAATTTGCAATTGCTCGCGATTCCTGCTGCGCTTGCTGCCAAGGTGCCCCCGATCCAAATGGGTCTGGGGGATATGGCTACCCTGTAGAGGCAGCCGAAGAGAGAGGGGATCCAGACAGGGGTTTGGGGGTGTCGCAGACCCCCTCCTCAACCAGAAAAAACCCTTTTTCCCAAGGTGGTGGAGCAGCGGTCAGTGATGGCCGCCACAAAGAAGTCTGCAGCCGGGTAAGATTTGTGCTGGAGGAAGCAGGAGAAGTGGAAGTGCTGGCTGAACCGAGACAATAACAACTCTTAAATACCCTGGAAATTGAACTGCTTGAATTGCCTGAGGATACATTGTTTCCCAAAGAAGATTGGAAAGCTGCGGTGAAAGCTGTCAAGGGAAAGTTTTTTTTTTCTTCACTCTCCCTCCCCATAGAAATAGCAGACGGAGATCTGGAAAATCTACTTGGGCAACGAAGGTAATTCAATTTGAAATTTAAAGCCAAGGGATAAAGGATTTCTGGACGTTGGATTTAAAAAAAATCTTAAATTTCTTTTTATTTTTTAAAAGGGGAAGGGAAGAGATAAAGACTCATTATAAGATTGTGCTGAAGGAGATTGCTTTGAGCCTATAAGAACAGGATTAAAAGACATTAAGACTTCTAGAAGATCATCTTGGAAGTGTGTATTTGAATTACCCTAGGAGGTGAAAATATAGAAAGAAGAAAGTAGTAAATGAAACTGTTTGCTCTGATTTGGTTTGCTTTGTGACTTTGAGATTTCTGTGAAATTTTGTTTAAAAAAAAGGGGGACTAAAGACATTAGGGTTGCGTTAAAAAAGAAAGAAAGAAAAAATGGCATTATCTTTTGAAGGACTACAAATGGAATTTCAAAAACTGAAAAAAGAAGATAAGGGCTCTTCTGGATTTATCTTTCACTTTTTGGAAATGGCGATTTCTACCTATCAAGAAATACGACAATGACAGGAAGACTGGGATGAAGGAGAAAAAGCCATCTTTAATGGACAAACACACTTAGTGGAGGAAGAAAAGCAGAAGGGGGGCAAGGAAAAGATGAACTTAGAACTTAAAAAAGCAACCAAGAAAAAGAAAAAGGAGATGAAAAAGCGATATGATGTCAGAAAGCAACAGAAAAGAGAAATACAACAGAGAGGGAAGATTAAGAGAGTGAAATTGGAGAGATGGGGGGGTCAAAAAGTTAGAATGGAGAAGAAAGAAAGGGAGAAAGGAAAGAGAAGTCATAAAGGCTTTAAACAAGATGCAAAAAAATGTTGTTGTTTTTTCAGAGATAAGGGGTGAGATAATCTTTTTTAAAAAATGATTCTGCAAAAGTACATAAAAATGCATTGTAGACATTAGTATTTGAAGTTGAGTTAGAAAATTAGAATATTATATGATTTAAAAATGTATTAAAGCGAAGTCATGAATTATAGAGTTTAATTTCTTAATTTCATAATAGTTTTGTTTAAGAATTAATAATAGAATTTAATTTCTTTTGAAACATTGCTTTTACTATATTATAAATTTAATATTTCTTTTTTACTTGTTTTTAGTTTTATTATTACTTATTAAACTCAGTATTATTTGTTTGTTTTACTGTTTTGAAATGTAATACTTTGAATGTACGGAGCAGAATCAGCATGGAAAATATGTATTATTTTAAGTGTTATTTAGGGGGAAGATAAAAAGTTGTCATACTTCAATCTGGGTTTACAGGAGAAATATTGTATTAGATAGAAAGGATAAGTAGGTGATTGAAAGAAAACAGACCAAAGATGCAAATATAATTATTTAATTGAGATGGAATAAATAAAATAGAATTAAAAGAATGAGTAGGAGAGAGAAAATATTTGGAAAATAGAGAATGCCAAACAAGATATGAGATAGTATATTAAGTGAGTATAAATTTTGATTGATGTCTGTATAAAAAGAGTTAACTCGGGGTAAGCCGCCTTCCAAAAAGAAGTTTTATGTATTTATGTTTTGTGTAATGTTTGTTTAAGTCTGACAGGATGTGGAAGAATACTAATGAAAATATATTCAATGAGTATATATTTTTAAGGCAGAAGAAATATGATTAAATAGAAGGAAAGGGAATAATAAAGAAAAGTTTTGAAAAGATATGAAGTTGATTAGATAAGATAAATATATATATAGAAGTGTGATCATTTGGAATTATCTTCTTTTTAAATAAGTTGGTTTATTTGTTTCTTCTAGAAAAGATATTTTATGTTATTACATCCTATGCTTTGTTTGTGTGTGTTAAAAAAAATTAATAAAGTTTGTTAAAAAAAAAATTCAAGGAGAAGAGATCAGTATGGCTTCCTGTCACACATTCTTACTCAACGCATAGCTAAACTCTTAAATGATGAGTAAATTTAATAGATTAATTTAAATATGAAGTATGTGGGTCTCAGCCCATGCTTTAGCCATGCATTCTTGAATGTGACTGACTTTGGGACTCTCCTTATGCACGCCTTCACCCCTGTACAGTTCTACCCAAGAAAGGAATGAAGGTTTGACCAGCCACCTTGAATATAGGAATGAGTCAATATTTGAAATTGCATAGGAACTGTGTACACCCAACTTTGGCTAGAAGCCCATTAGTATTATTGTACAATACTCTAAGAATACTCTATAAAAATGAAGCTTTCTGGCCCTACCCTGGGCCAAACTTGGCATCTGCCTTACTAGCTCATAGTTTAGAATCTTAAAAAGCCTATTTTAATTTTGTTTTGAAAATATTTGCTAGGGTTTAGCCTTATGTGTGAATCAGACCATTATAATGGATTAAACCCTGGTTTAAAGACAGGGCTTTGTGTTGTACAAAAAAAATATTTTACTTATAGCTGTGGGCTTTTTTCATTTTTCTTTAAAAAAAGAGAAAAGTTCAAAGCAATTAAGAAAAAAAAAGTATTATTGATATAATAAGCTTTTTCAAACTTGTGCTATTGCATACAGCCTCCCCAGTTAACAATCTAGCAGCTAAAGCTGTTAAGTTCTGCGCATGGGTGCAAGGAACGGAGACGAGGCAGTGAACAGTGAACTTCAACTCTTTATTAATTATACTGAACAGAGTAAAAACCCTAGGGCAGCAGCAGCTCTTTTATAGGGTAAGCTGCTGACCTATTAGCCAATGAGAAGCATGGAAGTGTTAAACCCTTGAACCAATGAGAGTTGGCCCATTAACAGCCAATCAGATTTCCCAGAAAGGACCAATCTGATATCGCTATTATCGGCCAATCAGAAGAGCAGGATTAGAACCCTGCTTTTTTTTAAGGTTGTTAAAACTTTATTAAATGCCTTTATTAGTTCAAAACACCCCTTCCCCCTAGGTTCCGTTTGAGGGGTGCGGTGACGTAATCCCGTAAATATGCAGGTTGTTTTAACTGTCTATTAGATTTGCGCTGTCCCACCGGTTCTTGTCTGTAGTCCGGTTTGGGCGGGACGTTTTTTTATTTATCTGGTGCAGGTGGTTCCGCATCCTCACTGGACGACTCGGTGCCGCTAATTCTGTCATTGTTGTCCTCCGATCTCTGTGGGCTTGCCTCCGTTGAGGTATTCCTCTGTGGCGAGGCCATCCCTCTCCCTGATTCTTCTTCATGTATTGCACCTGGCTGCTGACTTCCTTCAATTCCGCTTTCCACCATCCCAAATTCATTTTCTTCAACATCCCCTCCCCCCTCAGTTTGAGAGTCACAGGAGTCGCGGAAACTGGGTTGTAGCCTAGAGCGAAGCTGATCTATATGGCGTTTCCATATTTTTCCATTCAATGTTTGCACACGGTACGATCTGGGCCCGGTGGTTTGAGTTATGGTTGCTTTGACCCATAATGGTTCGCCGGAAAGGTTTTTAGCGAAGACTAAGTCGCCTACCATGAACTCACGGCATTTTCCGTTAGCTCCACAGGGTTTCTCTGACGCGTAGGACAGGTGGAGCCGGTCGAGGTGGGAACAGAGCTTGCGTCCCATCAACAGTTCAGCTGGAGTCTTGTTAGTGATGCTGTGGGGGTGATGTGTTGGAGTAGGAGTATTCTGTTTATTTTGTCATCAATTGTCCCCATAGTCCATTTTGTGGAGAGTTTTTTTAACAAATTGGACCATGCGCTCGGCCCTTCCATCGGCCGCAGGGTGCGCCGGCGAGGTTAGCACATGGTGGATACCCCGGTCCGCTAAGTATTGTTCAAATGCCAGGGCGGTGAACTGGGGTCCGTTGTCGGAGACCAGAACATCTGGAAGCCCATGCATTGCGAATAGCCTATTCAATTTGCGGATGACGGAATCGGTTGTAGTAGTCTTCATCTTGTGGATCTCGAGCCAGTTGGAATAGGCATCCACTGTTAGGAGGAATGTATGTCCCTTAGTAGGTCCCACAAAGTCAACGTGGATGCGTGACCATGGCCCCCGGAGGGTTTCCACTCAGTTGGAGTTGCTCTAGATGGGGCACTGCTGACTTCTTGGCACTTTAGACAAGTCTTTACCCAGGCTTCAATTTGTTTGTCGATGCCTGGCCACCACGCATAGCTTCGTGCGAGCGCTTTCATACGCATGATGCCGGGGTGATCATCATGCAATGTTTTCAATACTGCTCGTTGTAACCGCTCTGGGACGATGACTCTGTCTCCCCATAGGATACAGCCTTTTTGCGAGAAAAGTTCTGTTTGCTGGTTTCTGAAAGGGGTGAAGTCATCAGGGGTTTGTTCTACTGGCCATCCTCGTTCGACCCAGCTGAGAATTCGCGCCAGGACAGGATCTCGTTTCGTTTCGATAGCGATGTCTCTGGCTGTTTGTGGCGGTGAATGTAGTGTTTCAATCTGGAGTGTCGTAAGGGTTGGAACTGGGTCGTTGACGGTTTCCGGAAGTGGGGCATGGCTCAATGCATCAGCATGGGGAATGGCTTTCCCCGGGCGGTGTTGTAATTTATAATTGTACGCAGCTAAGAACTCCAACCAGCGAATCATTCTAGGTGGCAATATATAGGGGGTTGGCTTGTCTCCCGCTATAATCCCTAGCAAAGGTTTGTGATCGGTAATGATAGTAAAAATTTGTCCATACACATATTCATGAAACCGTTTCACAGCAGATACAACAGCAAGAGCCTCTTTGTCAATTTGGCTATAGTTACATTCAGCCCTCGATAGGGTCCTTGAAAAATAGGCAATAGGGGCCTCACTACCATTTGGTAACACATGACTCAAAATGGCTCCTCCTCCAAACGGTGACGCATCATATGTAATTGTTAAAGGCAAAGTCTCGTTATACTTCATTAAAACAGCATTGGAGGTTAGTAAGTTTTTCACTTGTCGGAATGCGTGCTCCTCTCGGTGTCCCCAGACCCAGGTTGCTTTTTTGTCGAGAAGTCTATATAGGGGCTCAGCTACGGTCGCTTTCTGGGGCAAGAAGATGTTGTAAAAGTAAATGAGCCCCAGGAAAGCTTGGAGGTCTGTCCTATTCCTGCGTCTTGGGGCATTTTTGATCGCTTTTAGTTTGCTATTAGTGGGGTGAATGCCTTGCTTATTGATTAGGTACCCCAGGAACTCTACTTTATCTGTACACAGTTGACATTTATTTTTTTTAACCTTTAGGCCGGAGTCTTTAAATTTATGGAGAACCATTTTAAGACGCCTTTCTAGTACTTCTCTATTTGGGGCCGCAATTAAAACATCATCAAAGTATGCCATGACCCCCTTGATCCCTTGCAAGAGTCTCTCCATCAGACTTTGAAAAATCCCTGGGGCTACGCTCACTTCGAATTGGAGTCGGTTGCATTTAAAGGCACCTCAGTACGTAACGATCATCTGTGCTTCCGTGGTTTTTTTATCTACAGGCAGTTGTTGGTACGCCTGCGCTAAATCCAATTTAGTGAAAACTTTTCCGCCCCCCAGGGAATGGAGAAGGTGTTGCACCACCGGCACCAGGTAAGCGTTCTGTTGAAGGGCATGATTAAGGGTGGCCTGGTAGTCCCCATAAATCCTTAACGATCCATCCGGTTTGATGAGTGTTACGATTGGGGTTTCCCAACGGGCGTGGTCAGTTGGTTCTAAAACACCCTGGGCTATTAATTTATCGAGCTGCTCGTCGATCTTTGGTTTTAGGGCAAAAGGTACCCGATGAGGCTTAAGGCGGATGGGGGCTACTTCAGGGTTAAGGTTAAATGATATCGGGGTCCCCTTGTACTTGCCTAGTTTGTCTGCAAAGACGTCCTGGAATTCCTGGACGAGGGCCTCCTCCCAGTCGTCGCTTCTGGTTTGGTGAATGCCGGCTACCTTGATCCCGAGTGTGGCGAACCATTGAAGGCCTAACAAACTAGGCCAGTCACGGTCGATGACAGTCAGTGGTAATGACGCAGTACGATTTTTGAATGATACTTGGACTTGGCTGGATCCAATGACCGGAATTTGGTTCCCCTGATAATCTTTGAGTATGATTCTTTGGGCTCTGAGGTCTTGACGCTGGACGGCAGGGATTAATTGTTTAAGGGTCTTCCAGGAAACCATCCAGAGGGACGATCCTGAGTCGACTTCCGTCAAGCAAGGTTGGTTTTCGATGGCGACCCTCACTCGGATCTTCTTTGCATCTAACAATGAAGCCTGACTGATTGTAATGGTTTGGTGTGCCTCTTCCTGTCTTGTTGAAATGGCCAGTGTTTTATTTCTGTAGGAGTGGTTGTTCCATTGGTGGTTCAAGTGTTCCCAACTCACAGGACGATTCCCTGTGGTCTGGCGGTAGTTGTTTCCTCTCTGAATTGAGCTGGATCCTTGCTTGCTTCTACAGACCTTCCCAATGTGGCCTCTTTTCCCACAGGAATAGCACAGTGCGTCAAGGAATTTGCAGTCTGATCGTGGGTGGTTTGCCCCACAACCCACGCATTGGTGCGGTAGTCTTCGATTCCGCTGGTTGCATTGGTCATGTTCAGACCGGAGCCGGTTGACTGCCTCCTCCTCACTTTCTGATGGTGATTCGAGGTCCTCGTGGTGGGTCGCTGTTGTGTGCCTCTCTAGGCAAGGTGAGGTATCGCTGGCAAGTTGACAGAGCGGTGCGTTGGTGTGGTGCATTCGGGCGGCTGACTTCCTGGTTGCTTCTGCTGCAGTAGCTTCTTTTTATGACATCGGCAAGATCGATGTCCCCTTTGGCCATGATCTTGCTCTGTGCTGTCTGGTCATCTAATCCCAGAACTATTTGGTCTCTCAGAGCTTCTTCAAGGTCTGCGAACCCACAGAGGCCTCCCAGGTTCCGGAGGTCTGCGATGAAATCTGCGACGCTCTCTCCTTTCCGTTGGTCCCTCTGATAAAACTCATGTCTTCAGACAAGTGTTGGTACGGAGGGTGCATAGTGGGCCCGTAGAAGGGGCGCGAGGATGTCCCAGTCCATGGATTTCACCTCAGCTGGTTTCGCTAGTGCCTTGGCCATCTTAAAGATGGCAGGCCCACAATGGGTCAGGAACACTGCTCACTTTTTCCCCGTAGTGGCATCCTTCAAGTTGTTGGTCTCCAGAAACATGTGGAACCGGTCTATGTATGAGTCCCAGTCTTCTTGTGCCAGGTCAAATGGAGCGGGTGGTATGGCACCGCCGGACATGGTTTCGGTTGTCGATGCGCCTTCAGCCACGTGCTCTGTTTGGTGCTCTGTAGTGTTCAGTCAGCTCTGATGTCTCCACATCCCATCCTCGTTACCAGTGTTAAGTTCTGCACATGGGTGCAAGGAACGGAGATGAGGCAGTGAACAGTGAACTTCAACTCTTTATTAATCATACTGAACAGAGCAAAAACCCTAGGGTAGCAGCAGCCCTTTTATAGGGTACGCTGCTGACCTATTAGCCAATGAGAAATATGGAAGTGTTAAACCCTTGAACCAATGAGAGTTGGCCCATTAACAGCCAATCAGATTTCCCAGAAAGGACCAATCCGATATCGCTATTATCGGCCAATCAGAAGTGCAGGATTAGAAACCTGCTTTTCTTAAGGTTGTTAAAACTTTATTAAACGCCATTATTAGTTCATAACAAAAGCGACAATTCCAAAACCCATTAGTACAAATCAAATTTCATAATTATCAATAATTACATGAACAGCAATGTAGCCAAAGGGAACTCCTTTAGGATAAACAGGATGAAATCATGATCTTGGAACTTGGCAGATATCCCTCATATCCTTTCAGAGCTTCTCAAATGCAATGGTGAATGTCTTATATTATCAGGGATACAAATCCAACTTCCAACACTAGCATAATGAAAATCTGACTGAAAAGATGACTTATACATTCAAATGGCTGATTGTGATGACCCGTAGTCTCTCAAAATAACCCAAAACCCAAAACATATAGTCCGGTAAAGCCTTCAACTTAACTTCACTGTTTTATAAGGCATAGTTTAAAGTCACAAAAGTAAATAATGAGGCAAATGGAAAACCAAAACAAACCACATTGATGAGAGTTCTGAAGCAAACCAAGATAACTAATTATAAACTCCAGGAAAATAACCGAGAAAAGTCCATGGGAAGAATGCCAGCAAAGATAAGCCTCTTTCAAGGTGAACACTAATTGACTTCAGCAATTCTAACTGTGCAGTTGCAAACGTATATACATAGCTCCCACCTGCAAGCCACGAGGAGGATCATGATAATCTCCTCCTGAGTAGACCTCATTTTTCCCTGATCCTCTCTTCCCTGCATGACCTAGGATGGATAGGGGATGGGCCTGGATCCTCCTCTGACTGTTCAGCTGGCCTCTGCCCTTCCCCAGCCTCCTCCACCACCTCTGGAGCCACACTCCCACTCCCTGTTGGCTGTTCCTTCTCTTCCTCAGAGTCAGACTCCACCAGGGGCATCACACTATCCTCCACACAGGGCCCCCTCCCCCGGGACCAGGTGGATGAGGACGTTGAGGAAACCGAGCGTGAAATTCCTGGACCAAACGAGGAGCATGAACATCAGTGGCATCAACCCAGGTGAAGTCCTCTGGTCCATAACCTTTGCATGCCACCAAATACTGAAATTGGTCCTGCAACTGGTTTGAATCTCGGATGCTATCTACTTCGTATTCCTCCTCTCCAAGAGGGGCTACTAGGGCTGGCTGTGATGGAGCCAATCTATGCGGACTGTCGGGCAAGGCAGGGACTAACAGGGAACAATGAAAAACAGGATGGATACACATGGTCCATGGCAGGGAGAGACGATAAGCCACAGGATTGATCACTGCCTTGACCGGAAAAGGTCCCAAGTAACGGTGATCAAGCTTTTTCGATGGTCGCGTCGTTGGTAAATATTGAGTAGAGAGCCAAACCCTAAAGGTGAAACATCATGACAATGTCAGTCTGCAAACCATTTATACTCTTCCTTGGCTCTCTCTAGATGATCGCGGACCATGTGGTGCACGGCTTTTAACTCCTGCAAAAACGTATCCACTACTGGAACTGGGGAATCAGACAGGGCTTAAGGGAAAAGTCGTGGATGAAACCCATAGTTAACAAAGAAAGGGGACACATGGGTGGATGCATGTTGAGCATTGTTATAAGTGAACTCTACCACCGGCAGCACCTCCACCCAATTGTCTTGTTGAGTATTGCTGAACCAGCAGAGGTACTGCTCCAAAATAGGATTCACTCTCTCTGTCCCCCCATCAGTTTGAACAGACGACAAACATGCCTGAACCTGCAGTTTTCCAAATAGGGTCTGCCAGAAGCGTGCCGTAAATTGTACCCCCCAATCTGATATCATGCGGTCTGGTAACCCATGCAACCAGAAAACATGGGAGATAAACAATTGAGCCATTATCTTGGACAATGGAAGACCCGCACATGGAATAAAGTGGGCCATTTTAGTCAATGTATCCACCACCACCAAAATGGTTGTGGCACCATTCGATGTTGGTAACTCAACGATGAAATCCAATGAAACTGCCCCCCCATGGTTGTTTTGGTGTGGGCAAGGGCTGCAATAGACCAGGGGGCACACCAGGAGCATACTTGGCTTGGCAACAGATCCCACAGGATGCCACATATCCCAACACATCATGTTTAAGTCTTGGCCACCAAAATGTCCTAGAGATGAGGTGCAGTGTTTTAAACACCCCAAAGTGTCCTGCCGCTGGACTATCATGACATTGACATAGGATAAAACCATGAAGAGTACCTCCAGGCACATAAATGCGATCACAGAACCGCAACAGGTCCCCAATATATGCCCAAGGAGTCTCTTGTCTCCCATTCTCATCCAATTCTCAATGTCGAGCTGTCACAAATGGGTCCTGCCACTGCATCTCCTGAATCCTCACTCGAAGGTCCACAGGTTCCTTGGTGGCTGCAAACCACTCCAATGGAATCACCGTCTAGGGCAGGGGTCTCCAACCTTGGCTCCTGGAAGCCTGGCGGACTTCAACTCCCAGAGTTCCACAGCCAGCAAAGCTGGCTGTGGAATTCTGGGAGTTGAAGTCCGCCAGGCTTCCAGGAGCCAAGGTTGGAGACCCCTGGTCTAGGGCAAGATTTTATCCTCCCTTCAGGGATACTCGAGCTTCCAAAATAGGGTGTTGGTGCATTGATTCCCTCCACTTGGAACATAGGTTACCCGGAAATCGAATCGAGCAAAGAATAAGGACCATCTCACCTGACGTGGTTCCATATCCAAGCTGTACATAGGTGTTCCAAATTGCGATGATCCGTCCGAACCTCGATTTGGTGATGAGCCCCCTCCAGGTGGTGCTGCCACGTCTCAAAAGTGACCTTAACTGCCAATAGCTCCTTGTCCCAAATAGTATAGTTGCGCTCTGGAGCCGACAACGCATGGGAACAAGTTGCCTGTGGGAGCATAGGCTTGGAGGAGCACTGCACCAACAGCCACATTGGAAGCATCTATTTCCATCACAAATGGCTGGCCTGGATCAGGGTGTTTGAGGATAGGCTCAGAAGCAAAGGTGACTTTCAATGCCTCGAAAGCAGCCTGTTCCTCAGCACCCAATGGAACTTCTCCCCCTTCTTGAGCAGATTAGAAAGGGGAGTAGTCAAGGCAGCAAAACAGGGAATAAATGTGTGGTAGTAGTTCGCAAACCCCAACAGTCGTTGCACATCCTTAACCCGCTGTGGAGGTTCCCATTCCTGCAACTATTTATTTTTTTCTGGGTCCATTTCCACCCCAGCAGATGAAATATGATGTCCCAAGAAGTCAATCATGGTTTGTACAAACTGACACTTCTCACGTTTAGCAAACAGATGGTTATCACACAAACAGTGCAACACTAGCTGCACATGCTTCCAATGTTCCTGCAAGAAGTCTGAGTAAATCAAAACGTCATCTAAATAAATGACCACAAATTGATCCAACAAATCACAGAAAACATCGTCCATGAAATGCATGAACGCAGCTGGGGCATTAGTTAATCCAAAAGGTATCACGGTGTACTCAAAATGCCTGTACCTCATCCAGAAAGCTGTTTTCCACTCGTCCCCTGCATGAATGCAAACCAGATTGTAGGCCCCATGCAAATCCAACTTTGTAAAGATCTTAGCTATACGAAGCCACTCAATCAGTTCAGGGATGAGGGGAAGCGAGTTCCGATTCCTCACTGTGATTGCATTCAACACAAACGTAGCTCCCCCAATTTCTTTTTTACAAAAGCACCTGTGCAGCCAATGGGGAGGTAGAAGGCTAGATAAACCATTTCCGGAGCTTGTCAATAAAATCCTGCAATGCGGCCAACTCCGGTTCCAACAGGGAATATATCCGACCCACCAGCAATTTTGCATCAGGTAACAAGTCGATTGGACAGTCATATGCCTGATGCGGAGGCAACTGATCTGCCTCCTTCTCCCCAAACACATCAGCAAAGTCCACCAACTCCTCAGGTAGATCCAAGTCCACGGGTGTAGCCACACTCCCCGCACAGGAACGCAAGCAATAGTTGGCACACTTCCTTTCAAGAAACTGCACAGCTCCAGATGACCAGACAATCTGTGGATCATGGGCCTGTAGCCACTCCAAACCCAGCACCACCGGAAAATAAGGCACTGCAGCAATGTAAAACACAGTTTCCTCCACATGCTGCCCAATACGCATGCAAAGGGGTTTGGTTGCAGCAACCACAGGTCCCAAACGAAGGGGCCAACCATCAATCGTCTCCACCATTACTGGTGGGGATCCCTGTTGCTGAGGAATGAACCACTGCTTGACAAAATGAGTATCCATGAAATTGGCTGTTGCCCCTGAGTCGACCAAAGCTGAGATCTCCACTGCTCCCACATGTGGTGGTCTCCCATAGAAAGAATGAGACACAGGCTGGTGTACTTGGGATGGGAGCCCAGAATAAAATTCCAGTGCTTCCTTTTATTGAGATTTTTGTGCATAGTAAGCAATTACATTGTGGATTAATAATTAGATATAGTACAGGCTTGTTTGCAGTTGTCTAAGCTGCCTCTTTGTTTGTATTTGTTCTTATTATTCTCTTTTCTTTGTACTATCTTAGTGACCTTTAGACAGGCATGAATGTATAAGGCATTATATTAATCATTGCTCAAGCTCAGGCCAAAGTTTATTCCCACACCCACACCAGGCACGAACACACTTGCTGGCAGCACAAGATGCTTCACCAATAGCGACTGTGGTGGAGATGTTGAAGATGTCAAAGGTGGTGAGGGTGGCAAGGTTGGTGAAGATGGCGGGCCTATGGACTTTACACCCCAACCTGCAGACCCCCGTAGGCCGAGTGATGCTCATTTCCCGCCACCGCAGGTGTCGCTGCTGTGGATGTCTTAACAGGATACTTGGCCGCAAAATGGACTTGATTGCCACAATAGTGGCATAAACCATCACATTGACATCTATTTTTTTATACTTGAGTCAGCCGAGGGTGGCCAGCCCCCAACTGCATGGGTTCCTCCAAAGGCGCTTCTACCAAAGGCGCCATCTTGCTGGAAACAGATACGGTCTCTGTCCGTTGTCGCACCCATCACTGCTGAAGTCTAGCATTGATACGAAGACACAAATGCATGAGCTCCTGAAGGATGTGAGGGCATTCAGTGTGTGCTAACTCATCCAGGAGCTCCAACAACAAACCCTCCTGGAACTGGTCTAATAGTGCTGCCTCATTCCATTGTACATCCTAAGCAACCACCCAAAAACTAGCAATATAATCCATGAGTGAGCCATGCCCCTGCTTCAACTGTCTCAAACATCTGTTTGCTTTTTGGCTTCGAACAGGGTCCTCAAACATGGCCTGAAACTGACGGCAAAACTTGGCGTAATTTTCCAACACCTGGTTGGGCTGGGTCAGCAGAGGCGTCACCCAACGTGCTGCAGAGCCTGACAACAAACTAATCAAAAACCCCACCTTATCTCATGGGAAAGTCCTCAGGCCGAAGGTTCATGTAAAGCTGGCACTGCCCAAAAAATTCTGGTTATTGGGCCAGTGAACCATCAAATTTATCTGGCACTTCCACTGGGCATTTTTGGCGTGGCCAGGCAGCTTGCATTTGTGCCACCTGTGCAGTCAAAAGAGACACTTGCTGGGTTAACTGGGCAATCTCTGCTCTGAACTGATCCAAGGTTACCCCACAAAAAGCAAAAATAAGTTGAAGGGGTGGCTGAAGTCAAAATGTGATGACCCAAAGTCTCTCAAAATAACCCAAAACCCAAAACATATATTAAAGTCCAGTAAAGTCTTCAACTTAACTTCACTGTTTTATAAGGCACAGTTTAAAGTCACAAAAGTAAATAATGAGGCAAACGGAAAACCAAAACAAACCACATTGATGAGAGTTCTGAAGCAAGCTGAGATAACTAATTATAAACTCCAGGAAAATAACTGAGAAAAGTCCATGGAAAGAACGCCAGCAAAAATAAGCCTCTTTCAAGGTGAACACTAATTGACTTCAGCAATTCTAACTGTGCAGTTGCAAACTTATATACATAGTTCCCACCTGCAAGCCACGAGGAGGATCATGGTAATCTCCTCTTGAGTAGACCTCACTTTTCCCTGATCCTCTCCTCCTTGCGTGACCTAGGATGGATAGGGGATGGGCCTGGATCCTCCTCTGATTGCTCAGCCAGCCTCTGCCCTTCCTTAGCCTCCTCCACCACCTTTGGAGCCACACTCCCACTCCCTGTTGGCTGTTCCTCCTCTTCTTCAGAGTCAGACTCCACCAGGGGCATGACACTGATTTAGATTCCACAAACCTGAAATACTGGTTTTGCTGACCTTTTTTATTCTTTCCAACCCGACAGAGTGTTGGACATAAATTATGTTCTGTCTGCCTGCCCATCTTTTATCATCAGTAGGATGATAGAACAAAAAAGGATGAAATCTAATGTAGCAGGAGAAGCCAGCGAAAGAAAGAAAGAGTTCTAAACCAGGTTGGATCAAATCAAGGAGGAGTAGATAATCTCCCCTCCCAAATCATCCTCTGGGAGAGGCAATTGGACTGTAGCTTGTAATACTTTCAGAATTAAACTATCTGTCTCTTGGTATTTGACCCAAAAAGGGCCATATGAAGCCCACTTTGTGCAAATGTACAGTAGCATGTAGCGACAAAGACACCACATATGGACCCATCCTTATTAGACCCACACATATCCAAAATATTAACAAATATAGTCACCCCAAAGACACACTCTCCCTTTCCCTCCCTCCCTCCCCCCACACCCCACGCCAAGTTGTAAGCATAAATGTAAGTACCTTTGGTAAATGTATATGTTTCAATGAATCCCTAAATGAATATAAGCTAATATAATGTTCACATGGTACTGAATTAACACAATACATGCTTTAAGATTTTAATGCATATTATACTTAGACATAGCTCTTTACAGATTCAAAATAAGAAGATAGTGAATGTGGCAGATGCAGAAATTTGGGCAGCATTTTTTAAAATCCAACCCCTCATAGATTCTCAATAATGTCCAAGTCTGGGAACCATGTGGGCCATTCCAAAATCTTTCCTTCTGTAAGAACGTCATGGTTGATTTTGAGGTATATTTCAGATTGTTGTCTTACCTGAAATATGTAACCATTTTTCAGTATAAATTTCTTCACTGACATCTTAAACCCAATATACAACTGAGACACCTCACAAGGGGAAAACAGAATATACAAACAGAGGTAACGTATATGCATCCATCTCTCTCTCTCTCTCTCTCTCTCTCTCTCTCTCTCTCTCACGCACACACAGACATGCACACACACAATAGAACTATTCCCAGAATTAACATATATCTACAAACTGGTTCAGCCACAAACACTCGGTCCCCCATCATGCAATATTACTGAATTAACCTCCCCCTCTCCAAAAACAAAGACACTTTGCAAGGCTACAGCTAGTTTGAAAGAATTCTAGAAGCCATTATCTGCCTACCTGTCCTACCCTGTGTTTTTAATGAGATCTGAAATTCCCCAAGTGTCATATAAAAATTGCATCTAGTGATGGGATTATGACAGAGGTATGTTGCGGTCCAGATCAATTCTACTTTGAGGCTCAAAAGAAGTCGCAGATTTTGTTGAAGTTACACCTGTTCTCTGCAACTCAAAGCAGGGAACAGATCTCAGCATATGATATTTTGAATTGAACCATTTCTGAGTGCCTAATAAATTATCATTCTGCAAACTCTTCTAAATCTTGAAATGCAGCCTTGACCCTCAGGCAGTTAACTGGAGAATTTTAAATACTCCAAATAATGGAGTATGTAAAGATTTGTACATTTGGAATTTTGTAGCAGAATTCCATAGCAGAGCATTCTGGACAGACCTGCAAGCATTTTTAGCAACCTTGTGATAAATCATTTCCCCCCACTCCTTGCAAATGTGATTTTAAATGTGATTCTCTTCCTCCCTCTTTTATTTTCATGATAACTGGGAGAAAGTGCCTGTTTGAGATGTTTTCATAAATTCCTCTCTTTGTATGGGCCTAAGGCTCATTTATCTGATCCTTGCCTTTGTAATGGATCTTCCCTCTCTCTGTCAAGGTCATCCTCTAAACTCTCTACAACAGGGGTGTCCAACCTTGGCAACTTTAAGACTTGTGGACTTCAACTCCCAGAGTTCCTCAGCCAGCTTTGCTGGCTGAGGAACTCTGGGAGTTGAAGTCCACAAGTCTTAAAGTTGCCATGGTTGGACACCCCTGCTCTACAATATGATTAGTACTCTCTACTCCTAAATGGAGTACTTTTCTCTTTTCTCAGGGCACCTGTAGATGGTAAGTATAAAAAGCATCAAAATAGCAACTATGACTTGGAATTAAAGTTACTATCTTAAATGTTTAGACTGTTTCTCCCTCTACTGATGGCCAATTCTTGTGTCATGTTAAAAATATAATTTGGTAACAACCTGTAATATCTCTCAAGCCTCCATTCAAGTCTTTTGCAGCATTCACAAAGTTTTTGTGCTTCATGCTTCATGTGTCTTTTTTTGCATTTAATTCTGATACAGTGTAGAGCGGAAAAGATTCCTAATTTTTTTGCCATTATTCCTTCCTTTAGTGTAATCTTACCTTCCTTTAAAAAATCCAAACAATAACATGAACATAAATGAACACTGAAAACAATAGTATAGAATTTTGGGAAAGGTGGATTTTTTTTTTTTTATAACAATGCAACTACTGTAAAAGGTTCTTTGTCGCGTTGAGCGACCGGCCCGGCAGACCTCCTTCTTCTAGTCCGTTAAGTTTTGGCGGGACCCTCGCGAGGGTGGACCAGAATTTAGGCACCAAGAAAAGACACCGGACATTTAGATGCTTGAAGTGAGGAAGCACATCGCGCCTGGGGCAGATGGAGTGGTCCCGGCCCTGATTGCTCTGCTACAACCTCCTTTATTGTGTTCTTTAGGTAGGGAGGGGTTAGGAGTACAAAGAACAAAGAAATAAGCAGTTTATGCCATATAAGAATATCTACAGAACAAGGGAATGCATAGCTCATATATCATGACTATATATCACTGACATGTCTCAAGGATTTTTCAAGCTAGCCGGGCGTTATCTATGGCGTGATTAGCTAAAGTTGTCGTGTCCTTGCAAGATAACTTTTCCTGTATGTCAGGGCATTTTTGTGGTTCTGATTTCCGTGTACGTGTCTTTTAAAAGAACACTAATGGCAACATTTTATAATACATTCACAGTTCTTCACACTTCCCCTGGATGTTTATTGGTTTATTGTGATCAATTGGCTTATTGGTTTACACCCATCCCCCAGTTTTTTAACTCTTTATTTGCCCTTCAACATTTTGATTTGAGTGTTTTCATGTTCTGCTAAGTTCAGAAGACTTTGGCCTTTTGTTTCAGATAGCAAATATTCATTAGAAAGCCCAGCTTTGTTTAATCATTATCCAAACTTGTATTCAGAACAGTGCAGTAAATGTTCAGACAGAAAAAACACCAAATTCTAGTAAGATGTTTAATTTGCTAGTTACTCCTTAAAGCAGTCATTAACCTTTTCAGTCTCAGCATATCTGTGGCTTTTTGGTCCCTTTCTGGCACCTGTAGCTGATAATAGAACCTTGTACAATGCACTTCACCGATTTTCTGAATCACTTCAGATGAACGTAACAACTTTGTGTTTGTCATATTAAAGTCCTTTCTATACTTATGCCTACAAGGAGGGGGACATTATTTCTTTATATTTCTTTTCTTTTTCTTTACTATAGTTTTTAATTTCTTATCTATTTTTCTTTCTATGTTACTGTTTTCCCCCTTTTTTGCACTTTCATTTTTTCTTTGTTTTCTTTTATTTTTATATATATATAATTTGCATTAATTTTTAATTTGTTAACTCTAAAGTTTAATACAACTATTATAAAAATAGAATGAAACCTTTTGTTATAACTCAATAAAATCTTCAATACAGTTATGAGAAGACATTTTTACTTCTAGCAAAGAATAACAATAGACAACATCTAGCCACAATAGTTAATAGATAGCAGGTTAATGAGGGAAAGTAAAACTAATCATAAAAGAGTATGAGTGCTCTGTTTCTAGACTTCTGTTTCTGTCCTGTATGGTGGAGGATCATATTTTTTATTTTCCTGGTTAACTTTTAAAAGAAATATGAAAAAGTGAAGAGTCAGTTTTGTCTCCTATGAATTTATGCAAGTGAGTTTCACTGCTTCCTCTTCTTCCTTTTTTAAAAAAACTTTAGAACAATCTATAGTTCTTATGATCTCTTATTTTAGTATTAACCATGCTCAACCAAACATAACTTTTGGAAATCAGAGGTGGTATTCAGCAGGTTCTGACTAGTTCTGGAGAACCGGTAGCGAAAATTTTGAGTAGTTTGGAAAACTGGCAAATCCCACCTCTGACTGAAGATTTTATAGTATCCTTCCCCTGCTACGCCCACCAAGCCACGCCTACAGAACTGGTAGTAAAAAAAATTGAATCCCACCATTGTTGGAAATCAACCAAAGTTGAACTGATGGTATAATCTTGCTAAACAGCTAGGTGAATACTCATGTTGATCATTTGGGTTTACCAAAATGTATGGGCCATTTTGTTTCAGGGTTAGGAGGCGATTGAGGCATAATATATGCAACAAGTCTGAGAGGGTTGGCCTTTGATGTGGGTCAATTAGGTTTGGGTGAAGCTGAAATGTACTGCTACCAAGTAACTCTGAGTTTACTTAGGGACATAAGAAATGCAAGGTTGACCCATCTCTAATTTAGATGTATTAACACATGTTGAAAGAACAGCAGAAACACCAACTGCTATTTTGTGGGATAATTTCAAGAATAAATTTCAAGTTTATTTCAAGACAAATAGACTTTTGCTCTGAGGCTAGATTTTGGCAGAAGCCTGTTTCACCATTCTAAGCTATTAAGAGGCATTTCAACTATCAGCGATATTAGCTAAAGTTTAAAACGTAGCAGGGAAGATGGGCATTTAAAATGGTCTTAAAGTGCCTTTTCATAACCATTGAATCTATATCCTCGGGCATAGAATCACAGGATGAACTATAAACCTATTACTAATATTGACTATAAACTAGAAGTAACCTTAAAAATGGTAATTCAGCCCCAAGCCAATTTGCCCATCATCTCTGTAATCTGTCTGCCTCACCTATTTCCTCTTTGTTGTTTCTTATCCTGACAAAACACCATCAACTCATTTCAACCTTTCCTTCATATTATTATTAATGCATTTGTTTTAATAGCATATATTATTATTGTAGTTGGTTACAGTCAGCCAAATGTTTAGACTGGATTTGACACTTTTATCCACCTAGGAGTCCTTCCCAAGGACCTAGGATAGGCAGATTGTTGTTTAATTGTGTTAAATATATCAGCACAGGATGTAAGTTGTTCCAAATAGATAGCATTTAAATGGTATTCTAGGTATTTTGGGATTGCGTGCAAGGCACCTATTCATAGTGGTATTATCTTTGCTTTCTTTTGCCATAGTCATTCTACTTTTATCTCCAGGTCTTTGTATTTTGTGATTTTCTCCAGTTCTTTCTCTTCAATTCTGCTCTCTTCAGGTACTACAACATTCTCTATCCAAACTTTGTCTCTCTTATCAACAATTGTTATGTCTGGAGTTTTATGTGAACAATGCGTATTATTATTGCTGTGATATTAATAAATGAAAAATATAAACTTAAGTTTGCTGGCTTTAAAAGATGAGGAAGTTTAAGTCCCAGCTTTCTGTAAGGTGTACTTTGAGTTTTGCAATAGTTTAAACAAAAATGTTGCCAGTAGTGCTTGTCTTATTATGCAAAATGTTATATAATTGTATTGAAAGCCAGGGCTGTCAATGACATAATCCACACCATCGTTCCTGTGAATACCACTTGCATAAGCATACCATGGACCAGGACAAAAGAAGAGTCTACTTCAAATGGATTCAAGGACTTGGATATCCCTAAACTAAATGACCTCTTTGCCTTGATTAATATATCCAAACCTGACATACATTTTTGATTTCAAAAACTGTTTAATATGTGACACTAGGGAATGGTAACATGAGAAATGCTACTCTAGAGTTTCTTGAACTCATAGAAATAATTGTATAATTTATTGGATTCTGTCCAAAATATTGTTCTACAGCACCCAGTGTCACTTTCTATTAGATGGGTGATACTTTGATTAATGGATGGATGAATAAATATCCTTAACTTTCTTATTTGAAGGGCTATAGAGACAGCATTATCAGGCAGACTTTGTACTTGAGGATTCCAAGTCAAGATGAAATGCAAAAATATTATTTCTGCATTTTCTAGATCGGTTCAATTTTGTTTGTGGATGCTTCCTGAGGTCTCCCAGATTATAAAAGTTGGGGAAAGTTTCAACGATTGCACTTTGTGGATTCCACTATGTGAGTTAGCAATGTAGCAGAGTGGATTTTTGAACCGAAATTGCACCCTCACAGCAGTTTAAATAATATTTGTCTTGTTCTTGAACAATGACATAAACAATAAGCAATTTGTAAAGATTTCAGGAAAATATTTAGAAAAATATTTGTAAAATGTAATAAGTAATAGTAAAGTGTTTCTCTCTGTGTGTGTATGTGTTTATGTATCTCTGTGTGTGCATGCACATGTGCAGCTGTGCATGTATTTATTATATTTGTCTAATGAGGCATTTGTGTTTACCACTTTTTATATAATGTTAAAATCCATCTGTCAACCTTTTCAGGATGCTCACGAAGCACATGGGGTAGCTGTACCAACACCATCTGTTCCAGAAAGCTTTCAGGACAAACTACCTGCAGGTAAAATGATAATTGGAATGGATGCCCACCATATCTATTATCTGCATTTCTTTACCTATAGCTCATTATCTTAATTGACAGTGAAATTATAAATTTTGCTTTGGCATCAGTATATCATCTTGCAATGTTAGCACAATGTTGTTTTTTTGTGATGTTCCTGAACTTTTGTGAAACTGTATAATCTATCATTCACATTTAGAAACTTAGGACTGACACAAAAGGCAACATATTTAGATGTTGATCACATTTTATGGAAAGGGCTTTTAGGTGGCATAAGTAGGGAATCCATCTACCAGGAGAATAGAAAGATCATTTCTGATTTCAGGGTCTATTATTCCTCTTAAGGTAAGTCAGCCATGTGATGGCTATAGACATGGCAACTATGATTACTTTCAAGTAGTGACCATGAAAAAGCATTTTTGGGGGTGGGGGAAGTAATTGTTTTCAGCTTACTGTTGTTTTTGGTTTGGTACTGCTTTTATTGCTGTCTTATAGTTTTAGATGATATTATGGGTGTTGTAAATTGTTCTTTTATAGTTTATACTGGTGTGCTGGAAAACATTGAAGACCTGTTTCCATTGCCACCTCTGTCCAGGTAGCCCCAGAACGCTGTGCTAGGTATGTGGCTCATCTGTGCTCTCAACCAGCTCACAAATGCCAGAAAATTTTAACAATTTTTGTGACCTTGTTCCAGCACACTACTGAGTTTGCAAGCCACCAAATGTGAGATTGAGAGCTGAAGCTTTGCAGAAGTTTGCCACTAGATCAGGGCTGTCAAACTCCCAGCATGGGCCATATGTGTCACATGCTGGCCATGTCCATGCCCGGTTTAGCAAAGGGGACAATCCCAATACATCACGTGATGCTGCCATGACGATGACACGAGTTTGACACCCCTGCACTAAATCTTATGTGGATATTTCAAATTGTTCTTTTATAGCCTATATAGTAGTATGCTGGTAAATGTTGAAGAAGTGGCTCCATTGTTGCCTCTGCCCTGGACCTGGGATGGAAGTGGGATGTCTGATATGCAGGAACAGATGGAAGGATCTTCAGCTAGGAGAGCTGGGAGTCTGGAGCTGGGAGGGAAATGTGGAGAAGGTTAATACATTGATTTATTGATGGTGATGGTGCCAGCATGGAATGTTTTGATGGGAGACAGAGGGAGGTCCATTTGTGGGGAAGGCCTTTGTCATTTTTAGTACTGATAAATGGGCTCTAGGCCAGGCCTGGTCAGGAGACTTACAGAAGCCTGGATTTTTAACTGTTGCTGCTTAATACTACATTGATTAACAATAAAACTCCCTTAGTTGTGGTCTTATCAGGGAGGAACAGGTTGACCTGGCACGTGTTACCGAAACCTGGCTGAGGCCTTAAGAGGGGGAGAGGGATGTTCCCCTTTCTGAAATGTGTCCAGTTGGGTTCAGAGTATGGGATCAGCTGAGACCTCAGGCAGGGGAAGGGAGAAAGTAGTTGTCATTTGGGAATTTCTGTTGGCCTTCGGAAGTGCTGCCGTCCCAAGTTGCCAGCTGTTAGACCTTGATATATATTTTTTAAGATATGCTTGTGTGATTGCTGGGATTGGTGTTACTGAAACAGCCTCCCTGTGGCAGAGCAATTTCCTACATAAATAAATAATCTGTATATTTAATTATTATATGATATTATCTGCTTAAAAAAAATAACTGATCATGTTTGAGCCAAGAAGGATCTTAATATCAGTGTCTCAGTTTATATCTTAGCCTTTGGCAGTTTTAATCAATCAAGTAGAATCCTACTACTTGTATTCCATAACTGATAATAGCTAACAACCTACTAGATTTTTTTTTTTTTAAAAATCTGAATTTAAATTTAGTGACAAATATGCGGCACAACAATGCTTAGTTGTGCCTATTGCTCAGGATGCCAGTAATGGAAAGAAATGTCTTTAGCCATCCCCATCCCCTTTACAGCTAAGTACAATCTTCCTGTAGCCAGAACTTTTGAGTTGCATGAAGCTTACAAAACTGCTTCTCTGTCATAGGTAATCTTTGTTTGTCTGTTTGATTGAATACATGCCATCAAGTCAGTGTCAACTCTTAATTAAGTTTCTTGATCACATTTTCTTTAAGTGGGGCATTTAGTGCAGAGACATTATCTATGCATTTAGGACATGAGTTTTTTAATCTGCTATCTGATAACTTTTCAATACCCCCAACATTCTGTTATCATATTTTATTTTTAAATAAACACTATCTTTAAGATTATGAACCCAGTTTTAGATTTCTGGCCTTCCTACTCTGAGATCTTTCAAAGCATTTACAACAAATGGAAAATATTTAGCATTGCTAACAGGAAGCTTTGGCACAGAGTTGAGGGGAGCTATCATTAACTTAAATCAGCCTCTTGAAAGCAAGTTCAGCTCGTTTTTGTAGACAGGTAGCCATGGCAATTTGTAAACTTTTTAAAAACATATACAGTTACTTCCTTGTTAATGAGCAGATCTACTTTGCCACCGTTTCTGTTTGCTGAGAATCAGGAAAAAAAATGTATTTTGTTTGTTCTTCTTTGTAGCAACTCCTTATAGGCGTTCCAGTCTCTAAAGCTCTATTATCTGTGCCATCTCTGGAAGGAACATTTCCTGGATATCAAATAAGTAGGGTGCTGTGTGTAGTTTCATACAAGAGCTAGTGTAATCAATTATGTTCCTTTTAAATATTTTTGTAGGTCATTCAAGCAGCACTAAATGTGCCATTTACACTGGTAGATTAATATATCTGACTTGGTTTGCCATTGAACTGAACTGATCTGGATTGATCTGAGGCGATGTACAACCTTCCTTTGTGGAGTTATTTTTATTTCTCTCCTCAAAACTGTTATTAGCCCAGGAAGATCTCTAGACAGGACTAAATCCTTTCATCGCTGGCACATTACTTCTCCGCTCTCTCTCTCTCTCCCCTCCCCCTCTTTCTCCATCAGTGCATGACTTGGAATATACAGAAGAGTGCATGTTGTTAACATTTTTATTTAGAATTTAATATTACAGCAAGAAATTGAACTAACTTTAATTAAATGATTTAAACCAGGTTCTCGTAATAGCATAACATCTGTAGGCTGTTCATATTTGGTTTTTCTGGCAGTACAGATACAGACTCATTCTGACAGACTCAGATATTAGTAATAAAAGACATGCAATCCCATAGAAAGAGTGCTGTTTGTATCTCTGGCGGGATGCTGTTCCAGATGACAGGGACCAACTTTCCTTCCTGCTGTTATCCAGAATAAATTATATCATTTGTTGGGCTTTCTGGTCTGTAATCACAAATTATTGTTTCCCATGGGGGCAGAAGCTTTTTGCTTTTAGCTTGGCTCTTATGCAATGGCGGCTTCCTGACATAAGGTTCTACAGATGTTTACAGATGCAGTTCAAAGTTCACATCCAGAATGTCCTCTGGTCATGTTGGGATTTTGCCTTCTACATTTTGCAATCCTGCCTTCCTCCAATGCAATCATTTGGGGGAAGGCAGGTTACAGAAATCTACTCTCCTGCATCAAAAGGAACAAATTCAATTGCAAATTATAGATATGTCTCCTATTACAGGATATATCTTTTTATTGTTCAATGGAGATTCCAGTCACCATGTGAGCACATACTGCTCTCTTAAGTATGATTGAAAAATTTGACTTGGTTGCTGCAGTAGTGATTATGTCCTTTCATAATTTTCCTCTTAGGATCCAAATGAGATTCCCCTAAAGAACTTCCTACTTGTTAAATTAGAAAAAGCATCTGAAACTTCCATTTTCCTTTATAAAAACATCAGTTAACTTACTGCAGCATCTTAAAGAAAATCAACTGAAAACTAAAAATTGAAGGCATTATAAATGGAATTGTACTTCTTGTTTTTCTGAGTTTTCTGATGATCAGGGCATAGGGTGTGGATCTATTTTCTCTTATTCCTTTCAAAACCTGCTGAATGTATTTCTCAATATGGTCCAACAGCAAAAATTCACTTAGATAAATTTACTCTTTCCAATGGAATATGAGAGCAATATATTTATATATGTCTATTGTTTTCTTCCAAGGTTCACAAATCAATGGCAGTTATAGAAAGTACAATTCAGTAATTGACCTGAGGACAAAGGCATTTGGGGAGGATTATTTGGATGATGACAACATTCCACCACCACCTTCAATTCCTCCTCCTTCACCACCACCACTTTCAGTTGATTTACCACCAGTTTCACCTTCCATGGTAGCTCCACCTCCACCACCAATGACTCCTCCACCTCCACCACCAATGACTCTTCCACCTCCACCTCCACCTCCACCAGCTTTGCCAGTTCCATGTCTTTCAACTATGGCTCCATCATCATTCCCATATTCTGATGTGTCTTCTCCCAGTACTCCAACTCCACCAGATTTCATTCCTCCCCCTCCCCCTCCTCCCCCTCCTCCAGATTTTAGGGATACTTCTATTCCTCCACTTTCATTTCCAGTTCATACACAACTTTTCTCAAATGGTGTGTCCAAATGGAAATCAGAGACTTCTCTCAATTCTCCAGCAATACCTATTCACAAGGAGACACAGTTACCACAATCCAGCCCAGAGCCTCATCTCACTTTCCCTAAATCATTAAAAGTACCCCCTCCAACCCCCATGAGAACATCATCAATTTCTTCAGGAGAAAAAGACTCCAGTCCCAAAGATTATTTACTTAGAATGGCACCTGACAGTCACACTTCTCTGTCACCTACTGTACAATCTGCTACCATAGTTTACGCAGAGGCAGAAGCTAGAGCCAAAACTACTATGGAAAAGCATTCTGCTTTAGCCACAGAATCTGAAATATCAGATTCCAAAAGTCACCCACGGAAGAAAAAACAAAATTTATCTTGGTCCACTGAAGAAAGAACAGAATTTTCATCTCCAGATCATGCATCATCTGATGATGATATCTGGAAAGAACGTTGCAATTTAGATAAGTTGAAGAATGAACTGTCAACCCTACTGTCCTCAACTTGTAGAAAGGAAGACCGACCAACTGAAAGGATTACAGTTTCTAAAGCTAAAGGCACTGATATTGATAGCAACAATATTACTACAGATGAATTAAAACTAGTTAAGTATGATGTGAAAAAAACACGTTTATCACAAGGAGCCGAGAATGAGAAGAAAGAAAAGAAATATGCCAATAATTCCCCAGCTAAATCTTTCACCAAAGATGCTTTCTCAACTACAGACAAATTTCCCACCACTCAAGAAAACTGTGCTATGAAACTGAAAGAGGAGTTGGAAGCTTTATTGTGTCCAGTCAAGGAAGGAGGCCCACCTTTGGCGTTTGCAAACCTGAGACATAATCCAGAAACAAGAAAACAAGTTACTCTTCAGTTTTCTGGCAATAAGGTCAATAATGGTGAGTTGAAATTTTCGACAGCAAAACTGGAAGGTACAGAGAAAGAACCAACAATGCCTAGTGTACCTGTCCAAACATGCAAGTCACCAGTTTCATCTTTAAAAAACAAAAATGGGCATTTGAATCCAGCTACATCTTCCTCTTCTAATTCTGAGGTTACCTTACTCACACAGACTGCTTCTCCCATCAAGGATCTCTCTGTGCAATATACGACTCATAGGTCGAGACTGGAACCTGTTGACAGCCTTGTCTCTGCAATTTCTTCCCAAGCTGCACATGATGGACTCAGCAGCTCATGTAATAATGAAAATCAAAGATATTCTACTGGAAACATGCCCTCAACAACATCCAAACTATCTAGGAATGCAAAGCAACCGAGCAATGATATTCTGTTTCATCCTGTTACAGGAGAAAAATTAGAGAAAGGGTCTCCAATGGCTCTTCTTTTGGCTGCACAACAGCGGGCCAATAGAGTCAAATGTTCTGCTTCTGCCTCTCAAAATAATAGTTCTTTATTGGGGAAACCTCAGCTCAAATTGAACAATAGCAGCGAATCAGAGAATGGGTTATCCACCATTTATTACAGCAATTCAAAACCCAACACTATCAAGGTTGTCCCAAGGTTCCCACATGATCAGGACTTATTGGCAGTCTCTGAAAGTAAGCAGTGTAATGGATCAAATGCATCCAACAATAATGTCAGGAGTTCTTCAGAACAAAGTGAAAATATGTCACAAATATTTTCCAACACTACTGAACAATGCAGGAGTACAATGAAATTCAGGGAGATAACTGAGTCTCAGAGTCTTTCATCAAATAAGTGTGGTTCTTCTATTTTGCTTCACAACTCAAATTCCAGTCACTTGAAGCAGCAAGATCTATTGAGCACATCCAAAAGTCCTTTTCACTTTTCCCCTCCACCCCAAAACCATACAGTTAAGAATGATGAGGTAGAAGAAGGATTCAATTATGGAATAATTCCTCCACCACCAGAGTTCAGCAATGATACCTCTGAAATCCCAAAGTTGCCTTCAGATATTCAACAACTCAATTTCAACAACTCAAGCTATAAGCATGGCAACAGTTATTCTCTGACATCAGCAGTCCAAAGGCCTAGTGACTATAGTCACCATTATCCAGGTGGCAGCTCTACCTCCAATTACCTTAGTAGCTGTTCCAATAGCCGCCCCCTAATTAAAAAACGTCTTTATCTATCAGAGACTGATGACTTATATTGTAGGACAGCTATGTCTGCTCGCAGTATGAGCACACCTAACTCCTATGGCTACAACTCTTCAGCTGTGGAAGGGATTCATCGAGCAAATTATTCTCACAGAAATGTTCCCAATGGTACACAGGGTCGAAGAGTATCCTTGGAAATACCTGGAAAAATTATAACTTACAATATTTCTGTCAGTGATGTTCCATATAAAAGCCAAAATGGAGACTATTCCACCAATGCCTCTGGCAGGTATGTTTTATTTGTCATAAATATAGGAGTTGTAATGTAAGTAGGGGCTGCATGGAAATATTTTGGCCAGAAGTCAGCATGCAGGCTGACATTCAGCAATTTCTTTTGTCCAGTATAATGTAAGCAATCTGTTTTTTTTCTCCTTTTTAGAATTACGATGCTCTAGGTAGAGTTATTTTCCATTTCAAATCAAGTTATTCAGTCAGGTGACCAGATGACTACCACTTCAGCCAAATGCCTGCTTCTTCCACAGTTATTCCTATAGCTAAGATCTCTGTCAAAATCAGCAGGAGCTCAATTGAGAAGGAAATACTGTATTGGTAGTGGGTGATTGATCTGTGCAGCTGTTCATTTCAAATTATATTTAGAGAGAAGATATGGGTACCAAGAAACTTATGTAATTCAACAGAATTATTGTTTCCAGGTAGATTGGCATTTTAGTTATTTTTGAAAGAGAAGCAAAAATATTCAAATCATCCAGATTATTATTTATATCGGTAAGATAACTTTTATTAGAATTTAGCTGAGAAAGCCATTATGCTCAAAAAAATCTGTATTAAGTATTTCATATTCGCTGTCTGTGTTTCTGGTAATCAAAAGCTATCTTGCTATAATTATAATATAATTATATTATAATATAATTATTTTGATGACTATGAAATGGATGCACAAAAGGGAGTGGTAAACCAACCGATACACTGTAAATTTATGAAGAATGATATAATTTTTTTTTGTTATCTTTTATGTCTTATATGTTTTTTGTCTGTCGTTAAAATCAATAAAACTTTTACCAAAAAAAAAAAAAAAAAGCTATCTTGCTAACAAAATCTCAGATAGTATTGATTTGAAAAATTTCTTCCTTCAACATTTTTTTCTTGTACTTAGAATGAAATATACCTCTTAATTGAATCACAAGTCTTTATTTATTGCTAAGAATTTCTATTGGACTAATGATATTTTTTTATATTTCTTCTGTTTAGGCCTTTCTGTGTTAATCCACAATATGGAACTCAAAATACATTTACTGTCAGGCCTGGAACAAGACAACCCATTTCTTATTCCTACCAAGGTCTTCATTAAGACCTTTCTGTCAGAAGCTCTGCATCTGCACACAGCTTGGGTCAAGCTTGTTATTACTCAGCCTGGTCCTCATTCTTTGTTCTGTATTATCACTTGCCTTTGTATATCTCCGTAAGACCTGTATCCTTTTGTAAGCATATTAGTTTTAAGTTATTCAGACAATATTATGAATGAGTCTTATGAAGCTATCTTGGTAACCAGCTTCTTTGCATAATGTAAGAATACCCATGTGTCTTCATTCTAGGGCACATTTGACTAATAGGAGTCTGTGCTTTGAAAGGACGGGCATGGAATAAATTTTACCTTACTAGCACCATCTTTACAAACATGCATTGATCATTTAGGAAAAGCAAGCAAAAGAGGAAGAGTGCAACAGAAAGGTAAAGCAGAGAATCCAAGATAAAGAATGAGTTCAGTAACCCATTCATGCCTACTCTAGATCAGCCATGCATGGCCTAGAAATCCAACTGTTAGCTGGAAGAAAATGGCACAGTAGTGGGAAAAGAGAGTTCAGTGGAATAAAAGATGAGCAAGAGAGAAGGATTAAAATTTTGTGATACTTGCAGTTTCAATAGTGTTAACACAAAAGAAAGTGCATCTCTAAGTTGTATCCACTATTTTTTTTGTTTATCACACCACTGTTAGAATCCTGAAGAGAAAAGAAGAGAGAAACTCAGGAGCCCTTGTCAAATATTCTTAGATCTAGCAAAATATTTGAGACTGAACTTCTTCAAAATCATTTTTAGTCATTTAGATTTTGCACTTTCTTTAATTTGGGAGCCATTTTTAATTAAAAATTACAAGATTTAAATGAACCAAACAACATATATCTGCCAGGATAACCTGGCGATTCATTGCTGCATTGTTTTAGTTTTCAAGAATGCAATCATTCTATCTACAACCTTGTTTTTCTTATGGTTTTTTATTTTGGTTTAGGAGTTAAAATATTTAATGGATATGAGAGGTATTTAGTAGAACAGGTGCCAGCATCTGTACAAATTAAATCAAATTATATCTCTGTAATCAAAGGGGAAACAGTGCATGCTTAAAGGTTACCCTGGAAAATGTTAAATATGTTTGTTTGGAGGTAAATCTTATGGGATTTACTATCTAAGTAGAGGAAAACAGCTGTAATCCATTTTGGCTTGTATTGGTTATACATGAGATTTACAGGTAGTCTTTGAATTACAGCCATTCATTTAGCAATTGTTCAGAATTACAGCACTGAAAAAGTGACTTACAAATGGTCCTCACACTTGCAACTGTTGTAGCATCTCTGCAGTCGTGCGATCAAAATTCACCTGCTTAACCACTGGCATGTATTTATAATGGTTGCAGCATTCCCAGGGTCATGTGATTGACATTTGCGACCTCTCCAATTGACAAGCCAATCAATGGGGAAAGCTGATTTGCTTAATGGTCACATGATTCAACTTAACAACTTCAATTATTAATAACCATGAGCAAAAAAAATCATAAAATTGGGCACAGCTCATTTAGCAACCACCTTACTTAATAATAGAAATTCTGCTTCCAGTTATGGTTGCAATTAATGGCTTACTTGTAGACCAATAATCTATGGATTTAGTTCTAGTTTTTAGAACTGAGAGGGAAAGTGGCCTTCTCAATTTATTTATATAGATTTTGCAAATAAACAAGAATACAGCCATTATTTTTTATATAAAGGATTATTTATTTATATAATGGATAACAGTTTAAATTATAAAGCATCTATGAAAGAGAACTAAAACAAGATGAATGGATGACATCAAGTATTATGGGCCCAATTGGCAAAACAAAGCTCAGGACTGTATTAGGTGGAAACAGGCAGAAGAGGCCTTTGTCCTGCAGTTGATAGACAATGGCTAAAACGATAATGAAGATGATGAATGATGATGATGATTTCAGTTTGAGTTCTAGGGATGCTTCCCATTTAAAGCAATCAAATGTTTCCAAATATTTAAGTAAAAATTGTTTAAACAGGTATAGTTTGCAAACCATCTTCTATATTGTATTTATGCACTCTATTTACATATTATTTTATTTCTTGCTTGTAAATATATTCATGAACCTAGAGTAAAGCCACCTCTATCAGGAATCAGAGTAAATCTACTTTAAACAGAAGATGGGTGGGATGAAAGGAAGTAAATTGTTAGTTATTTCATTTATGTTTTTTTTCTTTGATTTTTTTTTGTTCGGTATTTTTACTGCCAGGATGGAAAGATGTATTTTGTGATTTTTCTGCCTCATGTGTTAGAGGAACTACCCATTTGTTGCTCTGCTTCAGGCAAGGGAACAACTTGGACTAACCCTGATTATAACCTTTGATACTAAGATAAACTGATTGAAAAAAAAATGTCCTTACCATCTTGTCTATAAGATCTAGGAGGCTTCTGACATTCAATAGAATCAGGAGTCTAACTGCAGGTCCAATAGTGAGATATTCTGTTCATGATTTCCCCATGTGTACATTATACTTTAAAATGGAGATATTGGATATTTCCAGTATGCAATTAATGTAGCATTTTCAGTAATTCAGCATAAACGTTACATGAAATTGTCTTAGATTTTACCGATATTGATTATTCATATGATTAGTTTTGACCAAATTCCGGTTTCAAAGAAATAATAATTTTGATTGATTATAGCTTATTTTGGTAGGAGACATACATTGAGAAAAACAATAAACAACAGCTTTGTATTCTCAGGATCTTTCCAAAGTTCTGAAACTCATTTCAGACTGCATGTTTGTAAACAATCACTGATATATGCTACAACATCAGCCAATTGCTAAACATTCATTGCGTATTTTAAAGGTAGCCATTATTTCTGCACTGTTTTTAAAAACCATCTGGCTTTCTCAAATGATGTCTATGGAGATTCTCAGTCCTCCAGGTCATGGTTGTCCCAAAGGTGCATTTTCAAGAGGCAATTGGACTTTTTGGTTTTTCTTTACATTTTGCGTCTCATCCAAGAAGATTCTTCAGAAATGTCTTCAAAGAAAAACCAGAAACCACCTCTTGAAAAAGCACCCTTGGGATTTTTGCATGATCTTTTATATGCTGGTTAGTCTGAAGTTCAAAGAGTGGTAATTCAGCCAATAATTGCTTATTCTAAACTGGTCAATATCTGATTGCATAGAATGTCAGTCAAGGAGCAGTCCTTCTGTCTCAAATTGGTTATTTGCTATGTGTACTGATTCAGGGCTTCCAATGTTTAGTTAACTAGCACTAGAATAACAGAGTTGGAAGGGACCTTGGAGGTCTTCTAGTCCAAACCCTGCTTAGGCAGGAAACCATACACCTCAGAGAAAAGGCTATTTAATCTCTAACAAACTCACTTTATCTAAACTAACAGACTTTCCCCTTTCCTTTCTAGAAGAAGCAGAAATTTCTATTTTTTCTTGCCCCCAATAAAGGCAGTCTGTGTATTTGTCCTCATGAATGTGTATACAATTGTCTGCTTGTTTCTGTCTGGTTTTGTTTTGCTTTATTTTAAATAATTTAAAGTATTCTATGAGGTGATTTGAAGGCAAGTTCAAATTCTAATGCAATAGTATTGCTACAATTTTAAAATACATTTTATTGCTTTTAAAATAATGGCGGCAAAAGGAAAAAGCAAAGCACAAAAGATACATTATTAAAAAATAAACAAGTGCTTGTAAAATAAAAATGCAACAGAAAAAATAAATGTATAGAGTATATGGTCTTAGAACAATAAAGTTACAATTATCTATAGAATTATCAAATGCAAACATGAAAGTGTGTGTGCGTGTCTGTATGATTGTGTTTTTCAACCTACTGTACTTTGTATAAATTGTTCCCATATTTCCTTGCATTTATCCATACAAGAGGCTCAGTGGCTTAGAAGATGCTGGAGAAGGTCTATGATCCTACAGTTCGAGTCTCACCACTACCCAGTGGAATGCACTCCCATTACTTACCCCACCTCTTGCCAACCTAGCAGTTCGAAAGCATGTAAATACAAGTAGATAAATAGGTACCACTTCAGTAGGAAGGTAATGGCATTCCTTGTTTTGCCATATGCTTTGTGCTCTGTGACATGAGGTCATGCTGGCCAGATGATCATGGAAACATCTTCAGACAGCACTGGCTCAATGGCTTAAAGAAACATAGATGAGCACCACCCCTAAAAGTCAGCTATGACTAATGGAGTAAAACCCGCAGGGACTCCTTTATCTTTTTTTATCCATACAAAGTCTGCATTTATAGGCAATCCACTCACACATGGGGTAATCAGGTCTTCAATCCACTGAGTAAATGGAGCCTTACATTCATATTTCCAAAGTTGCAATATGAGTCTTTTATCTATAATAAGGACATAGAAAATCCACTTATGTTGTCCAGTTGTGGGAATAAACTTTGACTTCAGTATTGGGTAATGATTAGTCTAAGACCTTATACATACATGTCTGCCTAAGGGTCACTGAGATAAAGCAAGGAAATTAAAAGCAAACACCAGAAACATTTAAGCAGCTCAGATGATTGTAAACAATTCTGTGTAATTATTTTAATCCACAATGTGAATGCTTACTATGTACAAAATTCTCAATAAAAGGGAGCACTAGAATTTGCTCTGGACTCCCATCCTGAGTACACCAGCCTGTGTCTCATTCTTTCCATGGGAGACCACCACAAGTGGTGACCCCGACGTGATCCACTGCAGGTGGTACGTGTCCGGACCTTCATGTTTCCTCGCCTGGAATAGGTAAAGTACGTACTTAACTATTGCTGGACAATAGGATTTTTTCAGGGAACATGGGAGGAAAACTCTCTCAGCCACAGGAACGGCATGTTAGTGAGCTGCTGAAGTTAGTCAGGACAAACTTCTTTATCCTTAAACCCTCTGGGGGGGAACAAATAGTTCTTTCAAAAGATAATGTGAGAGAGCTGCTGCAAGAGATCTGGTGGCAATGTCCCTGGTATCCAGAGAAAGGCTCTTTAAAGTTAGACACATGGAGGAGAATTGGAACTATCCTTCATGAAGAGCCACGGGCAACAGCTGAAATTTTGATATATTGGAAGGTTGTTATGACTGCTTTAGAGACCCAGTAACAACCTCTTTTAAAAACTTTAGTAGAACCTCCTCCTTATAAAGGAATTGTATTGCACCCTCCTACCCTAAAACTGGAGTGTGCTTTATCATTTCCAACAGTGCCTATGCCTGTGAATGAGAAAATCCAACCAAAAATGGGAAAAGTTCAAGCAATGATGCATCAGACTTTCAATGAGGGGAAATTAGAGCCTGATGAGATTCCCCAGATGAATTTGTTTCCAGTCAATAGGCAAGTGGATGCTCAAGGCAATCTGCAGACTGAATGGGTTCCGATTCCTTTAGCAGTTCTTAGGGAAATTAAAAAAGCAGTTAAAGATTATGGTATTCAAAGTCCTTTTACAAAGGGGCTCCTGACAAGTTTGGCTACCTCACACATGATTCCTAGTGACTGGAAAGATTTAATGAGAATGATATTGAGCTCTACTCAGTATGTGGTTTTTGATTCAGAATACCAAAGGGAAGCAATCACTAGGGGAAGGAATTCGGGTGGGCTGTATACTCCAGACCAAATCTATGGGGCAGGCTTGTTTGAATCCACTGCTGATCAAGCTGCTAATTTGCTTGATCAAGTATTTCCAGTGGTTATGGCAGCTGTCCTTGGGGCGTTGTCCCGCATCCAGATGTGGGAACCCCAGCACGGTCTTTTTCTCAGATTAAGCAAACAGCATCTGAGTCTTATAATGATTTTGTGGAAAGGCTACAATTGGCTATTACCAGGCAAATCTCTAATGAGGAAGCTAAAAAGGACTTTTGCTGAAATTGGCAGTTGAAAATGCAAATGCTGACTGCAAGTGTATCTTACAGCCCTTGGTGGCAAGAGGTGAGGTTACTCTGGCTGATCTGTTAAAGGCATGTGCAGTGGTGGGTTCTCAGGCTTACAACATGGAGACTTTGGCTATGACATTGCAAAAAGGGATGAAACCTACAGGGAATTGTTTTAATTGTGGAAAGCCTTGCCATTTTAAAGCCCAGTGCCATGCCCCTGGGTGGGGGGGGGATGGCATTTAACAAAAACAAAATTAAGGACGTCCGTCCAAAATCAATCTGTCCAAAATGCAAAAAAGGGTTTCATTGGGCAAATCAATGTTGCTCTGATCAGAACCAAAATCTGGAAAACTAAATTTGGGGCGTGCAGCTAGCCCCGCTCCCAAGGCTGTCACAAAAGCATCGCCTGCAATTACTGGGAGTGCAGGTATGAGTTAAAAAATGCTGAACTCAATTGATGTGACTTTTCCTAATCAAGTGTACATTGAGGACACTCATTTGCATGGGCCACTGCCAGAAAAAACAGTGGGATTAGTACTTCCCATGTCTTCTGTATCAGAAAAAGGGTTTTTGTTATTCCAGGAGTTATTGATCAAGATTATAAAGGGGTTATTAAGATACAATTGTACACTGATACTCCTGCATCATTAATGGCTGGTGACTCTATTGCCCAGTTATTATTGCTTCCATACATCCCTATAAATCCTTTAATTGGGATTCCACGAACTGGTGGTTTTGGGTCCACTGAAATGGCAAGTTCTCCAGTTGCTGCAAAATTGCTAGCGCTGACAAAAAATTTGACTACAGACCAACCAAAAATGACAATTGAAATTCAGGGAAAATCATTTTCTGGCCTTATAGATTCCGGAGCAGATGTCTCTGTGATACACCAAAAGGAATGGCCAAATGAATGGGTGCTTGAAGACTCTCCAGCTGTTCGTGGAGTGGATGCTTTGCAGTTTGCAAGAAGTAGTGTACGTTGGTTGAAGGCATTGCATAGAGAAACTGGTGAGACTGCAAGGATTCAACCTCTTGTGTTGCCCTTGCATATAAACTTGTGGGGTAGAGATTTGCTGTCACAATTTCACACAAAAATTGTAATTGGATAATGGAAAAATTACAATTGTTAACTTCTCAGCCAGTCTGTATTGACCAATGGCCACTTTCAAAAGAAAAGCTTACAACTTTATATCAATTGGTAGCTGAGCAGCTACAATTAAGAAACATGACAATTAAGAGCTGTCAACTCCATCCTTCAACCAATGGAAGCGTTACAATATGGTTTGCCTTACATACAAAACATTCTTAATATTACCTTATACACTTTAAATTTTTTAAACATGACAGGATCTCCCGCTGCTATGGCAGCCAGTAGGCATTTTGCTTCCTCCCCTTCTGCAGGTACGCCAAGACCGAAAGTTCGGTATAAGAGACTACCAGATCCAACATGGAAAGGACCTGTCCCGCTGATAACTTGGGGCCAAGGATACGCTGCTGTTGAAGATGAGGGGACAGTTGTTTGGGTTCCTGCTCACTGTGTGCATCCTTATCATCAGCCAAAGGGGCAAGGGGATGGATTTGGGGGAATGGAAAAGAAACACATTGATCCAGGACATAGGGAAGCTAGCAAACCTTCATAATAAAACTGATTGTTGGATATGTATGCACATGCCAACTCACAAAACATCAGGGCTTCCAATGGTTGCAGTACCTCTGGCCGAAGGTGACTGGTATAAGGGACAATGCTATGGTTGTTCAGGGATGTGGTCTAACAGTTGGACTACAAGTAACATAAATACATTGCATCTTGGAAGCCGAATCCAAGAGGTGGCAGGTATCTTCTGGACCCACAATGAGACAGTAGAGAATATGACTTACTTGGGAACATATCCATTTTGTAACAAAACAAAACAATTATTGGCAATGGAAGTCGGGTTTATCCAGATGACATGAAAACTAAAAATCTCACTTACTTTGTACATAATATTTCTAAATTTGATATCATATCTTTGATCAATGAAAATGGGTGTCCATTTATCCCTGCCACATGTTGTCCCACCATGAGAGAAAATCAGATGCCCAAATGTGCAAATGGGAAATACGCACCACCGCCCACTTATTTGGCTATGTTAATGGAATCCTTTGCACAATTAATCTGTGCTGAACCAAAAATACAGTTGGTTATCTCCTGGGAGCAAATCTATGGTTGCTGTGTGGACGGATGGCCTATGATCACATGCCAGCATGATGGAAAGGAGTCTGCACCTTTGGGAAAGTAATCCCATCTCATGTCATTTTAAAATCTTTGGGGACTGCTCATATCCGCAATGCACGTTCCACAACGGAAGTAAACTCTGTTTTGAATCATGACTACTGGACACAGATATCAAGGGGAATTATTCCTCCTTTAGGAGTCATGATGAACTATAGAGATTTGCATCATTTAAACAATTGGACAGTTACTATGTTTAAAGACACCATTAAAACTCTAAAGCTGCTTGAAGAAGAGCAAGGAAAAATCCTTGACTTTGTCCTGCAAAACCAGATATGCAGTGGACACTATTTTGGCTTCGCAAGGGGGAGTTTGCGCTGTGATTCATATGCATTGTTGCATGTATATCTCTGATTATTCTCCAAACATTACAGCTACCATACAGCATATGGAACAAACCTTGAAGGAGAATCCATTACAATCGGAGGGTGAGGGACTGGATGTGTGGTCTGCACTTTGGTCCTGGTTGCCAGATGGTTCATGGATTCGTCACCTAATTGTTGGAGTGATATTGCTTGTTATGTTTTCTCTTTGTGTATGCTGTTGTATTCAATGTCTCCCTGGACTTTTAGGAATGTGTCGGGTGAAGCCTACGGAAGGAGAACTGTTGTTGCAGATGGCGAAAAGCTACCGAGGCATCCGTGATCATCAAAAAACTAAAACAGGGGAGATGCAGGAATAAACTTTGACTTCAGTATTGGGTAATGATTAGTCTAAGACCTTATACATACATGTCTGCCTAAGGGTCACTGAGATAAAGCAAGGAAATTAAAAGCAAACACCAGAAACATTTAAGCAGCTCAGATGATTGTAAACAATTCTGTGTAATTATTTTAATCCACAATGTGAATGCTTACTATGTACAAAATTCTTAATAAAAGGGAGCACTGGAATTTGCTCTGGACTCTCATCCCGAGTACACCAGCCTGTGTCTCATTCTTTCCATGGGAGACCACCACATCCAGTTCCAGGCACAAGTATGTAATTCAAGAGAATATTATCCTCTGAAAATTTTAGCTTTTGTCACATTTATATAGTCTATTACTTTCTCCCAAAACTTGGTAAGTATAGATAATTGTAAAAAATGTATTTTAGAGAAGCATTGCCCTTATTACATCTTCAACAAAATGCTGTTCTAGCATTTTTCTTTTTCTATGCAAATGTAGTCTAATGGAGTCTAATTTTAAAAAAAATCATTTTTTGTTAATAGAATATCCTGCTATTTTATTAAAGCTATCATTTGCACCAATAGTGAAATAGCAGCATGAGGTTTAGAAACAAAGAATACCATCTGCAGATAAAACCAAAATGATGCACTATTCTGAAAATCTTATGTTGTCTAATAGCATAAACCAAGCATTCCATACAAACAACGAAAAGCAAGGGAGAAAGTGAGCATTTGAGATTGGGTCCTCTGGAAAAAAAAATAGGAAAGTAGTGGAAAATATATATAAATTTCAAAGAAAATCCAAATCCATTTAATGCAGCAAACTTATACTGCTTATATATTTTGTCAGAAGCTTTTAGCAGATTGGTTTTCATTTTTATTCACACCACACACACAAGGCCAGGTTTTAGGCTTTTCAAGGAAATGCTCCATTTTTAATTAGTCTTGTCTCCCTTAATGTCTTTCATATCAATACCAAAGGAATCATCTGAAATGGAGAGGAGGCATAGCTGATGGAGCAACAAGGGTGAGGAATCTTGCTTTACTACTTTTACTGAGTCATACCATAAGCAGAATACATATTTTACAAGCAACCTGTGCAACTCCTTTCAGCAAGTCCTAACCAGAGTGCCTTTTGAAATAGCAAATACTTGCCTTAATCCTCCTCTGCAATCAAAGCAAAACTTTGGGAAGCTTGAAACAAGCCAGAGTTATGCTTGATCCCATAAAAACAGTAACATACAGCTCACGCTTTTGCAGTTCTTTTAAAAAAGCAGCAAATGCATCAGAAACACAAAACATAGTAAAAAGAAGGCAGAATTCAATCAAATCTACTGGAACAGCTATTTTGAAATTTCTCCAGGCTCTGATATAAGTCCCTACACATTGATTTGTCACATGCCATTTTTTTAAAAAAATGTTTTTATTTAAACCTCAGCAAGGAAGATTAATCTTCTGTTATAGAGTCTACCCTGTGAAATCTCTGGTGCTAATAGATTTCCTCTGATGCAGATTATCTTCATCTTTTGGGCTATAGTCCCTACAATTTCCTAACCTCCACTGTGCAAGCTGTTGGATTTGAAGTCCTAAATATATTTTATGTCTTTCCTTTTTTGGTTGTTGGAAACTACAGCAACTCATATAAAATTGCAGAAGTGCTCTGGATTTTTTCATCTTCTTTGGTCCTATGTACTATCTGCATGCCTTCAGAACAAATTTAAGAATTTTGTTCACAGAATTTCTCACACCCAAGTTTCTTGTAGATAGGGGATTCTGGAGGGAACTATTGCAGGGATTTCTGGAATTTATCAAATACAAAAATAAATCCAAATCTCTTGACCATGCCAAGTGTTTAGCCATGCCAAGTGTTTAGTTCACACAGTGCACTGAATTATAATTTGGTTTGTTTGATGTGAACACAGTTCAACCACTGTGGTTTATAGATCATGATATAAAGCTTAATGCATGATGTAAACACAGGTTTTATTTATTTAATAACCAAATAGTTAAACAATCCTTATTGCAGCATATATAGGAATTCTCTGCATGACATAGAAATGTTTCTGTGAACAGGGAAGTTGACAGAAGGGCTGGCTCACTGAAATGTAGTTTGCCAGGATTTAGTTTCCCACCTGTGTGAATCCAGGCACCGCGATTTTATGGATCATTCAAATAGGCATGCAGCCTGTGGTGATGGAGATCTTAATTACATAGATATTTATGGAATGACAAACTCCTGCCAAGTATAGTCCTGGAAATACCTCACTTGTCATTTGACTTTTCCCTCTAGAAGACCCTTTATCCTCTAGATTCAAGATACATGAAGCTACAAGAAGTTAGCTATCTTTGGTGAGGTATTAATACAGGAAGCTTATCTAAAAGCAGCATATGCTTAGGAGAAAGTGAACATGTAATTTGGGAAATATATTGATTTTAATGAGACTTTGAGGTAAGGTCACTTGAATACTTTGAACTTCAAGAAAAACAGACTTCCGGAGCAGAACATAAGTAGGATCCTAGACCAAGAGGTTAATGGGAAATAAACCTCAAGAGACCTCCTTTGAGTTGAGAAAAGAAAACCAGAAAATATCTTATTAGGCAAGCAAGATGGCAAATTTCTTGCTTGTAAACAAGAATTTGTAATTGCAATTGAATAGGAGTTTGTGATATGCTTCATGAACAGTACATGATTTTAGCCTGTATCAATATGATCTTCAAAACCATGGAAAGTAATTATTTCACACTGCATATTGGCCAGAATGAAATTTTTAAAAATTAAAATATTGTATGTATTTAAATATATATAAACATATTCCATTTCTGGAAGAAGCAACAAAATACCTGAAGAGATGTCACAATGAAGAAAACCTTCACCTATTTTCTATTATACTAGGATGCATGTTATGGAATAATGACCTTAAGTTCTTTTTACAGGTTCAGGTGGGACATAATGAAAAAGACATAATTACTTTACTTAGCTGCATATATTCTCTGGCTGTACAAGATCCATAGTTCCTCTTTGAAATGAAGAATTGAATATCCCTGATACATAGGGCAAATTGCAGTAAAGTACTATATTCAGCAAAGCTAAATAATAAGCTGCCTCCTTGTGGTACAACAGTGGAAATATTCACTGCTATTAGTGGAGAAAAGCTTCAATTATTATGTAGCAGAATGAATACCACCTCACCAAACATTTTTGATGTTTTGTTGTTTGATCTTCCATTTCATGGGAATAAAGTAGCATTTGGAATTTGATCATTTGCAATGCAAACTTGATCAATTTTAACTATGGACTGTGGTTAAGTGACATTTATCAATGCAACTTGAAAAGTACTGTAATACAGATAGTCCTTGAGTTTTAACAGTTCACTTAATGATCGTTTGAAGTTACAGTGGCACTGAAAAAAGTGACTTATGACCATTTTTCACTTACGAACTTGGTCATGTGATTTACATTTGGGTGTTTGACAAGTGACTCATAGTCACAGTGCCCTGGGGTCATGTGATCCCTTTTAAAAATCAGTGGTGGACAACCCCAACAGCTAACACATTTTACACTAAACTTGCCCGTTTCTATGCCTTTCCCAAAAATGTGGAAGCTCATATTGAAAACAGGAGTTTGCAAGATTTCAGCCTTGATTTATACTCAAGGAATCACTTTGACAAGTGACTCATAGTCACAGTGCCCTGGGGTCATGTGATCCCTTTTTGCAAACTTCTGACAAGCAAAGTCAATGGGGACAACCAGATTCAGTTAACTGTATTACTAATTTAACAACTAAAGTGATTCACTTAACAAATATGACAAGAAAAGTCGTAAAATCAGGCAAAACTCACTTAACAAATTTCTCACTTAGCAACAAATTTTGGGCTCAATTGTGGTCATAAGTTGTGGACTGCCTGCAGTCCCCAATTTTATTAAAACCTGAAGACAAAAAAGACAAAATTCAAATAAACCAAACAAAAGTCACTAATTTAAAAATGAAGTTTATTTTAAAAACCGCCTTTCATTTGAATATGGTTGTTATGCATTTAAGCTTTCACAAGTCATTGGGACAGTACTCAATTGTTAAGAACATCAAATAACTGTTTCTCTACCTCCTCCAGAAGTTCTCCTAGCATCTCATTACAAAACCATGATGTGCCACATCAATATGCCTATAATTTTTATTCCATTATGAAATTTAGGCTGGAATATAGTAAATAAAATATCACATTTATAAAAGCATACATTTTTAAAAATCAGTGGTGGACAACCCCAACAGCTAACACATTTTACACCAAACTTGCCCGTTTCTATGCCTTTCCCAATATTGAAAACAGGAGTTTGCAAGATTTCAGCCTTGATTTATACTCAAGGAATCCTGGAATGTTTGATACCTTCGGAATAGCCAATTCCCTTTTCCATTCATATGTATTTGGATGTGTTATATAATCTAAATTAAAGCAATCAGATTCCAAGTGTCTCCCTCCTCCTGCCATGCATTTCTAAATGTTGAACCAAACTAGAAGCCATAATGTAAACATATCCAAAGTCCTTTTCCAAGTAGCAAAGCAAGGGAATCTGCAGAACAGTGTCTAGTACAGTTTGCCCTAATTCCCAGACGTTCTGAAATTCCCATAATTCTTATTCAGCATATGGATAATTATGGATGAACTATGGGAAGAGCAACCCCAATGTGTTTTGAAAAAGCCCAATTGGGAAGGCTTTTCTAATAAGGATTGTAAGACAACTTAAAAGCAAACTGCACTTTAAGATTGATAGAACTTACAATATTACCATTTTTGTTATATTACTTATCACTCTGGGTAGGGGGAAGTTGAGTGAAATATTCAGCATCTGCGAAAAACAAAACTATGGAAGTTCTAAATACAATAGCTTTCTGAAATGCCCTCTCTTTAGGGAAAGATGTGGACTTTAAAAAGGAAACTTAGAAGGCTGGGTCAGGTCCAACAAGATATGCTACGCAGAATATTTTTTAAAATCTTTTTTCCAACTATTGTCTCCAGCCTTTTTTAAACAGCACATGCTAAAGTTAAAACAAAAAATATTTTACATGCATCTTGCTATTGTTACAAGTGAGGTTTTATCTGCAATGTATGCTAGAGAACCATGAAAAGAGTTGCTGTTCAAGAAACGTAAATCCAACTATTGGATTTTATTACTACACAATTGAATGTATAAGAAATTCTGTGTCAGGAAATTGGAGAAAGATTTTTTTTTTGCTTCACACTAGAAGATTCCCCAACTAGAATGTCTAAATGCCTACAACTAAATTGATGCATATGAAATGTGAACTGAGTATATTAAATTGTTAATCCGACCAAAATCTGGCAGGCAAGTCCAGAAAGGGCTGTAAGATTTATTCCACAGTAAAAAATACACAAAGAAAAATCGCATCTGCAACATTTTCGAAGTTGTATAAAGTATTGCCAACCAAAATTAAAGGAAACCAATTCTTTTGTATTATTGTCCAAACCACTATAAAACTTCAATTTCTTGTAGAATTTGACTGGCTGTAATAGGCAGCTGGAAGGCATCTTCTGTTCATCTAACTTGAAATTGTTATAGGACCATTCTTTGCTGCATGGAACATTATTGAGCCCCATTATTTCTTCCCACAAAAAGAGCAATTCCAGAGGAAAGAACCCAGGAAGTATAAACTATGCAGTGATAATATCGTTTTTCCCAGAAAGGTGGTTATTCTGCACTGGGATTGTGTGATGTAGAACTTGATGATCCCATCCAACTGTTGTCAATGAGTTTTTATTCAAGGGAGACCATGATAAGCCTGTTACAAAATCTCGATGAGACCGATTCCTAAAACTGGGAAAGATAGGAAACATTTCTGTTAGTTTAGAAATACACAGGTGAGTTCATAAAGAAATAATTATTAATACCAGACTACCTGCAAATTACTAGGAGAAAGATGTAAATTGCTAAAATGAGGAAGAATTAATGTTTGTAAGCACTCCACATGGGCTCATCTGTAAACATAGACTATGCTCCTTCAAAAATAAGCCAATGAGCAAAAACTGCTTTGCTCTGTTCTTGAAGGGCCATTCTCCATGTAGCAAAAGGTAGGGCGACATTATTAATTGCGTCATATGCAGGAGAGACAAACCAATGAAAAGGCTTCTGGAGGAAAGTCTCACCCATTTCCCCCAAAATATTCAGCCACTAGAGAGACATCAATCCAGCTTTCAGCCTGCATTTAATATCCCAATTTTACATAAAGCCTTATTAGTAAAAGCCAAAGGAATATTCTCTTGATTTATTTAAAATGTTTATAGCCCACACATTGTCTATTGGGATCTTCAGATGGTGGAACACTAACATTAAAGATAATGTTGGTGTTCCACCATCTGAAGATACTGATGAATACTGGGTGACCTATAAATAATTTAAATAACCAAGATGACAATCATATCAGTAAGAGCCTAAATGATTATATGGCACAGAAACTGAGAGAATTGCAAGAGAGAAGTGGATTGAACTCTTTTGAAACTCACACTTCTGAAAAACTGGAGTCAAGAACAACTACAGAACAATCTTCACTGATAGAAGCCAGCTGAGGTGAACTAGAGGAAGAAAAAGCTTCTATTAACAAATAGAATATTTTTCTGTTTTTGTTTAAATGTGACAAACAAATAAGAGAACTTATTAATGACATATAAATAAAAAATATATGCCATAGCAAAGAAAACCTTGTAATCTATATGTTGAAATTGGGGAAGAAACAGAAATAATTATCAGATTAATAAGGGATACAGCAAACAATGTCATCCAAAAGGAGAGGTATAAAAGAGATTGTCTGAAGTGAAAAAAAAATACACTATATATTTAGTGAGTTCCAGAGAGAAAGAGTGGACTAGTTTACATACAATCATCTTTTTTTGTAACACAACACAAGATGAACAAAGATAAAGTAGCCCTTGTAGTTTAAATCTGAAATTAAAAGATTATCAATATTTTAGTAAAAGGGAAAACTGGTTGATAAAATCAATGTTGTACTTTAATTTTAGCCAAGTGTACCAATCAAGTCCTTTTTTGTTATACCATGTGATCAACTGAAAATAAAGATATCAATAAAAATTTATTGTAAAAGAAATGCTTGTGCAGAATCTAGAAGAATTAGTAACTTTTTAGCCTTCACTGTTTCAAAGGGAAATCTAAAGTAGAACAACAAATTTTTAAAGACAACTGTAAACTTGAAAAAGACTTTCCACAGAGCCTTCCCCTTCTGTTTATTACTGAAGCAGAATAATCTTCAAGGTCCCAAATGACAACCTACACCAGAGCCATGTGCTTCTGAATTATATAGATCTTTGTAAATTCAAATGGCCATAGGAAAGTTCTTCTAGATTTAGAAATTTTACAAAACACCAGGGAAGGGAAGAAGTTTTGGCAGATAAACTATTTGTGTATCCACTTGGAAAGTAAAAAGTGGTAATGCTTTTATACTGTTTGTAATAGCAAGGCAGGATTAACAGGCCTTTTAGTTTTCATGCTGCTGTTTGTACAATGTTTAGAAAGCTTTCCTTTGTCTGGTAAGTGTATGTGTAATTATTATGAGACTGAATTAGTCCACTGCAGGATGAAGGCCTGCTCATGAAGATTATAGATTATAACCTATCAGCTTGATCCAGTGAAGGTTGGTAGACAAAAACTGTCTTATTTAATTGATTTTAAAAATGTATTGACTGCCCATCTTACCACAGGATAATTCTGAGTGGCTTACAATCTTAACAGGATAAAAACTGTATAGGGACATATATTCACTCAGCCACCTTCCATGACTAGAACCTGAGTCTCCCCACTCCCAGTCCAACCTCTTAGCCATTACCTCACACTGGCTTTCAGATGATTATGAGATAATGTACACATAGACATGAATGAGTTGACATCTACGAGTGAACAGCGCATACATTTGTAAATAAAAATAACAAACTAGATACAGTTCCTTTTTTTTTTTTTGACCCTGCAGTCCTACCTGTGTGCAGAAAAAGCTAATCCTGTGATACTACGGGAATGCACAGTTGAACTGATGATAGCGTCTGGATTCTTTGTGTCTATAAGTGCAATCATCCCACTTTCGTCACCTTTGAAATAACAATGGAGAACCAACAGCTGGAGTTAAATGGGTATTTAATATGTAAAAATATGTAATATGTAAAAAGGTTTTTTTTAAATATTCCTTACCCAAAACAAAAGTCTCATTTTGATGTGGATGCCATGCCAGTGAGGTAGAAAGATTACAAGAGGTATTGCAGGCTGAATGGCAAAAAATTGGTAGAAAAAAATATAATTCGGTTGGCAAATCTGTTTCAGAGAAAACAACTGATTGCTAGCTAATATTCAAAAGAAACACACACCAATAGACATTTCCTCCTTTAAACATGTTTTGTTAGCTTATTCCTAAAAAAAAAGCAGTTTAATACTTTACTTATCCATCTAAAACTACTTGATTACCTAAAACAAACATTGAGAAACTTTTTAGTCATTTATTTATTTCTTGTATTAATATTCTGCTTTTTCTTTGGGATCTAGGGGCAGAATTAGAATTAGGAATTCCCCTAAAGTTATTCCCAGAGCTACCAAGAAAGGTTATCTTGAGAATGCATCATTGACCATAAGTGACCTTTCAAATTTAAGTGGAAAATGTAAAAGAGTCCTATATTTTATGCTATACTATTTCAACTTTATATCTTTCGATTTTCCTTTTAGAAGACCAAAATCTAAGAAAAAAGATTGGGATACAAAGAGGAGGAAGGAATACTTAAAGCTGCTGTCCAGAAATAACTTGAGCACTTCATTAGATAACAGTATTATTATTAGATTCTGGATCCTGCATGCATTTCTACAATAAGGACAATTTAACATAAAGCTTTTACAATTCATAATTGGATTTCCTTCTTGAATTACATAATTCAAGTGACACCGTCTGCTGAAAATAACTATGTTAAGCACTGGGATATGAGCTGGCTTTTAGGCATATTGGTAAACCACTAGTCTTGAGCAGATTAAGTCTGTATCATGCAGTAAGCCTCTTACCCAATCCCACCTCAAATCCATTCTTCTCATTTTACTGACTTGGAATAATATTTCTGCATTCCACAACCAACAATTAAAGCCAAATTCAAATGTCCCGAACTCAGACTTGAAGTGAGTTTACACACCACAACTTAGTGATCATTAATATACATTCTGTGTATCTATAAAACTGCTCTAATGACTACATTGAAAACCAGAAAATAGACTCCATACATGAAAGAATTAAGCAAACTCTTAAAGCATTCCTACCATGAACTGTATTTTGTGATATTTTTTGCACAATCAATATTAAGAATGTATGGTTAAAAACATTCATTCCATGGAAAACAACCACATTTCTCTCTAACCTTTATCCTAAAGACCTCTAACAGCTCCTGCTGGAAACCATAGGTCACTGATATTTGAAAGTTACAGGCTGCAGTCACTTGATCCCTTGGGCTGCTTCCCTGAAATTTATCATCTTCCCCCTGTGAGACTGAAAAGAGTGGTCTGACCCTAGACAGGCAAACTCTTACATGTATCTGTTCCCTGCCAAAAAGACCATAATGCAGACTGGGCATAAAGAGCCTTGGAATCAAAAACTTAAAACTTTTCCAACTTTTTGTCACCTCCAACTGTCTAAAAAAAATATTGATGTTTCTTTAGGCTTTCTACTGGTGGCAATGGATGAAAATACACTATCCACCTCCACCAAGAAGTGGGTGGGCAGGAGTATATGTGAGTATGTGTCTCTAAAAAATGGTATTCTTAGGATCTTCCAAATGGTTACTAAATAGCCCACTCAAATGTTATGTTGGAGGGGAAAGACCAACATTTTTTCTACTTAAAGCAGAAACATTTCCACAAAACTATCAAGCATGAGACATACCAATTCGAGATGCTGGCTTTGGAGATCTGGTATCCCAGAGTAAAACCCTGCTGTCCTAAAGGATGCAAAATTAATAAAACAGAATTAAAAGTGAAATTGCAAACCAAAATATACACTCCAATATTCCAGCTTTGCCACATTTCCCCATTTCTTTGTAATACTGTACTGTCCTTTCATCCCTTTGATGATTTTAGAGATTCCATTCACTTTTGTCTTGAGAAAGTCTGATCCTATATCTATGGTAATTTAGAAATAAAAAGTGGACTTTACCTCAGCACAGGACAGGAATACTGTATCCTTTCCAGGGCAGGAGGCCACACAGGCCACTTGTCCAGAATGAGCTAGCCAAATCAAAACAAATAGCATCATATATCCCATTAATACGGATTTGCTTAAGATTTAAACCAAACATACTCCAGAAAACATCACTGCATTCACATGAGACAAAAACCTTTCTACACAAATGCAATTGAGAAGCTGCTCAGAAGGTGGAAATAATCTCTCCCCCCCCCCCCCGTGTTACAAACAAAAGTTCAAGCTCCCTTAGTTATGAAGATAATCATTACTCAGCCCAACCTATTCATTAAATGTATAAAGCCACAATGGAATGAATGTGTTTGTGCATGTGTGTGTATGTGTATTATAAATAAATCCACAATGGGAATGAATAGCCATAAACAGGATTATTTAAGGAATGAGAATACTTCCAATTCAGACACAAAACCAACTTGAAACATATATCCTAGAATTGAGAAAATACATTTAGATCCACATTTCCTAAAACATTGCACTCAGTTTAAAGGAGGCATACTAAAAAGTTTCAAAAGGTATATAATTTTTTAAAATGTCTATACAATTTTAAAAGTTTGTTTTATAAAGCTTTAAATATCTACGCAATTATACAAATACATTTTTGCCAAAGATATGGAAATAGAACAAAGCAGATATATTAATCTGCATAGAATGAGACACATAGTGCTTCTCTATGCCTTTTCCTGATTAGTACAATTTTTCTTCTTAAATAACTTTCCAAATAATCTCAAAAAGCAGACAAGTGAAACCTGGATAACAGACCTTGTGCAAAGGGAGTAGTAAAACAGAAAGTTTGTGGGGAGTTACTTTATAATGAAATATGATTCATTATTTCATGGTTAAGTGTTTCGTGGCTTTGGTGATTTGGACCACTTACAGCAAGTACAATTGTAAAAATATTATCAACAGAATTCTACTCAGATAACAATCTTAATATCTTGCAGTAAAAAGCAATGTTTTATAGCCAAAAACCTAAAATGAGTGCTTTTCAATAATCCAAGAATTTCCCATGATACTTTTAATTGCCTGAAATCTATCTTGTTGGTATGAGAAAAAATTTAGTCAATTTGAGCCACCACAATTAAATTAAGAAATTAAAAGGTAAAAAAAAAATCTCCTGGATCATCTCTTAAATAACTGCTATGGCTCAAAATGTGGACTCTTCTCATGTATCTGCTAAGTAGAGTAATAATCCTTTGTTAAAAATTGAAATTGGGGTGCCTCTTTCTGATTTTAATATCCTGGTTTTTTTTAACATCAAGTTGTTCTGCAGTAAATTTTAAATATCTGGGTGATTCAAAAATTTCATATAACTTTCTGTCTCCAATCCATACTGGACAGAACTCGAAACATTGCTCAGACAAAGGAAAAGGATCAGCTACATGGCTACTCCTTCCGAATTCCCTGTAAAATGGAGCAAATCAGTCATGTCCAGCATGGAAGGCATAGTCTTCATCCCACTGAGAGGATTTCAGCTAAAAAAATTGGACTGATAAGACCACTTGAAAAACAGTAAACCTATCTCAACAAACTACTGGGTGTCTACTACTCATGTACACTGATGTAAATAGAGAAAAGTAAGTAACTGGACATCAGATTAACATTTAATTAATCTCTGCTCATTAATGAGGAGATAACTCTCCTCACACCTCCCACATGAGGATACACTGGGTCAAAGGTGAATCACTTGCAATTTACTTGGGAAGAAAGGCAGGATGAATAAGGAAATATTTGGCAAGCTTGGTTCTTACCTCTGTATGTGCTGAGGACTGTTTGCTGAGGGATATCCCAGATCTTCACACTAGACATAAAAGTCAGATCAGGTTTATGAAAAAACCCCAGATGTTTTTATATAAAGCAGAAAAATAACAGCACAAGAGTCACCTGAAATCTTTGCTGCCACTGATGGCCTGTGTGTTGTTGGAAACAACACTCACAGTTGTCACAATGTTATCATGCTCATATTTACAGAATTTGTTCACTATCAGAGTCTCATTCTCATCCAGCTCCCAAAATTCCAGAGCACCTGAGGAACAGAGAAGAAAATCAAAACCATACACTGCAGCTTGATTGTCTTAGTTCAAAAAATTCAGTTTGTATATAACTTGGTGGCTAGGCTTGTCCTGGTAAGAATATAAAGAGACCACATTACATCTGTGCTTAAAGCACTCCAGTTGACAATTTTAAGGCCCTAAAGATCAGGTTATCTGAGAGAACACCTTGTTTCATATGAACATCCATCCACGTTTTTACAGATTGTCCACCTAAGCTAAAGTTGTTAAGAATTTGTCTGATTTGTAACCAAGCCTTCTCTTTTCAGTCTCAGCTCTTTGTACCACATTTACTATAGAGATGGGTCTAATATTTCCATTAACTTTTTAAAAACCCACTAAAGCAAATGTTTCTGCCAGGCTTTAAAAGTTGGTTTTAATAGTTATTTTAAAATATATTTAAGTTTGCTATGACCATTGTTTCTAATGCCTGCATTTAGAAAAATATTCAACTGTAAACCCCCCCCCCAAAGATTTCAGTCCTGAGCAGTGTGTCAAAATTAAATAGTAACAAAGTTGCTCAGCTGTGATATCTAGCGTTTTGATTTGTTACATCAAATTTCATGGAAATATGGGATATCCTAAACTACAATAAAATGCAGCTTCATTACAAAACAATTGTTCAAGCACTCACAAGAACCTTCAATAATTTTTGTATCATTGACTGTTTGGCTAAATCACACATGTGGAACAGAAAAGGCAAAGAGAGAAGTAGACACTTTTAATTTGTCACTAGCTTTAAGAAAGAAATAAAGCAAAATCCCAAGCTTGCATTTTGTATCCAAACTCCACTGTCCAGTTCCTCCAGAATATTCTGAGGATCATTCTGCTATTTTCTGGAAGTGATTGTTCCAATATGGGAAGTGGTTTTCAACATTCTTGAATCATCATGTTCTAGGAAATTTCATTCTATCTTTCACACTATCTTTAAACTCCAACAAGTTTTAGGAGACAAATATCTTTCGATACTCACCTGAATCTGATGCTACCAAGATTCCTTTGTCTGCTACCCACTTCAGATCTGCTATTCCTGCTTCAGTTTGAACACCCGCAGAGCAAAAGCCTTCATTAGGAGCTCTTGATGTATCTTTGAATACCCAAATGGAACCAACCCAGCAACGTCCACTTAAACTGGATGCTCCCAGAAGCAGAGAACCATCTGAAAAGCAAAATTAAAAGAGATTAGTGTAATAAATATTTTAATGTATAATTAATAAAGCATACAAAGACTTGAGTTTTGCATTTTATCCAGGATTTTTGTTTTTCAGCAGAGAACTGTTCTAATAAAAAAGTGTAATTTTGTCTTGACTGTTCTTAAATTCTTAGTCCAGTTTTGGATTCTATTCAAAGTGAGAGAGGGAAGTACAGGGATTTTTTTTTTTTTTTTTGGCATACAGTTGTGTTCATAAGTTGATATACCCTGGCAGGATTTATGATTTCTTGGCCATTTTTCAGAGAATATGAATGATAAAACAAAACCTTTTCTTTCACTCATGGTTAGTGGTTGGCTGAAGCCACTTATCATCAATCAACTTTGTTTACTCTTTTTAAATCATTATGACAACAGAAACTATCCAAATGACCCTGATCAAAAGTTTACATACCCCAGTTCTTAATACGGTGTTTTGCCCCCTTTAACATCAATGACAGCTTGAAGTCCTTTGTGATATGTGTGGATGAGGGTCTTTATCTTCTCAGATGGCAAAACTGCCCATTCTTCCTGACAAAAAACCTCTAGTTCCTGTAAATTGTTGGGCTGTCTTGCATGAACTGCATATTTGAGATCTTCCCAGAGTGGCTCAATGATACTGAGGTCAGGAGACTGAGATGGCCTTCACTTTATTCTGCTGTAGCCAATGACAGGTCAACCTGGCCTTGTGTTTAGGATCATTGTCATGTTGGAATGTCCAAGTATGTCCCAAGTGCAGCTTCCGGGATGATGAATGCAAATTTTCCTCCACTATCTTTTGATAACATATTGCATTCATCTTGCCATCAATTCTGACCAGATTTCTTATGCCTTTGTAGCTCACACATCTCCAAAACATCAGCGATCCACCTCCGTGTTTCACAATAGGAATGGTGCACTTTTCATCATAAGCCTTGTTGACTCTTCTCCAAATGCAGCATTTATGGTTGTGGCCAAAAAGCTCAATTCTGGTCTCATCACTCCAAATGACTTTGTGTCAGAAGGTTTGAGGCTTGTCTTTGTGCTGTTTGGCATATTATAACCTGGATACTTTGTGGCATTTACATAATAATGACTTTCTTCTGGTGACTCCACCATGCAGCCCATCTTTCTTCCAGTACCTCCTTATTATGTATCTTGAAATAGACATACCATGTTTTCAGAGAGTTCTGTATTTCACCTAAAGTTATTTGTGGGTTTTTCTTTGCATCCCAAACAATTTTCCTGGCAGTTGTGGCTGAAATTTTAGTTGCTCTACCTGACCATGGTTTGGTTTCAACAGAACCTCTCATTTTCCACTTCTTGATTAGTGTTTGAATACTGCTGATTGGCATTCTCAATTCCTTGGATATCTTTTTATATCTCTTTCCTGTTTTATACAGTTCAACTACCTTTTCCTGCAGATCCTTTGACAATTCTTTTGCTTTCCCCATGACTCAGAAGCCAGAAACATCAGTGCACTGGATGAAAGATGCAAGGGTCTCTCAGGAATCCAGGAACTCACTGACCTTTTATACACACGCTAATTACAAGCAAACAGATCAGATATGAGAATGGTTACCTTTAATAGCTATTCAAACTCCTTTGTGCCAACCTGTGTGCATGTTATCAGGCCAAAATCACCAGGGTATGTAAACTTTTGATCAGCGTCATTTGGGTAGTTTCTGTTGTCATGATTTAAAAAGAGTAAACACTGTTGATTGATAATGAATGGCTTCAGCCAACCATTAACCATGAGTGAAAGAAAAGTTTTTGTGTTATCATTCATATTCTCTGAAAAATGGCCAAGAAATCATAAATTCTGCCAGGGTATGTAAGCTTATGAGCACAACTGTCTACTCACAATTTACCAAACAGTATGAGTTTATGTGTAAAGTATAAAAATATGAAGCAGCTAATGTAATGCTGAGGACAAAAGTATATTTCATGATGGCACTCAAAATATCTGAGTAATAGAAGGGAGTTCATTCATAGATGATCTAACTGTTTGCCAAGGTGAAAATTTAGACTCAGAGCTCACCAAACTGTTACTTAAGATTTTTATATAATTAAAAAAAGACCAGAGGATTGTTCAATTTGGGTAAGGTTTGAATCTGATTTTTTAATAACAAAAGTTTATCCATCTTTTATAATAATGATAAAAATACCTCCTGAACATAAGATGTGCCCTTCAATCAACAGGGGGAATTTGAACCTTCACATATGGAGAAAAGCTGTCTTTCCTGATTGGTGTCCAGGTTTACAGATTATTATTACACATGAATACTTTAAGACACAACTATAGAAACAGACCAAAGCACAGCGGTTGCTACCAGCAGTTTACATTCTTAAGTGATTGAGGACCTCAAAGAACTTTCATATAGCCAGCTGATACTTATTCATATTTTCTGTATTCAAATTTGAAACAGACATTTTAAAATGTTGAGATCACACTTTTGAAATCGACTGATCTAGAATAGAGGATCGTTGCCTACATCAAACAGACTAGCAACTACTACTGTCAATCCTGATCACGTGTTATGAAGGATGAGAATTGTAGGCAAAAACAGTTTGAAGCTATTATTACCTTTATTGTCAGAGTACAATAATATGAGATTGGCTGTGGGAAGGCTGATCCGACAATAAGAGTTCTAGAGTCTGTGACGATTCAGAACATCGCAGGATAATTATTAGGTTTTTGCCATTTTTTAAAAAAGCCAAACAATAGAAATTATAAACACATCAAAGAAGACAGATTTAAATAACGTATAATGAATACGACATAAAGTATAACAGCATGAAACTCGGTTCACATGGCAGAAATAGCCAATTAAAGAGAGGCTCCATCTGAGAGCGGAGTTCACGAGAAAGATAACGTGGGCATACGACATCTCGGATCCCAAGCCACGAGAACCCCATAAAAGATTGCAAGATCTCTGAAAGGCAGCCTGTCGCCATTCAGACGTTCGGAGCTGCACCTGCCACTATTCCCAGGCAGCGGTGGTGATGAGTTGTAACAAAGGGCGCCTGGGGACACCAACTTGATAAGCACTCAAGGGATACCTGTTCGATAATGGGCCCCGTCCAGGTGGCGCTCCATGCAGGCGGGAGCGTTGGGCGGAATATTCCACTCGGCTTCTGCCTCCACTGCATGGCCGGGACTCGCCTTGGCTTCTTCCATAGGTGCAGCAATGAAATGCAGTCCAACAAACTCAAGCAAGCCCACGTGTTCCAAAAAAAAAAAAAAAGACAACCGTACCGCCCTGAGAGTACTGTCTATCTCGCGAGAACTTCCAAAATACCCTCAAGGCGGAGTTAAGACTATGCATGCTTCTCTCGCGATATTTTCCTAGACCATATCATCGAATTCTGTGGAGTTGGAACCAACTCAGTTTTTAGCAACTTAAACTGTATGGACTTCAACTCCCATAATTCCTCAGCCAGCATCCCGCGAGAACTTCCAAGATTCCTTTCTAGGTGGGATTCAAGACAGTCAAAGATTTTCTTGCAGTATTTTTCTAGATCACAGAATCAAACTCTATAGAGTGTGAACCAATGGAGTAGAATAGGAACCAAACAGGACAATGTTTCTCAATCTCAGTAACTTCAGTTGTGTGGACCAACTTCCAGAATTTTCTATTTATACCCCATGTGGCTTGGGAATTGTGAGAGTTTAAGTTCACTCAACTTTAGTTGCTGAGGTGAGAAATACTGAAATAGAAGACACTTTAACTGAAGAATCAAGACATGATGGAAGCAATTTAGGTTATGAAGCTTAACCGTTTCTCCGTGCAGGAAATACATAATTGCTCATTCATTTTGGTTTTGATTGTAACAACTGCGGAGGTTCATTTTAGAGGCGAAAGAGGATATAGACATGTTCTATCAAAAAATAAAATAGTGGTATTGGCTTGCCTTGAACTGATCTCAACCGCAGCCTGGAAAAATGAGAACAATTGTATATTTAAGTTGTGGGGTGATAGGAACCACTGTCAGTTTTCCAATTGTTTAAAATGGTCTTATCAGATTTTCCCACAAGCTGAAGCTTGAAAAAAAAAGAGCATAATATTTCAGCATCAACGACATACAGTCCCGCATTCACCCACAGATATTTCTGTCGAACTTTTTTTTTAAGCTCCGCGGGTTCCCCGCCCTCCCCTCCCATCTTTTTAAATTACTCTCAGTTGCCTTGGTGATAACTATGGTCATAACCCCTGAGTCTGAGGCGGCGCTAAGAGATCACAGCGCGAGTCCGGTTTTCTCGCGAGACTCTGGTGATGGGGCGGCCATTTTAGTGCTGTGACCGGGGGTCATTGGGAAGTCGGGCAGTGCTGGCGAAGGTGCGATGCTCTCTCGGTTGGCGTTGCGTGCCCTGGGTGAGTAAATGAGAGCGGGGTGGCCCAGGGGGCGTGAAGCCAGGAGGAGTGATTGCAAACCTGATCTGCTTCTGGTTTTTTTTTTTTTTTCTCTCTCTCTGCAGCCCCGGCCGGCCTGAAGAGCTCGGTGGCTTTACCCTCCCTGTCATCGGGGTGAGTATAGCTGGGTCAAGGCGCTGATGGCCTTCTTCTGTGAAGAATACCAGTTTGTTCCTGCCTCAAATGAACCACACGGCCATTTGTCCCATTTTTAGGAGGCAACTGGACTTTTTTGTTTTCTCTCTGAGGACGTTTTGCTTTTTCAGCTCTGACAGGATAGTGGGGAATGGGAGGATTCCTATCTTGTCAGAGCTGAATGTTGAGAAGCGAAACCTCCTCAGAGAAAAAACAAAAAAGTCCAGTTGCCTCCTAAAAAAAGCACCTTTGGGACAACTATGACCTAGATGACTGGGACACACACCATATGAATGTCATCAACATTTGGGTGGCGAAGACCTTTTGATTGAAAGCCTTAGATGAAATTAAGGAAATTGCAATGAACCCTGAAGTTGGTCAGCAGCTCTTGACCACCTTTACTGTGGTTTATACATTGATATGGATTTATTATCACAAAATATAGGAAACAAAGAAAAAAAAACACCTCTGCTTTCGGTAGTTTGGTGGAATTGAAAAATGTAATTGAATTGCTCTGGCTACAAGTAATTCAGCTTTGAAAAGCGTACTGTGAAGGATGAGACAATTATTCAAGTCTCCATTAGCTATAAGAAAGATGGTCTTTGTAATGTTCTTTGTAATGTTCTTGTGCAGACATAACTGCATGGTGATAATTGATTAAAACATTTGTATTTCTCCTTGATATGTGTATTCAAAGTATTCAATATGCAAGGGTTTTTTTATTCGCATATATGTCCCTTGAACATTATTGCCTGATTATTTTTAGTAAAATTATGGAACATGAAGCCAATATTGTATTTCTTTTGTAAAAGTTCAGTTGGGAAGTAAGAATTTGGGAAGTTATGTTTATATTTGCAAAATCAGGCAAGGTGCAATGTACTTACAAATGTTTGAGAAATATTCTGGCTTCTCCTATGGCAAAGCAGGGCGAACAAATAATGAATGGCATTCTATACTATGCAGATTAGGAACCCATATATTTTTTAAAATCACAAACGTGCTTTCAAATATTATCAAGAAAATAATATGAATTAAAATGGTTGGATTTCTTTAATAAAATTATTAAATGACTTTTTAAATTACAGCATAATTCATGCATCAAGATCACTTCACAAAAGTCAGCAGCACTTGGTTCCGGTGCCATCACTTCCAGAGAAAGGAGGAAAAGTTCGCCATGGAATAATCCCTGAAGAGTTTTTCCAATATATGTATCCTAAAACAGGAGTTACAGGTATACCTTTGAAACTATTCTAGTATTTATTTAGTACACAATCTCTGATTTTTCAAACTATTTTATATATGCATTAGGGAATATTGAGGGCTTATTATTAACAGAGGGATATTTTATACTAATTACTGGCAGTAAAATGATAAATACTATGAATATATGATTTTATTTTTAAATTATGCATTCAAATATATTTGTGGCAAATGTATAATGAATTTGCTGACAGTCTGGGTCTCCAACCTTGGCAACTTTAAGACTTGAGGACTTCTACTCCCAGAGTTCCTCAACCAGGCTGGCTGAGGAACTCTGGGAGTTGAAGTCCACAAGTCTTAAAATTGCCAAGGTTGGAGATCCCTGGTCTGGGGCGACACATTCCCACATATCAGCATTCTACCTTTCTGGGTTTCTACCCCAATATTTGCAGAAAGTGATAAAATGATAAAGCCACTGAAATATTACTTTAATTTTTGTAAGGAATGTTAATTAAACTTGCTTAACTGCTATATCTTGATGAAATTTTGTAAGAAAAAAATGACAAATTGAGGTTTGCACTTCTTCTTTCAGGCTTATGTGACCTGCTTCAAGAGCAATAGCTTTTGTCACTTGCAGTTTACATACGGAGAAAGATAATGTGTACAATATTCTTGAGGATCATTTTAGCTCCTTTCCATTATATTGAGTATTTCTTTCTTCTGTATAATATTATATTTTGCTTATTGTTAGGTCCATATGTGCTTGCAACTGGACTGACACTCTACTTCCTGTCTAAGGAAATTTATGTAATAAATCATGAAACAATAAGTGGTATTATGATTGTGAGTTTACTAATCTATGGAATCAAGAAGTATGGTCCTGTTGTAGCAGCTTTTCTTGACAAAAGAATGGACGTAAGTATAGTGCTTCAGTTATACTTAATTTAATAGTTTATTTTGTTGCTGATATATTCCCAGGAATATTGTAACTTAATATATTCTGCAATTAATAACGTGAAGCATTTTAAAGTGATCTTTAGAATACAGAATACTTTTTGGTATTTGCAAATTCTATTATTGTAATAAATAGCTCCCAATGTCACTTTGGCCTTTCTAATTCCTATTTTAATTATTTACTATTGAGATTTCCTGTTTGCTGTAGGCTGGTTGTGAATCATTTGCAGGAAAATACAATGCATCAATAGCAACAAAAAAAGAAAAAAAAACAATAGAATAAAAATGATATCCATCAGAGGCAGACCCCAATTAACATCGTTCCAAATCTTATCAAATATCCGGGTTTGTACAGCCCAGATTTGTATGGGCAAGCAGTTTGACAAAAATATCATATTCTATGTGTGTTTACACAAACTTAATTCCATGATTTTCATCCAGCTGCCTCTTAGATAAACATGTATAGGATTGTAATATAATCCTAATTTTTTATGTTATTAAAAATCATCTTGCATATAGTTCTTGGATTGCAGCCCTAATTGGAACTGTAATTTGCATAACTAAGAACAGCAGTGGTTAAGCATCACATGGCTATAGCTGTTAACCCAAGGACTAACTGTATTTATTCTTAGTCTATGTATACTCATGTGCTGTTATATGTGAAATGTAAAGATTTTCAAGGAGGTAATAAAACTACCCAATAAAATCTCCTACAGAATTTAACATATCTGAATATTCTACTTAAGTGGGTGGGTGGTATTACTAAAACTGTTTTCCAGAATTAAGAGATGCCATTGGAGTGTTATTATCTGAGTCAGGATGATAGGCCTAGGTATTATTTATCTGTTCAAGTGGAGAAAAATAAATGAAAACTGATATAATCAGCTGTTTAATTATAAGCAAACTTGTATTCTTGTTTGCTGTTTAACTAATGGGGGAGGCAATACTGTCTCCTGTATTCAACATTATATGAACTGGGAAGTCTGCCGCATTTGTCTCACAAAATGAGAAAATAGGTCTTTAATGATTCTAGTTTCTTCTAACAAATCACTGTTCTGTATATCATATAAATGAAACTGAAGTAACCATCTTTATATGCTTGGCTATTCTTGCTGGTAGAAGGAACCAAATAAGAGCAGTATTCTGCTTGTTAATGGTTATACCAGAATTCAATCTGAGTGCAGCCTATGATGTTAAATTGCTAGTGTTTGTCAATATTTATCTGTAACTTCATTTTTTTTCAAAATAACAATTATAGCTTCTTTTGCCAATAATATTATATTAAAGTAAAATTGGCATGTAGCAAAAGATTCTGATTTCTTTTAGGATTAATCTGACTTGTACTTCTTTCATTTTAGGATGAACTTGCTTCTTATGAGAACTTTAAAAGTGCTCTTATAAATAGATGTCAGGAGGGAATTGAGGAGGAGAAGAAAGAACAATGGAGACTTGAGGGTCGCCACTATCTCTTTGATGCCAAGCGGGTAAAGTAGGAAATGGGACAGTTCTAAAAATTGCTTTCAAACAACTCTCACAAACACTTTTCTTGTCCAAACCAGCAAGGGCTGACAGGAATTAAAATCCAAACTTCTGGATGTTATCAAGATAGCTTCCCTCACTCTAGAACACAGCCCTCTGGCAGCTATTATAATAATGAATACATGGTTTCATTTTTATGATCATACTTGTGATTTATGAGACTAGTACTGAGTTAATACCTTAGTCATGTTATAACTGGACTGTTCTGACATACTCTGTATACTAAAAAGTACAACTGGTACAGAATAGTTTATCCAGGTGCCCTCTGCTCTTTGCACTTTATCATCTTACACTTTTTCATACAAAATTTGTATGTTTTGTTGTCCTATTTTCACACTTATTTTTCCATTGTATTCCTTTCTTTGTGTACTTTTCTATGCTTGCTTTGACATCACCAAAACATGGACTATCATCACTTGTGTTTTTTTCACTAGTTATATCACTTTCATTATAAACAATTAAATCAGCTATGCTATATCTATGCATGAACATATTTATGTTTCAACCACATACTAATTCTTCCATCAATTGCAAAAGGCAGCTTTACTTGGAATAGCTTACAACCCGTGACAATATAATACCATCAATATCTGCCTATCCCAGGTCTTTGGAAAGAACTTGATAAATAGACAAAAATGCCAAATCTAATCTGAACATCTGGCTGACTGTAATGAACCAGTAGTAATAATAAGAAATTATGATGATAGCAACAACGACACTTGGTTAACTGCTGCAAGAAAATCACACAGACTAACTACAAGCAACTGCATGACAAAGTAGCAACAGTGGTGCACTGGAAGATCTGGAAGAAATACCACTTGTCTGCAAGCCAGAACTATTGGGACTATAAAATAGAGAAAATCATACAAAATGAAGAAGTTAAAATTGCTCTGGCACTTTAGAATTCAAACAGACAGGCATCTGCTTCATAATACATTTCCAACTCTTGTTACTCTTGTTATTCTGGTGTGCAAGAAATACCATTTGCCTGCAAGCAAGAACTAGTAGGACCATAAAATAGGGAAATTAATAGACAATGAAGAAGCTAAAGCATTTTGAAACTTTAGAATTCAAACAGACAGGCACCTGCTACCCCAGAATTAACAATTGTCAAAAAGAAAAAGCTGGATGGTGGACATGGTAGCACCTGGAAATAGCAGAAGAGAAGAAACTAGAGAAGAATAACAAAATACAAAAAGCACAAATAGAAATAGAAAAAAGAAACAAAAGTAGGCTTCTTGTGTATAATCCCAAAAGTTGCAACACTACTTGAACACAAATTGGCATTGATAGAATCAATTTGCAAAGCTTTACTTGGAACAGTTTACATCCTGCAACAATATACTTCACACCATCAAGCATCATCATCTGCCTATCCCAGGTCCTTGGGAAGGATTCAGTAGGTGGATAAAAATGCCAAATACCAAAAGCACTTAGACATATATATCGCTTCATAGTACTTTACAGCTGTCTCTGAAACGGTTTACAGAATCAGCATATTGCCCCAAACAACCTGGCTCCTCATTTTATCTCATTGGAGGGATGGAAGGCTGAGCCGTCCTTGAGCCGCTCAGAATTGAACTCTTGGAGTGAGCAATGAGTTAGCTTGCAATACTGCATTCCGGCCACTGCACCACCACCACAGTCATCTCTTTTCATCAAGTTTCAAGAGATCCCTTTTTTTGACTTACAAGAATTTGTTTACTGACCATTAGAAGTTACAACAACACTGAAAATAATGACTTATGACTGTTTCTCACATTTGTGATCATTGCAACATCCCCATAGTTTCATGATCAAAATTCAGACACTTGGCAACTAGCATGTATTTATGAAGTTTGCAGTGTCCCGGGGTCCTGTGATCATCTTTTGCAATCTTCTGATAAGTAAAGTCAGTGGGGAAGCCAGATTCACTTTACAAGTATGTTCCTAACTTAACTGCAGTCATTCACATAACAACTGTGGCTAGAAAGGTCATAAAATGAGACAAAACTCATTAGCCAACTGTCTCTTTTAGCAACAGAAAATGTGGGGTCAATTGTCATGTGTCAAGGATTACCTGCATGTTATAAGGATAACATACTTGAAGAACGGAGATGTCAGAAATAAAAATCTGCAAAAAATAGCAAATGTTTAAATTTATCGTTTATATCTTGCTTTTGGAATATGGATTTTTTTTAGATTGGTTGAATTTGTGGCTTTTTATGTATATTTACATTTTGTGTTTATTTATGAACCCTGAATATGTCACATAAATATTGTAACCCAAATAATAAGGAATCTCATGTTTTCTTGTAACTCTAGAACAATATTGCTATGATCCTGGAGGCCAACTATAGAGAAAGGCTTCTCACTGTATCCAGGGAGGTGAAGAAGAAGCTAGACTATCAAGTTGCAGTACAGCAGCTCAAGCGTCGTATGGAACGAGATCATATGATCAACTGGATAGAAAAAAACGTTTGGCAGAGTGTTACAGCCCAACCGGTACTTAGAAAATATTCCCTTACAGATGGCTTGTGGCCAGTGGTGGGATTCAAAAGTTCCCACCACCGGTTCTGTGGCCATGGCTGCAGGTGTGAAATCGTGCAACTCATGTGATTGTGTGCACATGTTAAAGCAGTAAAAACTAAGCTACTGTACCTCTCAGCTGGTTAGTACAGCAATCTTCTCTGCCAAACAGCTGAGACGTTAAAAAGAACGCAGGGGCAGGCAAGTGGGTGAGCCCAACTGCAGAGTGTTGGAGAGGCTCGGAGCAAATGGGTCTCTGCCACTGATCTTCAGTGCTACCGGTACACCAGAACCAGGACGAACCAGTAGAATACCACCACTGCTTGTGGCCATTTTACTGCTGGAAAAGCCACTAGCTTTCCCTTTACTTCCATAGTGAAAAAATATATCTATCCAATTGGGTGATAGATGCATCTTCTTGATCTAAGAATTGATCTTTCATTTTACTGATTTTACTCTTCTGTATTTTGTTAATGAACCATTTTAATCAAAATTATTTATGTTCATGTGTACCGTATTGTTTCATATTCTGTGGTGTATATCTATGTAATAAGTATATGCAACATATTTTTAATGTTGCATATTCTCTGTAAAGGATTTAAAAGAGGTTTTCAGAATATATGCTGGACTTGCAGACTTATCAGCTCATCAACCTCTTCATAAAGTTTCAGATTGTTCACTGATCTCCAAATACATATCAAAATAATTTAATAAATATTTCTTTAATAATACTGCAATAATAATAACCCAACATTTACTTTGGGGGGTTAGTATTGACCACGTTGGGGAACCCTCCTGTAAGGCAACCATGTCTTTTTTCAAGCTTCCACAGACTGGAAAGAGACACTGCTGCATTCATGGTCACACAGAAGTCTTAAAAAATGTGGCTTGGCTGCTCTAAAGATATCCTACAGTTCTGAATTCCAGTGTAATTTTGAATTAGTTTCAAAGCATATATGTACATCTTTTTTGAAGTAAACAAGACATATAAACAAAACTTATTACTCATTAACACTTACTGAGGAATAAGCAATATTTTGGGACTAGTGGGAACTACTGAAATTTTAAGTGAAAATTATAAGCACTGTCACAAATGGCTGTCATGAGCTATAAATGTTAGCCTATAGACAAGTGCTATTTTACTTTCAAAATTGCTGTGTAATGTGGTGTTCTTATAAAGAAGAATTATATACCAACTTTCCATTTTGAAAATAATGGGCAGGCAGGAAAGCAACTAGATGCCAGACTACTTTCTCAATCTTGGTTCTTTTATTTTAAATATAGCAAACTGTAAAACAAAGTACAATCTTCTTTACTGGATTCTCTTCAGAATCATTATTACAAAGTAATAGATGACAGCCCAGTATTTTATTTGGAAGGGAATAAAGACAAGCATAAACTGAGATTCTCATTCTTTAAAAGTAAAGGAAGCATGGGAAAAAGCTTCCCTTCTATATGTGTGTCGTGGTGACTTGCCCAGCTATTTTTCTGAGAGCCCCCAGTAATATACCTCAGAATCTTCACCAATCTCCATCCTGTAGAGATTAGGAACTTCATTGTTAGAATGACAGCTATTACTTTTTAACCTATTTGTTAAATCACTCAATTGGGGCTAAGAACCATGTGGGTCTCTAAGCAAAACTGCTTTGTTCTTTATTTTGCAAGTTTGGCAAAGTATGGCTTATAGACTCAGCTAAGTATGAGTTATTCAACAAATCATGGTTAATGCATAAAGTATGTGGAACACCATTGGAATTTTGAGTGGGAAGTCTTTTTTAATATTTCATTTTCTGTATGAAATTAATAGAGTGCAATTGTTTCTCTAGAAACCCAAAACAGATTTTACTTTAAATGTGTAGTTATCAACCATAACTTTTGTTTTTCCAAACATTAATACAAATGTAGAGAGATGTATTGATCTTAGCTTTTTAAAAAACATTTTGAGATTAATCACTGTGTTTAGAGATAATTTTCCATTGTAATTGTGATAGAAAGGCATGATTAATTATGGCTTTTTCCTTAGCTCAAAATGGAGAAAACTCTGAAAATATGATATGGCATCCTTTTCCTTCATAAAATTGTCTTATCTTTTTTATATCAGTCCATGCTGAAAAGATTACTTCATATAGCAACAGTATGCTTTTAACAAAATATTTTTATTCTAAATACAGGGATATTGATCTAGGGTAATCTTCATAAATCTTATATATCTACATTCTAAGATAGCAGAACTTTTGATTGAGAGGATTGGGTAAAGAGTCAAATATTTTTCATGATATCAATTAGATTATCTAGGAATGGGTTTCTTTATGTTACATTTTTCCTTCATGGATCTGTATATTTTATTTAAGAACCATGCATGTTCTTATTTCTTGTGCAGTTTTATATCTGATCAGTAGATGATCTTTCTTTTAATACTGATTTTTAGAAAAGTCAAATGAAGTTTAAGTTCATTTTTGATTTTAAATTCTTAATTTCAGTCAAGACTAAATGTTTTAAAGTTTGTATACATTTAATAGTATGTAATTTGTATTTGTACAGAAGTCAGTTTTGTGGAATCATAAAGCTGCAGTGAACTGACCTCTTCCAGATCTTGAATATTTTCTGTGGGTTCTTTAAACTAAAATGTTAATTTCTTTTCTATATTATAGGAGAAAGAGAACATTGCCAAATGCCTTTTGGACCTGAAAGCATTGTCAAAATCTGCCCAAGCATCTCTCTAAGTCGAACATTAAGTTGAAACTTCCAAAATTGTACAATTTCTATCTTTAATTAAAATATATGTATCATGGTTTCGTTTATTCTGAAAGCTCCTTGAAAGGGTTCTTCTCCTTATATTTTCACCTCAAGTATTCAGAAAAGAGATATCTTTGCAAATTTAATCACAAAATGATATAAATGAAATTTACATTTGTTTTCTCTAAATATGGCTAATATTGTTTCACACACTTATAAATAATTCAGAAGTGTTTTGTCAGGCCTCTTCACAAACTTGGAGAAAGGTTTTCCTGTTTTAAGAAATTGACTTATTGTAGTTAATGCAACTCTTAAAATAGTGGCACATTGGTGGCATAGGATTGGAATTTATCAGGTTGAGATTTTATGAAACTTCACTAAAGCTTGATATTCAGTAGATCAGCAAATAGCACTTTTTAAAGATTTAACACTGGTCTAGTAAGGTCTGTTAACTGCTATTCTTCAAATGGAGTAGATGTCTAACAGCAATCTATGTGATAAAATGTAGAAAGGAGGTGGATTCCTAGAAGGAAAAAGTACATTTAAAAGGAGTAAGAGGTTATTCTCACCAGATATTATGTGTGAGAGAAAGAAGATGAAAATAATCCCTAATAATTCACAGAGTATATTGTAAATGAAGATAGTAGAATGCTCAGTTTGGCAGGATTTTTTCTATTGGTGTAAAACAAAGTACAAAAGAATCACTATATGTCAGTCTTGGTTTGGGACTGACAGCTTAGTACTTGGCAGCGTATGTTCAAAGTAATCTAGCAGCATTTATACCTTGTAGCTAAACAAGAAGAATTCACATGTTTATTTAATAGAGATGAAAATGTAAAATACAGGATTCATTTCTGTATAAGTTTATTTCACAAGATCCAGTAACTCAGTAATATCAAAAGGAAAAGGTAATTGAAAGTAATTGCAACTACCTATTAGATATTCCCAGGCATTCCTATATATTTCTAAATCCATTATTTAACATTAAATGTTAATTGTGTTAATATGTAATGGAATTTCTCTTATGGTCTGACTCTGAATAAAGAGCTACAATAATAAATGGGGAAGATTACCTTTGATGTGGAGTTCCCTGGACATTTTTATTCTGGAGATATAGATGAAGGAATTTGTGAGTGAACTGGAATGTGAGAATACATAACTTAAACAAGATGGGATGTTTTAGAGGGAAAAGTTTCTTTTTTTTACTATTAACCACTATTTGTATCTTGATGAAAACAATAATATAAAGTATTTTAAGAGATGGAGAGGATTACTTTTGAGCATTCCTTATATATCTTTCATGTAAGAACTTTATTTGTATTAATTTAAAGAAATAGGGAGTGGTAACATTTTAAAATTGAATTGACTGCAGAATACTGGTAATTAAATGGCTGGTGTAAATTAGAGTCCTATAAAGATATTATTGGAATACTTTCAATAAAAATAAAAACTGGCTTGTAAGTATTAATCTTACAGAAAGAAATGTGAGAGCAGTAAAGACATAAACTTGTAGATGAATGTATTTCTAAACATAAGTAAAACCTCTGAATCAAGCTTGGCCATAGGTCAGGGGTGTCAAACTCACATTGTCACTGTGGTACCACGTGGTGTATCGGGACTTTTTTCCCCTTCGCTAAAAAGGGTAGAGGTGTCGCCAGCATGTGTCACATCTGGCCCATGGGCTGGGAGTTTGACAGCTCTGCTGTAACCCATTTTTAATGTTATATAGTTTTCAACGTAATAATTACAATTGAACAAGAGGGGAACTCCTATTGGAAATGTCCCAATCTGATTTTGGGAGAGACATCAGTTGAAGTCCTGGGATTGGGAAGTGGCTATTGTTATCTGGGAGAGTTGTGGTTTTCAGGGATGGAGTTATTCAAACATCCAAAAGTCAAATTCGTTTCTTGAAGTTGAGTTTTAAGAATCAGATGGCTTGCTGATATTGTATTAGGTTGCCTGCTGTGTAACTACCTTCCTACCTGAACTGCTGGATGTCATAGATAGGTTAGAATTGAAGTTCTCCAGATCTGGAAGACTTCAATCTGCCCTCCTTCATCATGGAGTCAGAAGCCAACTGGGAGCAGATTTGTAGCCACCAAGAACTTTGCCCTGATTATCAAAGGCTCATACTCCAGATACAGATTTTGTTTCAGATCAGTGGTGGCATGATCTGGAAATGTTCTTTTTCATTGGAGAGGTCACTTCCTGCTAATTGTGAAGCTTTGTGTGGGATTCCTTTGCTACAAGCAAGAGCATGTTATATTGATCCAACCAGGTACCCGATAATCCCCATTGGTTTCAAGAGGATATTGGGTTGGCTAAGAGTCCTCGTGCATAGTTTGACTGAAGTAGTTGTTACTGAAAACAGGCAAGGAACTGCAGCATTCGATCAGATCATGCCTATGCAGACCGTACATAGATTCCAGGGACCCTTCTGGTTTTTCAAAAGTACTCCAGGAGATGAAATTACAAGAGGTGTAGAGCAGGGGTCTCCAACTCCCAGTCCGTTGACCATCACCAGTCTGCGGCATACCAGAAACCAGGCCGTTCAAACAAGTGAAGCTCCATCCTCAAGATGCAGGCAGCATATGAGACCACACCTATCAGGTCCACGGAAAAACTCCACGGAACTGATCCCTGGTGCCCAAAAGGTTGGGGGGCACTGGCCTACAAGACTGTTAGTAGAAGACAAGGAGCAAATCTGTGTGAGGTAAAAGTTTACCTTGAGTCAACAAGAACGGTGAATGTAATATAGTTAAGGTGACCCAGTTATTTCTGTGTGGTGAAAGAGCAAAGAAAGCACCTGATAGGCTCCTATAAGGAATGCTCTTGGTGTCTGTTGGATCAAGTTACTAGGATCTGCTTTGACTTGGGGGCCAGTTATACACCTATTGGTAGTATGGAGTTTATTATCTATAATAAGCTATTGGGGAAGAGTTTGAGTTGGTCCTGAGGAATTGGACATCCTTGAAACTAAGTTTGGTCATCAGTGTTTTAAAAAAATGTACCTCCTGGTTGGTGAAGGCCTGTGTGCAGATGGCATGTGGTTAAATCCATGTAAGGGTTAATGCAGGCTCAGAGGGGATGGTCCTGCCAGTTCTGAAGGAGGCAGTAATTCACCCCTTCAAGCCATGCTAGAGAAATGGATGAATATTATCCATGCGCCAAAATTCTTGGGAAGATTGGTGAGAAAAAAAGTTGAATAGTGTCTTTGAAGGACCTTGGAAAGAAGTGCATTATATGGAACTCTTCCAGTCCAGACAGTACTTAGACAGCTTTGGGCATATTTTTGATGCCTTGTGGTTTTCTTAGATGGGGAAGTTCATTCCTGTTTACTCTCGATGTGTCAACAGTCTCCATATAAATAAATAGGATATCCTTCCTTTCATTAATGAGTGGAACCATTAGATAATCTGTTGGAAGTTTTGTAGAGGTCCAGGTGCTTCTTATTTATGGCATTCCCCTAATCTACTAAAATAATGACCATCAAAGAACAAAATTAAGGTTAGTGTGGCTCAATTTGTTTGCAGCAAACCCTTGTTGGCCTGTTGTTCATTGTAGCCTGCCTAACTAAATGTTCACAAAACTACTACATGATAATCTGTTGAAGGACTTTATCCAGGATAGATATCAAGCTGACAGGTCTTTATTTTCCTAGGTCTTCCTTCCTTATTTTGAAAAGTGGGATATCTTACTGAAATGGATTTAAGATCAGCAAATGTTTTGCCCTTTCAGATTTAATAAATATTTGACAAACATCAATACAAATACACGTTGCAGACAAAGAAATGTACTCCAAAATGATGTTTTCTTGACTGTCCCTAATATTCTCAGGAATCTTCCAAATACCAATCTATGTTAATCTATGGCATATTTCTTGACTGCTTGCTCCTTTGCTGTTCATGGTTGACAAAAGGCAGAGGCCCACCACTTTGGCATCTTCATTGCCAGTTATAAGGCATCTCAAAAATCACACTATGCCGCAGTGAAAAGAAAAGTAGACATAAATGACCACAGGATGGCAACAGTGTCCCATAGGAACATTCTCCTGTATACTACACTTGATGTGTTAAGGAAATCCAATGTGTTGATTTCTCACCCAAGTGGTGACAAGGGTGTGTCTAACCTATATCTTCCCACACCTTTTCTCTAGTAGAAAAAGAAATATTATCTTCTGAGTTGCTTCTATGTGCTCCAAAAATCCATACCACCATTGTTTGCTTTTGTTCAGTTACTCTTTAAATGGCCTCACTATTGGATATCGAATAATGGAATGTCTTAGTTTTATTTGTGTATAGAATCATTCAACTAAATAATTGTGGATTTGGAAAAGATCATAAGTATAATCTTTTCCAACCTCCTACAATGTGCAGGAGAACCCATTAAATCATCCTTAAGATATGGCCATTTAGCTTCTTAAAATTTCCCGAGATGGAGAATCCACAGCTTCCAAAATATTCTAGAGTTAAACAGATCTTACTGTTAAGAATTTTTTCTTTATATATAAGCAAAATATTAGAAAGCTGCAATTTCATCCATTATTTCTGGATTTAGTTTCTGCGGTGGTAGAAAATAATTCTTGATCATTTTCTTTATGGCATCCTTGTATCTTTCTCAGGTCTTCCCACATTCTCTTTGCAGGTGTACAATATCCACTTTACATTAACCCAACATGAGTGAACTCAAATACATCAGTTGTCAGAGTATTAAATATTTTAGCCTCCTGTGTTGTTTCACTTCAGGTTATGGCTTCGTATATGCTAGATCTGTCACACCTAAGTTAGTTCTTTAGTCCTAATTTGTCCCTCATAAATCTCAGCATAGTCAACACTGTGCTTGGAATTATGGAAGGTGGAGTTCCATATCAGAAAGATAGCAGATTGGGAAGGTTGAACTGGATAATAGTTTTGTTGGGGGGCTTGTGTTTGGAGGAGTGTATGTGTTTCGATGCCATCTCATGAAAAGGTTTAGATCACTTGATTACATTTTTTTCTCAATGCTTAAATATAAAGGGGCTACTAAGAACTGATTTGATTGCCTTATATTGGTAAGAAGAAACAAGCAAAGGCAAACCCTTTAGATTCTGAAGTACTGAAAATTATTCTAATCCAGCCTTTCCAATGTTTTTCTTTACATACAGGGATTTCAGTTCTCTTAATTCCTAGCTAGCATAGCTAAATTGTCTGGAATTCAAAGAAACTATCTATAGTCCATGAGCCAAGACCTGAATTTTCACATATTGGTACCACCCGAGGTGACTAATAATCTTAGGTGTTTTTGGCTTCTTTTATGTCTCTAGTTTATGTTTTGATGTGATAGCCCTTGTTAACTCGTAGCTTAATCGAGGTTATCACTCTTAGAATAGATGCACCCTATGTACACGGAAAGAAAGGGTGAACACATACTTTGACAATATTCTCTATTCTGAACATCACCACGTTTATGCTAATGACCAAATATACTATCCAAAATATCTCCAGAACCCTTTCATTGTTAGTATGCATGAACAGTCTAGTCATGGGCGTCCGGAGGGAGGGTGGGGGGCAAGGGGGGTCATTTGCCACCCACCCCCCACGTGGAAAACATCAGCTTCATCTCTTCTTATCCTTGGCAGCTGTAGGTCTGGATGATGGAAGTCAGTGTCATGCTGACCTACCATGTTCCTCAGTTGCCTCAAGTATCTACTGCGGTACTCAGATGTCAGATAGTACCTTGCCACAGCTCCACCTTTCAGGCTGAAGCCCTTGGTGCCTCCTGGTGTCTGCGTGTCTTTGTTAACCGTCTCCTCAATTGTCTGGTCCACAGGTATCCGCCCAAATGGGTTCTGACTCCCAATCTGGACAGAAAAACCTCCCTGCATGAAGTGGGCATGCACTTCAGGGTGTTCTATTGGCAGTCGAGACATTTTGGCATAGTAGTAGGTCAAGAAGCGGGCATAGTTCACCTTGTCATAGGCAAAGCACCATGGGATCATCTGCCTGATTGCTGCCAGGTGAAGCATCCAGTTGCCCTCTCTGGATGCTCGGATCAGGCACAGCATGATCTCTGCCATGTCCAAGTAGGACATCCAGAATGCAGAGAGGTTATCTGCATTTCTGAGAGACTCCAGGTAGACTTTAAACAGCTTTATTGTGTGCACACATGACTCGTTATTAAGCAGGTCTTGCAGTGCAGCCTGAGAGACACCGTCGTGGAAGCTGGCAATCTTCTTCAGGGTTTCATCAAGGTGGTGAATGTCTCTTGCATGGTGTTCCTCCAGCCATCGGAGGAATCCTTTCCAGGCAAGCCTCAATAGTGCTTCATAAACCAGCTTGTGACATCTTACTGCTCTGTTGTACTTGCGACCATCCATCACACCATTCACTGAGCCTTCTGCAATGACACCAGCTTCAACACAGAGATCCCTGAGCCCTGCATCTTGAAATCGCTTCCCTATGATGGAGAGCATATTGCAGATTGTGTGGAAGTCTCCCATCCTGACGACGATGCTGTTGAACTTGTCATGTTTCCATACTATCTCAACAGCCTTCGCATAAAGCGCCTGGTCAAAGACACAGACAATCTGGTTCAGCTGAAGGGCCTGCATGATGTGTAGGGTCCGCTCCAGCACTTCATTGACCGTGGACATGTCTGTTGCAGGAGCATTGATAGTGGGCAGGTAGCCCACAATGTCTTGGTTCACCGTGACATCATTGCGGACCATGATGTTGAACCCAGTCCAGCTGCTGACAGTCTGGTTCTCAGGGTCTGACAGTCGAGTCAGTAACCAGATAAAATTCTTCATCTTGGCTTCGTGGACCTCCTTCATGCTGTCAACATCTACAGTCTCGGTCTTTGGAGGCTGGGCTCGCTTACCAACATTGTAGGTTGGTAACATTGTTGGGGCTGGACTGATGCTCCTTTTCTTGGACTTGCTGACAGATGGGAAGAGATTCTGTGGCTTGGGGCCTGCAATCTTGGGCTGGACAGCAATGCCATTGACTCTGTGAGAAGTACCTTCTCCGCTGAGTGTCTCCTCAAGTCGGTCAATGTTATCCCATGCCAGGGTTGTGAACACACCTTGGCAGATGTCTGCTGGCAGTGGGATGTCTTCCTGTGCACGCTCCAGCTTCTGAATGCACAGTGCTGTATCGATCTCCTCAATCTGTGAATAAGAAATGCAGTGGCCCAGGCGATTGAGTGTGCGTACAAGTTCTGTATTGCCTGTCAAGGTCTTCACAGCAAATGACAAAAGTACGTGCTTGGATGGCTTTGTCTTGCCACATGTGACAGCAAATATCAGATCACTGGCAAGAGAAGTGGCAAGCCTTTGGACTCTGTCAGAAGGATCTGCACACTCACACTCTCCAGTGAGCACGGTATACAGGAATTCAGTGACAGATTCAGGAATGACATTCTGCTCTGTGTCAGGGGGCCATGTCTGGCTTACATCTTGCTTCTTAATCTGATTCCTCAGCTGCATTGCTGCTTTGGCTAGGACATCCCCAGAGTTGGCAGCCCTTGCTTCGTGGAGTTCTTTCCCTAGTCTGTAGGCATGCTTGACAAGCTCATCAAATGACAAGCTCTCTGGATATATGAGAAGCTTCCCTTTCTCATCAGAAACGAAGCAAAGCGATCCTCCTATCTCACTTTCAAGTTTACGACGGACATGTTTCTTGGTTGATGGTCTGATCTGAGAAATTCCGCGAGAGTGCATGGCTTTCTCAAGTCTAGCTGTCAGATCTGTCATAGGCAGCACCTCAGGGTTGAGAATGAGTTCATTCCTGATATATAGGAATAGCTCTTCGTAGGATTGTTTCTCGGCTTCCTCGTATACTGCCTGCTCAGACTGCTCCTGCTCATCGCATGCACCAGAACTGGTGGATGCCCCTTCCTTTGTATACACTTTGTAGCACGACTTGTGGTAGTGCCCCTCTGCGGCAACAAGGTCTCTGCTTAACAACGCGAGGATTCGCTGGTCCATTTTTTGGGTTGCTGCACTGCGGATTCTGTCATCTGCACGTAACTCAACACACTGGATGATAGGTTCCCTTGTCTGTCTTCCTTTCAGGTACTTGCTTGACTTGCAGCAGAAGATGCATGTCTTGTCATACACTCTTGATGTACTCGGTGCATCCCTAGATGATCTTCTGACACCATGGACACCAGTCTGTTCTTCTGCACTTGGCCTGTCTTTAGAAAGGATGGAGTCGAGAGTCTTCTTCATGGTAAAGATGCTGCGACATTTGCGATGATACTGGATCTGCGGTATTTGGCCTTCTTCCAAGTCTTTTGCAATGTCCAGAAGTGGAGCATGTTGTCTAATCTCTGCTGCTCTTAGCAGTGTCTTCCATGAGTCCAAGTCTTTTAGTAACACGAAGGTAGACGTGTCTTCACCAGAACAGTGAATAATGCAGCCTGGCCGCACTCCTTTCTTTGGCAATGCAGTGGCCTTGTCTCCACTTGAATCCATCATGTGGGCCTTAGTAGTTTGTCACAATATAACAGAGAACTGCAATTATTCAACAGTAGTCCGCATTGAGAAATTGAGTTCAAAACTCTTTGTAACGATGTTGGAAGAGAAAAAAAAAACATATTAGCAATTTACGAAATACATTTTAATTTGCTATGATGCTCTACATTTACCACAAAAAGTCTCTGCACATGATTTTAATAAATTATCAACATCAATTAGGTTTAATTCTAATGATTTACAGCTTCATTTCGCAAATATATGTGTTATCATGTGATATCACAAGGCCGCTATTCAGTCAAATTGATGGTTTCTTAAAAAACATACAAAGCTACATATCTGAAAAGGCTATCACATCTTAATGTACTTGGTATGGACCCATAAACATTTTAGTATCATTAAGATTTGGTCACCCAAGATGGTACCGATATCTGGCCTGGCCCATGGACTACTAGAGTCCCATCAAGTTGGAAAAAGATTATCTAACCAGTATTAGGTAGTGTGTTCTATTACGTGAATGGTTTTTGTTTCATAATATCTGTTACCTTAGTCAGAAGTATATCCTGTTATTTTCATCTCTGTTGAAATCCTCTCTGGCTGTTTCTCTCTCTCTTTGCACTGCATGGCAAGAAATGTCATTTCAAGGCAGCTTCTTGAGAAATTCTTCCTAAGAGCTGAATGACCCCCCACCCTGCTAATATTCTGTGAAGGGTCTTGAAGACCTGGCTCCTCATCCAGGCCATTGGAGAGGATCACTATTGCCTCCCATTTTCCCCACTCAATTTGTTATTCTGTCATCTTTACCCTTGTTTCTTACCCTTGTCGTTGTTCCTTGTTTATATTGATATTTTTAATAATTTGCAAACCACCCTAATTGCTGGCAGTCGGGTAGTGTGTAAATATTAATAATAGAAATGCCAAATCAACCTGAACATTTGGCTGGCTGTGCGATGAACCATGATAAGGCCAAATTGTGGTATGTGAGCAAGAAATAGGCATTGTGTTAACTATAAGGTTTAAAAGTGAAGTAAATACAGACTAATTGGTAATTCAAACTGTAAGGGGAAAATATATCTATTGTACTTTCCAGGGAATATAAAGACTTCCAACCAGACAATAATATAATAGGTATCTTGATCCAGGTGAGAAAAGTCTCCTGGCTCCTTTCCAGATGACCCAAGTTATCCATCTGGAACAGATGTTTTCCCTTAGGCAACATCTGTTTCTTGTTCAAAACCAAGCAATCTATTAACTGGAAATGTTACTCTTAGGTTGTGCAACAAAGGAGGAGGAGATATTCTCTTAAAAATTCAGGTGGGCATCTCCGTTACTTGAACTGTGGATTACAAAATACTCTTTGAGTATTTCTCTGGGTAGCTCTCTGTGACAGTGTCTCTGCGTGAAAATGTCAATACATCCCTTTCCACCTCACAAGCCACATACTTCCTGTTTCAATCAGCACCCTTCCTTCTGGTTTCTAAAATGACATGTTTGCAGAAAGATTATAAAGTAACCCTTTCGGTGTTGAAGTCAGAGCAGAGTTAATTCCTTGGTTTAACTGTCTTTTTTATTTACTCAATTGAAAAAAAATTGCTTCTAAGTCATTCAGACATCTGAGGGTGAACTCTTTTTCATTACCAGCTTTCATTTTAATTAATTCTGGAACTTTTTAACATTCAACCTAATGGTAGATACCTCTCATTATCGTCTCATAAGTGATCAGACACAGATTGGACAGAAAGAATGTATGAGATGTTATGAAAAACAAGTTGTTTAAACAGCTTCACACAACTCTATTTTGACTTTATGTATGCTTAATTAGAATTATGGCAGCACAATATTTTATAATGGGTTGCTTTTAATAGAATTCAATTCAGCTTCATTACTAAAAAATTAGTGATGAATTTCAGCAATTAATACTGTATTATTCATATGCCTTTGATACATTTAAGTAGTTCACTCATGTTACTGATTAGTCACTATCTTATGGTAATGATGGTGTAAGAAGAAGACAGTGACAAACCAATTCCTTACTGCTGTTAAGAAAATTACATGGTGGTACCTGCATAGTCACCAGGACTTGTCTTTAAAGATTTGATTTTAGAGATTTTTTTTTAAAACTAATAGTATCTTCAATATATTTACATGGTTCTGTGCTACTTGTCTGATGTTTATATATGTAATGTCCCTTTCATAGAAATTATCACTTCAGCTATTACTCTGAATCCTCATAAAAATCATATATTCTTTTGAAATTACTGTCTTCCTTCTAGAAGACAAGATAAGCTACTGAAATATATTTGCCTTCATTTCCTTTTTTAATCCCAACATTATTCTGAAATGATGACTACAAGATCAATCTTCTCATTAGATGGAAGTTAAGATATAGTCTGATACTGAATTGTTTTATTAGGATTGTATTTTTATTGGCAATGATGGGAAGAGGAATAGGTAGGTTTTTCTGCTTTATTTATCCTACAGCAAGTTGGTTCATTTTGGACAAAGTATCTTGGGCTTAGATTTTGCAAGGGAACAAGAACTTGGGAAAGATTCCATGGATGAAAATCCTAAAGGGGAAAACAACTCAAGAATTTTGAGAAACTCTAAAAAGTATGATCATAGAAGCCCAGATCAGCACAATACCACTGAGAAAGAAAAACAAGAAATCCAAGAAGAAACCAGCATGGATACACAAAGATCTCTCTGGCAAATTGAAAGAAAAAAAGGACAAGTATAAAAAATGGAAAGAAAGACATACAAGGCAGAATATCAGCAGATAGCCAGAATCTGAAAAGACGAAGTCAGGATAGCAAAGGCTCAGAATGAACAAAGACTTGCAACAAAAGTCAAAGATAATAAAAAAAAGTTTCTTCCAACATATAAATAACAAGAAAAAAATCAAGGAAACAGTCGGTCCACTAAAGAGAGAAGATGGCAAGGAAGTAACAGGCAACAGAGAGAAAGCAGAACTGCTTAACTCATTCTTGGCATCTGTCTTCACACAAAAAGAAATTATAATTCAACCCACCAAAAACATAACTGTAAAAGACAGACCAGAAATAAAAGTTAAAATAAGAAAAATAATAATAAGAGAACACCTGTCTGATCTTGATGAAAACAAATCACTGAGGCCTGATGGATTACATCCCAGAGTTTTAAAGGAGCTGGCAGAGGTAATCTCAGAACCACTGCACCATATCTTTCAAAAATTCTGGAGCACCAGGGAACTACCAGAGGACTGGAAAAGAGATGATGTGGTTCCCATCTTCAGAAAAGGGGGAAAAAAACAGACCCAGGAAACTATAGACCAATCAGCCTAACATCAGTACCCGGGAAGATACTGGAAAAGATAATAAAAAAACAGATCTGCCAACATCTAGAAACAAGTAAAATAATAACTCGCAGTCAGCATGGGTTTGTTAAAAACAGATCATGCCAAACCAATCTTATTTCATTCTTCAACACAGTGACTAAATTAGTAGGCCAGCAAAATACCGTGGACATAATATATTTAGATTTCAGCAAGGCATTTGACAAAGTAGACCACAACCTAATTCTTTGTAAGGAAAAAGTGGAATAGATTGCACCACCACTAGATGGACTTGCAACTGGCTGGCAAACCATACTCAACAAGTAGTCCTTAATGGGTCTCAGTCTACATGGAGGGAAGTAAGCAGTGGGGTGCCACAAGGTTCCATCTTAGGCCCAGTACTCTTCAATATCTTCATTAACGACTTAGATGAAGGAATGAGAAGGGGAACTTACCAAATTTGCAGATGATACTAAGCTGGCAGGAATAGCTAACACCCAAGAAGATAGACTCAAAATCCAGTTGGATCTTGACAGACTAGAACACTGGGCCATATCTAACAAAATGAAATTCAATGTAGAAAAAAGTAAAGTCCTACACTTAGGCAAGAAAAACCAAAAGTACACATATAGACTGGGTGAAACCAGGCTCAATAGCAGTAACTGTTAGAGGGATTTTGATGTCTTAGTGGACAACCAGCTAAATATGAGCCAGCGGTATGCAGCAGCAGCCAAAAAAGCTAATGCAATCCTAAATTGTATTAACAGAGGGATACAATCAAGATCAAGGGAAGTACTAATACCACTCTATAAAGCCTTACTACACCTACAGTACTGTATCCAGCTTTGTTCACCACATTATAAAAAAAGATATTGTGACTCTAGAAAAAGTACAGAGAAGAGCAACCAGGATGATTAGGAGACTGGAGGCTAAAACATACAATGAACAGTTACAGGAACTGGGCTTGGCTAGTCTAGTAAAGAGAAGGACCAGGGAGGACATGATAGCGGTCTTCCAATATTTGAGGGGCTGCCACAGAGAGGAAGGGGTCAAGCTATTTTCTAAAGTGCCTGTAGACCAGAAAAGGAATAATGGATGGAAACTGAACAAGGAGAGATTTAACCTGGAAATAAGGAGAAACTTTCTGACAGAACAATCAACCAATGGAACAGTTTTCCCTCGGAAGTTGTGGGAGTGCCATCATTTGAGACTTTCAAGAAGAGATTGGATTGCCATTTGTCAGAAATGGTGTAGGGTCTCTCTATCTGTTAATCTGATAAAGAACTATACATACTTACCATAGTAACTAAGAATCCCCATGAATGTGTCTCCTATATTGCTGAAATTCTGCCTCCTTAAAAGTTATCACTGCCTTCATTACCTTCTGCCACTTTTTTATCAGCTCCTTTATATCTCAGGATAAGATTGATATTCTTTTTTTTTTTAAACCTTTTCCATAGCTTAGCCAGTAGATGCTTCTGACCTCACACAAATTATTACTGACAGAAATCTGACTGGACACTAGATTGTGCATGTCCTTCCTCCCTCTTATGTAACATCTCAGAGTTACTTGAGAATTGCATCTCTGTCAGTTTGTAATTTCGAGTTATTTCAGGTAGCATTTTTTGTTGTTTGCATCTCAGTTCATTCAATCAGCACCATAAAACTCAAAACATCCTTTGCATTATTATTACATGTCATTTGTTTCAATGAAGTTAGTCATGTTAAGAAAAAAAAAGTAAAGAAGACCCTGTGGATTTTACTTTGCTAGTCATTGCTAACTATAAAGGATGGTACTGATCTCTGCTTCAAGGCCATTAAGCAAGTACTGTCCAAAGACATTTCTGCAGTCATGTGGCCAACATAATGGAGTGCTGTTACTTTTCCACTGAAGTGGCACCTATTTATCTACTCACAGTTTGCATGTTTTAGAACTGCTAGGTGGGCACAAGCTGGGGCAAAGATAGGAGCTCACCTCATTGTGTGGTGCTTAGGTCTTAAACCTGGGCTGCTGACTTTCCAGCCAACAAGCCCAGCATAATAACCACTGAAACACTGCACCACTCCTGTTTTAAGAAAAGAGTTACCCAAAATAAATTATTCTGAAGGGAAAGGGATACTCGGGGCTGATTCTTTGAAAAGACTGACATTCAGCAACAGTCATGACATATATCATAATTGATTACAGTTCTATTTCAATGGCATTTAAACATGACTAATTCTGGCCTTGAGCCAGTTCTACTTTCCAGAAATGTTTACATAATTCCTTCCAAGACTGATATTAGAACTGAAAGTTTCTGGTTATTGTGGACTCCTCAAGTGTAGATTAAACATATATTCTTCACTCATTGATGGGCAGGTAGTATTACAGCTTGTATTTAACAACAATAGGGTGATAGAAATTCATTCTCAATCTTTGCCTATATTACTGAACTCAGCTTTAGAAACTAGCATTATATTCTGCTAATCATGTGTGTAACACCTTTTTCAGTCTAATTTTGACTCATTGACTAGCTGACTTGTCATTATATTCAAGGATGCTTTTTCTTCACCCTGCAAAATCACCAGACATACACATGATTCAAATGTTAAGTAGAAGCAACCAGATCTATTGATATACTTCACATTGTTGGCTATCAGAGGAAGTTTTAAGTATGCAAATAGTGAAAGGGACAGGAAAGTGCAAGTCCACCAAAGCTGAGCTAGCAAACCCACTGAGCACTTTGATGCAGTAGTTTTATCTCAAAACTACTTCACATGGGTGCTGTTGTTAAAAATGGAAAGAGGGAGGATTATACTATAGAATAGTGTTTCTCAACCTTGGCACCTTTAAGCTGCGTGGACAACAATTCCCAAACCAGCTCCTAGAATTCTGGGAGTTGAAGTCCACACAGCTTAAGTTGCCAAGCTTGAGAAATACTGCTATAGGTATACAGAACTAAAAAATACTGTAGGAAATGGTGCAATTGATGAAGGGGTTACTCTGGCAAAAAGTTAGGATTAGGGTATGAGGTTCAGTAATGCAGCTCTGATCTTAGAACCAGCTGGTCTGTGTTTGCTCTTGACCATTCCCCAGTTACAGCAATTCTTTCTTAATCCCACTCCAGAACAATTCACTCATTCTAATAAGCACAAAAGATGATCAAGTAGGAAGATTTGCCACATTAACCATTTGGTCATTAGTAATAGTGATTCATTCAGACCTATTGTAATTCACTACATGTTTCATAGCTTCTACATTTGGAAGGCACCATCTTGGGTAAGACTGCGTCAGCAAAATATTGATCGTATCTATGAGAATAGAGCTCTGTATATGAAATCAAAACAACACATAAAAATAATAATGTTCTCCTTGAAAATAGTACATATATGTTAAGATCATATCATGGAAGAAAGTCAGAAATATTATACATATATTACTGCAATGCTGGTAGTTTTATTGGAAGTTTGGCAAGGAGGATCTGGATGCCTCTTTTCTTTAGGTGCTTGGGAACTTTATCTCTAACAGTTGAGTACATATTACAGTATTAAACAAGTACTTATTTTAGACCCTGTAGGATTATATTTCAGTCAGAGTTGTTTTATCCTGTCCTTGGAGGGGGGTTCTTGTATAGAATAGAATGATGATTCTCATTGTTAATTCAAAAGACTTGAGAAACAGATGCTTCTTAACTTTGAGATGGTCTCATTGCCTACGGATATAAACTAATGCTCCTTAACCTTGATGGTCTCATCCTTGGCAGATACCCATAACTTTGAAACAATTGGTCTCATTCCTGGCTGGATAAGGCAATGCACTCCAAGAAAAAATAAATTCATCCTCCTTGTCCTTAATGAAATCCAGTGAGATGTGGCCATCAAAAATCTCAATCATGCTATTTAAGAGCTATTTAAGCTGTCAAAACCCACCATGGGGTGGAGCTTCAGTGTAGGTCTAACTAGAAGAATGCTTCATGTTTTCTGGCTTTAAGAGGTCCATTTTGCTATAAGATCCTTAGGTGTCATGATTGTCAGAAAGGGCATGACATCTTTCTTTCTTTGTCTTATTGTATTCTTGGAATATTTTTTAAAATTGCTGCCTCATGTTCTGTTACTTTCCTATCTTGTATTGGAATAAAACCTTATGTACTCATTCTATGTGGCCATTGCTTCCAAAACCCAAAGAACCAATGATATCACCCTCCTGGGCTGAGGACAGAGCAATACAAGACCTGACTAAAACATGTTATGGCCGGGATGTGCAATAAACTATATAAATAAAACCAACAGTAAAAGGTAGGTCAGCCACACTGAGCGAACCCAAAATGTTGTCATTGTTTTTCTGAACCCTGAATTGATATTTGCTCAAAATGCTTGAGTAGCAGGAAAGATTAAGCCTCTACCTTTGAGTAACAATTGTCTCTCGATAAACTAGTTCTTGGTGTGTACATATGTGCTATGTATGAAGATAGCTTCCTCCTGGCTTAACTCAAATCATAGCAATATGTCAAGATAACCTACTTTGATGCAATAAGAGTGAGAGCATACCCTTCCCTTTTTGGAAAATATAGCTTTGCAGATTTGGCAAATATCCCACCCAGGAAAGATTTTGACATTGTAAACAATAGCAGTATCTTTTGCAGTGCATTGCTTTTTAGGAATTTTGCAAGCTCAGGAAAGATGACTAGCATGAAAACTTGACAGCTTTGAAAAACATAGATTTATCTTTCACATTGTCAGGGGCACAAAAAGGGAATGAGAGAAACTAAATGTTATGGGAATTTTTGGGCAGAGAGCCTCCAGGAGAACTGCTGCCAGGTCAACATATTGCCTCCACTGTTAAATGAGTTAGCTCCTTGTAAGTCCAGAGCAATTGTGTATTCATTGCTGCTTCCATTTAGGGATATGGTATTCTGTCACAGGGAAGAATTATCTCACTCCTAACCAAGGAAAGGCTGCTAGAAATCTTTCTCAGAAAGCATGAACAGATTACAGATAGCCCCTTTTTTCACTGACAAATCCAAAACTTAACATTACTAAAGCCTACTGAACTGAGAGCAGCAATAACACACTGAAGCACAATGAGAAACTCTACTTTTGGTCAGTTGTTGGTTTGTTTTTTTATGTCATTTTATGGTATGAGATTTACACATTCAGCCACTACCAAATCTAAAATCCTGGTGGAAAAAAAACAGATTAACATCCATGCACTTATAAAATGCATGGCCTGGATCCACTAATATAGACCTATTTACAAAGAGGTTACACTTCTTAATAATGACTGCAATTGTTTTTGCCTATTCAAAACTGGTCTGAATAACTATCAAGCTGGAATATTGATTGCACTAGTCTGATAATCACAGCTGCAGAAAAAACAAATAAAAAATGTATCCAGTGTCCACAATGCCTTCTAGAATTACAGCTCAATTGGCAGATAACCATAACTCACATTTTTAGAATTTAATTTTCGACATAACCAAGGATAGGCATTGATTACTAAAAGTTGTACGCCTCATGGATGTTCCTTAAAATGGTTGCTTTAAAAATCTTCAAAATTGGTTGGACAATTAAATGGGAAAGAAATATTTTAAAAAGCTTTGTTAACAGACCATTTATTTGTGTTATATTTTCTATTAGAGATTGGCATTGCTCTCTATTTTGAGAAAAACATCAGCATGAACTGAGCCAGAAATGCAAAGCTTGGAAATGAATGAATGAATGACTTGAAATTGCCCCTGTGAAATGCCTATGTAATATTCTTAATTCTTCAGTCCAGCAACATTACCCAGAAGGATGCCTTTAAATATGCTAACCTAAAATTTGGGTAGAAATTATAGTTGAATTTTAAACTGCTCTTACTCCAAGAGAGGGGTTTTTTTTTATAATAGAAAAGAGAACATTAAATAGAAGTGAGAAAAATATATTCACCATATTTTAATATTAATTAAATCAAATATCAATTTTGCTTTCACTTAGCTTCATTCTCAGGTTTGTAGTTGTCAGCATAACACTTAAAGTTCAAGTGCCATTCTTGCCTCCCCTGAACACAAATTGCATAATTGAAGTCTAAGGATAGCTTTTTGTTATAGTTGTTACATAGTATCGTGAACACTGTTCTGTAGCTAGTAAATGTTTGTAGACTGCAAGCGTTATATAGAAGTTTCTAATTATCAGAAATCAGTTAGAAAATCAGATTCTTTATGTTACCCTAGAAAAAAGGTAAATATGCCATTTTATAGTATTTTATTTGCTTTGTCTTCTGATTTATTTTTTTAAGAGCAGTATTGTCTTTACTGGAGAAACAATTCTAAAACTATCTTGTCAAATTACATTGATTCTCTCTCTCTCTCTCTCTCCTTACCATCTCCTGGAAAATTTGAACAGCTTTCTTAGTATCCTGGTACATGAGGTAGACGATTTCTATACTGCATAAATAACTCTTTTTCTCTTGTGATTTGACTTTAGGTTACTTTCTCTCTTTTTGATGTAGCTCTTTACCTGCTTGTTTGCATTACAGCGCAAAATCTGCTATGTGTGCTTCACATCTTCCTTCATTTCTGTATTCATGATGATAGGCAAACAAATGCAAATTGAAGTGCAAATGTTAGTGGAAATATACATAAAGAGAATAAATATACTATGTAGTAAGCATTGTAAAACTTCCATATGCTTCTTGTGACAAAAAGCAAGCTGTTTTTAAATGATAAGCTTTCAAATTAAATAGTTATTAATGGCTAATACTTAATCATTACTTGCAAATAATTAAGAAACAGAAACATGTACTTGTGTCACTTTTAACATCTTCTTAACTTTATAGCTTAATAAAATGACTAATTCATTCTGTACATCTATCCATTCTTGTAATGTTATAACTTCTCTACAGCCACCACTTATGTGAATAAGGTAGGAAAGCCAACATGTACAGGGTTCCAGTTTGTAATTAGTGTCATAGGTTTTTTTAGGGAACAAAAGTCCTTCAAATTAGACACCTTGAACTTGATTCAAACTGGGAGCTTGTGTTGGAGAGGAAAGGCTATCTTCCCACTTCCAAAATGTTGGTGAAATATATTTCTTTGAAAATAAAGCTTTTCTGTAGCTGTGGTAATTTTTGTGGTACATTACTAAGGAAGCATGCAAAAAATCATGGTCTGTCATTCCTTTTTTTTCTACTGCATCAATAAAAACTCCAAGACTGCCATGCAAAATGCTTCTAAGATGAATATAATAGTGTTGTGTAAATTTCAATTTCAATAATTAAATATGTCAGTGTGGCAAGGATATTAGATGCTGCCACAAAGAGTGACATCCAGTCTGGATTCTGAAGAAAATGATGTAAAGAGATTTTCCTTCTTATTAATATTTCTATCAACTCACCTATCTAGATGTGCTATTGTTTCATTTATCATTTCCCTAATCCTTCATTTCTTAAGGGTTTTTATTCTCTTTTCTACTTGGTAGTTGAAGATTTATTCCTGAGCTCTCAAATGGTGGCTAAAAGCTCCTTTTATCTGATAAATCTCAAGACTATCATTACTGTGTTACAGTGGTGACAAACAATATCAGAATCCACACCTCAAAGTAACCAACAGAAGACCTTTGTGTATCACTGTTGCTGCAATCTCTATTATATCTACGTTAAAAAAAACCCAAAGAACTATCTTTTTACTATATGTGTCCTCTTTTTTAAATTTTGTATCCTCGTAGAAAGCCACCATGGAATATGTGTAGGGAATGGAGAGGTAAATTGGAATTTAGAAATTTCTTTCTTTTTAAGTTCTTTTTTTCTAATGTTTTTGGATCAGGATACTTTGTACTGAAAGCTAATCCCTGCGATTGTTGTTTGCAGATGTATATAATATTGTACCTGTTATTACAAACTTTTTTTTCATTTCCCCCAAATCTTTCTACTGATTTGCTATAATGTATCTGACAAGCAACTATAATAAATACTCTATGAGGGACATCCCAGCTGCCATTCGTAACACAAAATCCATTAAATATATTACAGCAGAGGCCTTCTGGTTTATATGGAATAAAAGGTAGTGAAAAATGTCAGTGGGAAGCTGATGGGATGTTTTCCTTCTTTACAGTAGTCCATGAGAACAATATCCCTGTTCTACAAGGTACCAAAGTAAAGTTCTTATCATAGTGCCAAATATTTGTGCTAATAGGTATGTTCTATTCTCCCACTTAAAGAATCACGGACTGAAACTCTGCAGGAAAACTATTTAACCACCCAGTGCTGATAACAAAATCTGGTATTAGTTGATTCTGTCAATATTCTGGAAATTGAGCCTTCATAATACTCCCCTTCTTTAAACCTGCTTAGAGACGCTGGGCATACAGGGTTAGAGCTGGGCAATCTTTCTCACAATGCTTCCAACTAAAATCTTACAGCAACTTTTTTTAAACTGATGTCCTCCAGAAGATTTGGATTTTCTTTTAATTGCATCATCCCTCAGCTAGAATAGCCAATGATTGAAATAAAGTAATGAATAGTAGGTAGAAATGTGGACTTCAGCTCTCCCAATTTTCAATGTTAACTAGGAAATGTTTACAATTGAAGCCCACACTTTTTGATGGCATCAGATAACTAATCTCAGCATGGTAGGAATAGCTACAAGGAATTGCAGTTAGGCTAGTAAACTCACCATGGCACAGAATAGACAACTTATTTTTGCTTATTTGCTATCATTTCCTGAAACTTGGATACTACAGATAAAAAGAAGAAGGGAACCTATAATGAAAGAGCCTTGTTTGTAGATGTGTGTGCATGTAGTCATATGGCCTTGAAACAAAGAGGAGAAATCACCTTTCAAAATGTCAATATTCCTAATTCAAAGAGATGAAACATTATCAATTAAACAGAGGCACCATTGGTGTCAGGCTTCACATCAGGTTTGGCTATTAATGTTGGCTCTTCAGATGGCTGTTGATTTAGACTGAAATAATAGAAGACGATGCTTCAGAAACAAGTCCAGGAGATCACGAAGCATCCTGTACTTATAGAAACCAAACTATTTTTTTTCTTTGTGTCTAATTGACCCTTTTTTACATCAAAAGCTGGGCAAAGGTGAAACCTTTGAAAACCTGCTTAGACAAAACAGTTCCTTGAACGTCAGCCAGATACCATGGTGACAGATATGGGGGCTGAGATCACCTTGATACAGGTGATGCCATGACTTTGTTCCATTCTTTTTCTAAGCAGAAGACAGATTGAGATCTGTTTAATGCTGTTGTACTTCTTTAGAAATAGTTTTCTGGAGAATTAAATTGCTGATTAACAAATAAATGGAAACAAGTGTGCCCTATATATCAGCGCAAAAGAAAATGAAAGCAAACAGCAGAATCTATCAAATCTGGAGCACAGAAATTAACTTCAAGTAGAATTCTGCATCCAGAACAACTAGTTCAAAATCACTGGACGTTGAGCAATTCCAGACTGGCTATTTCCTTTCAGGAATGGAATTATTATGGTGGTTCGACTTTTATTAGACTCTTTCAGAATGATAGGTTTACAGTGGGAAAATCTTTGGAAAGGAAATGAATTATCTTATTTCTGATTGGCCTTGTGTATTTTGGATCCTGTCTATACCACAGTGGAAGATGAAGTATTGTTTAGTACTTAATTAATTAATTAGTGTTTACATTCTTTTAAGCAGCAAATGGTTCAGTACCCATTGTTTTTCTTTAAGCAGGAGTGTATAATTTGTTAGGGCCCAGAATAACACTTGAAAAATTGTGAAGCATAAATACAGCTTCTCTTTACTAGTCTCTAATACTGGTAGTCATATCTGTTTCTAGCTATAATAGAAGCTTCTCCACTGCAGTTGTATAAGCCTAGAAAAAGATTTGACTGATTTAAGTAGTTTCAAAAATATGGTATATACACATTCACATGAATTCTGAAGCACCTCTTTCCAACTAAATCCCATTATTCCACAACAATAATCTTTATTATTGCCATATTCTGGTCATATATTTCATAGTTTCTCATTTTTAAAGTTGGAAACAATTTTTGGAGGCCACTGAGGGATACTTCTAAAGCTTTCAAAGGATGTTAGACCTTTGGGTTTTACATTGGAATGAGGTCATTTTGGGACATTGCTTAAGTAATGTGGGGCAGGAAGGTATATAACTCAGTCTGCAAATCAAAATCTCACATGGATTTTCATCTTTGGCATACAGTTTGGAATATAGTTCGCAATGTGTTAGGCAACTCTGTGTACCAAAATTACTTTTGAGGTTTGCTCAAGAGAAAAGGTGAGATATATGGTGGAAAAAGTAGGTGCAACAAACATGGTGGCTGCACCTCCTTCCTCCCTGCCTTTTGGATCTGATTAGAGTCAAACTGAGCTTTTCTCTTGACTAACCCTATCAGATCCAAATGGACTCTCCTTGCCCCTGGACAAAGCCACCTGCAATCCCATCTGAACTAAATAAAGTATCCACTCACTGTAATCAGAAAAATGGAATTGCAACACAGCGACAAGGTGAGAAGCCTCAGTTTCCATCCTTAATCAAGGACCCACACCTGATTAACAGTTCCACTACTTAGCAATAAATTTCCCCAGTTCTGCTATTGCTACTGACCTATTGCCTAATAGTAACTTAAATATCATTTAACTAGTATTAAACAGTAATTTAATAATAATCTCATGGCCACAGACAAGGATCTTCCTCAAAAGTCACAAAGAAATCAGATCCCTCAGACTGCTTACCCTGTACAGTAGCCCTCAATTTTAATAAACATCTTTACTTTCCAATTGTTTAGGGTTTTCTTTCTTATAAAGTTGGAACCTAATGATAATTGAATGAACAATTGGTTATTTTTTTCTCAATGTTCTCTATTCTTCTGAATTTTGTATGTATTTGATGGAATTGAGAGGGAAGGAGATTATTGGATTCAAAGAATGACAGGCTTATTCTTGAATAGTAACCTTGTGGTCAATCACTCCAAACATTCCTTCAGTTTCTAGATTGTACAAGCAGACTCCTTAATGGCCCATTCCTTCTTTTCTCACTTGATGACTGGTAGATGGGGAAGGAGATGGGAAGTAGAAAATCTGTTTATACCAGTACTATCCTAAAATTGTCCTTCTGTATCTATCTTCTAAAGTGTTGGCATTCTGTAACATATCTGACTCTAAACCACCAAAATGACAATCTTTGTAATGCTTGAAATAGCCATAGAATCCTCATGAGTATCCCCTTTATGTACTGTAGCTATAAATTTAAAGTAATCTTTCCCAAGGTTATGTCCTTCAGATTAAGACTCTAGCTAGTAGCAGGTGGAAGAAGGTTGTTCTAAAATCTTAAGACGACAACCGTGTTTCCAAAGGAAGAAGTAAGAGTGATTATACTCAATGAATGTGTGTGTGCTTTTTATGGTGTCTCTTATATATCATGCTGGTACAGCATGACTATAAAGTAAACTGTATGATAAAGGCAGAAGTCTTTAGATAAAATAGCAAAGAAAGGCTAGTAAAAAAAAAAACATCTAAGAACGACACTGCAACCAATTCAGCTAGTAACAAAAATAACTGGAAAGGCTGCCAGAGAATTTGGCAGCCTGAGATATTTCCATCCTTTATAAAAAAACACAATAAGGAGGGAAGAAGGCGGAGCCTCCTCGCCGACGGACGGTAGATCGCAACTCTCTGTGACTATCGTTCGTGCTCTTTCGTCGGAGAGCCCCAATTATCCTGATTAGGGGCTGAAACTGCCTGGAGGGGCAGTGGAGTAAGAGGAAGCAGCAAGCCTGTCTGTGGGGAGCCGCATCTCCCTCCCCTGGGCTTGGCTTTTTTTCCTCCTGAAGACGACTGCAGCGATGGTCTAAAATGGCCATCCCGAAGAGGATGACTCAGCTTGACTAAGATTTGTGCAGGAGGGAAGAAAGAGTGGATAACATCTGAACTGGGACAACTGGGCAGTATAACCAAATAAAAGTACCCCGGGATTAAGGTAATATGGAATTTTTAAGAAAAGAAAAATGAGCTGCGAAATTACAAAGGGACAGAGAAAAAAAAAAAAGGAAAATATTTTTGACAGCTAAATGGGGCTTCGAACCGGGAAAGGAAGAAGCTGGAATTAAAATTTAATGAAATTGGACTAAAATAATTTGGGAATAATCAAGTATAAAATTAAAGCTGGATTTAATATTGCCAAAGAATAATAATAATAAAGTTTATAAATTGAAGACTGGATTGTCTTGGAATATTGAAGTTCGAAAAACCTTTAATAAAAATATAGGGGGAAAAAAGTGAAGACTTCGTATAATGGAGAGTGTCACCTTTTGATAAAAATTTAGTTCAAATAAAAAGGAAAGCATTTTGTTTTTGAATGAACTGGTATAAAATTACAGAAATATTGAAACAAAGTAAGAATTTTAGAAAGTGAAAGCAGAACCAGAATAAAGGAAAAAGCAAGGAAGGAAAGATTGTTTGTGGGACTGACGGATGTTTTTGGTATGAACCCTGAACTGGAATAGCTGAGAACTTTAAAAAATTGAAAGAAGAAAGAAGGAAAGTAAAAGTGTTTTGTGTGTGTGTGTGTGTGTGTGGACTTTGAGGATTATAAAATATAAGAATGATGATATCTCTTTGGAACTTAAAAATGGAACTTAAAAATATGAGAGAATTACTACAGGAAAGAGGCGAATCACTTTGCTCTGTGCTAGAAAAAATGGAAATGGTGATTGAAGAACAAGAAGAAAGATTCTCAGAAGAGCAGGAATTGACTCAAGGAGAAGACATTTTGAATGGACAATTAACACAAAGAACATTACAAAGAAGTGGGGAAAGAAGGAAGGTTAAAAAGTTGAATTTTAAGAAAGCAATTAAAAGAGGGAATAATTGTGAAGTTAGAAGGCAGGAAGATTCAGCAGAAAAGGGAAAGGGAAGATATTAAGAAGGAGATAAATTGGAATGAGAAAAGTCATGGGAAAAAAAGAGGGAGGAGAAATAGTAAGACTAGTAAAATGTTGAAAGGAAATTGTTTCTTTACAATTAAAAGAAGGAATACTTGTGAAGTCAGGAAATGTCGAAAGAATGAGAAAAGACATGGGGAAGAGAGCGGGAGGAGACTCGGGTTTGCTCCCTGGAAAATGCACCGGAGAAGCAGTAAGAAACAGGCATGTGACAGAAAGAAACACAGAACTAGTAAAATGTTGAAAAGAAATTGCCTTTTCAGAGATAATGGTTGATGAATTAAAAAGGGGATTCTGCAGGGTGACAAGGGGTAATAAGAATATTTCTGCAATTAAAAATATTTAGAAAATAGGGTAATATAGATATTGATAACTCTTATTAAAGGAGGGAAAATATGCTGTGGAATCCAATTGAGAAGATGTAATGACTAATGGTTTATTGGGAATTAAGATGAGGGAATAAAAGTATATTCTAATCATGAAGGTATCATACTCAAAATAGTAAAAGAGGGGAAATTTATACTTGTTCTTTTTTCTTTTTGTGTGGGTGTGTTAAGATCTGTATCAATTTAGAACTTATTAAATGTGTACAATTGAAAGGGAATGTGACAGACTAAAGAACCAGCTAAATTAATAAGTTTAATATAGATTATTAAAAGCAAGGAGAGATATTGGTCACTTCATTATTAGGCAAATATATATTGTTTATTTGTATTTTTAAAATAAATATTAAGGATTATATTTGAAATAATTGAAATGAAATTAAATGTTTAGATTGGGATTAATGAAAGAATTTAGAATGAAACCTTATTAGTATTTATTAGGTAAATACATATTGTTTATGTTTAAAAACAAATACTAAAGGATTAATTTGAAATAACTGAAATGAAACAAAATTGATTGAAATTAAGGAAAGAGGCTAGAATTAATGTGTTTGTTTCTCTCCCTTCTGAAAATTTGGAATGGAAAAGGTAATAATAGAATTAAGTATGCATATATCATTGTATAATTTCTGTCATGTTTGTATGTAAAGATGATGACCTGGAAATATGTTGTCCACCAAAAAGAGATTTTTGTTTTTAATGTGAAAACTGAATAAAGTTTGTTAAAAAAATAAAAAAACACAATAAATTAAATAATTATTTTCTACTTATTTGCAGTATCCCAGATCTAATATCTGAGATGACAACCTCACTTTCACTAGTGATAGAACAGTCATGAAAAGTTGAAAGGCAGCACAGAGGATCAACAACTCAATATGCATATTTGATGGGAGTCAGTTTTAAGAATGAGTAGCTTGCTCTATCAAAAAGTATCCAGTTCATTTTTGTTGCCTTATTGCTCTGAAACCAGAATCATACCTAATCTTACACTTTAGGGTTTTTTGTTTTTTTTTAAATATTTAGTTTGCACCTAGTTAGAATAAAAGGTTTTAATGACATTTACCATACTTTATCACTCTGCCTTTTATATAACTGTTTGCTGAATGCTGTCAAATGTTTGGCTTGCTTATCACATGGAAATCCAATTTATGGAATAAAGTCTCCTTCTTTTGCTTCGACTGGCATTAGTGTGACTTCACAGATTGCATGCCTATTTTACAAAAGGATGCTCAATTGATTTTTATTGTAGCAAGGGAGTAACTCCCAGCATTTCAGATTACTAAGTGACCTAATGCAAATGTTTAAAAATAGCAGCATAATTATATCAAATGGATATTTATAGAAAATGGAAAGTAGTTCTTAGTATCACCACCTGGTAACCATGACGTGGTAAGTGACATGAAGTCGTAATGGCTGTAATCCTGCTTTAACAATGTGTGTGAACACAGAAAGATAGCACAGTCCAGTTAGATTATACAGTAACTTCAAATAGTGGCTAAACTGGTCAGCCAGGCGCTTGACAGTAGTTTCTCCTATACTTGGTCCCTAAGTAAGACACAATTATTACTTCTGTGGAAAACAAGTTTACATATTGGATCAAAAGATAAGCAGACTTACTGTATCACAGCAAAACTCAGCTGACATATTATCCCAGTGCTTATGCAGCAGAGGTAATAATGGAGAAGGGATAGTTGCATTGTTTAACATTACTGAGATGGTGATGGGGATGGAGAGAAGGGCAGGTAGATGCCTTCAATTGAATTTAATTCCTGCAGATTATATGGACATAACTATCCACAATTTTGGCAACAAGAAGGAGTAGTTTTACCACTGCTTTATCCAGAATGTTTTTCAGCTTCTCGGTCTAATCTATATTATCTAGTACGTGTATCTGTTTATAAAGTTTTGTTTACTGTTTCAACAGTTTTAATAAAGGATGGCCCTGTTTCATTATAATTCTTCATATATAATCTAGATCTTTAAGTGGGGGATTCAGGAACAGTTCCCATTTATTTATATGGTTCTGAAAGCAAAATCATATCTTGCTTCTAAGGACTTTAAAATAAAAATAAAAAGCCAAGGAACTGTTTTTCTTCTGGGCCATTTTAAATAAGTAATTTAAAAAAGAAAATCAGGCATTTCCTTGCATTTTCCATTTCTTTTTAATATTTGTGATATAATGTAATAATACATCAATGGAAGAAAGAAAAATTATCAAGTCCATTCTAAAAATATTCTCTGTTAGAGGCACTTCCCTCCCATTACTACCACTTTTTTCAGGCTTATTTCTCTCACAAACTCCGGGAAAGTGGCTATGACCAATTTTACTTCTGTCAATCTTAATAAGGATAATGAAAGAAAGAAAGGACTTGGAGGCAGAACAAGCCAGAGTTTCCATTAATGAGAAAGAGAAATTTAGCATGAGGCGAAGATAGGTAATAAGTAACTTTTCAAAACGGAAAGAAAGTCAAAAGTGTACCATCTAATTATGAGGATAGAGGGCTTAGCCACATAGTGCTTTTTGCTATCCTCTTTTTGCTATCCAGATACATTATATACTGGATCTGTTAACATAGCTACTCCATAAGAAGACGAGGATGCTTCCATAGGGAAGATTTGTAACATTCCAAAATCAGCTCCAGAGCTGCCTTACCCTCTACATCTGCAGTCTGGGAATTGAGTCAATTTCACAGTATATGTAAAATTACAGTAAAGACAGCCTTTTTCTCTTCAATTACTGCAATCTGACCAAGCTGGTAGAGAGTGCTTTCTCTTTCTGTGAGTGTTTTAGCTTTGGTGCTTTATTTGGAGTAGAATAACAAAGTTGGAAGGGACCTTGGAGGTGTTCTGGTCCAACCCCCTGCTTTGGCAGGAAACCCTACACCACTTCAGACAAATAGCTATCCAACATCTTTTTTAAAAGTTCCAGTGTTGGAGCATTCACAACTTCTGGAGGCAAGTTGTTCCACTGATTAATTGTTCTAACTGTCAAGAAATTTCTCCTTCGTTCTAAGTTGCTTTTCTCCTTGATTAGTTTCCACCCATTGCTTCTTGTCCTGCCCTCAGGTGCTTGACTCCATCTTTTTTGTGGCAGCCCCTGAGATATTGGAATGTTGTTATCATGTCACCCCTAGTCCTTCTTTTCAAATTTCCTTTGTTATGGTGGGAAAAGAATCCGTCCTGAGTTTTGTATTCCTTTGGCTGCCTTGAGCATATACTTTGCAAAGAGAAAATTAATTACAGATTCTTGCAGGAGTGACCTGGGTTGCATAATTGGCCATGAGCATGCCTAGATTGCAAATATCTCCTGACTGAGATATGGAAAGAACTGAAATGAACACGACTGCTAAACAACAACAGCAGCAAACAAAACCCTAAGCTAATGCCTCACAGTAGTATACAGAAAAGTTTTTTCCAAAATCATTTAAAATGGAAATATTTGTAACAGGATGCTACTATAAATGGGACAAAGCCTGAGGAGTTTAATGGGATTTACTTCCAAGTAAACAATCAAAGGATTGAACTATTAAATCCCTGGGCCATTATGTTTCTCTTTTCTAACAATAGTGAGTTCCCCATATTTGTTTCAGTAATGTACAGCATTTTAATATGTTTGCAGAGCCACAATTGTGGAAATAAAAGAACTACTGCTTTGGGGTTTGCTCTGCTCTGACTAAAAAATAAAATAAATCCATATTCTTCAGTCAGGAATAAAACAGTCCCAAGGAATCCTGTCTTTTAGGAACAGCAGCCTACTCAAATATTCCTTGCTTGGGGAAAGAAGTTATTCTACTTCACTCCCAGGCCATCTGTGTTATCTCTTCCAGGCATCCTAAGGGAAACAGCAGTATATTTCTGGTGAATCTTCTTGAAGCAATTTAACAACTACTACAGATCTCATGTGAGCTGTGTAGGCGAAAGGGATACCCACTGAGAATGTCAGCATAAATTCCCAGTAGTAAGCTACCAACACAAGCATCTCCTGATGTATATAGCATACACATCTACTGGTGGATGCAAAGTAGCAAATGCACTAAGCTCTTTGGTTAGGAACATGCCTGTAATAATCACAAAAAGGTTGGAGGTAGGAGGATAGGATAACAGTTGCGAACGGTTAATGGAAGGGATGGTATTGGGACACTGGAAGGGAGGTGCATTGGTATATATCAAAGGTGTCAAACTCAGGGCCCGGGAACCAGATCTGGCTTGCGGGATACTTAGATCTGGCCTGCAGGGCTGCCCTGGAAATGGTGGACTGACCTGCGGTGGCTCTGCCAGCAAAAACGGAGCTTGGGAGGGCTGTCCCAAGCTCCATTTTTGCTGGCAAAGGGTTACAGGAGGCCGTCGCAGACGAAATTGGAGGTTGCAACGGCCACGGGTGGCTCTTCCAAGTTCCGTTTTCACTGACAGAGGGTTGCAGGAGGCCATCACAGCTGAAAACGAAGCTTGGAAGCCCATTTTTGCTGGCAAAGCACTCGGGCCACCACAGGTGCACACGACACAAGTGATGTCAAACTGGCCATGCCTATCCTGCCCACACCCATCCTGACCATGCCTACCCTGGCTCCCAAGGTCAAACACAACTCTGATGCTGCCCTCAATGAAACTGAGTTTGACACTCCTGGTATACATTGATCTAATTCGCAACCCAAATCAGTCACAAATTTGACAGTTTCTATGCTTAACAATTAAGTGCACCGATACTCATAGTGCTCATACTGGCTTTATTCTTTAAAAAAAAATCCCGTTTGGCTCAAAGACTTTGGCAATGGCTTTCAAGATATTAGGAGATGGATAAGACATCCTCCCATTTGACAATTTCCCTGGTGCTCAGCCCTTCCATTTTCAATAATACAACAACAATAATTTTCCTTCCTAGGCAATTATGAAGATACAGGTAGTCTGCAAGTTATGATCATACACGAGCCTACAATTTCTGTTGCTAAGTGAAACATTTCCTTTGCCCCATTTTATGACATTTCTTGCCACAGCTGCTGAGTAAATCATTGTGGTTGCTATAGTAGTAACATGGTTGTTAAGTGAATTGAGTTTGCTTGTCAGAATATTACAAAAGATGATGCATGAACCTGGGACACTGCAACTGTCATACATATGAGTCACTTGCCAAGCATTTTTGATCATGTGATCGTGGGAATGCTGCAATGGCTGTAAGTGTGAAAAATGGTCAATTTTTTCCAGTGAAGTTGTAGCTTTTAACAGTCACTAAATGAACTATTCTAAGTTGAGAACTACCAGTAGTTGATAGGGAGCTAGCTAGCTAGCTTTCATGACCCATGGTGTTACCAATTTTAGGAACTACTTAAGAAATAAGGTGTGACTTGCAGCCATCAGTCACTCTCCTTTGCTTATTTTAGTTTTAATTTAGCCATGTAGTTTAGTTTCATCATCATCATTTTAGCCATTGTCTGTCTGCAGGATGAAGGCCTTTTCCGCCTGTTTCCAACTAATACGGTCTTGAGCTTTCTTTTGCTAATTGGGCCCATAATATTTGCTGATGTCATCAATCAATCTTGCATTAGGTGTCTTTTGTAGATGCTACTATTTTTACCTTTAGCTTTTTGATTAAGTAAAACCAACTCATTAGACAGTCGGTAAGATTTATAATAAAATTGCAGGAACTGGGAATTCACGCTTTTGCTCTCCTGCTGCCAGCAAAATTGATGGAAATGTTAAGCAAATAATATTCTCAATCCCTTTTCTGCTGTGCTTTCTTCCCATATCCACCTAGTCTGTAAAGGTCACCACCATAACATTCCCACCCACATGCTGTTCACTACTTGCAAACTCACATTTGTAAGTTGTCCAATGAAATCCTTCTAACTTGCTGGACTAATCTTAGAAGTGAATGTTTCTTTGCTTTACAAAAAATTAGAAACAATGAGTCTTTCCTAGGGAGTGGTTACCCAAGGGCCTGAAGCCTTCTTGTTGGCAAGCTGTTCAACCCTGACAACCCCAAAATAACATCCTTGCCCTGGATAGCTTTGCTCTAGCTATATAATGGGTGGTTCCACCTTCTCTGCAGGCTCATCACTTCCTTCCCCCACAGGAATGGAAACAGTCCTCCATCTACTTCCTGCCCAGTGCATTTCCTTAACACACCATCCAGCTCATATATGACTAATCTTGAAGCTGAGTTGAAACAGAACATAATAGGGGCTTAAGGGGTGAGTCAGTGGTCTAAGCTGGAATCATAAGACAAAGTTTCTTTAGTTTCTGACTCAGGAAGGGAACCGGGATCAACTGTAGGATTGAGAAAGCACTTTATGACTTTTGTCTCATGGTGGAAATAATCATGAAGTGAGTCAGCGATTATCATGATTTTTACATAGAATAAAACAGGAGCATATGTAATTTATTTAATGAACTTGCATGCATTCAACCATTAAAAAAAAATCTGGAACTATTACAAATTTGAAAAACCAAATCATGAATTAGCTAATATTTAGGTTTTTCAAGAAAAGATCAGTGTATGAACCTGACTGCAAATCACCTCCTGCAATGAAGAAACTACTCTTGTAATCTTAGGCACATTTTAGAAAGAAAGAAATCCATGAAATCCAAAATCCTGCAAATTACGTGTTATTTAAGAGTTACCACGCAGTGGTTTGAAGGAGTGGCTCAAAAACATACAAGTGACCGAATGATTCATTCTTGGCCTCATTGGTTATCTATGGACATATGTCATAGGAGATTAAAATGCTGATAAGAATATAGAATTAGAGGGTTAGTACAACAGTGTATGTATTACAATTGTTTAGGAGAAAGAAGGTGAGACAGATTTATTCATTAGTGCTGGGACAGTTATGAGCGGCAGCTATCTATAGAACACAGAAACTTTGTAGATTGATTTTGCATGCTGGAAGTCACATGTATCAGGTAGTAGGATTACTAGCTTGAAAAATGCAGATGTGGAATAGCATGAACTCTTTACTCAACATGAATAAAAGAATGATGCTGCAATGCCGAAGTATCATACTGAAAAAAAACCTCAAGTTATTCTTGAACATACCACTTATTCTGCCCCTGGAACACAAATTGCCTATTGTGTAGTTTAAATTGCAATGACAGGCAAATATGGAAAATAGAAGCAGGTGCAACACAAAATTTAGCTGTGCCAAAAGAGTAGAAATTGAACTAATGTTTTTCAGCATTCAAAGTAAATGCACTGCTATTCAGCTGTGCTCCTATTCTTTTTCTTCTTGATTGCATTCAAGCATAGATTTTCATGTAGAACTTAGTTCAGTAGATATCATATACAAAAATGTGATGGTTCCAAATCTTAGGAAAATGGGAAGTGAGAAATTTCATACTCACAATAATAGAAGTGGTAGAAATTCTCTAGAAAGTAATATGCAGGCCATAATATTCCTGCATGTTTCAATTACAGATATAGGAACAACTTAATCTGAAATGGTGTCTGTGTGCAAATCATTAGCCATTTCTAAATGCATATGCCTGGTGTTGTGAATCAATAAATGCTTAATAAAGATCATTAAGAGCTTGAAGTAAAGTGCAGGGTTCTGGCCCTGCACTTCTGATTGGCCGATAATAGCGACATCGGATTGGTCCGTTCAGGAGAATCTGATTGGCTATTAATGAGCCTCTCCCATTGGTTAATGGAGCTAGCGCTTTCTGTGTTTTCATTGGTTAAATAAGTAAAGAGTTGCCTATATAAAGGAGCCCATTGTGGCCATTGGGCTGAGCTGTTTTCACATGTAAATAAAGAGTTGAAGTTCACTGTTTCACTGGCTCGTCTCCATCCTTGCACCCATGCTCAAAACATAACACTGGCGACGAAGGTGGGATGTGGAGACATCAGAGCTTACTGAACAACGAAGAACCATAACCAAGCACGTGGCTGAACTCACCAACGGCAGAACCATGTCCGGCAGCGTCATACCACCCGCTCCATTCGACCCGGCACAAGAAGACTGGGACTCATATATGGATCGCTTCCAGATGTTTCTGGAAACCAACAATTTGAAGGATGCCACTACTGGAAAGAAACGAGTGGTATTCCTAACTCATTGTGGGCCAACCGTATTCAAGATGGCCAAGGCACTAACAAAACCGGCAGAAGTCTATGGACTGGGACGTCCTTGAACCACTACTGAGGGCTCACTACGCACCGACCGTGCCAACGCTCGTGAGAAGGCATGAATTCTATCAGAGAAGTCAGCGGAAGGGCGAAAGCGTTGCTGATTTCATCACGGATCTCCAGAATCTGGGAGGCCTATGCGAGTTTACCGACTTAGAAGAAGCCCTAAGAGACCGAACCATTCTGGGATTAGATGCACCAGGCACTTAGAGTAAATTAATGGCGAAGGGCGACATTACCCTTAAAGACGCCATAGCTGAAGCTACTGCAGCAGAAGCAACCAGGAAGTCGGCTGCCCAAATGCACCACGCACACACAACGGTTCGCCAACGAGTCTGCAACATTTCACCTCAGTCAGAGGGACAGCTAGAGACAGGCCACCACGAGGACCTTGAATCGTCATCAGAAAGTGACGAGGAAGAGGTCCATCAACTTCGGTCCGAACGGGACCAAGGCCAGAAATCACAGTACCAATGCGCCGGGTGTGGAGCAAGCCACCCCTGGTCTGAATGCAAATTCCTCGATGCGCTCTGCCATGTGTACGGAAAAAGAGGCCATATAGGTCGGGTCTGTAGAAGCAAGCCAGGACCCAGCCAGCCCTCAAGTGGGGCTAACTATCGCCAACCGATGGGAAGTCGTCCCGTGAAGCGAGAACCCGTGAACCACCAATGGAACAACCACTCCTACAGAAACAAAACCCTAAACCACCCAACGAAGCGAGAAGAGGCTCACCAAATGATCACGATCAGTCATGCCTCATCTCTGGACGCCAAAAAGATCCGAGTGAAAGTGGCCATCGAAAACCAGCCCTGCCTGATGGAAGTCAATTCAGGATCGTCCCTCTCGATGGTTTCCTGGAAGACCCTCAAGCAGCTCATCCCCACTATCCGTAGGAAAGACCTCCGGTTCCAAAGGCTCATACTTAAGGACTATCAAGGAAATCGAATTTCGGTTGTTGGATCCAGCCGAGTATGGGTATCGTTTAAGAACCGTACAGCATTTCTACCCCTGACTGTAATCGACAAGGATCGGCCTAGTTTGTTAGGCCTCCAATGGTTCGCTCCACTTGGAATTGAAGTAGCCGGCATTCACCAAACCCACAGCAGTGATTGGGAAGAAGACCTCGTCCACAAATTCCAGGACATCTTCACAGAAAAATTAGGCGAGTACAAGGGGACCCCGATATCGTTTAACCTCAATCCCGAAATAGCTCCCATCCGCCTTAAGCCTTGTCGAGTTCCATTTGCCCTTAAACCAAAGATTGACGAGCAGCTTGATAAATTAATAGCTCAGGGAGTGCTAGAACCAACCGATCACTCTCCCTGGGAAACCCCAATCGTAACACCCATCAAGCCAGATGGATCAATAAGAATTTGTGGGGATTACCAAGCCACCCTGAACCACGCCCTTCAACAAAACGCTTATCCGGTACCGGTGGTGCAACACCTCCTCCATTCCCTGGGGGGCGGAAAAGTCTTCGCTAAACTAGACTTAGCCCAGGCATACCAACAACTGCCTGTTGACAAAAAAACGGCAGAGGCCCAAACAATCGTTACGCACAGAGGTGTGTTTAAATGTAACCGACTCCAGTTCGGAGTGAGCGTAGCCCCGGGAATCTTTCAAAGCTTAATGGAGAGGCTATTACAAGGGATAAAAGGTGTTGTTCCATATTTTGATGATGTGTTAATCGCAGCCCCAACCCAGAAAATACTAAAGGAAAGCCTGAGGTTGGTTCTCCAGAGATTTAAAGACTCCGGTCTCAAAGTTAAAAAGAACAAGTGTTATTTATATATGGATCGCGTAGAATTTTTGGGATATTTAATTGATAGTCAAGGCATTCACCCCACCGATAACAAACTCAGGGCAATCAAGAACGCCCCAAAACCCCGGAACAAGGCCGACCTCCAGGCTTTTCTGGGCCTTATCAATTTTTATAACGTTTTCCTGCCTCACAAAGCAACCGTAGCTGAGCCCCTACATCGTTTATTGGACAAAAAAGCAACCTGGGCATGGGGACATAGAGAAGAACAGGCGTTTCGACATGTAAAAAATTTATTGACTTCTGATGCTGTTCTGATGCAGTATAATGAGACTTTGCCTTTAACGATCATGTGTGATGCATCCCCATTCGGGGTGGGCGCCATTTTAAGCCATGTTTTGCCAAATGGTAATGAAGCCCCTGTTGCTTATTTCTCAAAGATGTTATCAAAAACAGAACGCAACTACAGTCAAATTGACAAGGAGGCCCTTGCTATAGTATCCGCGGTTAAGAGATTTCATGAATATGTGTATGGCCGAGCATTTACCATAGTGACTGACCACAAACCTTTGCTGGGAATAATCGCGGGAGATAGGCCAACACCGTATATATTATCTCCCAGAATGACCCGCTGGTCAGGATTCTTGGAGGCATTCAATTACAAGTTGCAACATCGCCCAGGGAAGGCCATTCCCCATGTTGACGCATTGAGCCGTGCACCTCTTCCAGAGACCATTGATGACCCCGCTCCGACGGTCACAATGCTGCAGATCGAGACACTTCAAACGCTGCCATTAACGGCCCAAGATATCATGATGGAAACGAAATGCGACCCCATTTTAGCATGAGTCCTCAGTTGGGTCAAGCGGGGATGGCCGTTGGACCAAATACCTGACGACTACACCCCATTCAAAAATCGACAAACGGAACTATTTTCTCAAAAGGGCTGCATTAACTGGGGTGATAGAGTTGTCGTCCCAGAGCGGTTGCAACCAGCGATACTAAGGACCTTGCACGATGGCTACCCCGGCATCGTGCATATGAAAGCCCTCGCACGAAGCTATGCGTGGTGGCCGGGTATTGACAAGCAGATAGAGACATGGGTAAAAGCCTGTCATAAAGGCCGGGAAGTAAGCAACGCCCTGCCGAAAGCAACCCCAACCGAATGGGAAACACCGAGGGGACCATGGTCCCGCATTCATCTGGATTTTGCGGGTCCTACCAAGGGGCACACATTCTTACTGACGGTGGATGCCTACTCGAACTGGCTTGAAATCCATGAAATGAGGAATACAACGACCGAAACAGTCATCAGGAAACTGGACAGACTCTTTGCGACACACGGATTACCAGATGTTCTGGTATCTGACAACGGGCCTCAATTTACCGCGCTGTCCTTCGAACAGTACCTAGCGGACCGCGGTATTCGACATGCGCTGACTTCACCGGTACATCCTGCAGCCAACGGAAGGGCCGAGCGCATGGTACAATTCGTCAAGAAAACCTTGCATAAGATGGACTATGGCGATATAGAAGACAAGATTAACCGGATACTTCTTTTACAGCATATCACTCTGCGCAGCGTCACCAATAAAACTCCCGCCGAGTTATTGATGGGACGGAAGCTCCGCTCCCACCCACCTCGATCGCCTACATCCATCATATGAACCTGAAAAGCCACACGGTTCTAGCGGGAAATGTCGCAATTTCCAGGTAGGCGATTTGGTTTTCGCTAGGAACTTTTCAGGCGATCCGTTGTGGGTCGAGGCAACTATAGTACAAGTAACCGGCCCTAGATTGTACCGCGTAAAATGTCACGACAATAGAATTTGGAAACGCCATATTGATCAGCTGCATTTAAGGCTACAGTCGGGGATCTCCGAGCCCCCTGATTTCCAAACCAAGGGGGGAGGAGATAGCGAGGAAGCTGAATTCAAAGCGACAGAAAGTTTAAGCGGTAGTAATGACCGCTCAGAGGCAGCACGTGATGAACCTGGAATGGGGGTGGCCTCGCCTCAAAGAGATGCTGAGAGCAGTAGCGATGAGGAAAATTCGAATGCGGAATGGGAGGCACCCTTTTCACCAGATAACGTCCTACCCCAACAAGACTGTAGCCAAATACCAGGAGGACAACGAAAATCTAACAGACAATCGAAACAACCTGCCTACCTCAAAGACTACGTGACCGCACCCCTTAAACGGAACCCTGGGGGAAGGGGTGTCGTGAATCAATAAATGCTTAATAAAGATCATTAAGAGCTTGAAGTAAAGTGCAGGGTTCTGGCCCTGCACTTCTGATTGGCCGATAATAGCGACATCGGATTGGTCCGTTCAGGAGAATCTGATTGGCTATTAACAAGCCTCTCCCATTGGTTAATGGAGCTAGCGCTCCCTTGTTTTCATTGGTTAAATAAGTTAAGAGTTGCCTATATAAAGGGACCCATCGTGGCCATTGGGCTGAGCTGTTTTCACATGTAAATAAAGAGTTGAAGTTCACTGTTTCACTGGCTCGTCTCCATCCTTGCACCCATGCTCAGAACATAACACCTATGACAGTCTGATGGCAAAATTGAAGCAAAAAACGAAGATATCTAAGGAAACTAGGTATGTTTAGCCTAACCTTGGGTTGACATGATAGCCATATTCCAATATTTGAAGGACTATTACAGAGAAGACGGAGACAATTTATTCTCTAAAGCAACAAAGCACAGGAAAAAAGTTTTTCAAGTCTGCCATATTTACAATCTTCATGAATTTAGAGAAGAAAATTGACATCACCAATGGATTTGAAGTTCATGGGTATCCTTAGGAGGGCTCTGACTTTTCAACCATGCCTAATCTAGGTTTCCTGGTAAAACATGTGGGAAAATCCCACTGGGGGCAAATCCATTTAGAATTAGGGTTAGGTCTCCATGAATTTGTAGAGCAAAATGGATATGGCCAACAGATTCGGAGTGTATGGGCATGCTTAGCAGAGTTCTGATTTTTCTGACTCTAGCTTATTTACGTTTCCTCATAAAATACATTGGAAAATCCCATTGGTGACTGAATCCACTTAGTGTTAGGGACAGGTCTCCATAAATTTATCTCCATAAAGAGGTAAATGGACATAGTGAAGGGATTCAGCATGCATACGTATGCTTACCAGTGCAATTAATTTCGAGGCTGTCTTATCTACATTTCCTGGTAAAATAAATGGGAAAATCCCACTGGGGGTAAATCCATTTAGGTTAAAAGTTAGTATTCCAAGAATTAAGAAAGCAAAATGGATATTGCCAACAGATTCGGAGTACATGAGTATGCTTAAAAGGGCTCTGACATTTTGAGCTTTCCTTATCTACTGTATATGTCTTGGTAAAATACATGGTGTCATGTCCCTGTTGGAATCTGATTCGGAGGGGGAGGCCTACCAGCTGACAGGGAGTGTGGCTCTGGTGGCTGTGGAAAAAACCGGGGAAGGGCAAAATCCAGCTGGGCAGAGCAGGGAAGCGGTAGAACAAGGTGGAGGGAATTCAGAGGATGATCCAGGCCCACCTGCTCTTTATCCTAGGGCACGCAGGGAGGAACAGAGAAGGAAGCAACATGAGTTGTGTGGCTTATGGGGGAGGAAAGGGCCCTGATTCCCTTCATTAGCTGCAGCTGGGAACACAATGTTTAAAAAGAGAAATTGAACACAGCAACTCATGGGAAGCAAATTGTGCGTTATCTTTTATTGTCAAGGCTTATCTGGGTTCCTGGCATCTTCCCAACTGTGTGGGTTTTGTTGGCTTTTAAAGTCTGCAATTCCTTAACCTGCCCTCTTCTAGTTAATTGCTGCAGCGTGGTTTGTGTGGATTTTTATTTACAGTTTATATGTACTTTGTTTTCGGACTGAATTTCCTCCACTTAAAGACTGTTCTTGGGAGAGTTTTTTCTCCAGCCCTTTGGGGCACAAATGCACTTAGGGTTAGGGTTAGGTCTCCATAAATTTGGAGAGATAACTTGATATCCCCAATGGATTTGGAGCAGATGGATATGTTTAGGAGGAAAATAGACATCACCCTTTTCTTGAAAGCCTGGCAGGGTTTCCTCTTCTGCCTCTTGTAGTGAAGGGAATCAAAATGGGACAATCTTTTGTCATTTCCTTATTCCTCCAGGCTATTCGGGTTACACTAATGATTATATAATAGTTGAATACCTTCTTCAATGCTACCTCTATACTTCTCTTCCTTATAGCTGGATGATTGTAATATTACATTTCTTTAAATTTCCTATTTTCTATTTTTTTTATAAGTGTCCAATATTCATTGAACTGATTGATATAGAAATATCTCTCTATATATTTCTGGCACAATGTTATTAATGTTAGCTTAAAAATACAATATTTATAGGAAATAAAAAGTAATAAACAAGACTATGTATAAAAATTTATTAGACTACCTCACTGCTTTTCCTCCCACATTTTTTGTAAATGAAAGAAAATATGAAAAAAATAATATAGATATTTGGATGTAAAAAATTCTTGAAAGAAAAAATAAAACAGTTCAGATCTCCAAAACTGTTGCCTTCCAGTTGAACAATACTCTCATTTCCATTATCTGCAACCAATACAGAATATTCAACAGCTACACAGGCTGGAATTGATGAGAGTTGCATGTAGCACATCTAGAGAATGTCTGGTCAGGAAGCCTTTATACATGCTCCTACACACATACATACAGAGAGAGAGAGAGTGTATGTAATCAGCTGAACAGTAGGCTGAAAAGTCTATTAAATAGCATCCAGAACAATCTGATAGAAAATGTGGACAGATTCAGCATGATTCTTGGTATTTGATTACATTAAAGACAAATGGAAAGGTTCTGTGGAAGGTTTTGAAGACAGAAGTGTGAAAGCAGGGAAAAATAGAAGAACTGTGGGTAGGAAGAACAAAATTTCAGCCACCAGACCTGACTCTGAGACATTGTGACAAAGGTTTATTCTCTAAAAAGTTTTTATTCCCCCCCCCCCAGGCCTTCACATTTCTACTTGAGTAAGATGTTTAACTTTATTTTTAGCATTAGCATCTTGGTGTGAACTTATGATAGTCGGATAGTCTAGGGTATCAGATCAGGGCTGAAAAAAAGTTATTTATTTTAACAGTTTATACAGTTATCCATATTATAATATAATGACTGTAGGTAGTGAACAAAAAGATTGAAACAAAAGCACAATATAAAAAAAAACCAACCAGAACCAATATTAAACATTAATGTATACAAGATTGAAAAATACATTTCACTTCTAATCCAAGGATTGGAACAAAATAAATTAATCAACAAATCTTCCTTCAGCTCTGGATCCAAAAAGCATTAAAGACATAGGGGAACCACCAGGTCTTTACAATAATTTCTTTATGAAAGACTAAAGGGGTTAAGGATATCTGATACTGTTCCAGGAGGCAACTTTATCAAAGATAAGATATAACTACTTTATTCCTATTTTATCGCTACTTAACAGAGAAAACCTGGAATATGCCCATCTTTCTTGCAAAGACAATCAAAGACAGGCAGTCCCACAGATACCCTGGCTTTATGCAATGACTGCTAGTTGGCAGTAAAAAAAAAAAATCTAATAATTATTTAGATTTTTTTCCACAATAGTAAAGTACTATTGGAGCCCCAATCAAACAAAAAGTACAAGGGAGTTCTAAGGTCAGAATAGCAAGGAAGAATGGGTAGAGTGCTTGCCAATTCTGGCTAAATCAGCAAACGATGGCTAGACATGCTATTATTTAAGAAGTGTAAGTTCAGTCACTATTTGTTCATAAAAATAAAGGCTATTGTTTCTTGCACTAAGAGACTTAACACATGGACATATGAACAAAAATCTTGTGGTTGGTCTGTTACCTTACAAAAGCATGCTGTAATGTCTTCTTTGCTCTTGTTGAATACTTAATAATCATTTTTCCTAGGCTTCGACAACACATCATCAGAAGATTGCACAATTTTCTTGCCTAGAATAATCTATTTTCCTTCTTTATGTGGTGAGTAGATTATCATTTTTGTTAGAACTCATTGTCAGGAATGGTTGGCTACTTTTGCCTCTTGTCTCTCCCCACCAAAGTTTAATGCAGACTACCGTGTTCTGACTATTTTTTCTTTTACTGAAAAACATGTTGTATTAATATAGTAATTCCTTTGCCAATCTACTGAATATGCTGTTCTTTCTGCCAAAGGTTCCCAGAACTGGGTACATATGCACACACACAAATGCACACACACAAATTCAATCAAAATCTTAGTTACAGTCATATATCAGCATAGACACCTATCACATATGGACACACAATATATATAAATAATATAAATTTTAAAAAAATCTAATCACAAATATAAAGTTCATTTTAAAAGGGAAATCTAAAAGGCACTCTGGTTCTGTGGCAGGTAGTGTCTCACAAAACCCTGGGTGAAAAAGCATATTTTAGTTGTTATTATAACACACACACACACACACATAAGCACACACACATTCTACATGGGGATCAACTGTACTTTCTTTGGGAAAATTTCCTAACTGAGGTTTGACCTCAAGGAAGCCTTAGTCCTGACCATTATAGCCAGAGGTGGGATTCAACCAGTGTTACTACCGGTTTGGTGACTACGTTTTGCGTAAACATATATTGCTGTATCAAACACAATAAAATGTACATTATATTTGTGGAGTGAACTATTTGTTCAAAAAAGTGAAGTCTGCAGTATTGTAATGTACAGTTCCTTACACCTGAGGGCTATTGCCTCATCTGTCTCACATGGGAAACATCATTTATGGTGAGAACCACATGATGGAATGTCTTTTCTGAAATTATCTTTTTCCATATGATGCATAAGATGGATTTTTCAAGAGTAAACCTTTCTGTCTCTGGACCTGGTTTCTTAAGTCTCACATATCCTATCTTTAGAACATTTCTTTTTTGTTTTTACATTTGTAAGACAGAGGATTTTATATCTCTTGGGATGTAAGGATATCTGCACTAGATCACGGAGATTCTCCTTCTGGGTAGTTATGTATCTAGAGTCAGAAATTGGTGATTTATTAGGGATTGTTGTTCACAGGGCAGTGGCTCATCTGTGTCAGTTTTGTGAAGAGCTAGTTTGATATTGAAAGGTATGGAAAGAATGTAAGATGAAAATTTTTTCAGTGATTTGCAGAGATTTGAGGAGAGTCTGTTATTAGAGGTGTGGCACGGAATGTGCTGTTTTCTAGAACCTAAAATGACTGGGGCTGCATCATCATGTATATTTTGCAGAGCTTGTTTTAAAACCTCTAATATTTTATCATAATGGCTTTTTCCTTCCTTGGTAGTTGAATAAAGATTTTTGTTCCCTTTTTAAATTATAGTTTCTTCTGGCACTATATCTGGCACTTAGAGAGTTAAAACTTATATAGTTAATATTCATTATCATTGTTCAAGGTGGACTTATCTGGCACTAGGTAGCATTTCTTTTACTCTGGGTTTGGGGTCTTAGCTGCACACCTCTGATTTATATTAGGTAGTGATGGCTTAATGCAGCTATCACAAAAAACACAACAGAGAACATTTGAAAGAATTCCAAGTCACTTTTGATTTCAAGAAGAATGAACAGGATAATTAAAGTTTTAAAATTAATTATTCTGCTATCATCAGAGGAACTAGAAAGCCATTCTTTTGTCTATGGGTCAATTTGAGGAACTGGAAATCAAAGTAATTAGCTGAGAATAAAAAAGTCTTACGGGAAGTCCATTTGTTTTTCTTGGTGGGGTTTCTGATAGTTGTCTCCCCAGCAGCTAAGGATTACCTTCAGCAGACAAACAGGCAGACAGATAATTTAGAAAATGACGTCTGTCAAGTTTGTCATTAATGGGGGCAAAATGTAGATGAATCAAGGATGTGATGTCCTTGAAAAAATAAAAGCATTGACTTGAGAGCTGATCAGAAAAGGAAGAGGCAGCAGTGGGAATTCATATGTGGCTCATTTCGACTGGGCTGTTATTATATTTTGTTAATATATAAAACACTCAGCAAGGGAAGAAGGCTCATTGCTTTGTTTATTACAATAGCTTCAATTTTAGTTTCAGTTAGATTTAAGCAATCAGATTGATTGTTTAATATGAATAAATTATCTTCATTTACCAAGGATATGTAGTCCACCACTGGAATTAATTCATCAATCTTCACTTGTTTTGAAGCTTTCTTGGGCTTGGAAGTCTGTAATTTGTTTATCCCTTCTTCCTCTCTGCCTATATTGCAGCTGATAGTAGGCTTCCAAGAAAAGCAAGTAAAGAAAGAGCAAGTAATTAAAAATGAAATGAAAGTAAAATAAAATAAAATTAAACATGCTAAAGTCTACAGAGAAATGTCATGAATAAAGCAGAGGCACATCCTCGCCTTGACTACATTTTCAAACCAAATACATGTCATAAAACTACATATTTTCACTATACTACTGTAGTATAGTATAGTGTAGTATACAACAAAGTTGGCATTACATGCTAGTAATCATATACTTGTACTAACAGTCTTTCCTTCCTATTTTCCGCCATCCACATAAAGGCTCCAGAATGGATCCAGTCAACTTTCTGATAGTCAATCACACAGAAGATAGAACAGATTTCTTATCTTTGTTTTCATTGCAGAAATGGGTAGAAATGGCAGAGAAACATATTCTGATGAAATTTTAGATGAACCACCTGAATTGTCTTAGTGACAATTATGTAATGTCTGATCTTTTTGGAATACTACTCTGTATAGTACAATGAGAAGTTGAGGTTGTATTAATGGCCATTTGCATAGTGTGCACAATGTATACTCTACTATTAAACTTCTATTAAACTACTATTAAACCTGAAAAGAAGGATATCACTGGTTCCCGCTAAAACTTCCACAGTCGAATACAGTTAAAGACTAATGGTTCAAAAATGTCAAAAACAAATAAATAAATAAAGGGCAATATTAATGCATCAAATACATGCTCAGCAGCTCAAAGCAAAGCTGGATTCAATCACTTAATATAACAATATTTCAGTGAGTAATGTTTCAGGTTAGCATTCAAATTATGCAATCAGTTAAGTCCTTTCCAAGTACTTTCAAGTCCAGCTGCACTCCTTCCCAACCCTATCCCATTTTTCATTCCAACTCTTCAGCTATTGCTACTTAGCATTCGATACAAATTTAGCATATTTGGTCCTCACTGAGCTCTATTTTCCCTACAGATGTTCCACTATTCTGTATTCTCTTACAGAATTCATCCCGATGACAGTTTTGTTTGCATAAGGTTGCATTCAGGCTGGCATACGCTATTCTGAGAATCATCGGTTTGGATTCCGATGTTCAAAATCTTCTGTAGTCCAAAGTGGGAATCTGCTATTTCAGCTTCTTTCGTCTGTCAAGTCAGAAAAATAGTCAGGTGTGTATTTAAATTAGCAGAAGGTGGAGATTGAGGATACAGAGGAAAGGATGTCCCTCAAGGTTTCTCTGCTTACTGAAATGCATTTTAGCTATTTCCAAGTTCACAGGAAGGTATCTGTGTTGTTCAAATCAATGTCTTGCATAGCCTACAGTACATTCTAGTTGTAGAGAAGCTTGTGCTCTTGGTGCATTGCATCTAACTGCTGCATTGCCCTGCAACATTAGCTTTCAGAAATTAATGATGCCTGCGCTGACTTGCCATGTATGAGAAGCCATTACAGTATTAGACCTTTTTAATATGAATGAATCTGATCACAACAATACAGCAAGCATATGGAGTTTGGATGAACATTTGTGCACCTATGTACCAGACATTTTCATCGTTAATTTATACTATTGAGGTATATATATAATTACAGAACAGGGTTTAAATTGCCCATAGTTTAAAAAGCAGACAAATTTGTAATACTGCCATTCAAGCAAATTTGTTGCCATCTGTAATTCCTAATAGTGATGACCTATACATAGCAATAGCACTGAATACATTTTCATTGAAACAGAGGACTGATCTGTTTTGAACTTGACCTCCTCTACTCTCCAGGGACATGATCCTATCATACAAGAATCTGTGTTCATTATGAACGTGCAACTTGTTTCTGAATGCCATTACATTGCCAAATGTGCATTAATGAGTCATTTGTGCTATTGAACAATATATTCAATTGGGCAATAGTCATTTTGAATCAGAGAAAGTTTTTATAGGGGTTGGGGATTTTTTTTTTTTTTTTGCATGCAGAGACACACATACTATATGAGATCCCATATTTCAAGAAATTCAAAGTGCTTTGTTGTATGTTTCAATGGCTTACATTTGTCCCTGATGTCATACAGTGAAAATAACTACCCTTATAATATTAAGAAAAATAGATCAATGGAACTGATCCTATATCCTATACTAAGGGTTGCTTCACATATTTCTCTGGAGCACTGCATCTACCATTACAGGCCCACATGTTGAATTCATGATATCAGAAGTGAGCAACAAGTTCATCTCCCAACAGCTGTGGTAATTTCACTCCATGGCATATGGCCACCATATTTTAGCTCATGGATTTCATACTTAAACAGGAACTGAAGACTGAGGCTATTATATTCTATTTTATTGGTCAATTTCCTCATGCTATTATCTATTACGCAAATACAGGTACTCCTTGACTTAAAGCAGTTCATTTAGTGACCATTCACAGTTACAATGACACTGAAAAAAGTGACCTATGACCATTTTTCACACATGATTTGCATTTGGATGCTTGACAACTGAGTCACATTTACAATGGTTCCAGTGTCCTGGAGTCCCTGCGACTCACTTTTGCGACCTTCTGACAAGCCAGGTCAATGGGGAAATCGGATTTACTTAACAACCGTGCTACTAATTTAACAACTGCAATGATTCACTTCACAAATGTGGCAAGGAAAGTCATAAAATGGGACAAAACTCACTTAAGAAATGTCTCACTAAGCAACATCAATGTTGGGCTCCACTGTGGTCATAAGTCGAGGACTAACTATACTGTACACATATATGTATATGTACATACACATATATGTATATGTACATGTATATATGGCATTCAGCTTTGTTCGGGTATTTTCCCACGTCATTGTAGTTGTTCTTTTAAAGTTGTAGCAACGTTTCAGCCGAATCTCATCTGCCATCATCAGGCTTCTGTATTGTGTTCATCTGTGAGTCAGACTTTTACAGTGGTTTCAGTTTTCTCTACAAACACAATATCAAACACAATTCTCCACAAACACAATTCTCCACAAACACAATATCAGGACAGCCATCGGCACTGACCAAAAATTAGCCAACATCCTAAGAAACCCCAAAGACAAGATCCAGCTAGAAAACCAAAGTGTCAGCCTTCAAGATCTTCTACTATTGCTTTGCATCTTTTGGCTGCCATAAGTAATGGGGGGAGGAGGGGGGATAAATATGGGAAGCAAGCTGGAGGTGGTACAAACTGGCATTGTATTAACTGAGGGGGACGAGAGCACATTCTTGCTTAGGTGTCTATTTCTTGCTTAGCTTTCTTTTCTCTGCGCAGCTACAAACCTTTATCAAAGTATGCCAAGCTCAACAGACAGAAACTTCATCACCACCTGAAGATGTCCACATGATGACATTCACAACTTTTAATTGGAAGAACCATTTGAACTATTGGGGGTGGGATCAACTCCATCACTTTGTATATGTGATTTATGCGCCTAATTCCTCAGATTCAGAATTCTATGGTTGCTACCACTTCATTTCCAGTAAAAGATATCTTTTCTCTAATTAAAAGAGTGTAAGTATTTCTTTCTTGGATTTTGAATGGAGCACTGCCTGACACAAGGAGTTTATGAAATACCATGCAACAATTGCCCAGCCACATACATCGGACAAACCAACAGGAGAATAAATGCATGCATCGCAGAACACAAGAACGCAATCAGAAAAGAAGAAAATACTTCCTCCCTTTTCCAGCACCTTAAAGCCACAGGACATGAAATTAATTTTGAGGGAACCAAATTAATCTCCAATACTGAACACTTCAACAAGAGAATAATCAGGGAAGCCATCAAAATAGAGAAACACCCCCATAACATGAATAAACGGGATGATATGTCCCACCTACCAGACATCTGGAAACTAGCTCTTATCAACAAATGAGTCCCAGCCACGAAAACCAACAACGGACCCAAAACAAGACATGACGCCACCACCAATCTCCCTCACCAGACTCAAACCCAAACCCACCCCATAGACAAAAGACAGACACCATCCAGAAACCAGATCATGGCTGCATCACCATCTGCCACACACCCCAACCCCCAAACCAAGCAAACTGACACATGCCATGAACACATAGCCAGGCCTCAAACTCGGAGCCAAACCAAAACCCAGAACATCACATCACAGCCACCAGCTCAAGATATCATATCACGGAACTCAGGAGGCTACACCAAAAAACCTCAGGAAGTTACAACACAGCCAACGACCGAGGAGATTACAGTACAAGACCCAGGATGTCACAACAGTAGAACTCAGAAGGTCATCACACAGCCCATGACCCACGTCATTACAAGACCCAGGATGTCAAAACAATAGAACTTAGAAGGTCATCACACAGCCCATTACCTAGGTCATTACAACACTGGAGGCTGATAGACACACAGCCAATATCTCAGCCACACATGTTCTCACGAAAAAGCTAGCCAATCTGCAAACATCAACTCCATCAACCAATCAAGAAATGACAACACACCCAAACTCCTCATCAGTATTTATAGAGCGATGGCAGCTCAGATCACACTTTGCTCGCACAAACACGAAGCCGAAAGCACCAGCCTGAAGATGGTGAGTGGGACCTCGTTGAAACATCACCAAGATACTCTCAATCTTACATGGAAAAAGACCCGAACATGCCAAAACCTGCATACCTGTACCCGTGAAAATTTACAAGAATATATATATATATATTTTCTGAGCTTCTCACAGGTATTTGTATGTGGATCTTTGGTTATTCAGGTTTTCTCCCACGTAAAATTGGAAGTATCTAGGCGATGTTTCAATGAAGTCTCATTCATCATCTTCAGGCTTGTGTCTTCGGCTTTGTGCTTCTCGGAGTAATGTGAGCTTGCAGCTGCTTCTTCCTTTTAACTGCGAGTAGGGTGTGTGACTTGATTGGGTGGGGGCTTGGCTGTGTTCTGATTGGGTGGGGGGTATTCTCATTGGTTGGGGGTTTGGCTGTGTTCTGATTGGCTGGGGGTGTGTTCTGTTCAGGTGGGGGCTTGGTTGTGCTCAGGTTAGTCTTAATTGCTGGGGGATTTGAGCTGGTGAGCTGTGATCCTGTTGTTTGGCTTCGCGTTCGTGGTTGTGCCACATGTTGGGCGTCAGTTCGCTTCATATATGAGTCGGAGGGGTTTGAAGCGGGTAGTGATGCAGCTGCGGTACAGCTTCTGGTCCGTGGTTGTGTCTCATCATCTGTGTGAGTGTGAATCTGCTTCTACGTGGAAGTATGGTGGTAGCATCTTGTGTGGCCCTCGTGGGTGTGGGTCTGGTGTCATTCTTCATGTTAGGTACTCATTTGTTAATGAGGAATGGTTTCCAAATGGCTGGTAGGCGGGAGGTATCATCTCGTTTCTTCATGCTAGGTGGGCGTTTTTCTATCTCTATGGCTTCTCTGATTATTCTGTTGTTGAAGTGTTCAGATATATATATATATTGTTTGTTTTCTTAAGTTTTCATGGGTACTTACATGCATAGTATTCAGCTTTGCTTGGGTATTTTCCCACGTCATTGTAGTTGTGCTTTTAAAGTTGTAGCAACGTTTCGGCAATAGCTGAATACAGAAGCCTGATGATGGCAGATGAGATTCTGCTGAAACATTGCTACAACTTTAAAAGCACAACTACAATGACGTGGGAAAATACCCGAACAAAGCTGAATACCATGCATGTATGTATATATATATGTATATGTATATGTATATGTATATGTATATGTATATATATGTGTGTGTGTGTGTGTGTGTACACACCAAGGCATATATGAAGTCCCCTGTGCATCATGCCCTGCCACATACATTGGACAGACCAATAGAAGAATAGGTACCCGCCTGGATGAACACAAAAATGCAGTAAAAAAGCTGGAACGCACTTCCTCACTAGTCCAACACATGAAAGTCACAGGTCATAGCATCAACTTCAATGGCACCAAAACCCTAGCCACTATAGAAAACCCCAGCCACAGAATTATCAGAGAAGCCATAGAGATTGAAAAAAGACCTGAAAGCATGATTAGAAGAGATGATTCCACCAGACTCTCAATTATTTGGAAGCCTGCACTCACAAACAAACAAAATCTCCACATCACAAGCCAGGCAAACACCTGAGCACAAACAGATCCCCCCGATACCTCCAGCTCAAACACACCCCACCAGGCACCCAGATGAAACCTAGCTTCCTAATAAATGATAGCCATCCATTTACTCAGAGCCAAGCTGCACTAAAAGCCTCCAATACAGGAACACAATGTTGCCAGCCAATCAAGACAAAAAAAGCCACAAAACAGACAGAAGATATTAGAAACACCAATCAAGCAGAACATAGCAAAGTCCAAGACCAATAAACACAGACCAAGACTCCCAACCAATCAGGATGAAGAAAAAACCATTCTGGCACAGCAGTAGGCTAGCACCAAATTTAAAACTGAAACAGCTGTGAAAGTCTGACTCACAGACGAACACAATACAGAAGCCTGATGATGGCAAATGAGGTTCTGCGGAAATGTTGCTACAACTTTAAAAGCACAATTATAATGATGTGGGAAAATACCCAAACAAAGCTGAATACCATACATACAAACACACACACACACACATTTCATTATGTAAAAAGGTTACAAACAATATTTCATTACAACTTTATATTTTCATTCCCGCTTGCACAACACAACAACTAAGTTCTGAATTGAGTCTTAGGAATATCCTTACTAATCGCTTCTTTTCTAAATCCATATTTTCAATTAATCAATCATTAATTTTTATTTGGTTGTAGACCAGCAAATAAAACAAAGATCACACTTAAGATAAAAAGAGAATGATATAAAATTCTAAAATATTTAAGAAAAATTGGAGGAGACATTACAGGGTACTACATAAATGATACAGCACTACTTAATTGTGGTCAGCAAAACAAAATTGGAATGGTAATTTGAGTTAGTAATTTGAGATAAAAAGCACCAGAATGACCAAAATGCTTAGTTTAAAATGAAGATAGTAATTCCTGGTGAGCATCTGCATAGAGGGAGCAATAAAAAATAACTTGTTCCATCATTTCAATTGCCAGTCTTGGTTCAAAAGGGATATTTTGGTATCTTCCTTCAATAATAGCTGTTGAGATGGCATTAAATCTAGCCAAGGATAAAGCTCTTCTAAATTTCAGAGTTGTTATGGAACCTAGGTATGTCTAATTGGTATGTCTATGTAGAATGGGCCAAAAAGATGTTTCTAGGTAGGACTGATAAATCAGATTTAGATTGATGATCCATTGTTAATGCATATTTCTAGCCTATAAAGATGATGGCTGTCCATGTAAAGCCATAGGATCTATTTAGCATGCATTGCACCAGGACTAGGAAGGGGCCAAGGCAAGTGGGAAAAAAGGAGCTTAGGCCAACAGGAGAAGATATAAATCCAAGCATAAATTTTTGTTTTAAGAAAAGACAGGATAACTGCTTTGTAAAGAATATCATCAGAAAGGTCATCTGAGTTAATGTTTTACTCAATACTAACATTTCCCATGGTTTGTCCTAGTATTCTTTATGGTAACTTTCTAACAAAAAAAGTTTGGCCAGGGATTATCCCATATTTGGACTTCTACACCTTTGTAGGCTGTATGTAACTCATTATGACTTAAGACTGATGAAAAAAAGGAGGAACAAGTGAAGCTAAAACAAAGCACTAAATAAAACATTTCAGAGTAATCTTATCAGAACGTCACGAGAGACACTAGTCAGCTCTCGGGGATTTCCCTCCATAGATAGTAAAATGGTATATAAAAAGTGATCTAAGCAATGTCAGATTCAGGGCTGCACACAAACTAGAAATCTGATCCAAGAAGTTTTCATTAGTTGTCAATCAGTAGTGGGATTCACATTCTTTTTTACTACCGGTTTTGTGAGCGTGGCTTGGTGGGCGTGGCAGGGGAAAGATACTCTGAAATTTCCAGTCAGAGATGGTATTTGCCAGTTCTCAGAACTACTCAAAATTTCCACTATCAGTTCTCCAGAACTGGTCAGAACCTGCTGAATACCATGTCTGTTGTCAATGCAGCATTCTGCCAATACCACTTTTACTCTGTTTTTATCTGAACTAAGTTTTGATTTACTTACCCTCAGCTATCTATAGCAGTCATTAATGGAGGTCATATTCTACCAGGATCTGATGGAAGGAGAAAAAGAGCCGAGTTTACTGCTTTGTCAACTTCCCATATCAATTCTTCATTCAAAATAGATCAACCTGGGCTTTAAAAGGCAGGCTTGCCAAGTCAGGACAAGGTGAGATTAGAAGACAACTCCAGCTTGCTACTATTTTATTAATCTTCTTCTTTGCTATAATAGAACCTTTCTTATCTCATCAAAATGAACTGGTTGTCAAATAACAGAGCTAGCTCTCGATTTTCTCATTTCGTTTAAGAAATATTTCATCTAGTTATAATGAAACATTTGATTCAGCAATTATTTAAGTCTGTTTTTGCATCTTTCTCAGAAAAGCTTGCTCTCAAATGTAACAAGATATAATATGGGTTTCCATATCAAATACACAGCCCCTATCTACAGATGGATATGATCTTCACAACTGTTAGGTATGGAAGAAATAACAGATAAGTGTATCATGAGTCATTGGTTACAAAGGTCAAAGTACTAAATAGGAAACAAGAGATAAATAGATAATAGAAAAAAAGGTTTAGTTTCAAATGCTGGCTCACATTCAAATCTACACTGAGAGGGAACAAAAAAAAAAAAAACTATGCCAAGCCACCTGTAGCTTTCCTGGAAAAAATGCAGATTTCAAAATTGTAGAGGCTGTAAAATATCAGCTGGTCCCTATAATTACAAACATTCCTCTCATTCACAGTTCACCCCTACCCATTCTTAGTGATGACAGGACAAGAAACATGAACACCTCAACTGAGGTGTAATGGATGTAAGTAGTAAGCATACTTGCAGCTGTGCCAGCATTTCCTCCCTGCATTGATCATACAGAGGGTATCAGCCATCTGCATGGTAGCATTTGTCAGATCTGATGACTTTGGAGCATCTGCTAGATGTTGCCTGACAGCTGCTTCCACTATTGTGCAGATATCCTGCTGCACTCAAGAGCTGATGCTCTGCTGCTGGATTGCATCATGGGCTGCTTAGTGTTGCCAAAGGTGGGAAGGACATCTGGATGCCTAAGTAACTGTAACTGCTGTAACAACCACAAGAGCAAAAGACACCTTGTGTTTTTTTCCCCTTGTTCAGCCACATCCTACAACAGTTGGGTTTTTCAAGCAGAACCTTGATGGGGTTCCATATTATGTTACCTTCTAAATTGCTGTCCCACTGCCCACTGTCATCATGTGCATGGATTCAAATTTGAAAGGACAATTCCTCCTGCTCTTGACCTTCATTTTCACTCCTAGTTGCTAATTGAGAAGAGCAGGCTTGTTGCCTGAAAGTGTTAATCTCATCACATTTTCTGGTTTAATTTCAACCATTTCCAATCAAAATAATTGTATGTTGATTCATATTCAAAAGTAATCCTTGTTTTAATTTGCACTTGTATATGTTTAATTTCATTTGTGAATGTTATATTCAATGTTCTAGGCTTGAAATGGGTAATTTTCAGGCTGTTTTGCCTATCCCTAGGGACTACTATTGCTTGGTTAGTTATTCATCCTAGCAATATTAGTAAAATTTGAGATGAAGTTTGGAACATCACTGAATCATTATTACAATCTGCTTCTACATTTTCTGTAACAGACTTGATGTTGGAGATGACTGAGCTGCTGAACCCAAGGGGAGGGTTCAAATGCATCATCAGTTTTGAGTCTCTTTGTGCCCACAAGAAATCTAAGTCCAGCCCACCTTAAATTTCATTGGCTCTTATCTACCACCAATTTGCTTTGACCATTAGTAGTTCAGATTCTTGTAGAGAGCTTAAGCTTCAATAAACCTTTCATTTAAGTGGCTGGAATTACTGATTTCCCCATGCTTCATACTTGAAGCATCAACACCAGCTATTTCCCTCCTTCACCATCACCCCACTCATGCCTAGTTCTGAAGAACTTAAAAAGATTTCTGTTGGCTGAGAGCCGTGTACCGAGTCTCTTCCCTATTTACTTATAGAACTTTGTCAGATAGTTATAGGCGCAAGAGCTTTTGAGGTCTTTTCAAAAATTATTCTCTCTCAAATCTCAAACACTCGCAATGTATCTGAAGCAAGTGGGATAATCTCAAAATGAACTAAGAAAAATAATCATCAACATTGAACCTGGAAAGTGTTGAGTTGTTGCTTCTTGTCCAATTATGTTGAGTTAGGGAGAGGACCAATTTCAGTAGTAATTACTGCTACTTAATTAACACCAGTTGTCAATGATGTGCAGAGTTGGCTTTTCCCTCTCCACACTGAGCTCTGAAAACAAATTGGTTATACTTATACACACCAACTAAGACTAAGGCCCATTTTTCCATTGACAGGTAAGGAGGCAATGATTACAGATGACTTAGTCATTTCAGCTATAAAGAGTAGCACAGTCTTCTTAGTAAGAAGTAAGAATAGAACAGTTGATCATTACTAGAGACTGGGAGTTGCCCTGAAAAACCCAGAGATGGAGAACAGAGAGATTTTTATGAAGTCTGTGCTTTGATAATAACATGTCTAATCTGGGCCTTCTGAATGAATGTTTTGTGAATGGAAACACAATTAAACTTTCATGTTTGCTTTCTTCTGAATTTTTAAACGTAGTGCTTCCATTTTTTAAAACTGCATGGTTTATGGAAAGGTTTGAAAAACACACATGCATATTTTCAAAAATAATGTATAAAAGTTCATTCAACTAGGGAAAAATGTTCTGTAAAAATAGAGAATTATGCAAAGGTGCATAAGATGATAAATATATATGAAAACTGTACCATAGGAACAATGCAGCTTTTTTAAAAAAATAGATGTGCAAATAGGATGCAATAAATATAAGATTGAAAAAACACCTCAGGCAAATTGATATAGATTAGTTTGGTCTTATCTAGACAATTTCCTGATGCTGGAGTTAATTTTTGTATTGTGGTTTTGATTGCTTTATTTCCTGCCTTCCCTCCTTGCCTGGATGAACTCTGTCAGAAGTAAGTTTAAAAGAACACATGTTGATGTTATAATAACTCTAAGCCATCATGTGGTTTGTTTGGATTTTTTTTTGTTCAGTATTTTGTTTAAATTCAGCCTTTGTGGTATATATGCCATGTTTTATTGCTTAAAACCAAGTACAAATTCCCACTTCTGGCTCATTCAACAAACCATATTTAAAGAATACATGGCTTAGTGCAATGTGGGAAATCTGTCATTAATTGATGCAGTCTGATGTCTTCAGCATTTAAGTTGCATATAAGGGAACTACTACTTGCGTACAACTGCAGCCCTAACCAAGTGTTAATCAAGACAGAGACTGCACAGCATCAAATCTGAGGATGTTCACTAATATAATACTATAGCATTAAAATATTATGCAAAGTATCATTATTAATCTGTAAAAACAACAATATATTTTCATTTTATTGATATCAATAGGATGCAAATATAAATATATTGTAAAACATGTATGATTCTTTTCCATCCTGTTGTAAAGGTTTGATACTCTTGCCATATCCCAAGTCTAATTTCTGCAGCATAACTGTAACTATCCCTACAGATATACCATTGTGGTCCTTGCTACATCCCTTCGTGCTTGATTATGGCAGCTTACAAACAAATGCCAATGCTCTTCTAAGTGCAGCAAAGCAGCATTCGGGAATTATAAATCATGTCAGCTAATTCATTGTGTCAAGTTATATGAGGGGACATATATTTATTTAATAATTTTCCTAGCTGTTTCTCAATACTGAAATTTTCAGTATACCTCAGGACATATAAATAATATAACTCAATACCAATTTAAACAGGCAATTTAAAAGTTAAAATGAAATCCATTTCAAATATCTAACAGCTATAGATTACTGCAAAATCAGAGTGCTGAACTGATGGGCACATCACACCGTCTCCCTGCTGCCCCAAGGTTTCTTTTAAAAGCAATAGCCAGGTTGTAATTTCCAACAGATTGGAAGGTGGAATTTATCAAATATTTAGTAAATTGGAAAATGGTCATTGTAAACTAAAATAACTGAATTTCAAGTAAGCAATCATTAAATCTTTTTTTGTCTCATACATTTTTGGGTGGGGAAAGAATGTTGGCTGGAAGGGAGCTCAGGAGAAGAAAAGGACTTGGGAAATGGTTAATCAAAGAACCACATGCCTAGTACTAGGATGATGGAATTAAATAAAATGATACAGAACCCAAGGAGGATAGTAGAGCAAATACAGATGAGAACTAGAGAAATGAAGTATCTTAAAATAGAGCTCTCTGAACTTGGCAGCTTTAAGATTTGTGGACTTCAACTCCCAGAATTCCTTAGCCAGCCATGGCTGGCTGAGGAATTCTGGAAGTTGAAGTCCACAAGTCTTAAACTTGCCAAGGTTGGATACCCCAGTCTAAAAGAATGGTCTTGAGAATCCCATCTTGCTTGGTTCACATCTTGGGTTAAGCGTGTTACACTTTATGTTTTCTTGTATAGGTCAATGTGGCTGGACTTATGCAACATGGACATGGACTAAAGCAAAACCCTTGATAGTTTAGCAGAACTCACAAAATCAGGGTAGGCATTATTACAGAAAAAAGTCACATAAAAATTAAAATTCCTGATGAGGGAGATGAAATCTGAATCATGGGATCAAGGAGATAATGTAGCAGCAGGAATGGTCTGTGTTTTACTATATTTGACATGTGTAAACATGGTTTGTTCAACAAACCTAATCTCACTAGATTTCTATAATACACTTATGCCAAAAAAAGCTAAACCTCATTACCCACCCATAGAAAGATGTATTCACACATATACCATCATTTTGGCAGAAGCTATTTTACATTCTGATTCCCCAAAAGACATGTTAGAAGACATGAACATTCAATTTAGGGTTGAATTTATGGCACACATTGAACATGTAGCTTTCCTTCTATACCTCAATTCACATTCCAAAACTCTTTAAATTTGTCACTGAAAGAACTGGTATCTCAAAAAAGATACAACATAATCAGTGGAACTCAATGAACCTCTGTTTCTAAGTATTTAGAGTAAACATTTATGACAATTCACTCTATAGTGAAAAATTAAAAACAATTTTTGTTCTTGAATAATTTATTGTTCCAATCCTAAATAAGTGATATACTAGAGCTAGTGGGCTACAAGTGGCAGATCCTATTAATTCACATTTGTATAGTTGCCCTTATCTCCGGGGAGGGGGGGGCATTCAAATTTTTTAACAACCGGTTCTATGGGTGTGGCTAGGTGGGCATAGCCATGTGTCTGGGTGGGAGTGGCTTCTTCTTTTTTTGCAGCAAAACCCCCCTCCCATTATTTTGCCTCCTGGGCAAAAACCCCCTCCTGTTATTTTTGCCCCAGAAGGCTTCCCTGGGTCCCAGGAAGGCAAAAAATGGAGCCTGGAGAGGTAGGCATCCCCCCATGCTCTGTTTTTAGGCCTCCTGGGGGGTGTTTTTGCTCCCAGGAAGCTTCCCTGTGTCCCAAGAAGGCAAAAAATGGAGCACAGCTCTCCCTGCACCTGCTGTACCTCCCCGTGCCCTTTTTGCCTCCTGGGCCTCAGGAAAGCCTCCTGGCCAAAGCAGACATTGAGGGGGATCCTGGCACAGCTGATCATCAGAACAGTTAATAGTTGGGAGGGGGAAAAAAAGAAATGCCTTAAGGAGTGACTGGGTGGGGGAGAATTCAGTCAGTGATGTTGGGCATGCACACGATATGTGCGATAAGGACTGACTGGGTGGGGAGGAAAGAAGAAGGGTGGGTGGAGAGGGGCGGAGCCAGTCAGGGGCACAATTTGCTGGATTTCCGAACTGCCCAGAATCATAACAACTGGTTCTATAGAACTGGTAGAATCCCACCACTACTTATCTCATAGTGACCCTCGGTACAATAGGCAGCATACATAATAAATCAAAATATATACAAACCATTGAAACAACCAAACTGAATTAACAAGAAAAACAAAACAAAATTTTGTTTTAAGATAAAAAACAAAATGAGGGCAAAACATAGACAGTGCATTCTTTAGCAGACTCCTATTATGAGTTGACCTCAAATCCCATTCTTGCTTCTTTAAGTCAGTTGACTGTTGTGAAATAAAATGAATGCATGCTATTTTAAGCACCTTAAAATGGTGGCAAGAGACCATTAAATCCTAAATAGATGTTGCAATTACACTTTGTATTTCCATTTTTATCACAGAATATTTGTGGAAAAATGTAGATTTCTTGCAGTATCTAAGCGAGGACATAATTTGTTGGGGGGACTCCTTCTCTTTCCACTGAGATTTTTAAAAAGCCTTTATTCATTCATGTATTTGTTGTTTAACCTAACCCTAACCCTTTCCTATGGAAGAGGCACAGGAAAACTCCCCCTTCTGCCACCATAAAATATGAAAAGAATTAGGATAAATTATCTCTGGCAAGATAGTTACTCTGAGCTGATGTTTGGCTATACCTTGTTTTTTTTTTTTCCTTCTTCTTTTCCTTCTTTTTTGTTCTTGGGTTTCCTCCATTTTTTTTTTTTGCCCATCCTGATATCATCAGCTAATCCATATCAAACTCTTGATATATACAGTCATCCAGATTAGTTGAAAGTCGGGAAGTAAACAAGTTAAATAAATTATTATTATTGATGAAACAAGAATAAAAGCAATAGGCCCTAGATGATTAAAACTTTCTGTTTAAATTATAACAAGTTGCAGCAACAATTTCTTTCCACAATAAATGAGCATATTGGGAACCAGATTTCTTTTTGTTAATCATTTAGACATAGATGAAATAGTACAGCCACATTTACATTAATCCAACTTGTTCTTTAAAACTGCATTATATTGCTCTTTTCTCCTGTCAACGCAAACTTAGCAAGAGCAATGACTGCTAAATCCCTACTATAGACAACAGCTGGGAAGCATTCACACCTCAGTTGGTACTGCTGATTTGACAAAATAGGTCATTCCATGGGTGAAATGCAGTAGGCACTTTGAAAATGGAATTTATCACAGAATGCATTACTCCTCAATCTGCAATAAGAATCTTCTAGAGCAACATAGTGAAATTATTTTGTTGTATCGCTTGAATTAAATTTTTGATCCTGAAAAGAGAAATGTGGTAAGTGAAATATAGCTTGTAACATCCTCAGGAAACTCCTTCTTGACTTAAGAATTTCCATGTGGCACCTCAAGGTTTCTGTATCCATTGAAATCTTTCTTGGAACCTCTGATGTTTAGATTAAGAGATTTTAATTTTTAATAAATACGATGCTAGTGTTGCAGAGCAAACATCACCCACTATTATTATTCTTGATTTACAAGTCTCAGATGAATTCCATAGAGTTCCTTAAAGATACTTGTGGCAGAAGTATTTTGGGAAGTCTGCCTGCCTTTCCCAAAAAATAACTAAGAAAGCAGAAACAAGAAGAAATGTCCAAAGGGAAGGAAAGCCATGGCAGAAGAGATGGCAAATTACATTCATATCAATTTATACTTTGCAACAGATTACTAACCTAGGCAGGCATTTTGTGAGAGCAAGTGTTCAAAAAAAGGTTAGAGATCTTTGCTCATGAGTGCCACTTTTGGCCTTTGAGTGGCATGCTAGAGTCTAAAACGTGGATAAGTGCCAGGTGAAAAACTAAAAGAGGAGGTAGCAAATAATTTGAGAAAGAAAAGTTGCTTGGGGAAACATGTTGTGCCTATTTTTTAAATATGTGCATTCCACAAATAAAAGTCAGCATAACACCCAATTATAATTTCCCCCAAACCCAAGACTGTTCAAGGTGTATTTTTTCTTTTTCCTCCTGGACAACTCCAATAAGCATCATTTTAAATCCTGACGTGTTAGGAGGTTGCACGACTGTATTTGAACTCTACAGGCTTCTTCTCTGTTTATTTTGAGCCTAAAATAGAAGGCCTAGTATATTGCTGGAAATAAGGGCATCATTCTAAGCATTTTTGGGAGTTGTGTTCAGAGAACTCTAATCAAGACCAAATATCACATGTCAGTATATACAACTTGACCACTGGGGGCAAACTCCCACATGCTCATATTGAAAAAGTATTCCTGATTGGGATGGGTGCCTCATTTCAGGCTTTTTTTTTTTTTCTTCTGAAAATCATCTCGCCAGTTTTCTCTTCTGGTTGAAAGGGCCGGTAGAGAGAGGGATTTTTTCTTTTTTTAAGCAGGAAGCAAGCAACCTAGATTGGGGGCCCTCGGTGGGCTTCCCCCCCCCAGAATAAAAGTAGTTTAACTCATAGTTGGTTTTAAAATGACTCTTGATTGATATAACATCTTGATTGATATAAAGTCATACAGATATTAACAGATGTGAAGTGCTACAAATATTACTAAATCTGAGTTTAAGTCAGAGCTCAAGAGTTCATTGAAAGTTCATTAGCATAGGACAAAGTGACTTTAAAAAAAAGAAAGAAATAGTGGGAAATGAATATAGAGAAAAGTGCTTTATTCATTGGCCTCCCTTACAATTCTTTTAGAATTTCCTCACCTGCACTCCACTTGGTTTTCACAATTAAAGTATCCATTGCTGCCTAAAAAAGAAAATATCCATTATCTATTTGATGTATTTTGCTACGAGGAAAAGATTAGTCTAACTGAATTTGTTTTTTTTTAAAACTCCAATAAGCATCATTTTAAATTGAAATGGATGCAATAACTGATCTACACTGAAACTGGCACATATTGACTGGCAGCATTTCATGTGACAGGTTCAATCTCGAATTGGCCTCAAATTGTTGTGTAAAATGAATTTGAGGACTTCTAAGACCTCTCTGCAAATAACATCTAAATGGACTATCAAAACTAGATATACATAGAAGCTGAATTACTGTTGTGGAACCGGATGTATTTTTGTAGCATCATGCAGTGTAAAAAGGTACTGTGATATTTTGATCCTTTGTGGAATGCTCCATAAAAAGAATTATTTTATGCAGAAAGGCATATGGAAACAAAGATTCTAAGCTAGATGTTTCCCTACTGTGAAAATGTTTTCACTCCAGAAACTGACATTTATACACACAGTATATACAAGAACATGATACTTCTATTTGCACTTTGCAATGATCAAGTAACCCTCCACTGCAGGCATAGTCCTGCTTGTTGTTGTGGACTGGGGCCAAAAAACCCTCACATTCTCCATCATGTTATCTGGAGAGGGAAAGTGCAGGTAAAGTTGGTTATTGTTCATCCAGGAAATAACAAATTGCTTTTGCCTATCTTCCTTTGATGAGGGCCCAATTTTCTCCATTGCCAGGAGAAGGTAAGTGAGCAATTAAAAGCAAGGAATGTTCCTTCCTCTTTTTATTTTTTGCTGGACAATCTTCTCCAATCAATGGGCTCCAGATGTGGACTTCTCTCAAAAACTATGCTGGCTAGCATTACAAGAATTAAAATCCAACCTATCTTAATGTCATCAGGTTGGGGAAAGCGCAAAACATTTTGTGGGATACAAATCACATTGATCTAAAACATGGGGAATGCTGGGAATTGAAGTCCATACATTTTAAAGTTGCCAAGTTTGAAAAAACATTCCTTTAGTTAGGTTAGGTTTGATTCACACTCACAGTCAGGACAAAGACCAAACTAATTCATTAAAACTGAATTTTTAATTAAAATTTTGTTGAAATAATGCAGGAGGGTCAACCCATTGAATGACTGCTAGTCATCGCAAAAATCACGGGATAGGAAAAAATGTTTTCTTATTCTGTCGTTGACAATACTTGAAAGTGACAGGTCTACTATTTAACATTTAAATAAGACATTTGTATTATTAAATGTTTTTTTTTTCTTGGTTGGGTATCTTAATGGACAAGTGGTTAAATATAAGAAATATTTCACGAGAAGAGTTCTCCATTCCTCTACTCGTAGCAGAATACCTTAGAATACCTAGACAACCTAGCACTACGCCGCCTTCAATCCGACCTAAGTGTAGTACATAAAATTATCTATTGCAATGTCCTACTGTCACAACAATATAGGAGGACACAATAGATACAAACTCAAGGTAAACGGTACCAAACTCGATTGCAGGAAATATGACTTCAGCAACAGACTGAAAAATAGCTTCTATCCCAGGGCAGTAGCTCTTTTGAATTCTGCTGTATAGTGAAGCGTTGGTGCGGTGTCAGGGGTTTTCGGTTCAATGTGTGGAGGGTAAAGGATGTGTGTTTGTGTTTATTTTCATGGTCATGATGTGCACTAATGATGTTTGATTTCATTGTACAAGCTGCAATGACAATAAACTAACAGAGTGGTCAATGTCTGGAATACTCTACCTGACTCTGTGGTTTCTTCCCCAAACCCCCCAAACCTTAACCTTAGACCAGTGATAGTCAACCTGGTCCCTATCGCCCACTAGTGGGCATTCCAGCTTTCATGGTGGACAGTAGGGGTTTGGTCCTCTACTTTATAAATCACCATTACTGTGGAACTGGTGGGTGGTTAGAGAAAACTTTACTACTAACAGAGATACAAAAGTGGGCAGTAAGTATAAAAAGGTTGACTACCCTACCTTAAGACTGTCTACTATTGACCTCACCCCTTTCCTGAGAGGACTGTATTCCTAAGAGGACTGCATAAGTGCACCAATGTGCCTACGGTCCCTGTCCTATTGTTTCTTTTTAATCATATCCATTTCATGCATTCATAACCATGTTTATACTTATACCTGTTATCGAATACTTGCTTGACAAATAAATAAAAATAAACCACCACTTCCAAGAGTGGAAGTTGCAATTGCGCTGGCCACCGAGAGAAGGCGTTCAAGTGCACCCCGAAAACTCTGCGTCAGCACTTTTCGCTACTCTACTGCAGTGCGATTCTGTTAATAGAGCAAATCGCCCGGACGGCCATCAGGAGGGAGCAAAGAGACAAAGCCAATTGTAACTTTTTGCTGCTAGCAAGCTAGCGCACGTCTGGATATTTCGGCTCAGAAGTGACAGCAGCAGGAGATAGGGACAACTGGATGCCTCCCGCCCCCCCGCCCCCCCCCCCAAAGGGAAGGAGAAAAGGCTGCAGGGGTCGCACGCGCTGCTTCCATGGGTGAGGAGGATCGTTCCAGCACGACTTCCAACCCGAGAGCGGATCCAGGCCCCGCTCGGGTGGAGGAGAGACGAATTAAAAGTGCCGGTCGGACGTCATCCATGCAAACAGCGAGAAGCGACGCACCCTTGGGGAAAAAAAACAAAAAACCAAAAAACCAGCGTGCCGAAGCCGAGGCGCAGCTTGGCCTTCACCCTGCCGCCTCACTGCTGCTCCGTCGAGCCGCCCCGGACTTGCCGCGTTGCTCCTCCGCCTTCCGTGCGCCCGTCGCTCTCGCTCCTCCCTCGCCGGCTCCAGAGCCACGCCCCAATCCCAGGGAGGAAAGGGGGGGCGGGGGGCGGGCGGAGCGCAAGAGCTGCCGCCGCCGCCGCACACTGGAGCCACCGAGCCTGGAGCGAAGGCCAAAAAAAAAAGAAAAAAGAAAAAAGCAAGCAGGCAGGCAGGTAGCGAGAAACCGGAGGAAGGAAAGCAGCAAAGCAGCGGGCGGCTGGGCTCGCCCTGGCAGGCAGCGGCAACGGGGTGAGCCGGGGCGGCAGGAGACGGGAAGCGGGTGGTGGGTTTGCTCGGGCTTCTCCTCCTGTGCGGGGCCCGCTTGCCTCCCTCTCGCAGCCAGGCCGAGGGGCCCTGCAGCTTTTCGTGTTGGCTCGGAGCCCGAGAGGGAAAGAAGCGGGCGCGGGGAGGGGTGGTTCTGGTTGGGAAAATGTCTCCCTCCGGAGAAAAGGAAGAGGACCTTCTCCCTCCCGCCCCCCTCCCCGAAGCGAGGCGGCGGCGTTACTGCACCCCGGTAGCCAAAAAGGGGGGCTCCGGAGGGAAAGGCTCTGACAGCCAGGCTGGAGCTTGGCCAGAGAGTGAGTTGCTCCCGAGTGCACGTAACGTGTGCGTGTTTGCGGTCCGGGGAGGGGGTGGGGTGGGAGAGTCGTGGGGGATCGCGGGGTTAAAGTGGCGAAGTTCTTTTGACGTTTATCGATTTGACAGCACAGATACCTTTCCCCATTAGTTAGAGAAGGTCGTTGCCTCTCTTCTCTCTCTTGCTTGTTAGTTCTGCTGCTTCAGGGCAGGATGGAGATTTCTGCCTTTTTTCTGGGGTGCCCGGAGATGGTGGTGCTGCTGCTGCCCACACAGCTAAAAGGTCTCTCTGTGCATGGTTGAAGGGTGGTCCCTCCCTCTAAAAGGGCTATATTGCTGTGATGTGATTTTTCTTTATGGGACTGAGAAAAACCCAGGGACGAAAGGGAGCTGCTCCCTTTTTGGAGACCACACTGTGGGTACCAAGAATTTTCAGGCTAGTTTTTGGAGCAATTCATACAGTATGGCTGACATTGGCATTGGTCTTCTGAACATAAGGGTATGAATAGCAACAGAACTTTAATTAGTTGTATTGTAGTCTCCTTTCTAGCCAAAGATGTTCTGCTTTTATTTGTGTTTCCAGTAGCCACTCATGACAACTTGTTTTGATGTGCTAGTGGATCCAAAGTCATTGGCATGCTGGGTTCTTAATGCCAAATACTTGAATTACTGCCAGAAAGACTCTGCTTCCTTGCATCCCCTTCCCTTGAATTTCTGCTTCTAGTTAGTTTCCATTAATGAGGAAGTAAAATACAAAATTTCCCCACGTCTCCCATGTAACATGCAAGGAAAAGAAATTGGACTCTAGACTTCTCTGTTTTGAACTTTTGTGGTTGGGGAAAGATTGCTGGCATTTTGCTGCCATCCTGTTTCAGGTTTAGCACAGCTTCAGGTCTTTTACAATAGCAGTTTTGCTAAGGATCCCCATTTGGGTCAAAAGACATTCCTTAACTTCAGATGCTTTTGTCTGCCTTAGATGAATAGCTCTCTCCTTGAAAGAACCAATAACTTCCTGCCAGCTGTAAACTTTGTACCAAGCTGCTTTTTGAATATTGCAGTGGCTGAAAGCAGTACTAAACTGAATTCTGTGTAAACCAGGGATGTTCTGCTACCGTTATTATATATACCATCCAGTATGGGGTTGGTGCACATGTTCATTCTCTGTATTGAATTGTCCATAGAATGAATTATAAATTATTCAGGTTATAGTAATTTCTGGCTTGGGGAATCTGAGCAGCCGCTTGCATTTCTAGTAAATGGTCATTTTTCTCATAGAAAAAATATTTGATACAATATCACCTGACTAGTTCAGCCATGACTGTATGGTAACATAAAAGGTCCATAGCCTTGAATTTCAAGTGCATATTAGACTCATTTGATGGGTTTGTACAGCCTCTTAATTTATTCTCCCTAAAGCATGGAAATAAAAAAATGAGCAGTTCATAAAAGCAAGGATGCCTTAGGTCTCCTGAAAGCTAGTTATTTTACCAAATAAATTAGGTATGCAGGAAAGTGGTTGTTTTTTAATTCTTGGAGTGGGAAAGTTGGAAGGTAAAAATTCAATGGAAATCCACTCAAATGAATATTTAGCACTTTAAGTTATTATTGTTTAATGCCTTCAAGTCTATATTAACTGCTAGGAACTGCCTGGAAAGTCCCTGCAGTTTTCTTGGCAGGATTTCAAAGATGTTTTGCCATTGCCTTCTCAGGACTGAGCGAATAAAACTGGCCCAAAGTGATCCAACTGGCTTTGAGCCCAAGGCTGGTCTAAATCTCACAGTTTCGCGGTTACTGGTTTGGTACCTTAACTACCAAATTTGCTTAATGGAAACTAGAATTATTAGTGATTTTTCAAGCTGATAATATTTGAACGTATTCAATTTAATGTTTTCTTTTTCGTGGTGATGGGGAGCGACTGGGTTTTCAATGTGAAAAATGAGCTTATCTGATAATTAAGTTTCCTAGCTATAGGATTTCCTATTTTGAAATACTAACATCATCTCCAAAAAGGGAAATTCAGTATACTATTTGCAATGTCACAAGACAGGACAGTCACATTGTCTACACTTCATGCCAGTCTTCTATTTTAATATGATGTGGGAAGTATAATTCTTCTCCATGACATCATTTCCTTGCTGAGTAGCACCCCATGTCAGTCCATCATGTGTGTACTTAAATATCCTTGGGATGGAGAAATCTTGTTTGTATAAATTTTAAAGTTTAGATAAACACAGATTTTTAGATTGCTTCAAATAGATCACATTGAAGATCCAAAGCATCTTAACAAACTGCATGTATTGACCAATGGCAAGATGATATTCTCTCTCATTGTAAAACTTTCAGAATAATTGAGTGTTTATAGTAATAATCCATTAGATATTTTTGTGGGACAATATTTGTTATTTGTAGAAAGACTGGAAATAGTCAAGTTATCTGAGATGCTTAAAATCAGAACAAAACTGTCAATTAAAACTAAATGTTATGAATAAAGTAAAATGTATTGGGGTTTTTAAAAAAATGAACAATTCATGTTTACAAAACTGTAGTTATATGTTTACAACATTTTAAGAATTCAGAACATAACAGTGTTCTGTCAGGAACTGGAAGTTTTCATGGCATTTACTTGTCACCTTAGTATTTGTAGTTGAGCTTAACAGTAGCAGCAGTTTGAATGTCAGAATTCAGTACACAATATCTTGGTTTTAATTATTCTATGTTACTTAATTAAACAGTTTAAAATAGCATGGGTGGGAAATTGATTTTCAGCTTCCTTAGCCTTTTACTTAAACCAAACCCACTGAAGTGCTATTTTTCAAATCAAATCAAATCAAACCTTGATATGTTGAACCCTGATACTTTGTATATACCAAAAAACATTCCAGGGAGAGTTTCAGCAGTGCAAGTTCCACTGAAATAAAGTAGTGTAAAAACAGTTACAATACTTGTATAAACCAGTTTGAGAGCCATTTTGGTCTGGTGATTAAAACACAGGACTAAAAAGCTGGAGACTTGAGTTCTAGTCCCTCCTTGTCCATAAAAGCCGGCTGAGTGACCTGGAGTTAGACACTTTCTCTCAGGCCATCTTACCTCACAGTGTTGTTGTGGGGAATATCAGATGAGAAAGTTGGTATTAGATATGTTTGCTGCTTGAGTTCTTTATAAAAATAATAAAAGCAGGATATAATAAATAAATCAATTAATTAAAGAAAAACTTTGAGATAATACATGCGTTAGTTTTAAGGTGCTATGAGATACTTTGTGTTTCTGCCACAAAAGCTGAATGATTTGTAAGATTCCAAAAGATGTCTCTCTTTTGGAATTTTACTTTAGAGAGATACCCGAAAATGCTGGTTGCATTGTGCATATTAATGTTCAAACTTTGCAAAAGCAGTATAAAATAATGTACTGTAACTCCTATGTCTATAGTTCTATTAGAACAGTCATTGTATTCTATTGCCATGGATTCTCCCCCCCCCCATTGTAAATCTTCACATATGATTTGGAAATTACTAATACTAATACTTTCTTTTGTTTTTGGACAATTTGATTATTCTACTGCAGATTTGAAGAGTGTTTTCTTTACAGTTGGTGAAAAAAATTATTTATTTCATTAGAACATGTGTAGTTTTTAAGGTGGAGCTGAATTAAAACAGGAAGTCCTGTGTTCAACTAATTCTGTAAACAGATCTATTTTCATACATGTTATTTTCTCCAAAGCTTGACACTTCAACAGAACAGTGGTTGCTGTTTCAGAAAGTCATAATGTTGATCCCTGCTATTTAGTATAGGTTATAATTTAGGAACAAAACAAAACAAAAAATTACATTATATTCAATAAATATGTAACTCACAAAGGCTCCCTTCTCCAGATAAATTGGAGGACCTTGCTCAGAATAATTAAGGGAATACTATTTCTGCATGGTGGTGAAAATGATAAGTGAAAAGTTAATTGCAGTTACTTAAGTTTGAAAAAGTGTTCTTTGGAGCCTTGCATTGACAATATTTTAAGGGTTGAAGATAAAACTAAATAATTCTCACATTAGAATTTACAGGATAAATGCATGTCTATGGTCACGATGAGATGCATATTTGTACATATTTTCTCCAACTTTTTGCTTTGTAGAAGGCAGTTACATTATAGTACTAGATTTTTGCAGAAAAGTTGGTGTTAATTCTTATATTCTCATATTAATTAATATTAATATGATTGCAATGTAATCATCTAAATATTTTTACTAGAATGAATTCCTTTGAGTTCAAAGGTGTCTATTTTCACACACACCACACACACACTTTTTAATTTGCATTTCAATGCAATTATTGGAGTGGCTAGTTTATTTGTACATGTTGTGTTTACAGGTTTGTATGCTACTTTGTATAAAGAGTGTCAAAACTGTAGCCATGCACTGAAAAAGTTTATGCTCTCATATGCCAAATGGTACAAATTTCATGCCTCACCCATACCAAGAAGGTTATTGCTGGCATAAGTAGAACTGAATTTGGCAGCTATAGTATCTGAACAACAATTATAAAACATTTTTTTCTTTGAATATTTAGAAATGTGCATTTATATATCATTATTTCTAATTGCAGAAATTATATATCATTATTTCTAATTGCAGAAATTGAACTGAAATGTATGACTGTACTTCCTAGTTCTATCAGTGTCCTATTGCAGGAAAATATTAAAATTAAATATACTTCATAAGTACAAACATGATTTCAGGAAATTTTGGAACAAATAATGGTTTGCTGATAAGCCATCTTTGCTTAAAGAATCTAGTGACCTGTACGTCCAACAGATATTTCTTCAATTTTGATAAGAACTTAATAAAACATAAATGAATGCTCAGAATTTCAATGTGAGAAATGTTTCAATATCTATGGAGTTGTGGTATTCTGTGAATGTTTTACTTCCTCCATGATTACTTTTTCATTCCATTTATGAAGAATAGCACTAAGACTTTTATACAGCCCCATAGTGCTTTACAACACTCTGAATGATATACAAATGTCAGCATATTGCCCCCAACAATTTGGGTCCTTATTTTACTGACCTCGGAAGGATAGAAAGCTGAATCAACCATGACCAGGTGTCTGGTCAGGATCGACTCCTGGCTGTGGGCAGAGTTAGCCTGCAATACTGCATTCTAACTACTGCGCCATCACTGTTATAATTTTGCTTATTAAGAACAGGAAAAATGAAATCCTCTCAAATTTAATAGATAAACTTATTCATTCATTGTTTGTATAGCCACCTCTCTCGACAAAGGCCTTCGATTGGCAATGAATTATTTTCCTATGTTGGAAATATGTATTGAATGTGCCATGTAGTTTTGAAAGATGAGGTCAACAAATAGAAAGGATTATAAATGCAAGGTTAATCAAGGTTAAAATTGCATGCATTCATACCAAGACTGAAGAGATAAGCACACATTTCATATAAAGATCTGAAGTTGATTTAATCAGAATCAGTTGTAAATTCTATTTGAAAAAACAAATATATGTGAGTCCATCTAGAATTTAGATAGGAAGTGGATAGAGTTCTCTGCTTACTGAATTCTGTCACCTCTTGACTGGATTTGGAAGGTAATTAATACATATCTGAGGAAGACAAAAGTGTAAGCACTCTTGAGGAAATCATTTTTGATCAGCTGTATTGGACAACATCTACTCTGCAGTCCTTTTTAGGGAAGATTTTTGAATTTCTTCTAGTTATGATTCAGGCTTGGGTATAGGAGAGAAATAGTGTTAGTTTCTCTGGTGAATGATTTATGCAAGGACCTGGATGGAGACAATGCTTTCCTCTGGTTGCATTAGTTCTCTGAGTAATGTTTAAAATGATTAATGATAGTATTCTGTATCTTTAACCCTTACAGTCCCTGGTGGAAATGGGAAACACCTTAACAGAATGATCCTGTATCTTCCGGGATCAGGTCATTCCAATTGGTGTACATGAGAGAGGAAGTTTTGAGCCCTTGATTACATCAGTGAAGGTATCACAAGACCTGGCTGTCTCCCTATTTTATTTAATATATACCAGAAACTGAAACTCTTTGAATAAATACATTTCAATTTGCACATCCCTGAATTAAAGAATTCATGTATTTGTTTCGATTGTCTATTTATCAGATGGATAAGCAGTTCTGTCACAACTGCTTCTCATTCCATAAGTATGATGATTTGATTATTTAAGTAGTACAGATTTGATCTCTTTGGGATACCTTGTGGATTGCCCACTACTAAGGTAGGCAATGAATTATGCCATCCAGATGGGTGTGCTTTTGGAAACTTAAATGGTTAAATAGCCTCAAAAAGCACACACACACACACACATGCACACACACACATACATCAGTGGTGGGATTATTATTTTTTTTACTACCGGTTCTGTGGATGTGGCTTGGTGGGCGTGGTAGGGGAAGGATACTATAAAATCTCTAGTGAGAGGTGATATTTGCCAGTTCTGCGAACTACTCAAATTTCCGCTACTGGTTCTCCAGAACTGGTCAACCTGCTGAATATCACCTCTGACACACACAAACCTGGGGGGGAGGTGTGGGGGGGAGGGAGACAAAGAATTGTAATTTGTTTTTCAAATGTAGTTTAAAAAAAAACCTTGTGGTGCATTGGTTAGAATTACAGATTAACTTTGTCCACAGTCTGGTATTCAGTTCTGATGGTGCTTGAGATTGATTCAGCCTGCCATCTTTCCAAGGTGGATAAAATGAGGACCGATATTGTTGGGGGCAATAGGTTGACGTAATATGATCAGAGTGTATAAAGCACTATGGAATGGTATGCAGTCTTAAGTACTATTGCTATGACTATTGTCATATATATACAATTAATTTCAGTACATGTCGTTGATAGGAATTTTAAGTTATCTTTCATAAGGGGTGTATATGAGATAGCCACCTTAATTTAATCACTGTAGAAGAAAGAACTGTTATTGATTTGTCTTAGAAAATTCATGCAGTAATTTTGTCAAATGCTAATGACTAACCTGGCTTGAAGATCAGAATTTTGACTAGAATAAACTTCATTGTTGATAGCCGCTGTTTTCTATATTCATGAAACGATGATTAATGATATTTATTTGGAATTACACGATATAATAAAAAGGAAGTAGATTGTGATTTAATAGGATGCAAAATAATTTTTATATTATTCCTTGGAAGTATTTTTATTTATTGAAAAGCAACACTATTTACATTTACTCTTTGTATAACTTTTAGTCTCTATACTTTTTTTCAAATTATTTTGAACTATTCTCCGTCGAACTGCTGTGAGCATCCAGAGAGTGGGGGGTGCTCCAGTCTCGTGTCATACAGGCTGAGCTATAATTGAAGGAACGCCCTCCTCCTCCACGTGACTGCTGCAGGAGTTCCCCCAGTTTTAGCTCAGCCTTCGACAGACAGGCAGCTAGATTCGTGCCTTGGCCATTTCAGATTTATTGCCTAATTCTTGTATCAGGTTTGCATTTCTTTTAATCCTTGTTCCTTGCCTTATTTGTGTGGTCCCAAATTTTTGCCAGGTGAGTTTTTCGCCCTTAGGGGGGAATTAGGGGGAGTCGGAGCTTTTGCCCCCCCACCCCCCCTCCTTCTCCCTCTGCCAACCTTAAAGTGCGCTCCCAGGAGCAGCCCTTTCGTTCAGCTTTATTTACCGTTCGTTGCGTCTTCCCCCCACCAACGCAATTAGAAGAAGCTCTGCTTCTTCTCCCAGCTCTTTATTTTTGCCTTTTTCCCTCCGTTTAAGGGCTGGTGCTCTCTGTACTATTAGCGCCACTACGGGTGGCCATTTTAGGTGCACCTCATGGTCGGCGCCATTTTGACTGACCGAGTTGAAGTTGTGTGGTTTGCTGGTAGGCCCTCAGCGTGAAAGGACGCGTGGAGCCTGATTTTATTGAGGATACCGTGGCTCCGGGCCCTGTTATTCTCCGCTACCTTCCTGTGCCTTGTTGGTTCTTGTTGTTGATTGCCCGCAACTTACCCAGAGATGCAGGCACATAACTTCCAAGGTCGCTGGGAGGCTGCCTTAGGAGGCCTTCTCAAACCCCTGATTTTTTGTCTGTGGATATTTATATTTAGGGGTTATTATTGTTGTTGTTTTCTCTGGCCTCAGCGTTGGATTTGGCTTCCCCTCTTGCACTAGTTGCTTACTGAGTTTCCTTCTAATTTGATTATCTTCGGGCTCCGCCCACTTATATACATATATATATCTTTTTGATTATTCTTGAGCTGTTACTAGTAGGTGTATAGTTAAGGGAATTTTTTCCCTCGCCTTTCCAAAAGGGGGACGTGGCCCAACCTTAGGAAAACCGGCTAGAGCGATAGGCCGAACTCCTTGGTGCACCAACCGCCTCCCCTATATTCTTGGTATCATGGCAGAGGGAAATCCGAGTGGGCCTTCCTTAAAGGCCAAGGCCAAGACCCACCATTTGCATGCAAGGGACAAGGATTCCTCCAGTGCCTCCCAAAGGGATGCCTTGAGGCGTCATAAGGCTCTGGAGAAAGAATTTAGCAAACGTTCGAAGGACTCGCTTTCTGTAGCTCTGGCTCCTCCCTCTCTTTCTGTACATTCCCCCCCACCCGGACAGTCTTCCCCCCCCAACATGGAGTCTCCAGTCCCCTCGCGCCCCCGAGGCAATCTTTACACCAATCGCAGCGGGCCTACGCCAAGACCCGGCTTATTCTATTATCCCAGACAGTATCAAGGAGTAGATGCAGCTCGCCATCCGTCAAGGGATCGCTGAAGGCATGCAGCAACTCTCAAGGACAGAGCCTCAGGGGATGACACCTGGAATTACATCTGTATCCACTAGAACTATCGCCGGGTCGGCTTCCCAGCCGAGACAGGTACCTCTCCAATTGGAAATCCCATGTCTGGAGGGTGTGGAGGCCCTGGTGGAGGAGGAAGGGGATTTTCAGTCTGTAGGGGAAGAGGAAGGTTCCAATAGAGGGTCACTACACTATTCAGAGCCCCTATTTGCACTGGACCCCATGGAGGAGGAAATGTCTGAAGACGAAGGCATTTCTCCTGAGCAACCGGCTCTGGTGGGCCTGTTCAAACCTCAGTTGTTTAAATCTTTATTATTTAAAGCTAAAAACATTTCAGGTCTTCTTTCTCTGTCTGCTTCGGAGCCGCCTCCAGCTGCCCTGGGAGGTCAAGAAGACTCCATATTCACCCATCCGGTCATTGAGACTGAGGTAATTCCTACCCCCCCAATATTCTCCGATCTCGTAGCAAGACAACTGGCATTGACTGGCCCCTCTCCTGCCCCTTCTAACCAAGATAAGAGGCTGTTCAATCTCGATCTGGAATTCTCAGCCTTGCTGGCTACTCCGGAGGTAGACGACCCTATTATTAGATGGAATTGGTGCTCCGGCGGGCGCATCAGTCAGATGCCTGGGCCATAAAGTCAGCCACAGCTGCCTCCTTTTTTACCCGCTCTTCCATAAGGTGGCTTAAACAACTAAAGCAACATGTCCCCGCTTCCAACACCAGAGCCCAGCAGGACATCACCAAGCTCACGGCCACGACTGAATTTGCGGCCGATGCCACCTTTCACTCCGTGAAGTTCTTGGCCAGGGCCATATCCTCACACATGGCTGCCCGTCGGCTACTCTGGCTCCGACAATGGCACGCAGATGTCAAAAATAAATCCAAACTAGCCTCAGCTCCCATCTCGGGAGGGAAGCTTTTCGGCCCTGCCTTAGAATCGTTATTAATGGAGACGCGTAATAAGAAGAAATTTCTACCGTCCCTTTTTCGAAAACCAGAAGCCAGAGGGCTCCAGCCATTTCGGTGGGGCTCCTTTCGTCCCTTCGTCCAACATTCGTTCTCCCTTAGATATCAGGCCTCGTCGTCCTTTCGGCCAGCCTATCAAGACAGAAGCGACTCAGGTGATAGAGGCAAGAGGGCAGGAAGCTACAGGAGGCCCTTCAGAGGTTCAGGAAATAGGGCGTCCCGGAGACCCAGATAGATCTCCCGCCTGCTATCCCATTGGCGGTCGCCTTAGACGTTTTGCTGACCAATGGGAAACATCCACTTCGGATATTTGGGTCAGAGACACCGTTAGATTAGGTCTTTCTCTTCAGTTTCATTCTTCACCACCGGAACATTTCATGGTTTCTCCCCTCTCCAGGGACCCGACCAAGCGGGAGCTCATGTCATCAGGTATCAAACACCTCGCAGATATTAGGGCGATCCAGCCCGTACCTGCCTCACAGCGGGGAGAGGGGTTTTACTCCCTCCTCTTTCTAGTCCCAAAGCATTCTGGAGGCTGGAGGCCCATTTTGGATTTGAAGAGGCTTAATCGGTATATTGTCCGACATAGATTTAAAATGCATACCCTTCAATCCATTTTGCAGAGCATCAGAAAGGGAGACTGGATGACTTCAGTAGATCTATCCGAGGCTTATCTCCATATCCCTGTCCTTCCCTCGCATTCAAAGTACTTGAGATTTTGTTATAATAATCAGCATTTTTAGTATATGGCCCTTCCCTTTGGCCTTGTTTCAGCCCCAAGGACATTTACTAAGGTGCTAACAGCTCTAGCAGCTCACCTCAGGCACTTTCCAATTCGGCTTCATTGTTACCTTGATGACATTTTAATTGTTTCGCCCAACCAAACCCAGGCTACACGTGACACTGCTACCACCCTTTTGGTGCTGCAGGCTCACGGTTTCCTTGCTAACTGGGAAAAGAGTCAACTTATCCCTTCCACCCGTATAGCCCATTTAGGAGCTGTCATTGATTCGGTGATGGAGAAGGTTTTCCTTTCCCACGATAGATTCATCAGCATACAAACTTCTGTCAAGTCCATTAGGTGGTCTGGTAAGGCCTCTTTACTTGATTTGTCCAAGCTACTGGGGAAACTAGTTTCCTGTATATCTATTATTCCTTGGGCACGTTTACATTCTAGATCGTTGCAGTGGTTCCTTCTGCCGTATCAACGTTCCGGTCAGAGCAACTCCAACATCGTGGTGAAGGTCCTTCCAAGAGTTCTCGCCTCTCTTATATGGTGGACAAGACCTTCTATCAACAGGGGCCATCTGTTCAAGGATCCTCCAAGAGTCACGCTCACTACAGATGCAAGTCTCTCCGGATGGGGAGCCCATCTGCACTCCCTTTCAGCCCAGGGCGTTGGTTGGCCGCTGAGGGCGTTGCAGCATCAATTGGCTGGAGCTCCAACGCAGTGTACTTAGCCCTGAAGGCTTTCCTCCCTCAGGTACAAAGGAATCACATACTGGTTCTAACCGACAACACCACAACCAAGGCGCATATCAATCGCCAAGGGGGAACTCATTCTCTTCGTCTCACGCGAGAGGCCGAGGGCTGTGTCAATGGTCAGAAACACACCTTCTAACCTTCAGAGCGGAACATATTTCGGGAGCCTCCAATGTTCGCACAGATTGGCTCAGCAGGGCCACGTTGGACCAAGCGGAATGGCGACTTCATCCTCTTCTGTTCAAGCAGGCAGCAACGATCTTCGGCCTGCCTCTGGTAGACGTATTCGCATCCCCGCACAATGCCCAGGCACCAAGATTTTTCTCTCATTACCCCACCAACGGAGCGGAGAATTACGATGCCCTGCGTTGCCCTTGGCCTTCCGGTCTTCTGTATGCCTTTCCTCCTCTCCCTTTGATCCCAAGGGTGATTTGGAAACTGGTTCTGGAGAGGGCAGAGGTTCTCCTAGTGGTTCCGTATTGGCCCAGGAGACCATGGTTCGCAGACCTTCACGATCTGTCGGTGGCCCCACCGTGGCGGATTCCATGGGACAAGATCTCCCTGTCTCAGGGCCTTCTCATCCATCCGGATCCGCAGTGGCTTCAGTTGGCCATCTGGAGGTTGAGCGGGAAAAGCTAAGATCGGAGGGTCTATCGGCCCAGGTCATCACTACCATTATGGCAGCGAGACGCCCTTCTACCACTCACATTTATAATGCAACCTGGTGTCGTCAATCTTCTATCAACCCGTTCTCCCCTTCCGTTGCGCAGGTTCTGGCTTTCCTGCAAGATGGCCTAGACAGTGGTCTTTCCCCTAACACTCTGAGAAGACAGGTTTTGGCTCTTTTGACGGTGGTTTCCGGCGACTCGTCTGCGCCGCTATCCCACCATCCTCGTATCAGAGCCTTTCTCAGGGAGGCTTCTAACCTGCGCCCCCCAATGGTTCACAGATACCCAACTTGGGACCTTAATAAAGTCCTTACGGCACTGACTAAATCTCCCTTCGAGCCTCTCAGGGAAACTTCGCTTCAGTATCTCACCCTTAAAGTGGTGTTTCTCGTAGCAATAACTTCAGCTAGAAGGATATCTGAAATTGCAGCTCTATCCGTCAGAAAGGACCTGTGTGTTTTCCATCCTGATCGAGTGATTTTGCGGCCTGATCCTGTCTTTATGCCTAAAATCAATTCGGCTTTTCACAGAGCACAGGAATTGGTCCTGCCTAATTTTTGTCCAAAGCCCGTGTGGGAGAAGGAACGGCAGTGGCACACCTTCGATGTGCGCAGAGCTCTCCATATATACATCCATCGAACTCAGCCTATCAGAAAGTCTGAGTCTCTTTTCCTCTCCTTTCAGCCAAAGACAATGGGATGCAAAGTCTCCCCGTCTACTGTAGGCCGCTGGATTAGGGCTACCATTTCTAAGGCCTATCTGGCTCAAGCTCTACTGGTTCCTAGTGGGGTAACCGCTCACTCTACCAGGAGTGCGGCTACTTTGGTAGCCTGGGCTACTCAAGCTTCCATTCATGACATCTGTAGGGCGGCCACTTGGGCCTCTCCATCTCCATTTATACGACACTATAGAATTGACACTTATGCCTCCGCTGAGGCTTCCTTTGGTAGGCGAGTCCTTCAACAGGTGGCGAGAGAGCCAGAGGAAATTCCGACCCAGACGGAGTCCCACCCGTAGGACAACATGCTTTGGTATGTCCCATTCTCTGGATGCTCACAGCAGTTCGACGGAGAATGGGCGTTGGTTCTTACCTGATACGCCTCTTCTCGTTGAACTGCGTAGAGCATCCAGCCCCACCCTTTTTATTCCGTCTGGTAGGGCATTCTGTTTCGGCCAATGATACTGTTTATTGTTGTTGAGAGTTGTTTTTTCCAGTTTTTTTTTTTCCAGTTTTTTCCAGGATTGTTGTTGTCCTCTCGTCTTCGTAAAACTGGGGGAACGCCTGCAGCAGTCACGTGGAGGAGGAGGGCGTTTCTTCAATTATACCTCAGCCTGTATGACACAAGACTCTCTGGATGCTCTACGCAGTTCAACGAGAAGAGGCGTATCAGGTAAGAACCAACGCCCATTTTCAACCATTTTTCAAATTATACGTATGTACTTTTACAACAATTCCTGGATTTGATAAATCCCTGTGGATTGCAGACAAATCTAGAACTGAATCTATCCAGTTTCCTTGTTTAGAAACTTGATATATCATTAAAATACATTAAAAAAAAATCTTCCTTCTCTGAGTGGATCTTAGCAATTTAGAGTTATAATTGTTCCAGTCAAGTTTAAAGTATTAAAGTTAACATCTGAAGTGATTGTTCAATAGAGTGCAATATTCTAAAATGAAGCTGGTTCTGTCAAGCTGGTTCTGTCAATCACATTGTAAATATACTAATGCCAAAATCACCATGACTTTGGATACTGGACTGGCTAATTAACTTACACGTTATTGTTTCTTTTTTAAACTTGGTGGCACTTACATCACATGAATGAGAAATTTTCATAGTTTCAAAGGCTAATTGTAGATTGAGATCAAAGATAAAGTCTCCTTCAAGCCAAATTCACACCTGGTGACTTCTTGGATTTCTTTATATTGTTTTCTTAGGAATATACGTAGTCCTTGACTTACAACCATTCATTTAGCAACTGTTCAAACTTACAGTGGCACTGAAAAAAGTAAATTATGACCTGTCCTTACCCTCATCACTGTCACAGCCTCCTTTCTGTCACATGATCAAAATTCTGGCACCTGGCAACTGGTATGTATTTATAATGGCTTCAGCTTTCCAGGTTGTCATCACCATATGTGAAAGATCTTAAATTGGGTATTCCTCACTTAACAGCTACCTTCCTTAGCAATGGAAATTTTGTTCCCAATTAAGATTGTAAGTCAAGGACTATTTGTAATATGGAAATTATTAACCAACATGTTCTGCCAAGTTTTATTGATTTTCTTTCTTGATTCGTGATTTTTATTATTCTATACCCAACTATGCTTAGCTTTTCAAAAGTAGTTAAAAAAAGATTGTACTGCCCCACTGGGCAGATTAGGAAGACAAAGAGTGGAACATTTAGTTACAGTCTATTTTAGTTTCCCTTTGAATTCACATTCCTAAGAAATGTTGAGTCCCATATCACATACTAGAATGACTGAAATGTCTACAGATTTCTCCAAATATACAAGTAGAAGTAAAAAAAAAAAAAAAGCAACCCCTTCTGTATCAAGGTTATAGTACAACTTCTGCTTTTCTGCTCTGTTTTATTATGAATAAAGATTAGGTAAACAAAAGCTAAAGAGATAATAACTGTTTTTGAACATTACAACTGTTTTCATTCTTTTTTAAAAAGTTGTAGAATACAGATAGTCCTTGTTTAGTGGCTATTTTAGTGACTAATTGCAGTTACAGTAATGATAAAAATATTAACTTTGTGACCAGTTTTCATATATATGACGTTCACAGGTCTGTAAAGCTGAAGTAAGTTCATAGGCACCATTGTGGTTTCACCTAGCGACCAGCTCATTTAACAACTGGGTTACTGGTCCAAATTGTGCTTGCTAAATGGGAAGTATTTGTATAGAAGAAATAAGCAATGGAGTTCTTTCTCTGCATTATTGGAGACAGCTGTTTTCCCTCCAGCATTTACAGTAGTATCGTCGTTGTTGTTTTTTGCTTGATCTAGTTTTGTAATTTTTCTCATTTCAGTGTTTTAAAAGTAAAGTAGTTGCATTCCTTAAGTAGCACTTTAAAGTGTGTGAAATTTCAAATTTTCTTCTGTGCTAATAAGGAAGTTCTGAATGTTTCTGAGTCTCTGACACCTCTTTTGTCAAACCCTTTACTTCCTAAGTAGGCCTAGCACAACAAGAGCAAATTTAAAAAAAAATAAGAGGAAAAAAAAAACCACTCTGAAATTCAGCCATGAGAGGAAATGTCCTGTGTTATTAGTCATATAAAACTGTTAAGATCTTATTTTGGATCCTTTTAAAGAAACCTTTTTCTACGGTTTCTAGATCTGGCAATGTACCGTATGTACTTTTGAGCTAAAATGAGGTCTAATCACTGTGTTAGCAGTACAGTGATTTTATTTTCCTCCAAAATCATTTGGCATATAGGTTGGATGGTATAAATATGGTTTCATTTTTGGTTTTATTTTTTTATTGCCCATCAAATGGTCCAAAGCAAAGGACAAAGTATTCCATAGATGTATTTAATTTTCATAGTGCTGCCTCCTTGCCTCATTTCAGCAGTCATTTTTTACACTTTGTTATATTATCTTTAACACAATTACAGCCCTGGAGATTTTCATGCCATTGATGTTGACCAACCAGGCTATTTTGGGAAGTCCTGCAATTTGGATTTGTGTGCATATCCAGAGAACCAGAGCAGGCAGACTGTCCCATATAAATAAAAAAGCTCCCAGTTCCCAAAATAATAACTTAGTACATAAAGAAAATGGAATGAATCTAAGGCTATTTTTTAAAAAATCTGTCCTTTTCTCCAGCAGTATTTAATAGGTCTAGTTCTATATGCAGTGTTTGGGAAAAGCATGGAGCTTTTTGTAATTTTAGTTAGTTTACTTTATTGTCATTGCACATCATACAATGAAATTAAATCCCATCTTCAGTGTACATTATACATAAAAACCCCTCACACATCCTTTACATTCTATACAATTGAGTTGAAAACCCCTGATATTGCAATATACAATAGAATATCAAGACTTGATCTTCTTGCAGTTCTCTTTTGATATGCTATCACAGATAACTAATGAACTAATTAATATCTTTGGATTGATAATTCTGGTAGAGGATCTTGCATATCTACTCTAGTCCAAAGGTGTTAGCTTTGTTTTATTATTTTTAAAAAGATTAATAAAAAAAAGAAAAAAAGACCCAGTATAGACAATCTTCTGAATATAAAGGTGATGGATTCCTTTTTTTTTAAATTACTTTCAACAACTGAAAACCTTTTAGTTTCAGTGAAATAATTGGAACACTATCTTTTTAACAAATGAAATTGCATTATTTTCTATAGTGATTACTTCGTGGAATAATTATATCATTTCAATATATGTAATAATATATTGGCAAATAAGGGAAGGAAAATTGTAAATTCACAAAGTGCTGTAATTTGAATTTATAGAAACTAATAAAAAATGGTCTAGTTCAGTGGGCCAGATGCGTCACATGCTGGCCACAGCCTCGCCTGGTTTAGCGAATGGGAAAAAGTCCCAATACATCACGTGAAACCACCGTGATGACGCGAGTTTGACACCCCTGGTCTATTTGTTTTGAACTAGTGAAAATATTGCTTTAACTGAGGTGACAACTGAAAAAGACCTATGCTAGGAAGCATTACAGAATGAAAATGTAATTAAATACAGATTATATTTCCAAGGACATTCCAAGGACATTTTTTGAATTGTAATTCTTAATGTGACAAGAGGAGAAATATGTGGGAAATATATTCTGTATTTAATTACATTTATTTTTTATCAGATTTAAATTAAAATTTGTTTTTATTTTACCATGTTTTCCCTTGTCCTGGCTCTCTTGCTTTTTAAAATGTGATGTTCCATTAATATCAAATCTCAAATTCCTTGGCCTCAGAATTTTATTAAAAGTAGATCCTTACAGTAAGATGAGTTGGAATGTTCTATATTTATTATTATTATATTTTTTATCCCACCTTTATTTTGGTTAACTCAGAAATATAGCTAGTGTTCCTAAATCAATTTTCTCTCCAACAATAATTCTGTGAAATAGTTTGGGCTTAGAGCAGGGGTCTTCAAACTTGACAGCTTTGAGACTTGTTGACTTCAACTCCCAGAATTCCTGCTCCAGTCATGTTAGCTCGGGAATTCTGGGAGTTGAAGTCCACAAGTCTTAAACTTGCCAAGTTTGAAGACCCTTGGCTTAGAGAAAGAGACTGGCATAGAGTTACCTAGCCAGCTTTTGTGCCTAAGGGAGGCCTGGATCTTAAAGGTTCCCAACTGCTAGCCTAGCACTTAGCCAGTGCACCAAACTGGTTCTCCTTTTCTTTGTGCCTGGCTTTCTATCTTTCTTTCATAATGGAAAAAACCTGGTTCACACAATGAAATGTACTGGCAAGTGATTCATAATGGAAAAGAAAGGTCTTTTTCACAAAGCACATTCAGGGTTTTGTGGCTTCAGTGAGATTTCCTCCCAATTTCTTGGTAGTTGCTGATCTGTGCTGATCTAAAAACAGATGATATGGCCCCAGTTCTGCATCTGTGCTATATCATTTCTTAATGTGAAATCTTGAAATACATATCCATTAACTCTACTAAAATAACCTACTGTATGGCTCAGAATGCTTGGTAGTATTATTTTCATCAAGTTTACTCTTTTCTAAGTGTCAAAGTGTCAAAATGTTAACTAGCAAAGTCTTAGCAAGCTGTTTTAGCAAATCAGTTAAACATGCCATTAGGATTGCTTTATTGATGAATGTGTAATTTTAATTCATTTTCCTCTCTAGTGACTTTTAATGCCATATTTTGTTTGCTTATTTAATATATTTAATGTATAGTTTCCCATGCAATCACATTTCCCGATGGTTTATAAAAAGTATTAAAGTACAGCTAAATAATATAAAATATACCAATAATTACTTGAGGCACTTCTGTATATTATGCTGCTTGTTGCTGATTGGTGTAATAGTACTGTACTTTGTCTGCTTTGCTGTTTTGGTAATGCCTGATGTTTAGACTTGAGATAAGTGAGGTCTAAACTTTATCTACTCAATAACTTTATCTACTCAATAACAGATAACTACTCAAAATGATCCTGAGATACAGATTATATAAATAGGCAAGATATCTGAATGTATTCATGCACGCACAGAGGGTTGGTTTGGAACTCAGCAAAATTTAAATTCCCTTCACAAATAGATCTATTTTAGTAGCCTTTGGGTTATTGTTCTTATGTAATTTATTAATATTACATTTAAAAAGTCCTTTACTTGAGGTATATAATGGTCATATTTTTACCAAGTTTCATATTCTGCCACTATTATGAAAATTTGTAATAAATGAATGTAATCTTCCTTTAGTCAATGTATTTTTATAGAAGTATTGCTTCTAAAAATCACATGTTTAGTTTAGTTTAGTTTGTCATTGCACCTTGTACAATGAAATCAAACACCATCTTCAGTGCACATCATGACTATGACCATGAAAATAAACACAAACACACATCCTTCACCCTTCATACATTGAACCGGAAACCTCTGACACCGCACCAACACTACACTATACAGCAGAATTCAAGAGTTACTGCCCTGGGATAGAAGCTGTTTTCAGCCTATTTGTCCTTGTTTTTATTATTCTGTACCATCTGCCAGATGGTAATATTTCAAAAAAAGTGTTCCCAGGATGAGATGGATTTTTGAGAATGTTTTGAACTTTCTTAAGGTAGCGGGAGCTAGAAAGCTCTTCCAAAGAGGGGAGAGGGCAACCAATAATCTTCTGGGCAATGGCATTAACCCTCTGGAGTGCTTTCCTATCTGCCACTGTGCAATTGGCAAACCGTACAGAGGTGTAGTATGTGAAAATGCTCTCTATGGTGCAGCGGTAGAAGGTCACCAGCAGTTTTTCATTCAGTTGTTTTCTGAGATGTCTCAGGTAGTATAATCTCTGCTGGGCTCTTTTGACCAGGATTGCAATGTGGGCACCCAAGTCAGGTTCTCTTTTAGGGTAACACCCAGAAACTTAAAACTGGCCACTTGCTCCACTCAGTCTCCATTGATAAGCAAGGGCTGGACTTCTGGTTTGAGCTTCTTTGGTGACAGACTGAAATCCACAACCATGCACGGTTTCAATCTGTGCTCGCTGCCAGAGCGCCCCGAGCTGGCTGGATTTGGGGCAAAAGCCACCCCATAGAAGTGGTAAAGTGGGGGGAGACCACCAGCAGGGTCAAGGAGAGCCGCATCTCTCCTCCTCAGCTCCTCAGCCATTACTCCCTTTCCCGAAGGCGATTGCAGCAGTGGTCAGAAATGGCCACCACAAAGAACTCAACCAAAAAAGATTGTGCAGGAAGAAGATAAGAAGAAAAAGTTTTGATTGACCGTGTTGAACTGAAAAAGCAACAATATAAGGTACCCTTGAATTAAGAAGAATAACTGTTCTGAAAGATTTTTGAAATGGCGAAGGAGTGAGGGAAGGGGAAAGATTTGGGGTTTTTTTTCGCTTTCCTTCCCCATATTGACAGCTAAGAGTCTTAAGCAAGAAATTAATAAAAAATCACTTTGACATTAATAGGCATTTAAGCTGAAAATAAAATGTCAAAGTGATAATAAAGATTTTTGGATATTTAAAAAAAATTAAAAGAAGGAAAGGAGAGAAAAGGGAAAAAAAATAAAAGGGTGGGATCTGGAAAAATGGAGGAAACCACCTGGAAGTAAAAGGAATTAACAGTGGTAATAAGATTCTTAAAAGATACATTCTAACTGAAACTTTGTAACAAGATAAATAGAACCCCAGAAAGAGAAAGTGGAAAAAAAGAAAGCAAGAAGAAACAGCTTTGGATTATTTGGATTATTTGTTGATTTTTGGATTTTTGGTTATTGGACTTAAATGACTAAAATCAATCGGGTGGTTGATTTTTTGGCTTCATATTTCAATTCTTAGAAATGGAGATCTTGAACTATGAGAATTAGAATTAGAGAGACAAGGGGTCAAAAAGGGGAGGAAGAAGAAGAGGGGGAAGAAGGAAAGGAAAAGAAGTTATAAAAGACAGAAACAGGATATAGAGAAACGGAAAATGTACAAGGATTAAAGGTATAAGCCTATTTAGAAGACATAGAGACAATGGGTGAAAATTTAATTGAAAGATAGGATTCTGCAAGGGTACATAAGATAGCATTGTAATATTAGAAATAGAAATGAATATAGAAACAAGTGCGATTAAAGTGATAGTTAAAATACTTATTGTAGTGGAATGGAATGTTTGTTAATAAATAAATGAAATAAAGAGAATGAGAGAATGAAATTAATTAATTGTTATTAAGATTTATAAAAATTTAAGTGAAGAGAAATATGAAAAAAATATGGAAATATTATAAGTGTTCCTAAGGAAGTATGATATTTAATTGAAAAGAAATATTAAAGATGTTAATTAATATTAAAAGAAGATTGTAACTAACATTAATGGTTGAGCTGAATTGGAATAGAATAAGTATTTTATGTACTATTGTTATATATATAATTTTTCTTTAAGAACTTAGTGTGTTTTTTAAGAATGTACCAAGCAGAATTCGATTGGCAAAAATTATGTGTTATAAAATCGAGGTTGAATGTTATAATTGTGAAGGTATAAATTGAAGTTTAAATAAGATTTGAATGGACAAAAACTAAAAGATACAAAGGTGTCATACTCTAATCAGTAACTACAGGGGACAATTTGTTTAAATAGAAAAGAAAATATGAAATTGAAACAGGACAGACAAAAATATAAATATAATGATTTGAAAGATATTGAAACTTAAAAATATATATATAATTGAATTTACAAAGGAGATGATTAAAAACAAGGTTGAGAAAACTTAGGGAAGAAAAAAATCACTGAGAAAATGCTAAAATACTAATAAAATATGGAATAGAATACAAATATGAATATGAAATTGAGTTTGTGTCTGTATGGAGAAGTGATAACCCGGGATCATGCTATTCTCAAAAAAAGTTATTTTATTTGTATTATGTTTTGTGAAAATCCAAATAAAATTTTTTACCCCCCCGCCCCTCCTCAAAAAAGATAAGGGCTGGATGTCTGATCTGTTCCTTCTATAAGCTCCTTGGTCTTATTGGTGTTGAGGACCAAGTTATTGTATCCACACCACGAAAGCAACCAGTAGAGAAAACATATTAATAGAACAACTAGGTAATAGAAATATTTAAATTACTTTTCAATGTTATTAAAGAACCTTGATTTCTCAGAGATCAAATATCTAGACATATCAAGTTATTTAAAAAAACTATTTTATACCAAATTGAAAGCTTTATTTCATAATCTTTTTAAACTGTTCCTAACAGCAGCTGCTAAATACATTGTTTTGTTATTAACATTTACTATTCCTCTTGCTTAGAATAACATTGGTTGGCTGATGGTGCTAAATGTTAAAATTAGACAAAAACACTGGAGGGTAGGAAATATAATTTAAGAGAGGGAAACTTTTTATATATGTACTATACAGTAATGACTTTTGAAGAAAGGGAAGATACTGAAATAAAATACCTACCTAAATTAGTCATGTGAATACATTCAAGAAAATGCTGGTTTATGGATTTCATCTGTAGGTTTTCAGGCTGATACGTAAATACAAGACTGGTTGTAGCTGTGTAACAGGCTGCAATATTTAGCATTAGATAATTGCAGTTGTTCAGTATTCTTATTTCAATCACTTGCAAGTAAGAAACTTGCCTAATTTAATTTACTTGAATAGTGCTGTCTCTCATAACTTACCAGGAAAAATGCAGTATATAATTCTTGATTATTCATTTATATAAGGATGTTAAAAAACAGGTAAATTACCAATGTTACTGCAGAAGGAATAGGGAGGGTAGACCTTAAGGTCTTCCTGGAAGAGCAAAAAAGTGGCCAAGTATGAAATTTCAGAGGTTACCTCATTTTAAGATGAAGATTTCTAGGTGATTGGTCATTAAGCTGTATAGAGAGGTAATGGAGATTTGAGTTGCTGAACAGAATCTCTAGAGACATAGCAGTGGTGATATGGTTGCCTAATTGTTTTGACCTTCTAAGTCTCAATAATATGGGAATTTCTATTATTGTAATTATTTTGGAAAAAAAAATTGTGCCCCATATTTTGTCTATCTTGTAACTTTAACATGACACATAGTCCAATTCTTTACTTTCATCCCTGTAGGATATAGCCTGGCAGAGCAAATGGGAGGCAGGGCATCAGTTTAGAGTTTCTACATAGTCACAAGAGAATGAAGTTCAACCTCCCCTTGAATGCTGTTGACCCTTATCTAGTTTTACCTAGGTACAAACTGTTAGTCTAAGAAAATTCCTGTGCATGTATGGACCTGGTTGTTTGTGCTTAATAATCCCATTGTAACTGAACTATAATTTTTGTAATCTTTTATGTTCGTAATCTTTGTGCCTTAATTCATGCCTGTGACCCTTCTGAAACTAAACATGCCATGTGGATCTGGAATGGCCTGTCTTTTGCATAAATTGAAGTTGAAAATCAACCTGCATAACAGAATAGTAAAAAAACAGGTTTTTCGGGGAGAATATCTTCCACACTGTAAGATGGCAACAAAAACCAAAATTTTCTTTACAATAAATTCATTCTTCTAATATATAAACAGAAAGCATATATGTAAAAATCATCTATAAGGACCTCTGTCCCTTGGAATTCAGTTACTTGTGAAGTGATTAAGACTGCTTTCTAATAGTAAAGTAGTTTTATGTCTGCACAAAAAAAGCTTGATTCTTCATCACAGGTTAACTCCTTTGTATCCTGTGATGCTAAACTATAAGAAGCCTTTCTAATTTCTCCCCATGCCCAGCCTTTCTTCTCTGAGGATAGGTGCCAAATTAATTTTCCTAAGAGGTTTATGGGTGGCCTGCCAGAATTTCCATCCATTTACAACAGGCAGTTTCAGAAAGACCCTGGTCTTTGAGAAACTTTGGCAAATGTTATAAACAGTAAAAAAAAAAGTTGGTGCCCTTCTTTGACTACTGAGGCCTAGTTTGGCATCTCCACTACAGTGGGATGCCACACAGCTGACTCTGAAATGAAGAAAACAGCTACCAGGTTAAGTATGCCAGAGGGAAATTCTTATCCTCCATTATTTCAAGCCTAGTTTGCATGAGTATATTTCAAAAATGTTGGATAAATTCTTGGATTTGTTTTCACTGTTAAAGCTGATCTCATACTGAGATATTTTAACTATTTATGCTAGATGTCATTGCAACACAAGATTCTTGATGGTTAATAAGGTACAAAAATACAATAAATATTAAAAAATAAGAACTATAAAACCCAAAGAAAATATATGGTATCAGATCCCTAAAGCCTTTGGGAAAGTTTTGTCTTTTTTAGACTTTTTTAGAAGGCAAATAGTTTTGGAAACAAGTAGACTATGATTGGGATAAACTATGATTAGCTAGTTTTGTACATTGATTACAGAGCAGAAAATAGAGAATATATAAATAACTGGCAGTAACCTAAATGAAGGGATGTAATTAAGATGCCTCATAAGACCTGTAGTGATGATTTCTAGAGATAAGCAGTGAGATATGAAATCTATATAGAAATGTTAACTAAAATATATAATTGTAATTTCACCATTTGTTGATTAGACCATAGTAGACCTAGTTCAGTCAGGTCTATTTTGTTTTTCATTCTGCTTTTAGGAACAGGTTTCTGATCTATCAAATTTGGAGTAGACATGGGTTGCACTTAGGATAATATAGAGCAAGGCTGTCAAACTCCTGGCCCACGAGCTGGATGCATCATGCACTGGCCACACCCATACCCAGTTTAGCAAAGGGGAAAAAAGTCCTGATACATCACGTGATGTTACTGTGATGACATGAGTTTGACATCCATGGTATAGAGTGTTAAGCCTGGGTTCCCCAACCAGGGTTAAGGAGACAAGCTAAACAGAATGTGCAGCATTAGTCAGATAGGCACACAGATAAATGAGTGAGATATGTTTGTATGTTTGTTAACATACAGTAAAAATAACAGATACGCTTGTGCTATCAAAAATATAGTTTATTCCATTTAGAGTTTATAGCATAGTCAAAATAACAGTCCATTAGTCATGTATCGTTTTAGTCAGTCCATTCAAGGATATTCAGTTAGCAAAGTCCGTGTAGAATATCCTATGTCAGTTCACTTACAAATCAGTCCTTTGTCTCTCCTTTTCAGTAGGGGAAAAACGCAGTCTTCAGTCTATCCAGTAATTAGGGATCATCAAGCCAGAGAGAGCAAGCTGACGTGCCTTGCTTCTTTTATGGTGCTATTACAACCACTCCCTTAATTACTATCCTACAGTTAAAGTTGCAGACACTTTAACTAACAAACTATGATAACATATTTATTATTTTACCTAAACCAGTTAGGGTAAACAATGTTATCCCTAACATAGAGCTTACAAAAAGAAAGAACAAGCCATTAGTCTCAAGTGATTATATTTGGTGGGAGGGATGTAGAACATGAAGAGACTAGATAGAGAAATGTTTTCATCCTTGGTTTCTTCTGTTGAAATTAAGATGGTGGCAAATTCAGGATTAATAAATGCAGCACTTCATCACAATTTTAATAATTTTTTTAGGAATTGTTTCGAGTTCATGGATTGAATACTCATTTGGATGCCCCAAGTGGTTTTTTCCAATTCAGTAGGCTTTTTTTTTTTTTTTTGTACCACAAGTCATATCGTGTTTCCCTGAAAATAAGACCCTGACTTATTTTGTTTTTGCCACCAAAAAGGCACCAGGTATTATTTTTGGCAGATGTCATCCACTGACTAACCTCACTTGCGTGCGTCGCCCCCGGCCTCCTTTTCATGTCAGAGGCCTTCAAGAACTACTTCTTCTGTGGCCAGCAAGGCTTTTCTGAAGGCCTCTGGATCGATACGAAGCTAAGTTATGAGCTACAGAGGCCTTCACGAAAGCCTTGCCAGCCTTGCAGGATGCAGAAGAAATGAACTGGCAAGGCAGATGTTGGGGTGTGTGAGGTCTGGCTACAACTGTCCAAAGGTAGTAGCCATACCTACCCTAGCTTAATTTTTATCTGTCCACTCTGGAGTGGCCTTAATTAGGACTTATTTTTGGGGGTAGGACTTATATTGGGTGCATGTGTAAAAATCAAACTAAGACTTACTTTCAGGGTAGATCGTATTTTTGGGAAACAGGGTAGTAATAGTCCCAAATTTAGATGGCTTCAAAAGGGAGTTAGACAAATTCCAATAGCTACAGTGTTTGTGTGTTGCAGATTCTGGGGAGAGGAATGTGTTACATCTACTTCTGGGATATGGTTGGGTAGTACTACTGCTGAACTAAACAGTTGTTGGACAAGTCCAGTATATCTTTTAGATACAAATTGAAATGGTAGAATAGACTTTAGCAAGGTAGTCATATTTGTGTATGCTGACATGAAAATGAAAACCAGCCCAGCAAGCAAATGAAAAAGCTTTTCTCCCATTCACTAATTTAATATGGCCAGGGTCTTGTAGCGTGTATTTTTCTTGTTTGTTCTTAATCCAACTATGTCCTGAAATTTTAAAAAAATTAAGAAGTGGGCTTCTTTTATTATAGTTTTAAGTGGTACATTCCATACTGCTCACTCATTCTACTGCATGAGTACACTCTCCTCACTTTGTGCAAAAGGCAGAACCAAGATATTGCAATTGTTCCTGAAGTCCTCTAAAAGCCACATGTGGGTGGCGATTATGGGAGCTTGCTGTGCAAAATAGGGACCAACTTGCTTAGATGCAAGAAATACAATTTAATGTAAAAAAAGGCTCATGTTGAATTAGAATAAAATCCAACTTTTATTTTCAAATGCTTTTTGATTTTTGAGTAGCATTAAGGATTGTGTGCTTGATAAAATGAACATCCTCATTCCTCCTGCCTTATTTGTAAAATCTTGCTAATATTAAATAGTTGCATGTTTTGAATTCAGAAATATTGCCATAAAAGAATGCCAGGTACCTTTGATTCCCTTCCTTAGGAACTTATGCACAGTTGGAAACTAAGAGAGCTAGAAATATTTCCATTTACATGGTGCCTCAAACATGGGAAATTAATCAAGAGTTTTGAAAGAATATGTATAAAAGGAGTAGAAAACTACTTCCGTATTGTGCGATCATTAAATATGCATTCATCTAGTATAAGTGATATGTTTAAAAAATGTGCTCTTTGCAGCCTTGAAGAATTTGCTGAAGGTAAACAAATAATTTTAGAGCACGGAAGAAAAGCTTTGTGTTGGGAAACAAATTACTACCTTTTGGCATAATCAAGAATGTTATTCTCACTGCATTTCATTTGCATCTGATCCAGCCTGGAGTGTGCCAAATAAAATTGGTGATGTGGTTTATGAAAAAGGAGGTTTTTGATGAACCTCCCAAAGGGTTGTGATTTAAAATATAGATTGAATTCAAAACTGGGTTCTTTTTAATGTCAGTACAATTATTGCCTATTGACAGTCTCTACTTGGACTGTAGTTTGGGAATTGGCCCATGCAAAAGCTAGAGCTGAGCTCCACAGGCAGACCAACCTATTGTAAATGAGTTGCCCTTAGCAGTGGTTCCATTCAGTTTATTCTTAGCAATATAATGCTGCCTCCAATTAAATTTAAAAAGATACCAAGAAAACATCAAAGAGCAAATATTTCTCCTATGTAGAAAGGAAAAGTTTTATATTTTAAATTATATTGCTTACTTACCCAGCTATATTTAAATATTCATTTAAAATAAATACTTAAAATATTTACTTTAAATATAGACCTAGCTTGGCATCAGTAACCTGTCAAATCATAAAGATACAGATGTGACTGGTTCTCAACATTTTTGTAGTGAGAAAAAATAAAGTTGCTTATTTTTCAACTGAAATATTTTTTTGTCCCAGTTTGCTTACTTTTATGGATGCAGAGCCACTTGGTGAGTTGGGCAGATACAGAAATAAAATGATCAAATATCATTTTGTAGGATTTAGCCCAAAGGCACTCCCTATGGATGTATTGGAAGCCCTGAAGCAGAAAAGTACCGGTATGAAAAAAAACTGTTAATGATTTTCTCAGAAGTGACATCCTCTAAAAATGCTCAACTACATTTCTCATCTCCAGCCAGCATGCTCATCTGAAAGGCCCTGGATAGAAAAACAAAAGAAAAAAGAAAATTCATACATGATTTTGACCATCCCAGAATACCTGAAGCTACTAGAACTGCATTTGTGCAGTGAAACTCAAGAACGAGAACCAAAGTGCTTAAAGCCAGACTGGTGCAATATTGCCTTTAACATTTAATCATTTAATGATTATGTGGATGACATGAAACACTTTTACATTTATTTAAAGTGTTCCGTGTTTGGGCTAAAATAATTTCAACAAGTCTTGATTGTACAACCATATAGTTGTATGGTTTATGAGATTTGAATATATAATCAATGAAAATTGATTTTCCCAAAGTGGTGAAATGGCATGATTCGAAATTAACAATTATATATATCATTGGTATCTGCTTTAGTACATCTTAGGAGATACCTTTAAATCTCACAAGAAAGCAAAGCTATATGGCAGGCTTTTTTATTCCTAGTACTGTACCTGGGTGGTATCGGACAGGGGTTAAATAGACACTGGAGGCCAAAGAAAAGGATGTACTATTTTATACATTCTTTTTTATTATGCAAGAAAGTTATACAGTAGAGGAAAACTGAATTAAGTTGCATGATTATTGTACTAGGTGTGACATAAGGTGAAATCTTCATGTGTGCCCTTTTGACCCATAAGGGAAAAGGCAATGTGTTATAATAAAAAGCCACTATTTTCCATCCACATACCTGAAGGACGCTTACTTAGGGAAGGTTGAATTGCATGTATCCTTATCCTTCATTACTGAAGTTCCAATTTATAGGAAAATTGCTTCTACTATCCTTAGATTGTACCCCATTGGATAGTCATATAATACAAATGTCATTTAAGCTGCTCCATTCTTTATTTCAGGAATATCATACTTGGCTATCATAAAGTCTCACTGTAGCTCTTTAGGTAGTATCAACATGTTATGAATTTCTTTTGCTTTTATAACACTTTTCTAAAAATCCTAGATGTTAAAGAGGTGTCTTGAAGGAGGCATGTTTGAAGTTCTTTTCATTTTAAATTTTAGGAATAGTGGAGAGAATATATTGGAATATATGAACTGATCTTTATAAATGTAAAATCTAATTACTGCAGTTGCATGCCCCCTGACTTATTTATTTCAACCCAGTCTATTTCATATTTCTATCTTAGATAGTATTGAATTTTACAAAGTATGTAATCTGTCAGTTTCCAGTGAGATTTAAAATTGGAAGGGAACTGGGACAGCTCACTTTATAGAGATGGCTAGAAAGTTTGGAAAACAAATGTCAGACCATTTTGGTAAATAAATTGAAGGTCATTTAGTATTTCATTTATTCTTGTCTGTATATGATCTGCATAGGTCTAACACTCAGCTGTGTATATCTTAGTATTTTTAGTTTATATACTCAAAATAGAGATGATACCTACAATGCATAATTCTGTAATATTTTGTTATGTATATGTTCAAAAAAACCCAAATAAGTTATGCTCTTCCTTTTTGATAACTTCCTCTGTGTTCATTGGTGATGTTAGTTTAGACTATCATTGTTGAGGAAGATACAGACATAGTAGTATTTCATATGTATTACATACACACATGTAAAAAATTCAGATAGGAAGAGTTGGACATCATTTGTAAAATATGGTCATACTTCTATTTTTCTAGACCATCAGTGAGGAACTTAGCCTTTTTCAGATATGAACTACAGCTCCAAGCATCTCTTTCAACTGGCAATTGATTTAATGTGCAGCAATCTCTGGAGGGCCAAAATATCCACGTAATGCACTAAATACATTGTTCTCCTTGGAACTGCTCGGATTGTCCAGAGGATGGGTGGAGCTTCAGTCTCTGCTTATTGTAGGCTGAGCTTGATTTCTGAGGAACGCTCCTCCCTCCATCACATGGCTTGCCCTCTTGTTTCCCAGTTTATGCTCAGCCTTCAAGCAGAGTAGGCTGTGTGTTTGTGTGCTCTTGGCCGTTGCTAGATTCCCCTCATTCACCCCTTTTTCTACCTGTTCAGGTTGTATACAGCCCTTATTCCTTTCTATCTCCTTAGCTCTGCGCAGCTGGTTCCTTCGTTGGCTTGGTTTCCTGGGAGGGTTTCCCCCCCCCAGGGGTTGCCAGGGGGTAGGCTCAAATCTTTGCGCTGCCTCCCCCACCCTTTTTTCTCAGCTTTTCTGCCATGTAAAAATTGTTTAAAAGGCTCCGTTTCGTTCCCCCCCCCGAGCTCCGTTTGAATTTTTTCATAGTGTTTAAGGTTTTTTTGGCTCTATCCTCTGCGGGCTTCCCTAGGGACCCTCTGATTGTTACCGGGATCCTCCTGGCCTTGCCAGGTTAATCTCCACAAGAACTGTTAGTGGCGTCCACCATTTTGAAGCTCGCCTTGTGGCCGGGTGCCATTTTGGAGCTCATTTCTTCGTTTTTTACTGAGTGCCTATTCAAACAGCAGGTCCGTTAGGCCTGCCTAGGTTTAAAAAAAAAAAAAATGTTTTTGCACTTGGAGGTTTTTTCTCCTCCTCCCCCTGTTGGCTCTCACCGCAACCAGCTGTAGCGGCTGAGGTTATTTCCACCACTCCCACCCGGTTGTTGCCTGGGTTGGCAATTGGTTTAGGCCCGGTTTTAGGCCCTTGACCTGAGACCTTGCAAGCTCGTTTCTTCAAGTTCTTCCTAGGCCTTGACTTCAAAAAAAAAAAAAGGGGGGGGGAGAAAATAACAGATTGGGGGGGGAATAATCTTCGGAGCAAAAAGGGGGTAAAGTGTGTCAGTGTATAAAGGAACTCCCAGGGCTCCCGGCCTTCGTTGTAGGTCGACCCCTAGGCGCACCAACCGCCTCAGATTTACACCCCCAATTATTGGGAATGGCAGAGAGCAATCCCTCAAAGGGGCCTTCCCACCACCTGCGCAGTCAGGCTAAGGAGCCCACCAAAGCCTCTCAAAAGGACGCTTTAAGACGTCACAAGGCTCTAGAAAGAGAAATTGACAGACGTGCTAGACAAACAGGCTCAGTGCCTCCAGCACCTGCCACTCCTTCCCCCTCCACCCTCCCTCCCCCTCCTGTGGCTTTTTCCTCCCTATCCAGGCACAGCTCGCCCTCTCAAGGGCATCAAGCCCTGGGCACTCCAACCAGGCGAACTCCTGAGGCCACCTTCACGCCTACGGCCGCTGGCCTGCGCCAAGAGGAACCTCTCATTCAGGCGGTTCCGGAGCAGTTCAGAGTCTGGATGGAGATGGCCATTCGACAGGGAATTGCAGAAGGGATGCAGCAGATGACCAGACCGGGGTTGCCTCCACAGGCCACCGAATCTGTAAGATCATTCTCTCTTATGCCTCCCCAAGGGGAGGTTTGCCCTTCAGTTAGGGAGGATGAGGAGGAAGTGGAAGGGGACCTAGACTTAGATCCCTATCTAAGGAGGAGGAACAATATGACCTGGGGTCCTTACCATACGACGAGCCTCTTCCGGACTCTGACCAATCAGATGCGGAAATGTCCGAGGACGAAGGTCTCTCTCCGGACCAGCCCACCTTTGTTGGGCTCTTTAAGCCCCAGCTTTTTAAATCCCTCCTCTACAAGGCTAGGAACATCTCGGACCTAACAGCCCAGACCCCCTCTGATCCCATTCCCGTTTCAGAGGAACAGGAGGACTCTATGTTCAAACAACCGGTAGTGGAGGCCAAGGTCATCCCTACCCCCCCCATATTCCTGGATCTGGTGTCCAAGCAACTGTCCTCTTCAGTTGCTCCCCCGGCCCCCTCGGCCAATGATAAAAGGTTCTTCAACCTCGACCCGGAGCTCTCAACCTTGCTGAGTACCCCGGAGATTGATGAGCCAGTCGTAGGTCTGACCTCTTCCTCCGCCCTCAGTGACCCTTTAGAGGCCCTCAAACCAGAGGACAAGCGGTCAGAGCTCTCTTTATGGCGAGCTCACCAGTCGGACACATGGGCAATCAGGTCGGCTACGGCCGCTTCTTTTTTTATCAGATCTTCCATTCACTGGCTTCGCCAGCTTAAACAACATGTCCCAGCCTCCAATATCCGCGCCCATCAACACATCGCCAAAATAACGGCCGCTGCTGAGTTTTCATCTGATGCCACCTTTCACTCCGTAAAATTCTCCTCCTGCGCCATTTCCTCTCATGTCTCGGCCCGCCGCCTGCTCTGGCTAAAACCCTGGCAGGCGGATCTTAAGCACAAGGTCAAGCTAGCTTCCGCACCTTTAGCCGGAAATAAGTTGTTCGGTACATCCTTGGACCCTCTCCTAATCGAGGGAAGGAACAAAAAGAAATTCCTCCCTTCTCTTTCCCGCAAGTCTGACTCCAGACCTCTGCAGCCCTTTCGGAGGGCTTCCTTTCGTCCCTATCACCTACCCTTTCCTCCCAGACACCAAGGGTCCTCCTCCTTTGGTTTGGGTCAGTCCCAGGACAGGTCCGACCCCTTCAACAGGCACAGAAGAGGCGGAAACTTCAGGAGGCCCTTTCGTGGCTTGGGCAGCAAGCCCTTCTGCCGCTCCAAATAGGCCTCCTGATATTATTCCCGTTGGCGGGCGACTTAGAGCCTTCGCCTGTCAATGGGATTCATCCACTTCAGACGCTTGGGTCAGGGATATAGTCAGGTTTGGCCTTGCCCTTGAGTTTCTCTCCCCCCCCCCGATTTTTACATTTCATGTCCCCGCTCCAACAACCCTTCCATTCGTAACCTCATGGAGGAGGCAATTCGACACCTACTGGATATTCAGGTTATCCAGCCTGTTCCTCCGTCCCAAAGGGGACAGGGGTTTTATTCACGTTTATTCGTGGTGCCCAAACACTCGGAGGGCTATTTTAGACTTAAAGCGTTTAAACCGTTACTTAGTGTACCGTAGATTCAAAATGAACACACTTCAATCCATCCTTTTGGGAGTTCGGCAGGGAGACTGGTTGTCTTCTATAGACCTTTCCGAGGCATATTTACACATCCCAATTCGACCCTCCCACTCTAAATTTCTCCATTTCAGCTACAATAACCTACACTTTCAGTACGTGGCCCTTCCATTCAGGTTAGCCTCGGCCCCCAGGACCTTCACCAAGGTTCTGGCCGCTCTGGCTGCCCACCTCAGATCCATCCCGGTACGGCTCCACTGTTATCTGGATGATATTCTCATCCTCTCCCCTTCCAGAGAACAGGCTATCAGGGATATCCATGCTACCCTCTCCTCCCTCCAGGAATACGGGTTCCTCATAAATTGGAAGAAAAGCCAACTGGCCCCCGTCACTAGACTACCCCACCTAGGGACCATAATTGATACAGTCATGGGGAGAGTGTTCATCTCCCCAGAAAGGATACTCAGCATCCAACAATCAGTCAGGTTCATCAGAAGACAAAGGAAGGTCTCTCTCCTTGATTTATCTAAGTTATTAGGTAAAATGATCTCTTGTATTCCCGTTATTCCCTGGGCCCGTTTCCACTCCAGATCCCTCCAGTGGTTCCTGCTTCCGTATCAAAGAGCTGGGACAAGCAACTTAAGGAGCAAGGTCAAGGTCTCGCCAAGGGTTCTCACCTCCCTCCTCTGGTGGAGCAAGGCGTCGATCAACAAGGGCTGCCTCCTCAAGGAGCCTCCAAGACTTATCGTCACCACAGACGCCAGTCTGTCAGGATGGGGCGCCCACCTTCTCTCTCTTACAGCTCAGGGCAGATGGTCACCGTTAGAGAGGCTGCGCAACATAAACTGGTTAGAGCTTCACGCCATCCACCTGGCCCTCCGCAGCTTCCTACATCATATTTAGGGCAGACACGTCCTCATTCTCACCAACAACATAACAGCAAAGGCACATGTCAACAGACAGGGGGGCACTCAGTCCTCAAGTCTAATGAGGGAGACCGAGTGCTTCTGTCGGTGGGCAGAGTCTCACCTCCTTTCACTCAGGGCAGACCACATTTCAGGCACCCTCAACACCAGGGCAGATTGGTTGAGCAGGGCCACCATAGACCAGGCGGAATGGCGCCTCTACCCAGAGCTGTTCAGGGAGGCTACAACAATATTTGGCCTGCCAGTGGTAGACCTGTTTGCCTCCCCCAGCAATACTCAACTTCCACGGTTCATTTCCAGATTCCCGTCCCTCGGGGCGGAGAACCACAATGCCCTCTTATGCCCGTGGCCCTCGGGTCTTCTTTACGCCTTTCCCCCTCTGGCTCTGGTGCCAAGAGTTCTCCAGAAGGTCCTTCAAGAAAGGGCGGAATTGCTTCTGGTGGCTCCTTATTGGCCCCGTCGCTCCTGGTTTGCGGACCTCCGCAGCCTATCAGTAGCTCCACCTTGGAGGATCCCAGCAGATAGGATCTCTCTGTCCCAAGGCCCCCTCCTTCACCCAGACCCCCAATGGCTACAGCTAGCCATCTGGAGGTTGAGTGGGAACGTCTAAAAGGGGAGAATTTCTCCACGGAGGTCATCAACACCATTTTAGCAGCCAGGCGTCCTTCTACCAGAAGGATTTACGACGCCACTTGGAACAGTTTCCGCAAATGGTGTGCCAATCTCCACATTGATCCATCAAACCCATCGGTAGCAAAAGTCCTCGATTTTCTCCAGGAGGGTCTCGATAAAGGTCTCTCCCCCAACACTCTAAGGTGTCAGGTAGCTGCCCTATCCACCGTAATTTCCTACGAGGGCACTAATTCCCTCTCTCACCATCCCTGCATCCGGGCCTTTCTAAAAGGCGCCTCAAACTTACGACCTCCGTCCCTTCACCGATACCCAACATGGGATCTCAACAAGGTCTTGACCTCCCTCACCAAACCTCCCTTTGAACCCCTTAGGGAAGTTTCCCTCCAATTCCTATCCTACAAGGTAGTTTTCCTGGTGGCTATTACTTCGGCCCAAAGGATTTCAGAGATCGCTGCTCTGTCAGTCAGGAAAGACCTGTGCGTCTTCCACTCTGACCGAGTAGAACTTAGACTTGATCCTTCCTTTCTACCAAAAATTAATTCTATTTTCCACAGGGCTCAGGAACTTATCCTCCCCAATTTTTGCCCCAGGCCAACTCATGAAAGGTAACAGCTTTGGCACACCTTAGATGTTAGGCGGGCCTTGCGGATTTATATTAAACGTACTCAGACCTTCCGCAAATCCGAGGCCCTGTTCATTTCCTTTCAACCAAAGTCACAGGGGCTCAAGGTTCCCTCTACTACAATAGGTCGCTGGATAAGGGCGACCATTTCTAGGGCATACCAGGCTCAGGCACTCCCAGTACCCAGGGGTATCACGGCTCACTCTACCAGGAGTGCGGCGACATCAGCTGCCTGGGCTATACAGGCCCCTATATTTGACATTTGCCGGGCCGCAACTTGGTCCTCCCTGTCGCCTTTTATTAGGCATTACAGGATTGATAAGTATGCCGCGGCGGAGGTGTCTTTCGGTAGAAGGGTCCTCCAGAGGGTGCTCGGGGATCTCGAGGACTCGTCAAACCAGACGGTGTCCCTCCCGTAGGACAAGCCCCAGCTTTGGTATGTCCCATCCTCTGGACAATCCGAGCAGTTCCAAGGAGAATGGGCGTTGGTCCTTACCTGACACGCCGTTTCTCTTGGACTGGGAGGATTGTCCAGCCCCTCCCTTTTCTTTTCACCGTCTGGGGGGGTTCTCGTTTCGGCCAAGGCACCTTAAGTCTAGCAAAAGGGACAGCACGAATGCCTGTGTCTTTCTTCTCTTCTTTGCATAAACTGGGAAACGAGAGGGCAAGCCACGTGATGGAGGGAGGAGCGTTCCTCAGAAATCAAGCTCAGCCTACAATAAGCAGAGAATGAAGCTCCACCCATCCTCTGGACAATCCTCCCAGTCCAAGAGAAACGGCGTGTCAGGTAAGGACCAATGCCCATTCTTAGGCAAGGATGACTAAGACTAAAGGAACAATACAATTGGGAGGATTGAAGACAGTGATACTTTGAGTTTGAACAAATTATTGTAAAATTGTCATGCTGGATCAAATCAAATATGTATTTAGTTTAACATTCTCTTTCCACAATGGACAATCCAATATCAAAATAAGTTAATAAGCATGAATAAGAATACATTCCTTTCTAAATGGTACTTCTAATTTTGGAGGCAGTATAATATTGCCTATTTCTTGTGTGTTCTAGTCTTTTAAAAACTGCCCAAGTTAGAGGCAATTACAAGCCAGGGTTTATACGTTGACAGAGCAGCATGCTAGGGTATGTTGTTTAGATAGTATGTCACCATTCCTTCCATTATCAGATACAAATAAGAAACAGTGGGTAATTTTACCCATTGTTTATTTATCATATATTCTGAGAATCAATTGATACGTACTTAGAAGAAAAACATTGCCTCAGGAGTACCCAAGTTGGTTTGAGGTGAAAGTGCTTCAAGATTGAATAATATTTCCTATTGTGTTTTTTTTTAAAGTATCCTTTAGGAGTCCTCTAATGTTGCTTGGTTGCCATGAAGGCATTTACTGTAACGCCTACTGTATGCGAAGCTAGATTGTAGGCAGAACACAACTTTTTGTTTCCTAAGGTGGCTGTTCTTTCAAAGATGTGTATATGACTTGTTTATACTTTTTAAATAGGGAAACATAGATGCTAAAAATAATTCAGTGCTTTTAGAAAGCAATTCTTTTAACCATATATGGGCAAAGTTTTGATTTCCACATTTGCTTGTTTTGAGTTAGTTAAATTGTTTGTTTTCTGGTGTGGGTCACAAATATTTACTTGCACTTTAGTTTAAATACATAATTATAATCAGCGTTTGGAAAGTTACACAAATGTGAGAGCTAATGACATGATATATCTCCAGAGACAAATAGATTCAAATGCATTTCCAAAAGATTCTCAGAGTTTTCCCAACTTGTGTGATTGTTATAATGGTTTGACATTGGCTAGGTTCACCCATCAGACTAAACTTCAGTGCACAATAATTGTAGTTTACATGTGAACCAAGCTGTATCACTAGTTCAGCTAATTATAATTAAAATAGGCACAGAGTGTGAACCCCTCCACTTTGAATGGTACATGATGCCCAAAGATACTTTCACAGATCCATATTATTTCCTTACTCTAATTTAGTAATGAGGCAAGTAGAATGATAGTTTGAACATACGTAGAGAAATACTTTTGCTACAGTAATCAAATGCAGTAATTAAACTCATTATTTGTACAAGAATTTTCCAGCAGAATTGTCTCCCTGTGTAATCTAGAAAGAAATATTTAACATGATGAAAGGTTTAATAGAACTTGACTCTGAAAGAGAATTGGACAAATCTATAAAACGTTACCATGAAAAAAATTGAAAATACTTAGAAGGTAAAATTCTCTGCAACCAGCATGCTTTAGTCTTATGATGCTAAGATTCGAAGGTGGAATCAACATGCAGATATTAAAACTTGCATACTGAGGCATAATCCTTGGTTAATGCTAGCAGTCATTTATATGCTGATCCCATCACGGGATTGTTGCATCTAATAAGCAATAATGAAAATATAGATTCAGGAGATTTTAAATTCTTTTTTGAAAGATATGGACTAACACAAATCTTTTATAAATAGTCCTCAGATCATTCAACATTTTTGAAAAAAATCTGCACATAGATTCAGAAGCAAGCATCTATCTTTTGTTGGGCAAGATGTTTGAATGAATGTCAGCATATAGCAAACCTAATTTGTAGCCAGATGTTAGAGATTTATAGAATCTTCTAGTGTCTTCGAAATAGTTTTGTGCGTACTAACAGTAATGCAGAAAGGATTTACATCAATTCAATTATAACTGGGTGACATTACCAAAGATGCTATGAGTGAAGTTTAAACTTTGTTTGGCTTAAGTCCAAATATCCCCTTGAAATCTGTGTGGAAATCTTTGCTAAGAAAGAGGTATTGTCCTGTATGTCTCAGCAACTTCATTATTATCAGCCATAATATCCTCCTGGATTAGCTGTCAGAACTGGCAGTTAATGGAAGTATATGCAGTGTTTATAAAGGCACTTATTTTATGTTGCCTCTTTTTCTATAGAACTTCTGGTAGAGATTATGAATAGGGTAATGTATTGGTTGAAGAGCTCGTAAAACTTAGTCCAAGCAAGACAACATTACTATTTATAAGAAGAAGGGTGATTTCTTTGCTCACTTCAATAGTATTAGTCTGTTTTTCAGAGAAATGAAATCACATAAAGGATCAAAAACACAATGTTAAGCTGTTCTAGACCTGATATTGTTATTGGTGACAAAGCCTTATCCTTTGGCAGTAACCTTTATCAGGTTATGTCCTTATACTAACAGTGGTCTTACCTGGACATAGATAGTCTGATATTGAAAGTGATAATCTTTTAATTGGATCACACCAATTTATTATATGTAGGGTCTTCTTTAATAATGGTTCAGGGACTTCAGCTAGTTTAAAATAATACTGTTGAAATTAATTCCGCTAGTTTAATAATTTTTGTAATGTCATACTTGCTTGCTTATGTGACATCAAATCAATGTTGATTCTTAGCAACCACACAGATAGATTTTCTACATAGTGATTTGTCCCTAACCTGGTCTTTTGGCTATATATGTATGTATGTATATATATATGTAGTGTGTAGTGTGGGTGTGTTTGCTGCCTTTTAATAACAACTAAAGAAAGAAAAGGGCAAAACACAGAAATAATAATGATGGGGATAAATACATTGTCAAAGAGAAGAGGGGGGAAACATAAAAAGTGCTGTATCAAAATGGAAAAAAATAAAAAACCATTTATGCTATTGTAACAATAAACAGTTATAATGCAATATATTTATCTAATACAAACATTATTCCATCATGTATATATTTCTAATGCATTTATATGATTATTTTTTAATCTGCTGTATACTGTATAAATGAGTTCCATATTTCATTATATTTGTCTATACAGAGTCCACATTTATAGGCAATCTGTTTCATAAGTGGCAAATGCAATTAGGTATTCAACTCATTGAATAAATGGTGCCATACATTTATCATTTCAGTGCTGCAATATCAGTCTTTAACCATAGTAAGGGCACAGAGAATACATTTACATTAACCAGTTCTGAAATTCCATATACTGGGAATATAGTTCAAAAGGATATTATTCTCTGGAACTTTTAGCTTATATCAATTTATATAATTTCTCCCAAAACTTATAAATGCAGGATAGTATAGGAACATGTATTAAAGAAGCATTTTCCTTATTACATCTCCAATAAAACATTGTTTTGTTGTCTTTTTCAGTTCAAACAGTCCAATATATTCTAAATATTAATTTTTATTATATAAATTGTAACTTGAGGTCCACACTTTTGCAATAGATGATATCATTACTGGTCATAATTTCTATTCAAAGCCTGCTCAGGAGAACTGGATCTTGAAATAATATGCCTCAAATAAGAATTATGGGTTGATTTGTTTGATGGTCCATTCCTTTCATTTTTTGGCTGTCCATGATATTCTCTCATAGTTTTCTCTAATGGCAAATTTCAGAAGTGTCAATATAAGCAGTCTTCGATTTATGACTAACTGAAGTTGGAATTACAGTTGTAAGTTATGGAAATCACCTGGTAACAATGCCTGATATTACATCCATTTTTGCAGCAGCCATTAAGCGAACGCTGCACTGGGCTCTTTTGACAGGAAATCAGAAGTAAATATAGGAAACTGGCAAAAAAACCGTGATCACATGACTGTGGGTTGCTGCAAATGGCCATGTATGTGAGCCAGTTGCAAAATGCAATCGTGATCATGAATGAGTGCTGCATTTCAACCTTCAAAAATGGGTCACAAGTAGCTCTGATGACTATCTTATAACTTTGAACAGTTGCTAAGTGACCAGTCATTAAGCGAGGACTAACTATAGTCTTTTTAACCTGCTTTTTCAAAGTCCAGATCTCAGTGCTTAAATTATGCAAGCACACTAATCTGATCTTGTGGTACATTCAAGCAATGTATAATGTGAGGCTTTCCGAAAAAATGTTCGTTGATTGAAAAGGCAGTTTTAAAAATACAGAATCCTTCAGCTTTATTTTTCTATGCTTGTTTTCTTTTTTTTAAAGAATCTTCATTATAGTGCATATTAGGTAAGTGTGTGTGTGTGTGTGTGTGTGTGTGTATTTGTATTTTTGGAAGGATGTTTTTAAGGAAGAAAAAAAAGAATACTTGTTTTTTTTGAAGACATGGTTTCTATAGCAAATATTGTCCCACTGTAAGTTTTTAAGTAGTACACAATATATTTAGGCACATAAATAGTTTTGAATATTCATTCTAGTTGTAGTACAGGTATAGTTGTGCTCATATTCTTGTGGAATGTCCATTCTTAAATCAATTAAAAGGATTTACTGAAAAATGAATAATACTCGTTGTGGATTATGGAATTTGGAAACTGTGAAACATTTATCAAATCTTTTTTAAAAAAGACTATATACAGTATATTTGCAGATAAGATGACATTTTTAACTTCCAAGAAGCACTGCCAGAGTTGGACTCAGCCAGTCTGCAAATGGGCTTTATCTTTTCATTTATATGATATACTACATGAGGCGTGTTCCCTTATACTGTGGCAATTAGAATTGAAATGGGTGTCAAAGGAAATTGGTTGCACAATATTTATACTCTTTTAAATCCAGAGTTTTATTTTTATTAGAAGGACTGTGGCCAAACTCATGTTTGATTGAAGGTACGGAAAGATCCATGACCCTCCTTTGTCTGCTACAAATGGAAGAGGAAAAGCCGATTGGGGATTTTTTTGCCACCTTGGGATGCATCCTGTGTTGAAAATGCTCTGCAATGCTATACTGTGAGAGGCCCTGTGCTAACTATGGCACGCACACACACACACACACACACACACACAAATCTCTCCCTCTCTCTCCCTCTCTCTCTCTCTCCCTCTCTCTCTCTCTCACACACAGAGAGAGAGAGTTTTCTGTTTTCAGTGTTAATATACAATTGTTTCTGTGTGTCAATGTAGCTTATTATATCTCTCTTTTTCATCAGCATAAGAATAGAATCCAACATCCTTATTTGCAAAAATAACAAAATATTATCCAGCTTAGATAAGTTCTATCCTTCCTGTCCCACAGACACATTCACTGCTGTGAAATTCATGCCAGTACTGCAGTTCATTTAGAGAAGTCTCTGCTGCCAATAAAGTTGTGTTTTGTTCTAAGTAAAGGGTGTGACATGCTATTTTCAAGCTCTGGCTTTCCTTTTGTCTGTTTTGCATCCCCTTTAATGTTTCTGCAAATATCAGTGAGACAAATTAAAACTAAAGTTTCCCAATAGAATGGTAGAAGTCTTAGGTCCTATGTATATGTATGTATGCGCTTGCATGAGAGAGAGAAAGGGTGGGAAGGAGAGAGAACTAAAATTTAAAACTAAAAAGTAAATATGATTTACAAGGGAATCTGCTTGACTTGTTTTGATTTTTGTCTAGGAGTTGATAGAATTTAAAATTTGAATCTTTCAAGGTGATGGCTTTGGAAAATATAAATCATAAAGATAGTCTTAGTAGCACAAATGTAGCAATTCTGAAAGATAAATGGTGTATATTGAGAGTAGTAAATAGTACTCTACCCATACTCAATCTGCCCAAAGAGTCTGGAATAACAAATGGAAAGGTCTATTAGCATTGCTGCTTATGTAATAGAAAGATTTTAGATTTGGGTGGGAGCGGGGAGAAAAATAATCTTTTTTTACAAAAATCTCAGATGGGTAAGATACCAGATTTACTGGCCTGAAATATTATCTGCCAATGCTCTTCGAGGGATTGATACATCTCTTGAGAGACAGCATGGAAACCCAATCCCCCTACTTCGTTAATCTTCTGCTAGGGTTGCACAACCTGTACAATAAGGGTTTACCCACACCGAATTCCTTGACTTAGCTCCAAGATGACCCATTTACAATTTGTTGAGGACATGTCTTCACGACAGAGCTTCCATCTTGTTGCTAACCTGCTGCTCAGGTTGAAGTTCAATCAAGATAATCCTTGATGAGAACATTCTGTGTTGCATGAATGAGGAGCCTTCAGAAGATTGACACCTGCTGGTTTATATTAGGAATGATAAGGCCCTTCCAATCCAGTTATGAGTTCTGTGCCTCTGGGACCATCTCTACTCTGTCAGCTACTGAAATCCAATACTTCTCTTGTGCAACTATCCTCTTTTCATACTTGGTGAGGGGAATTTCAAGCTTGTGGAACTCTAAAACTTGAATCTTCACAAGGTCAGTATTCCCAATGAGATGCAAAGAGCTGAACCTCTTCAGAAACTTTCTTAACCTAAAGTTTAATGGTTTATTATGTCATTATTAGCAACTTGCTTAGATTTCATTTCCTGTCAGTTTCATCCACTTATACACATCAAAAAATAAAGATACCTACATTAACTGTAAGAAAAATGCCTGAATCTATATTAGGACATTTTTATTAAGCAAATCTAAGTCACTAAAATAGTGTAGTAGAGAATGAGAGCAGTCCAATATCAAAACATATCCAACTATCAGAACAATTTGAGGGCCTGGCATGGAATTCCCTTCTTCACTCTCTGGCATGGATGGAAAATGAAAAGAAACCGTAGGAAACTATACCATACAGGGGAAGAGAATCTGGGTTTGGCAAGCAGAATTGAAGAGGAACTGAGAATTTTTTTTGTCCATACTGCTCTTATTGCAGCAATGACTCAAACACAGAGTTACAGTTGAATCTGTACCATCGTCACTTCCTCTTTTGTTCTTCACCCTGATGGCATGTTGGAGACCATTACTTCTGTACCTGACAGCAGCAGAAAATGTCAATCTTTTGTGCATCTCTACCTTCCTGAACCTTGTAGAAGTTCATGGTGGAGTAGTGATTTTCAAACAGCACACATTTCTCTCCTGTCAATAATAGGAAAAATGCATCAATGGAACTGTGTCAATGTCCCCTAAGGTATGCCTATTTGGAGATTCAACAATTGACTTTAATGTGGCCTCATATGGCCAATATATAATTTAATACCAAGGCTTTTATATGATGGAACTGTGTTAGTGAAAATTGGGCTGCACAGTTGTTCAATAGTACTCTATACTGCCATTGCAAGGTGATGTGGAAATTGATAAAATTATTTTGGATTTTGTGAATACCTATCAATTTCAAAATAATCTTCTATAACTTTCTCAAACAGATCTCACTTGGTGGGATGAATATAAATAAGTCAAGTACATATTTTTGCCAAGCCAGGGAAAGATGCTGAACCTTCTAATGATGTTGGTTGGATTATTATTATAATTATTTATTATATATATATAATTATATATTATTATAAATGGCAGTTTTCGAACCATTTAGGAAGTCTCCAAATAGGAAAAATTATACTTAAAAATGAAAAATGTGTTAGACATAGCTATAAAAAACATTCTTAGATAAGCTGCTCTGGTGTTGATTTCTTTCTTTTTCACAAGTGTTTGCTGAGTCATTAAATTTTGATTTTGGCGTCTGGTAATCTTCGTATTTGGTAAACAACTTTCTGTTCAGTTTTATTCATTATATCTGTTGACTGAATTTTGATAGCTAAGAGATGATATATTAATAAGTATAATGGTAGATTTGAATAATTTGAAAAGATACATTTAATATCATTGATTTACTGAATCTTTTTAGATAGTGCTAGTGTTCATTTTTAGTCTGCCATGCCTTTTAATGTAGGTTTTTTTCATACATTTCCATACTACAGAGCACATTGATTAGCCAAAGCTTGAAAAGAAATTTTCTTTTAGCTTAGTACTGCATAAAAATATCAGTTATAATAATAGCATTTCCTTAATTGACTATATATTTGACTAAGCATTAATTAATGTAATACATCAATTAATTATACTTATTAAAATAATTGACAAAGTTACTTGTCTATATGTATTTGAACTTGTAATTGCATACTGCATTCACAATAAAATGAGAATAATAGACAATTTAAAAAACCTTCCATCAGGTTCTGTTGGGAACAGACAAAACAGCCTGTTTATTAATAAAGCAAGAATTCATAAAATTGATAAGCTACAATGGTTTTAAATAATGTTCATGAGCTTGTGGTACTTTACAATTTAATTATAAGAAATTATTTAAACACACCATGAGGAAGATAGCATGTCTCCCTAATTGCTACTTTGAGCTTAAATTAATTGCATGTGTTTGGGTAATTAACCCAGCATGAATTTTAGAATCTGTCCATTTCCTGATGAAAATAAAAATAAAAATTTCAAATTGTTGCAAGAGCTTATTTGTTGACATTTCAAATCATGTTAGAAATCAACTGAACTATTGTATTCATGCCTGCAAAGGATAAAGATACTGTCAGTGGGGGGAATCTGAGGCCAGAGGTTCTGTACTACCTTATCCAAGGGCCAGCTGGACTCCCATTTGGTAGGGTGAATAGTAGTATTTTAGCTTTTTCTGGCCTCTTCTTTACTTCCTTCTCTCCCTTTGGTTTCAGACACAGAAGTAGTTTGGAGGAGGTACAGATTCACTATCTCCTAGCACATCACATAAAATACATTTCCCCCAGCAGCACTGGTTTACTAGTGGATGGGTAGGAGCATAAGGGAGTTTCAGGGACCAAGATCATTGTCCTTAGGGAGTGGGTGAGTGGAGGGAATGGTAGATGGGGACATCAAGAATAGTACCCAGTATCATGATGCCCAAGTCTCTCAGTTTAGATGGTATGTGTATATGTGTGTATCTCTAAGCTGAAAATGTCCAAAAGCTAAAAGGAGAAGCCATAATCCAATGGAAAATTCATGCTTTACATGTAGAATAATCCATTGCATCTCCTTGTAAAATTTGCAAAGGAGAACTTTTTTTAAAAAAACAAACAACCTTTCCCAGATGCCCTGTGTTAGATAGATCAATGGTTATCTGACCAAGTCAATGCATATTGCATGATTTTAAATATAATTGGATTGAAGATTTTATTTATGTATCATGCTCTGATTAAATTGTTCAAGTGGTACGTTGTTCCATACTGATGCCAGTTCTTGATTTAAATGATATTAAGGAGATAAGGATATTAATTTCCTTTTGCGCGGCTGCCAATCAGCTTCTTCTTTCACCAATGATTTTAAGCTCTGCTTAATCTTGCTGCTGCTTTTCATGGCAGCTTTACTTCCACCCTCATCCACCTTCCTGCTGTATTTTCAGGGAAATGCCAACACTTTAGCTCAACCTTCCTGAGCAGTCAGTCATGTGCCACCCTCCATATATATAGACTCCGGTTCCAAGAATTTTCCAGCTTACATAACTATTGAGAATTTTGGGAGTTGAAGCCCACACAAACCTCCCTAGTTAGGAAAGGCTGAGGAAATGATGTTTTAACTTTTCCATTGATGCTGACTATGTTGTCAGTATTTCCGCAACATTTCCAGTGCTCTAGTTGAAGTCTGGCTTTTGGTGCCACCATTTTTGTTTTTTTGCTGTTCCAGTTGCAATTGCTCTTTCTATCTGCAATTGGTCTTTCACCTCCCGTGCCCTTAAAGATGGGCAAAGGGCCACATTGCTAAAATATAGATTAAAGCAGTGGATAACTAGCCATGCTACATACATATTAAAAAATATTATTCCTAAGATATCATTATTAGGGTTTATCAATGGTTTTGACATTCAATTATGACCCATTTTTGAAGCCTAGAAGCAATAGCAGCTGAAAATAAAAGTTAATGATGGCTTGAGGTAAGAAACTGATGTCCCTTCTAATCATATTTTTTTAAGCCAGTGGGGATGGTAACAGTTGCCTAATGTGACTTCACACATAGCAGCATGGGCTATCAAAATAAACAGTGCTCACTGTCGAATCCTCAGTTCCGGTAATTGAAATGCAGCCTTTTATCCAGAGCAGTCAGTCATGTGCCAGCCTCTGTCTCTTCACCCAGGAGTGACTTTGATCCTTGAATCTCAATGGGTATAGAATGAACCTGAAATCTTTTAATCCTCAACACAGTCTGTTCCTCTTTATGGCTTTACTCTCAGCTCATCTGTGCATAAGCCATTATAAGGGAAGTTACTGAATTCTTGCCATTCTATAAAAACTCTATAAAAGTTGCATATCTTAACTTAGCAGTGTCAATCTTTCTCTCTCTCTCTCTCTCTCTCTTCTTTAAGAAACACTGCAGGTTGCTTGAACTGTGATTTCATTTTTGGTCAATTGAATATGTGTGGCTTCTAAATATGTTTAAATATATTGAGAAGGTATGGCAACTTACATATCGGTTTCTTAAACTTGGAGGAGTGTTGCAAAAATGAAACAGCTTTCCATTCTGTTTCTGAATACTGCCAGATTTCAGTTGGTGGTTTTGGTAGATAATATTTCAAGCTGAATATATATTTATTTTCTTTAAAAAATGCTATATAGAACAATTTAGAGCTTTGCATGGTTCTCTTTGACTGATGGGAAGGCAGTCTGATGGCTATGAAGCCCTGAAATGTATGTGAACATTTCTCTTACTTCCTGCCAGATTCTTATCACCTGATTTAATTTAAAAAATTCAAAATTGATCTGTTAGTCCAAAAACACTGCTAACACCTTCTATGTTTACCTATACCACAGACACATACTATATGTATGACTTTTTTTTTGCATACTTTTGTGACAAATATTATCCAGCAATCTCCATATTAATTGAATAATTCTCACTGATATTATTTATTTCTTCATCTCTAAACTGTACATTCAGGCCTGAGGAAGTGCTCTGTGGTCTCCTGAGTTGTTTGTTCTGTGTGGATTATCTTATCTGGATAATACTAAAAATAATTGAAAAGGCTCATTCATGAGTTTTGGTATGAGCCATTTCTTCCAATTCTTGACTGATTTTTGTTGTTTTTGCATTTTTAAAAATTTGCTTCTTTTGTATTTGCGTATGAATTACAGTTACTGGGTATAATCTTGCTGACTAAACCTTTTGCGGTTCTTCTTTAGGGTTAGGGCTTTCTGTGAACAGAAAAAAAGTAAAAAGTAAACTATAGAATGTTTCTCTTAGGCTTTCCATATTTTTTTAAAATCATATCTTTATCAATTTACATTTATAATCAGCCTTATCAATAAAAAAAAACCTTGTTTTTTGAGAAGGTAGGGAAACCTAAGTCTGAAAGTTCTTATTTACAGCAGTTTTCTGATTTTTTTTTCCTTCCTTGGGTTTTCTTTTGAAAGCTGTTGAACTGTTGAATTTCAGACTCCCACCTGCATCCTGGTAACATTTGACAAAACAGCTTTCTATCTTTACTATTTACAAAACCGGTGGAGAAATTCTGATGCAATTATTGTAGGAGAAAAGACATAATAGCACAAAGTCAGAAGGATTACATCTGATGAATTGAGCTGCAACTCAAGAAAGCTTATGACTGCTGATAACATTTATTAGTTGGAAAAGCTGATTTGATACAATTATGTATTTACTTTGATCAATTTTCTAAAATACATGGATATACATTTTTTATTTCCCAGATTGCATCACTCAACTTCCCAAATGTCGCTACAAAATATGTGGTAAAAGGTTGAATTTTGAATTTTTGGATGACTCTTATGTAATAAAGCACATAATTGTTTATCTTGCATGTTATATCTGTGAGTTGCTTGATAAGCTTACACAATCTACTGTCTTCTGTCTGTAGAAGGCAATGGTATGAAATGAGAAAATTATTATACTATCACTACAAAGGGCTTCTTGTTTGAGGTAAATAAGAGATAATAGTTTGTCCAGAATTTTGAGGGATGAGAACAATGAATGAATAATTCTTTTCCTTTCAAAATATTGCAAATATGTTATGAACGAGCTCAGCTTTTACTTGATGCAAGGTATTCATGGTAAGTTACAGAGGGTAGATATAATTATTTTGCATTTTCCCTATCACTTAGTGAAATTGTCTCAGCTGATTGGATTTCAAGTATGAGAAGGATTCTGAGCCCTGATTTTCTGCAATGTGTCATGATTAGACCTTGCCTCACCATTGTGGCTCATGGAATGATTGCATGAAATCTATTTCCACCAAGTAGAATTATATTTCATCACCAAGAGCAGAATAACAATATTGGTCCTTCTCCCCAATTAAATTGAAATGTCTTTAATAGTTCATTGTTGCAGTGAAATGCAGTGGATAAGCTTCAGTTGATAGGAGAAAAGTAGTGGATATCTTGACTTGTTTAGCATAGGTTGCCATAGGCTCCGACTCAACCTTGCTTTTTAATATCGATGTGTATCTTTATTACACTTAAACTATTCAGTTATACATCACAATATCAGGCTGGGGTGGAGATGATGACTAGGTGCCTGGAGGCTGTAAGGGACTAGGTTGGTCAAAATAATTTCAAATTAAATCGTGGCAAGATGGAGTTGCAGTTTATGGCTTGATCCAGATTCCCAGGTTGGCTGTGGATGGAGTTGCATTTCCCTTCAAAATATTAGTTCACCATAAAAAGAGCTCATGGCTGTTGCTTGTGGAACAGGCTGAGTCTATGAGAACATTTATCCAGCTTCAGCTGGTGTTCTAGTTGCAGGTTTCTTTTGGGTCAAGTTATCCATGCAACAGTATAATAACTTATCCCCTCAGCATCTCCCTGGTAGACTACTACAGAGCATATTACAAAGTGCAGCCCTTGAAGACGATTCAGAAATTGCAATTGATCCAGAATGCAGTAAACCAACTACTGCTAATATTAAAAGGAAGATAGGGCACTGTTAAATTTATGTTGAATGTGCTGTATTTGGGCAGCTTTTGAACCCAATTGAATAAGTTGATTTAACCTTATAAGCCTTATGTGGCTTGCATTTGCAAGATTATCTTTCCTGGCCAGAATCAGCTTGCTCTGTGTGTTCCCTAAAAGGAGTTCTCGAGGTTCTCACCCAATGTGTGGTTACAGGGGTAGAAACCTGGAGAGGTCCTTTCTTGATGGCAGCCCTCACATCCTGTTCTCAGGGAGCCTCCACCTTACTTGCATTTTCTTTAAAACTGCAGGGTTTATGGCAGGCCTGTTAAACTGGCAGCCTGCAGGCGCTGGGCCATGCAAAGGCAAAAGATGATATCATCGTATCATCAATATGATACGATAAGGCCTGTGATCGGATTTGACATCCCTGGTTTACGTATCATGTTGAGTTATGTTGTTTTATTTTTCTGTTGTGTAAAATACTTTGTATTATTTGGATAGTATAATACAGGGGTGTCAAAGTAGTGGCCTGCAGGCCGGATGTGCCTACTCCAGTGTCACAAAAGGTCATGTGATGGCAGTGTGACATGGTGAGTTTGACACCTGTGATATAAAATGTTTAACAAAATTGCTGAACTTGTGTGCATTGTTGAAATCTGATTGGTCAAGAATTTGAGTTGAAAGAAGTCCCATATCTAATTAATTGCAAATTAATTACAAATATGATTTTAAAAAATGTAGGATTCAGTACATAATATTTTATTATTATTATTATTATTATTATTATTATTATTATTATTATTATTATTATTATTATTATTATTATTATTATTATTATTATATCTTCCACCAGGGAATAATATGAGGGTACTGGGTACACAGAAACACTGTAAAATGGACAGACATTTCATATCCAAGAAGGCAGAAAAAAATAAAAAAAATTAAAATGCTTTCTTAAAATGTCATGCTGACAAAATAAATTAAAATAGTTGGGTCAGTGCCCATTTCATTTTTGTTATGCCTGCTTTTTTCATGTAACTTTTCCATATTGGGGAGTTGTTAAGTATCTTGACATAATATTGTAATTGAATTTATGCACATTGCTAGGCTTAAAGATTTTGTAGCCATGATCTCTTAAATAGGCTGTAGTGACTTAATTAACTCATAAAACTAAAACATAATATTGGGTTCATATACCGCAATAGACTGGAAAGGGATAAGCCACGTTATGACTTAGATTGTCTATAAATCAGGCCAGTGAGTTCTTCAGAGTTACAAAATAAGCATACTTTACTGTCATGTTTGTAGTTTGTCCAACAGCATCCATATATGGCTCGGGATGTGTGTGTGTTTCAAAATAGGAAGGATGGTAGTTGCAGCAGTGGATTGAAGCCCTGATCCTTTTGTATGTGTACGGATGTCACATGTATGTACAAAGGGGAGGGGAGGTATTGTGCATACTCCCTCTTGTCTGTTTTGACCCCTCTTCCTGTGGACTTTGGTAAATAATATTACCCATTTTGATGCATTCTTAGTATGCAAAACAGTACCTCCCAATGTCTGAAGGACTGTTATGTAAAAGAAAGGGCAGAATGATTCAAAGTTGCTCCAGAACACAGGTTAAAAAACAGTGGGTTTATATTACAATGAAGCAGATTTTGTGTGGATACCAGTATAGCAACCTGATGAATGGGGAGTAGTGGACTCCCCTTCATTGGAGGTGTTTAAATTGATGTTGGATTTCATCAGATGATGCAGTAGTGAATTTCTGCCACTAACAGAGATGATGGCTTTGACTTGTTCAGTCTTATACTTATGCTTCTATCCCTGACTAGGTAATATTGGCATAGTCTAAAGCTAGCCAACAAAGGATGTAATTGACTTCTTCAAGTTTCAATCTTACTTTCCTAAAATGACCAAAATTTATTTCTAGTTTTAAAACACCTTTGAGGGTTTTTTTTTTATAGGCATACTATAAATAGCCTTTATTGAAGCAGATATTTTATACAGGGGATCTTTGAAAGTATTTAACTCTAAATCAGGAAGGTCATAAAACACTGCCAGGTTTTTTTTTTTCTGATTCACCGTAATAATTACTGGGTACTGGGGGCTGACTTTTACAATAGTACTTGTTTTGCCTTATCTTGGGTACATTTGGGAACTAATTGTGGAAGCTGCTTTCTATTCAGCCTTGAGCTCTTCTGGTTGATTGGTTAAGACATTTATATATAACCTTGAACAATGAATCAAGCGAGGTTTCTACTTGACCTGTCCTTAATAATTAATGAGAACCCATTCTTGGATAATATCTTCTTGTGCCACTAATCCTCAGTGTTTAGCAGGCTGGTGAACACAGCCACCTGCATCTGGCTTCTTCCAAATAGAGTGAACTGAAGCTCCTATTGTCCTTCTTTTAACATGTTTTCTGGAAATGAGTATCCCTGTGATCCCAACAGACCTGAAGAAGGGCAGGCTAGGAAGCACTGGGTGAAACTACAGTATCAGGCATCTATTTCTATATTGACTCTATATGTATTCTCTGAGGGAGATTTTATGTGAGTCCAGGGATGGGATTCTACTGGTTTGGACCGGTTCTATAGATCTGTGCAGTCCAGAGAACCGGCAAATCATGCCCCTGGCTTGCCCCTTCCCTCTCCACCCAGTCAGTCCTTATTGTGCCTGCACAACTTTGCGTGCATGCCTGACATCACTGACTGCGTTCTTCACTGCTCAGTCACTCCTTAAGGTATTTTTTGCCCTCCTGACGATTAGCTGTTCCTATGATCAGCTGTGCCGGGATTCCCCTCACTGTCTTACTGCTTCATCCAGGAGGCTTCCCTGAGGCCTAGAAGGCCCAAAAAATTGGGGGGGGGGGGTTGCTGCAAAAAGAAAAAAGAAAAGCCACACCCACCTCACATGACCACACCCACCTAGCCATGCCCACAGAACCAGTTATTAAAAAATTTGAATCCCACCCCATGTGAATCTGTAGCTAGATCACATTTATCGTATGTATAAAATAGATGAAAATATTTTGGATTATAAAAAGAAACCAAAATAAACTGTGATTGTTTGGCTTGCAGAATTTCCTTATTTTTTCTTCTGAGGAACAAAAAATAGAAAAAATATATGTTGACAGAGGTCAGCAGGTTCTGACCAGTTCTGGAGAACCGGTCATGGAAATTTGAGTAGTTCGGAGAACCGGCAAATACCACCTCTGACTGGCCCCACCCCCGTATATTCTCTGCCTCCTGAGTCCCAGCTGATCAGCTGGATCTTCTTTTGTTGCCCTGCACAGGAGAAAGGAACTGGAAAGCAGGTTAGTGGAATGGGGAGGGAATGGGATTTTGCAATAACCTTCCTCCAGGAGTGGAGAGGGAATGGAGATTTTACAGTATCCTTCTCCTGCCATGCCCACCAAGCCATGCTACGCCCACAGAACTGGTAGTAAAAAAAAAAAAATTGAATCTCACCACTGTATGTTGATAATTTGTTTGTAGAAGGTTGGTGCTACTCAGTGTTCAGTACAAAATTGGATGTGTGAATGACATGGAATAAGGTATTTTCTTGTGTCCTTTCTAATAAGAATAGTGCAATTCAGAATTCCTTGTCTCCCCCCCCCCCTTTTTTTTTTTTTGCATTCTGCTTGTTAAATTGGTTTCATGGCACACACACACACACACACACCACATAAGAGCCTTAGTGTGATTTACAAATCTGAGAAATATATAAATGGAATAATTGCAACCTGGAGTATCTGAATTATTAAACTAGAAGAACTGATAGGTTTTGTAATTTTCAGAGGCCTTAGTTTTTAAAGATCAAACAGCTGGATAATAATGTAGACTGATCTCAGCCGAGCTTTGTTTTCTCTTGATAGAGTTAAGGACATTTTTTGCCTTGCACTGAGTACAGCATGACCTCATGCTTGCACATATGCTAACTGATTTTGCCACTGCCCCTTTCTTGTTTGTGTTTCTGCATAATTAGCCCGAATCACAAGGCCTGATTTTTGAGAACTGTTATATATTCAACAGATCCTTCAACAATGAGTCTCTTTTCTTGCACAAATGTTGATCATCACTGACTGATTACTGACTTTTTTTATTCTCTCCATCTGTGACCATTGCCTTGTTGATCTGCAAGTCCTAATCCTACTCCTAACAGATAGATATGCACATACATGCACCCTACACTTTCTTTCTTGATTTCTGTTCATGAGCACATTGAAGTTGTGATTGTCAGCACAGGATGCCTTTACTTTCTTTCATCTTTGCTCCCTTTCTTTCTTTTTAAAATAATATTTTTAAATAATCCCATAAAGAACTCCAAGCCTAGTGATACGTAGAACTACATATAGCAAAGTGACAGGAAAGCAGAATAAAACGGAAGCTAGTTGTAAAAGCACTGCTTATAAAAAAGCATGATTCAGGAAGGCCTCTAGTTACCCTTGAGCTGAGCAAACACCTCTTAGCTATTAAGGCCTTTGGATGAGGACATTTTAAAGTAATTGATAATTGAGCAGGCTCTTTATCTTAGCCACTTGTACATTGTTTTTGCTAACTGATCATAATTAACCTTGAAATTTGAACTCCAGTTTAACAGACGTGCAATTTTATTGGTTTGTTTGTTTTGATAAGAAGTGTGGGCAGCATTTTTCTCGATGAAAAGTATCTTATTGGCCAATTATCTGACTGTACTTTTCCCTTATCCCTTCCAAATGTTCTGCACTACTTGAGGCTGGCCAAATTTTTTAAATTTGGGACTGACCATTTCCTTTGCACTAAACATTCTGTATCCGGGAAATCCCTATTCAGAAGATCAGCCTGCAGGCAGGAATCCAGCATAGTGTTCAGAGGGCCAGAGCTACATGTGCTAACCCACCCCTTGACCTTGGACATTTGTTCTGAAGATCTGAATGGTGATTTTTAGTGCGTTTAGCAGACAGTGTTTAGAAGCTTCCCTGAAATGTAGAATTCTAATTAGCGCAGGTTGCAATTATGCCACCCCCCCCAATACACACAGAGAGACATATACAGAAACATACAAATATCTTAATATTTCTCACTAAACAAAATTGTCAGAAAATAATCTAAATTTATGGGGTTTTGTTTGCATACCTCTGCCTCTAAGTTTTTAAGGGCCATGCACACTCAGTTTGAATAAGATTAGTTCTAGGACTTTGTGATCATAAAGTCATTAAGTGGGAATTATTTAGTGATGATAACATTTAAAAACAAATCTGAAAAACAGTGGATCTGGCTGAAATCCTTGTGATGCTTAAGACATCTTCTCTAGAAATAGATGTTTCTGCAGTTGTGAGTGAAAAGCCTTTTCACGATGGTCCATGATGTAGTCTAAATATGTTTCCTTTGATTCTAAAACACAGATCCTTTTTTAAAAATAAAAATGTGGATGAGGTTCATAAACAGAAGGGAGTGGTGCTAGCACCACTGCTTTTTTTAAGCACTGTCCATAATTTTTGAAAAATCTGTTTTCACATCTGAGCAAAACACATCCTAATGAATTTTTCTAGTTGGATCAAGCAGACTTTAATCATTAGATGTTTATAAATTGCTGAGTTCAAGATAATATAAATGCATGATTTATTATTTTTATGTGATGGTAAATCCAGATGTAAGGTTCAACTCATAGAAAGTTACATATGAATTATTTCTGCATTGTATATTGTACATTGTTTAAATACCCATGTTTTCTGAATTAATTCTGATTTTAATTTTAACCATTAAAGGATGGAGAAAAATTGCACTTTATAAAACAATCAGAAAGAGCAGCAATATATAATAAAACTCTGAATTTCATGTAGACAGATGTCTTGATCTATCTATCTAACTACAGGAATCAAATAACGTAAATTGTACCATATTTTCTCATTGCCAACATAAATTTCTGAAAGTTTACAAATGTGTTGTTTTTAATTTTTTACATAAACATTACTCAACAAAGAAAAATCCTAGCCTTATTTTAGCAGCAATAGATGCACCTGAAACCTGTGGAGATTATGTTGATCTGATATATCTCTTTGCACAAATTAAAGATTATTAAAGGTTATAACTTGGGATACTATTTCATGCACATTTACCTAGAAGTAAATCTTACTGAATTAAATGGGACCTGCGGTGATTCTCACTTGAAAAATGTATGTAAACAATGGGGAAGCTGGTAAAACCCGATTATCTACCTGCAAAACAGAGCTGGCAAAATTGAAAACAAATTCTGCATCACTTAAAAAGAAGGCTTGGGATAATGGCCTTGCACAGATAAAAAACTGGGAGTGAACAAATTATTATTTAAAGAGCACCAGTTTTAGGTTTCAAAAAACAAAATGTACTTAAATTAAGAACTGATGACACAAATTTTGTTAGTGGAAATATGTCATAAACAGTAAACAAATAATATTCTAAGTTAGGGTCTGTTTTGAGCTTACCCTTTTTCCATTTGTGGCGCAATTACAAAGAATTAACAACATAGTTTCTTACAAAGTTGAGGTAGAAATTACATAAAGACTTAACCTTCTGCCTTCTGCTAGGCACAGCATACGGTAGACTAGAATAGACCAGAATAGACTAGTAGACTAGACTAGACTAGACTAGACTAGACTAGACTAGACTAGACTAGACTAGAATAGAATAGAATAGAATAGAATAGAATAGAATTCATTATTGACCAAGTGTGATTGGACAAACAAGGAATTTGTTTTGGTGCATATGCTCCCAGTGTACATAAAAGAAAAGATACATTCATTAAGAGTCAAGAATCATAAGGTATAACACTTAATAGTCATAGGATATTATTAAAATAATAAATGTATTAAATATATTTAAATAATAAGATTCCTAGCATAATTCGCTTGGTTAGTGAAAAAAGGAGTTGCATTGCTTAGGCCCCCCAGCTTATGTTGGTTTTTCTGCTTCATGTTGCTCTTTTGTAGTCTCTGTGGAGGGTGCTTTTGGTTTCTCTGCTGGAAGCTACTACCCACAAATGGCTTCAATAAATTTTTGGAATATTCTTTTTTTTTTGGGGGGGGGGGGGGTAGGTAGACAAATTAGTTTCTTAAATTTTTCATAAGAAATCTGTTGAGGTAACTATAAAAGAATGCACAAACAATATTCTTATGCAGTCCTTTGTAGATAATTTTCAGATAAATATTTGCAGGTTAATTTGGTGTAATAAATTTTCTGAAGTTTTGCAGCATTGTTCCTAGATAATATAGTAAACAGAAAATTGTATTTTATTTAAAGGCATGAGAACATCTTTAAAAATCCACAAAACTGGTTCTTTCTGGAAATTAAGGAAAGATAAAAGAAATGATGTTTCCGGTAGAAGGAAATGAAGGAAGTTGAGGGCTTCTTATCAAGAGCTGCTTGATTAGAAGAAAAAATTAAGTAGCAGCAAGTAGAGGCATCCCCCAGTCTGGGCCCAGAATAACTGAATAGCAGAGGAGGAACTAGCAATCTGTTAGGCATTAATCTTGGAATGATGCGTAGGCAGAGAGAATAGTAACTGTTTCCCCTTAATTCCTAATTCTTTTGCTGACTTGTTTGCCGGTGTCTTTAAAGGGAAAGCTGATCTGCTATACTTCTACTATGACAAAATAGCAACATAAAATACTTTGTAATGAATGTACCTTTACAAATTGTGACATTAAATAGAAACTACTAAATGTACCTGTTTTTCATTTTTCCCCAAGCATAATAAAATATTTAGGAAGCAGTATTGAAAAACAACATTGCATGTTGGTTAGGAAAATCTGGGAGTTGAAGACTACACATCTTAAAGTGGTGAAGGTTGAAAAACATTGATATAGACCAGGCCTGCATAAAGTATGAACTGTGGAGTATATGCGCTCTGCCTTCATTTAAAAAAACAACTATTCACTACCAAGTATTGTGGGATGATACTATAGACTCCTGTTCACCAGTCTTTGCTTTCAAAAAGTCTACCATCTGATACTTTACACAGATCAAACCTTAGTCTTCAGGGAAAAGTAAAACTCCTAAGTGACCAACCAGTAAATCTAATATCTGGCCATGATGACTCCTGACCAGGTGATTGGGCAGGGAATAAATTAGTTAAGCATGAGCTGATCAGATGAATTGCATCTCCTCTACTGTTGTCAGTGTCTTCCACTTCAAGGTTGCTGAGGATTCTGCAAGAAAACACAATTGAAAAAAAAAAGTTTTTTCTTTTCTTTTATGCTGTACAATGCTAGTGCTTACATGCTGGAAATTTTTATATGCTGTATTTCAGCTGCCAGCCTTATGCTTTTTTGTTATAAATGTTGTATAATATGAGGTAAATTAAAAGTAAATTTTATTTTAAAGTTTTCATATTCTTTTGCAAATTTTATGAGAATTTCCCTGAGATTATTTCAAGAGTTCCTCCAGGATAAAAGTTGAGAAAGCATGGTCTACATCAGAGGGCTCCAACCTTGACAACTTTAAGCCCTGGAGGACTTCAACTCCCAGAATTCTGGGAGTTGAAGTCCTCCAGGCTTAAAGTTGCCATGGTTGGAGATTCCTGGTCTACGTCACTAAGTTATTCCCCGTGGTGTCTCTTGTCTGGCCTGACCCATGTCAAAAAGTTGACAATACTGGGGTTGAATAGGTTGGATATTTTGTGGTCCAATGGATTGCTTCTTTGCAGGAAAGGAATTAGATACTTTCTTCATTAAGCCACTGAATTGAGCCACTTCCAGTACTGTTCTAGAAGATTTCCCAAATCTTCATAGGAAATTTTCATGGATGAAGAATAAAAGAATAGTTAAATCCAGAACTTTTATGGAGTAGATCTTTGTGACCTGGAGAGTTTAGAAGACAAAGCAAAACAGATAACTTAATTTTGTTAATTATTAGATTTATTTATTTAGGTATGGCATTATTACATTAGCTAAATTATTACTCTGACCTTGATGGCAAATGTTCAAATACCATGAGCCAAACTAGATGCAATAACAGGTAGGTCCTATTCTGATTATGAATTCAGACAAAGGAGGTGCCAGCTAGGATGTATGGAAGAGCATCATGGAAGAAAGATTTTTTTTTTTTATGTCTCTCCCTCTGTACCAAATTTGCTATATCTGTTACTTCACCAGAAACACACTTTGGTAAAGATAATAAAGCAGGTCATTTTCTATACAAGTATTTGGGAGAGTTAGAGTGGAAAATTGTATATTTTCTATAAATGCAGAACTAGAGAATTGAGTTCTTAGTATGTATCTATCAGCACTGTTCCTGCCAATATTGGCAAACATTAGTTTCAGCAAAGCTATTTTTGCTGAATTTCTATTATAATCTAGTATTGATGCAATGAAAGTCTTTGTTAATTTCAGTGCTATTGTGCATGGTTCCAATGGGCATTTTGCTTAAATATAACTGTAGCTACGTGCATGAACGTAGTTCTCTTTCGCAGCAGCCCTTGAAAATATGTCCAAGAGGGATACTGTTAAATTTCATGAATTTTGGACATGTATTCTGTCTAGTTAAAATTTTCTTTTTGACAATGATACCTGAAGTCTATAAGAAAAAGAATGCATGTATGTTTTATAGTTTTAAATTGAAGGCTGCTTTATTTTAGCCCTAAAAAAGCTGGATTGTATTTGGTCTTTAACTTTGTTGCATTTTCTGTCTGTGATGCAGAATAAAGCTTCCTTCCCTCTCCCACATTCTACATTTGTAGAGAAGTTAGAAGCTCGCTGATGCTGAGGTATACAGTTGTTTCATACCTTAATCAATTGCTAGGATAAACATTTGTTACATATTATATACCTGAAGGGAATGAATGGTTCATTTTGTTGAACTGGCATGCACTGCTGGAATTGCTTAGCAGAATGAAAGCAAAATATTTAAGTGAGGTGCCTTGCTTTTAAGAAGCACTTGTTTTACCAAATAAAGGATAAGGAGACTGGATGAAAAAAGGAGTGGGCACCATTCTTGCCCTATAAGTTGTTTGCTTAATCAATGATAATGAACATGAAGGATGAACTTCAAGAAGCCTTGAGATTGCAAGGCTGGAAGGAAGCCCCCTCTATCACTACTTGTTGGTGGTAGATGAAAGATCGCTAGTTTATTGTATAGATGTGAATTATTATATCATAAATCATCTAAAGGATTGTTCAACTGAATTTAGAATATTTAGCATATAATATATGCATTAAAATATTATTGTGGAGTGAAAGAAAACGGCAAGGCTAAAACAATAACTACATAAATTGCATGTTATAAGAGAAATATCTGAAACAAATCAAAACCTTTTTTTGCTTATATGAATTAGCCAACAGAGAAAGTGCACTCGGAGTTTATAACTTTCTAATATACACCCAATGCCTTAAAAAATCTTTTATCATATCTTGAACGGAATCTGTTAACAAAGGAAGTTCTTGACCTTGTATTTATTAGCTTTGTGATCTCAGCTGGAAAAGATTATAACTATGCTTGTCATAGTGTTACCTTTTCCCTATTCACTCAAAGGTTGTCTTAATGCCACTTATATTGAAGGAAAATGGGCGTTGGTCCTTACCTGACATGCCATTTCTCTGGAGCCGGGAGGATCATCCAGAGAGTGGGAGGTGTTTCAGTCAGTTGTTGAAGGCTGAGCTTAATTACTGAGGAATGCTCCTCCCTCCGTCACGTGGCTCCCTTGCATTCCCCAGTTTACGCGAAGACGAGAGTGAAGAGAAGATCGTGCTCTCATCTTACTATGCTAAGCGGTTCTTTGGACGAAACAAGACCCCACCGGATGGTGAACTTAAAAGGGTGGGGCTGGATGATCCTCCCGGCTCCAGAGAAATGGCGTGCCAGGTAAGGACCAATGCCCATTCTCCTGAGAGCTGGTCGGATCATCCAGAGAGTGAGACATACCAAAGCTTGGCTGTCCTACGGGAGAGACTCCGTCTGGTTCTGAAGTCCCTGCGGTTCCTTGAGGACTCCTGGAGAACTCGTCTCCCAAACGAAGCCTCCGCCGAGGCAAATATGTCAATCTTATAATGCCTAATGAAGGGAGATGGGGAGGCCCAAGTGGCCGCCCGACAAATATCAGCAATTGGAGCCTGGGTGGCCCAAGCTGCTGAGGTGGCTGCACTTCTGGTGGAGTGTGCCATTATGCCGCTAGGCACCGGCAGAGCCTGGGACAAGTAAGCTTTGGAAATAGTAGCTCTAATCCAGCGGCCGATGGTTGCCGGGGACACTTTGTGTCCTAAGGATTTAGGCTGAAAGGAAAGGAATAAGGATTCGGACTTCCTAAAGGGCTGGGTATTTTTAATGTAAATGCGGAGGACCCGTCTTATGTCCAGGGTATGCCAAAGCTTCTCCCTTTCCCGCGAGGGATTTGGGCAGAAGTTCGGAAGTGTGAGTTCCTGTGCCCTGTGGAAGGCTGAATTGACCTTAGGCAAGAAGGTAGGGTCCGGCTGTAGAACCACCCGGTCGGCATGGAAGATGCAAAAGTCTTTCCTCACCGACAAGGCGGCTATCTCCGATATTCGGCGAGCCGAAGTAATGGCCACCAGGAATACGACTTTGAAAGTTAGGAACTGGAATGAGGATTCCCTGAGAGGCTCAAAGGGATGTTTAGTAAGGGACGTCAGGACCTTGTTGAGGTCCCAGGTAGGGTATCTATGTACAGTTGGGGGACACAAGTTAGTTGCTCCCCTAAGGAATGCCCTAATGCGAGGGTGGAGGGAGAGGGTATCCAGATTGTCTCAAATAATCACAGTTGAAAGGGCTGCTACCTGACGCCTCAGGGTGTTCGGAGAAAGTCCCTTCCTCAGACCTTCTTGGAGGAATTCCAAAACTTGAGCAATGGAGGGTGAAAGAGGGTTGATCTGGAAATTATGGCACCACTTGCAGAAGCTATTCCAAGTGGCATTGTATATTCGGGTTGTTGAGGGCCGCCTTGCGGCTAAAATGGTATCAATAACCTGGTCAGAGAACTGCTCCTTCCTTAGACGTTCCCGCTCAACCTCCAAAGGCTAACTGGAGCCACTGAGGGTCCAGGTGTTGGAGGGGCCCCTAGGAAAGGGATATCCTGTGCGGGGGAATTTTCCAAGGGGGGGCCACCGATAGATAGTGGAGGTCCGCAAACCATGGGCGCCTGGGCCAGTAGGGTGCCACTAAAATCAGCTCTGCTTTCTCAGAGATGAGCTTCTGGATGACCCTGGGGACCAGGGCCAATGGAGGGAATGCATATGGAAGCCCTGTGGGCCAGGGGCAGCAGAGGGCGTTGTGATTCTCGGCCCCATGGGAGGGATACCTCGAGAAAAACCTGGGGAGTTGGGTGTTGAGTAGGGATGCGAAGAGGTCTACTGACGGGAGGCCGAACATCACGGTCGCTTCCCTGAACAGTGACTGGTGAATGTGCCACTCGGACTGGTCCACCGTGGTCCTGCTCAGCCAATCTGCTTGGGTGTTTGAGACCCCTGAGATGTGCTCGGCTTTGAGAGAGAGGAGATTGCGCTCCGCCCAACGGCAGAGGTGCTCGGCCTCTCTCATCAAACTTATGGACTGGGTGTCCCCTTGTCAGTTGATGTGAACCTTGTCGGTGACGTTGTCCGTGAGTATCAGGACATGCCGCCCGCGTACGTAGGGAAGGAAGTTGCGCAGGGCCAGGTGGATGGTACGAAGTTCTAACCAGTTTATATTGTGTGTGCGTTCTACCTGTGACCATTTGCCTTGTATCGAGAGCGAGTGGATGTGAGCGCCCCATCCGGACAGGCTGGCGTCTGTGGTGAGGATGAGGCGTTCGGGTTCCTTGAAGCAGTGTCCCCTGTTGATGGCGGGACTGGTCCACCAGAGGAGAGACATGAGGACCCTTGAAGGCACTTTGACCGCGGCCTTTGAATTGCTTCTGCCGGTCCTTTGGAACGGGAGCAGGAACCATTGTAGGGATCTAGTGTGTAAACGGGCCCAGGGAACAATGGAAATACATGAGACCATTTTACCGAGTAATTTAGACAATTCTAAAAGTGTTACCTTTCTTGATCGTCTGATATGTTTGACAGTCTCCTGGATGCAACGGAATCTCTCAGAGGAAAGGAAGACCTTTCCCTCAACCGAGTCAATGACGGACCCCAAGTGGGTGATCCGTGTAGATGGTAACAGATGGCTCTTTTGCCAGTTTACTAGGAACCCAGATCTTGGAGGGCAGAAAGAGTAGCTCTGATATCCTTTTCTGCTTGGGGTCTGGAGTGAGACAGGATGAGGATGTCATCCAGGTAACAGTAGAGACGAACCGGGAGGTCCCTCAGGTGGGCCGCGAGGGCCGCAAGGACCTTAGTGAAGGTTCTCGGGGCAGAGGCCAATCCAAAGGGAAGTGCCACATATTGGAAGTGGTGATGATTGTAGCAGAACCTGAGGAATTTGGAATGGGAGGGCCGGATTGGGATGTGAAGATACGCCTCTGAAAGGTCTATGGAGGATAGCCAGTCCCCCTGCCTGATGCCTAGTAGAATGGATTGTAGGGTGTGCATCTTAAACCTGCGGTAGGTCAGGTAATGGTTAAGACGTTTCAGGTCTAGAATAGCCCTCCATCCCCCTGAAGATTTGGGGACCACGAAGAGGTGAGAGTAAAACCCCTGCCTCCGCTGGGATGGTGGTACAGGTTGTATGGCCTGTATGGAGAGGAGATGGCGGATAGCTGAATCCATTAGGTTGCGTTTGGTGAGATCCTTGGAGGGGGGGAATGCCATAAAAAATTCAGGGGGGGCGCGCTGAAATTCAAGCGTGAGGCCCAGTCTGATGGTCTCCCTGACCCAGGCATCGGAGGTGGAAGAGTCCCACTGGTCGGCGAAATGCTTGAGGCATCCACCGATGGGTAGGGGTGGACGGGGTCTATCTGTTGCGCCGGAAGGGCTTCCCTCCTGAATCCCTGAAGTGGCACCTGTAGCTGCCGCCCCTCCTGCTCCTGTCACCTGGATCGGATCGATCCTGGGGCTGGAAAGGCCAGAAGGAGGGGGGTCTCAGGTACCTGGGCGGGAAAGGAAACTGGTAGAAAGGTCATGAGGAACCTCTCCGAAAGGGCTGTGCTCTTGAGTCTGACCTACGGAAAAGGGGGGAAGAAATTTTTTCTTGCTTCTGGTTTCTGATAGAAATGGCTCCAGGATGGTGCCGAATAATTTGTCCCCTTTTATGGGGGTGGTGGCCAGCTTAACCTTGTTTTTTACGTCTGCCTGCCAGTGCTTGAGCCAGAGCAGGCGGCGAGCTTTAACATGAGAGGATATTGCTCGGGCAGAGAACTTAACCGCGTGGTATGTGGCGTCGGCCGAGAATTTTGCCACAGCCATCAATTTGCTATGTCCTGGTGTGCCCTTGTGTTAGAGCGGGGGACATGCTGCCTCAGTTGATGGAGCCACCGGATCGAAGACCTGGTGAAGAAGGAAGCGGTAGTGGCCGATCTAATGGCCCAGTTGTCCGCTTGGTGAGCCCTACGTAAAGCAAGCTCGGACCTCTTGTCCTCGGGCTTCAGGACCTCCAGGGGATCACTGGGGGAGGACGAGGATGCCAAACCAACGATGGGCTCATCTACCTCGGGAGTGTTAAGCAGGTTGCAGAAGCTCGACTCAAGGTTAAAGAACCTCCTGTCCTGGCTAGATGGGGCAGGGGGGGCCCTTGTGGAGTCTAACTGGTTTGAGACTAAGTCATGAAAAATGGGCCAGGATCACCTCCGCCTCCACCACGGGCTGCCTAAAGATGGCGTCCTCTTGTCCCTCTGCTGGGGAAGGGAGAGCCGAGGAGGACTATACAGACAGGCCAGAAATGTTCCTGGCCTTAAATAGAAGCGATTTAAACATGTGCGGCTTGAACAGGCCCACAAAGGTGGGTTGATCCGGGGTGAGGCCCTTGTCCTCGGACATGTCCCTCTCCATAGGGTCTATCTCCGATAGGGCTCCCCCTGGTGCGTACACCCCCATTCCAATTCCTTCTCCTCCCCGAACCGATCTAGGTCCTCCATGGTGTCCTCCAGATCCCTTTCTGGGAGAGGACTGCCCTCCTGTAAAGGTACCTGACCAAAAGTGGGGTCCGATCTAGGCGAGAACCTGACTGATGGTGAGTCGTGTTCGGGCGCCATCGAGGGAGGACCAGACCTGGACATCTGTTGCAGGCCCTCTGCAATCCCCTGGCGAATAGCCCGTTCCATCCATGTCTGCATGGGCACAGGGATCTCAACTGTGGCGACCTCCTCATGGCACAGACCAGCGGCCATGGGTGTAAATGTTGCTTCCAGCATCCGCCTGGTCATTGGTCCGGGAACCTGGTGTCCCTGGGATGGGCTGCGCCTGGAGAGGGAAGAGCAATCTGGAGGAGGGGGGGTGTCTGGAGGTAGAGGGAGCAGAGGGTGGGGGGGCTGGAAATACCGGTTGTGTCTCTCTAGATCGTCTGTCAAATTCTTTCTCCAGTGCCCTATGACGTCTTAGAGCGTCCCTCTGAGAAGCTTTGGAAGTTTCTTTTGGGGCTTCCTTAGCCTGTTTGCGCAGGTGGTAGGATTTAGATTTGGCCTTCAAAGAAGGGCCTTTAGCGGAATTGTCATCTGCCATTGTAGAGGAAAGGACTGTAATACAAATGTAAAGGCGGTTGGCTTGCCAAGGGTTCGACGTACAACAAAGGCCGAGTGTCCTTTCGCTGGCCCACACCCCCTTTTGGAATTTTAAATGTATATAAACTAATATAATTATTAATACCTTTATGCCTAAGTGTACGATCCAGATATATAAGCCAACCAGTGTTGGCAACGTGAAATAGCCAAATATTGATAAGATGTAAATATATATATATATGCAAATATATATATATATATATATATATTTGTGTATCTAAATATATTTAGATATCTATGTAATGATAAATATTACTATTAGTATTATTATTATTTACCACATTTAATCCAAGGTCTGGTTGGAGCTCCCAGGAAGAAGTGACCCCAGGAATTGCTGTTAATATTGCCAATGTGCCAAATAAAACGCCTGAGGTTGGAGTGAGGCCTCGGGCAGCTGGAGCACCCAGGCAACAACCGGGAGGGATAGGCTGCTATTTCCTGCCCTGAGCATGCTGCGGAAAGCCAACAAGTTTGCCAATTCCCCTAAATATCTGATAGCTCTCATAGGCTGGAAGGCCTATAATTAGAGCTAGTCCCTTCGCAGCTCAATGAGGCCTCTAAAAGCGGAGCCTGACACGCGGTGGCGCCCAAAATGGCGGCCGCCCATGCTCCCTTACGGGCTGCTCAGGGCCAAAATCAGCCTCTCCGGCATGTCTAGGGACCGAGAGAGGCAGCCAGGTGATTTTCGCCCCTTCCTGGGGCGATCGGCGTTTACGGTGGGGGGGAACACCAGCTGCGCTATTACAGCGCGATCAAATAAAGCCGCTACGAGTGCGGTGTAGAAAAGCGGCAGGAAGAGGATCGCATTGAGGGGGGGGATTGGCGCCAGAGCGCGGAAGCCGCCTGCTGTGCAGCCCCCCTTGGGGGCGAAGAAACGCGCTCCCCTGTTAAATCACTATCCCAATGCGCTTAGAGGCTAAGGAGAACCGGGGCAATGATAATCAAACCTGATGAAAAAAGAACTCTTGAATCGACCAAGGAGTAGTGAAGTACACAGCCTACTCTCATGAAGGCTGAGCGTAAACTGGGGAATGCAAGGGAGCCACGTGACGGAGGGCGGAGCATTCCTCAGTAATTAAGCTCAGCCTTCAACAACGCAGACTGAAGCACCTCCCATTCTCTGGATGATCCGACCGGCTCTCAGGAGAACATAATCTTTCCATCATCATTTTTCATTGTCTGCCTCTAATCTAATGCAAAAAGAATGGCAAACTTTGTAAATCAAGAAATACATAACCAAAGTGTTGCACAGACTTTTAACCTGCATTCCCAGGCAGTAACTTTTTGAAGTGACATATTCAATCTCAGGAATAGCTCAATGAAAAATCCAAACAATACATTCTAAGAAATGGTTTCTAGCCTTGCTGATTGCCCAAGGTCAAGCCAGCTAGTCTATGGCTGCTTAAGACAAAGCCTACTCAGGATGAACTCTCTCCTCGGTAACCTTGTCCCTGAAAGACTCCTTTGGGCCTCAAGCCAGGTCTCTCACAGTTCCTCTAATGGGCTGTCATCTCTCAATGGAGACATTCTGTTCTGCTTTTCAGGCTGTGAGTAAAACTTGCTAATTTTAGCTCATAAGTATTTCTGTGATATTGTGGAGTAAAGAATGCTGAAATATTAGTTGTCTCACAAGTTGGCACAGCAAAGTAAAATGTGTGGCATTTGAAACAAAGAGAATCTCTTTGGAAATAAAGGCAAAAGGGGAATATCTTTGTCTAAATTCATTGTGCAGGTCTTCAGAATGAAAATAGAAGACCGAAGGGTAAAAGTATTTAAATCTTAGGAGATCTCCTTATATGGGGACCAATGAAAGTGTATGTATGTGTTACTGACACTCCCTTAACTAGTGTTTAGTATTGCCAAAAAATTAGGTATAAAGGATTTATTTTAAGAACTTGTGAGCAATCTTGCTTTCTTTGTTTCTCATGAACTGCTAAATGTAATACCCACTTTTATTTTGTTATACCAGCAAGATCTCAAGTTAATGTGCATCTATTCTGACTCCAATAACATTACTTGCAGTTTTACATCTGTTTGTGTCCATTACTAAGATAATTTCCTCTGGTTTCCCACTGAGAATCCTCTGCCATATTCTGCCTGAGGAGAAAAACTGTAGAACTGCTAGCAAATTACAGGGAGTGTTCGGGATGCACATGTATTTTGAAAGAAGTTCTTCAAATCATCAGGAATATTTATGAAGTACCTCTCTTTAAATGTTAAAGCAACCACATTTTTTCAGATTCCTGTATTTGCTTTAGAAGTTGCCCCAGCTTGTGTCCCAACTAAGCAGCTATGTATGAACACGCATGTGGAAACAGCCAGTAGCATTTACCAAAGTAACCTTGTGAGTCTGTAAAACAACATGGCTGCTTTAGTGATTTGCTCTGAATATGCATTGCATGTTTTTGAACAATCTATTTTAGAAGGAAATTTTTTGAACATAGTATTTGCATAATAGGAACAACTTGGAGACTTCTACACTTCAACAGAAAAAAACAGAAATGCAAACTAGTTAGTATTTTGTGTAAAAAGCATACTTGTGTTCAAAATGCAATTTAATGCAAAGTACTGGTGGTGGTAGGGATGTGGTCTTTTAAGAAAATACAACTTTTTAAAATACTTCAAAGGTAGATTTCTTAGAAAATTAATATAAACGTGCCAAAAAAATTAATGCATAGATTTTACCTGGTTTTTTGCATTAGGTATCCAGTAGAATGTGATGTTAATAGTACGTGATCATGTCCTGTTTAGCAACCAGCATAATATAAGAATGTAATAGTGGGAAGAGAAAGGGCCTGTAAAGCCTTTCTGTAAATTGTTTATGCTGACTTTGGTATTACTTTGCCTCATAATTTGGAGAAATGTAATGCATTTGGAAGAAGCAAAAGAAAACTTTTCATTTTGGAATTTGTGTACCATTTTATTGGCTGGTATAATATCAAATATGTGGCTATTTTAACAGCAATAATGTATGTTCAGGTTTATTGGAGTTACACAATCATACTGCTCTTTTAAATCTTACTTCAACAATATGATTTCCAGTTTCCAAATAGTTGTATTGAGTCAACTCTGAGCGACTATAGGGAGACTCCTGTAATTTACATTCATGTAATTTTCTTGGCAACAATTTGAAAGTGATTTGCTATTGCCTTACCTGTTTCTTCTGTTCACAGATTTTCAATCTAGCATTCAACCCTGATAATTCCTGGTGGTCTTCCATCTAAGTACTAACAAAATCCGAGCTTTTTTTATTTTTCAGAATTACCCATCATCCACAAGGTGCTCACATTTACTGAGGCACTAAGTTTAATAAATACAGAAGCCAAAATGTCAGGTTGTTTTTAATTTTCTGTTGCCTAAATTCAGTTACCTGAAATTGCATATATTTTATATTGTGATACGTAGTGTATCTTTATTGGTGCACAGAATGGGAAGGAGGGTTTTTTGAATGAGTATCTGTGGTCACGATCCTTAAAGCAGCCATTCTACTACCTTGAAATGTGTACTTTTCAGTATCTATAAATATAAGTTTTATGTTAACGTTTACATTTTTGAAAATGAATTCCATTTTTTTTTTCATTTCAGTCCCTTAACGGGAGTTTGGGAAGACCTCTAGCAGGTGCTGTTCACACGGATGAAATATCTTATATTCCAAGGTTTGAACTTTTTGTTATATTTATATTTTTCCTTATATTGAGACAGGCTCTTGATTCATCTATACATATCACAGTAGTTCTGTCCATCTTCTTATTCTTAATTGTGGCAGACTTTCAGATATTTTCCTCTTAATCTACCTGGATATACCAGGGATGAACTAGGACTGTTTGCATTCAAAACTATATGCGCTCCCACTGGGTTATGTTCCTTCTCTAGTCCAGTGGTGCTGATTGTGTTTGGTAGTAGATCCGGCTGAGTCAGCCAAAGATCTTTCCTGACCCTAGGACCAGAAAATATCTAACTATAAATGGCCTAGGCCTTGATCTGTATGTCTTCTGTTTATATATGAAACTGCCCTTAAACTCTCATTTCTGATGAATTGTCATATATTCTCTGATTAATATTTAAGAATTAAACTGAATTTTGTTTAAAGAATAAGTCTTACTCATATCCCATTCCATTGTTTCTTGTCTTAAATGAATAGATATATCTTGCTGGCAATAAAAAAGTGTCTTGTTACATCTTGGGATGCTTTAGCAGTTTAGATACTATTATATTTACTAAAATGCTATTTGTCAGGCTCCAGAGAAATCAGGAAATTCAAGCAATTCAAATTAGTATAAAGATTAATTGCAAGCTTAAGCCCCCTGCAAGAATCTGAACTACTAACTGCCAAAGGAAATTGATGGTAGATAACGGTGGAAGCAATTCAAGGTGGATTGGACTTAGATTTCTTGTGGGCATGAAGGGACTCATGACTGATGACACATTTGACACCTTCCACGGGCTCAGGACTGGTCATCTCCTACACTATCTACAGACTTACTGAGAGATAAGACCATAGATATGACCACCTGATCAGGGTACTGCTGTTTATAAAACTCTATATTCTTAGAACAGAAATATCTGGACATATTGTTTCACTATTGGAACTTTTCTACAAGTTACGAGTCATATTTTTCTGAGTTAATTTTGAATGTTCCAGCATGGAAGTAATTCAGGTCAAAGGAACTAGTAGTATTGCTTCAGCAGAGCCTAATTTAATGGAATTCCTTCAGAAGGAATTGGATCTGCTTCTGATAACGTACAGCTGTCCAACAAAACATTTGGATTCCACCTGGATTTTCATGGTACAGGGTTTCAAATTAAATCTGCCTGAAGATGGTGGTGGTGGCATATTTTGTTTTGCAATTTATTCTGGGGACACATGAGGATGACAGTATCTATAAATCAATAGAATATCTTCCTATTTTAAATATGAAATGTTCATATTTAAATGTTAATGTTCATGCATCCATGAATTCCCCCAGTCATTGACTTACAACCAACTAAACTCATTCAAATCGCAGTGGCACTGAAAAAAGTAACAATTGATCCCTGCACATATGCCTGTTACAGCATCCCCATAGTCACATGATCAGAGTTCTGGTGCTTGGCAACTGGCATGTATGGTTGCAACATCCCAGGGTCATGGGATGAAAATTGCAATCTTCCTAGCCAACTTCCAACAAGCAAAGTCAATAAGGGAAGCTGGGTTCATTTAATGACAGCATGATTCACTTAGCTGCAATGATTTGCTTAAATAGTGCAAAAAAGAGTGTAAAATCTGGCATGACTCATTTAACTTGCTTAGCAATGAAAATTCTGGTCCCAATTTTTGGTTGTAAGTTGAGGACCACCTCTACCAACTTATGTTATATTTCACAAGTAAAGAATAGTTCACTAGAGGAAAGATGCTGATTGGGAAGGATTGTTCATATAAGATAGAACTACATTACATGGAAGGCAAAGGCAAAGAACAACCTAAGTTCCTGATAAGACAGGGTTGGGTTTTTTTTAACATGGTCGAATATGTGCAGCTTTAAAACAACAGCATGATCTGTAGAGCAATTCTGTTGTGTAAGATGTTCCTGTCAGTCATTCAATATCCATATGCAAAATCAGCAGCATATTTTACCATGTTAGCAATATAGAGAAAGCCTTAAATGAATGTATCGGAGTATGATGGACTGAAGTGCTATATTTTCAAAAAAGTAAGCTCTTTCTCATTTGTTTAAAAAAAAAAACTACCCTAAAACATTTTTTTCTCTTTCTTTTTTGTTCTTGGCTTTAATCATGCAGTGTACTAATTAAAGTTTATAGAGTACTTTGCAAACTGTCTTCATTTATAGCTTCTAAATTGGGAATTTAGCTGAATTTTGTAAAGCCACAATTATACAAAACTTATTCTTCAGATGGGTTTTTCATACAAATGAGTCTGATCAGTGAAATGACTCTGTTCAATCAACATGTGCTTGTAAATGGCAAAGATTATCAATAAAATAAAGCAATTATATAAGATATATTAAAACCGCAAAACATAATGTAAATCCTTGATTAACAGTAGTCAGCAATGCATGATTGTGTGTTGTGTTACATATTAATTTTCTTCAATCACTTTTTGTGCATTTATTTAATTAAAAATTGGCACTTTAAAGCCCAAATAAATAATTCTGTAAATGCTCTAAAGACATGTGGAGTTAACATGATTGTGTTGAAACTGAATATGGGGATTCTCTGAGCTTGCCAGCATTGATAATGTTAGCTAGTTTGGGTAATGAAACGTCTGCAAGAAAACAAGCAAGCTAAGAGAACACTCAGTCCTGAGCTACAAATATTCTCCTTTATTGGTATCTTCTTCTGTTAGGATTTTTGAGCTGTAAATAGTATTGTTTTATGGATTGTACACTTCATCCAAAATAAGTCTGTTTAAAACTGATGTACACACTGAAACTGGCATCTGCCTTCCAATCAAAATTTATTGTACACAAGACAACCTATGACCCATCATTTCAGAGATATTTCCTAACCTAACAAACAGAACAGCCACGGGAGGTGAAAAATTCAGTGGGAGTGAGAGCAACTTCATGTCAAGTTGTCCACTGAGTTTCCTTATGGGAAGCTGGCAATGAGCATCTGAAATCAACCCTTCTTTCCTCCCTCCCTCCCTCTACAATAATGTAGTCTTCTTAGGTATGAAATTAACAGTTACATGGCAATGACAATCCCAATAGCAATGGATCTCTGGGTACTCAAATTTCTTTCCCATGCTACCTTTAATTCAGTATTGGTGCCTGGCACGTGGTATACCAAATCTGGCCGTTCTATATATCAAGCAGAATTTTTTTTGCTGAAACTAAAATAGTGGACATAATAACTTGTGATGAACTAATAATAAACTTGTATTTTGAACTGTTCTCCATTATGCTTATTCTTATGCTTCCTTATTCTACCTACCTGAAGATGATAAAAATGTATTTTATTGGGCAGTTGTTTTTGAACAAACAAGGGCTGAGCATGTCAAAACCCCATTTATTAGCATGAAACTCATGACTTCAATTAACATAGTTAGAGCCTATTTTTCTTCTGTTGCATTAACTTTAGTTAATATTTATATTGGAACCCTAGGTTGCTACATTTAATCTAAACAAATTAAGTACTAAGGCCTTTTATTTTTTAAAAAAGTTTGAGGAATAAAAATCAGCTTTGATGAAGGAGAATCAACTGGTATCCAATGACCCATTCTATATTTTATCACAAAAGTTATACCAGTTAACAATTAAACAGTTAAGAATTGAATAGTACTACTTTATAAAGCCTTAGTAAGACCACACTTAGAATACTGCATTTTGGTCACCATAGTATAGCAATAGCACTTAGACTTATATACTGCTTCACAGTACTTTACAGCCCTCTTTGTTTACAGAGTCAGGCTATTGCCCACAACAATCTGGGTTCTCATTTTTCCAACTTCAGAAGGATGGAAGTCTCTGTCAACCTTGAGCCAATGAGAATCAAAACACTGACAATCAGCAGAATTAGCCCGTAATTCTGCATTCTGAGCACTGTGCCACCACCACTCTATCTTATAAAACACATGTTCAGACTCTGAAAAGAGTGCAGAAAAGAGCACTAAGATGATTAGGAGGAGGCTAAAACATATGAAGAACATTGGGTATGTCTAGTCTAGTGAAAAGAAGGATGGGATGATATATAGCGTGTTCCAATATTTAAGGAGCTGTCACAAAAAAGAGAGGTGTCAGCTGTTCGTCCGAGATTGAGGGAGTGAACGATAAGATGTCAACTCCTGTATCTTTAGTGAAGTTTTTTTTTTTCGTCTTCCATACCACAACAACAGGTAATAGCGATCAAATTATGTTTAAAGTCAGCTCTGGGTTGCAACGAAACCCAGAGCTGTATTTATACATGTTATACTTTGGATAACAATATAATTACTGTAACCACCTTCCGCCTGGCTTCACTACCTAACATCCGTAATCCTTAAATTAAAGAAACATGGTAACTGCACCTTTCCCCTGCTCCATGAGTCCATGTACCCTCATTTATTTCTTATCATTATTACAACTTCACCCCCTTGACATCCAGCCATGAATCATTACACCACTCCTTGTCAGGAAGCCGATGTTAGTTATTTGACGAATATTTATTATAGCGTCCACGTGGCAACACTAGGTAAGTGAAAGAATATGGTCATATCATATCCTGGCTGTCTCGGCTCCAGCCTGTTCTTTATTGGAGTCGTGACAGGGGGTATCTATTTTCCAAATCACTAGAAGACAAGACAAGAAACAATGGATAGAAACTAATCAAGGAGAGAAGCAACCTATAAGGAGAAATGTCATAATGGTAAGAACAATTAACCAGTGGAAAGGCTTGCCTTCAGAAGTTATTGATGCTCCATCACGGGAGACTTTTAGCAGAGAGTGAACAGCCACTTGTCTAGAATGATATAGGGCAGGGGTCTCCAACCTTGGCTCCTGGAAGCCTGGCGGACTTCAACTCCCAGAGTTCCACAGCCAGAAAAGCTGGCTGTGGAATTCTGGGAGTTGAAGTCCGCCAGGCTTCCAGGAGCCAAGGTTGGAGACCCCTGATATAGGGTCTCCTGCTTGAGCAGGGAATTGGACAACAAGACCTCCAAGGCAGAGATGGTATTCAGCAGGTTCTGACCAGTTCTGGAGAACCGGTAGCAGAAATTTTGAGTAGTTCAGAAAACTGGCAAATGCCACACCTCTGACTGGAGATTTTACAGTATCCTTCCCCTGCCACACCCACCAAGCCATGCCCATAGAACCAGTAGTAAAAAAAAAAAAAATTGAATCCCACCACTGCTCCAAGGTTCTTTACAACTCTGTGATTCTATTATATTACAGTTGTAAGTAATGTATTTTGGCTTTATATGTTAAAGCAGATATTCCACCATTTAGGTTAGGTTAACCTAAGAACATGTCATCACATAACAGACTTAGATTTTGCTAGGATTTGCTAGGATTTGGCTTAGACTTTTGCAAACCTTGGCATTTTATTTGTTTAGCTTTAGAATTTTCTTTCCACATGTAAGATGCAAACATTTTAGTGTAGGGCTATTTCCCCAGAAAAAAATATTGAAATTTATTTTATTTTATTTTGGCTGTTCATGAACACAATGTATCTTTGCCCCCAACAGTCTTTTCTTTCTGATGTTGGACTACAACTTTATTTATTTATTTATTTTTGTCAATTGCTTACAAGATAATAGGTATAAGTATAAAACTAGTTATGAATACATGGATACATACAGGAAAAATTAAAATAAAAGAAACAATAGGACAGGGACGGTAGGCACGTTCATGTGCTTATGCATGCCCCCTACAGACCTCTTAGGAAAGGGGTGAGGTCAATAGTAAACAGTCTAAGGTTAAAGTTTTTGGGGTTTGGGGAACAAACCATAGAGTCTTGCATTGTTTCAGGCAACATGGCAGAGAATGGATAAAATAACCTTGTTATGTGAGTGAAGAAGAAGCTTTTCCAAAAAACATTCCCAAAACAAAATTCAAATAACTTTTCTGAGCTCCAGTCTGATAAAAGTTTGTACCAACCATATATTGGTTGCAATGTAGCACAAGTTTCCCAAAAAGCTGCTATTTAGAATGTTTTGTGCCATTGCTTTAGTTTCAGTTTCAGAAAAGGCACTTGTTTTGCTATTCTTGCTTATTTTTTTCTCTCTTTGAATTACCAAGCCCTTTGACCTTTTGTTCACATAACTGTAGTATTTCCCGTTTAGATAAATATATACACAGATTTTATGGGAACTATTCTGAACTTTATGAGAGTTAATAAGGTGCAGATTCGGTAGCATGGCTTTCCCTAAATGTGCTATTTTCAAGTATATGATGTTATTGAGGAAAGGAAATCCCAACTATGCTCTGTTCAAATCAAACAAGAACTTGGTTTTATTGCTTCCTCATAATCCCATCTAAAATCCCACAGGCAAAGTGACACTTTTTGTTTTTGTTTTCCTATCAGACTTGATACAAGTTGTTGGGTGTTCTGGCTTTGTAGGAGAAAGCAATGTGTGTTCATTCACTCAATGTGTTCTCACTAGTCTGATGAGCACTGCTAGGGTTAGGTGGGTGAAAAAGCCTTTGCACTTCTCTTTAAAGTAAAATAATGAAGAAGAAAGCCAAGCTTAAAGAACTTAAGAAGACTTTCAAAACAAGTGAGTTGATGCTGTGAAATTCTTCTGGCAGGCTCCTGGCAGTTCTGCTAAAATGTTGTTGGGATGGGGGAGAGCTTTATCATTTTGTACCTGCTCTTCTAATTATGTTTGTCATGTCTGCCAAAAGGGTTATAGCAATTACCTAATTAAACTTTCCAATGTGGCTGTGAGGAAATGAGACTAGGTGGAATTATTCCACTCATAGGGAAACCCGAATCAAGAACTGCAATTCAGTGGTAAAAAGGTGTCTCTCAGATCAAAGGAAAGTTTAGATGTTTTGGGGAAGAATTTGTGTAGTATCATATGAAGGACCTACCTTGCCATTTTGTTGTTTGCTTTATAGTCATATTCCCTCTTAAGTAAAAGGGATTGTAAAATACTATTTTTATTTTAAGTTGTTATGATTTAAAATAATAATATAGACTCTGGGCAGCTTACAAAATTTAAGAAAACAGTTAAAATAGTTACAAACACAAAATGGTTAAACAGTTTATTTGTAAAAAGCATGCCTCCCAACTGCTGATTTTATAGTTGATCCTGTCTTTAATACCTTGGTGCTCAAGACACAATATTGAATGTTTGTGGGATTTATGATTCTTTGTTCTTTGTGTACGTGCTAGGACAACAGAGCCTTGCAGAGGTTGGCTGGAACACGGAGCAAGGAACAAGGACAAATTGTTGCCATCGTTGCGTCTTCTTTCCATGAGAGACCACTACAAATGTCCAACTCAAATCCATGCTGACATTTAAAATATTTTAACAAGGCCCATATTTTAAGGCAGAGTTATGATAAGAGACTTATGCCCTGCCCTGTATAACTACCAGCTGTTAAAAGTCTCCCTGTTTCAAAAACAAGTTTTTGTCCAATGTGGAGTTCATGGAGGATGGATGACTAACAAAAAACACACTTTGTTTGAATTCTGTATTTGAATTTGTTCTGTTATTAACTGTCAGAAATATTATGTCTGGAAGTGCCTTTTAGGTAGAAAGTTTTTTTAAGTGTTTGTCACTTCTTATTTCTATAAATAGGTTTTGTTGCATAGATCAGAGTAATAAAACTTGGATTTAAACTCTATTCATGGACTTTTTCAGTCTTGCAAAGCAATAGAAATAATACCTAATAGCTGAACATTTTTCAATTTGCTTTGGCATTGTCTTTTTTTAAAAAGCTCAAGATCAGATTCCTTTAATAATTACACGACACACTTTCACCCAAGTTATTTTGCTGGCTAGGAATGGGCCTCTTAATGTATATCACAATGTCACATTAGACAGACAGCTATTCAGAAGATTCTTTTGCAAACCATTCTTTCAAGAAGAACCAATGTAGTCATTGTTCAGAACTTCACTGCTCTTTCCATAGCTGCCAGCCAGCAGAATAATAGGCAGAACAGTTGACTTGATGCCTGCACAAGCAAATAATTGTTATCTTCTTCATAGCCCACTAACTAAATGACACACATATAAAAACCAGTGAAACATTTGAAGAATTGTATTTTCTGGCCAATTCCATCTACAGTATATGCCTCTACGTGCAACTCAAAGAATCTGCGACCATAAATTAGTTTTGACCAGTTACATAATGGTATTAAATTTGTCTCACTTTTCCCATATGTGACAATCTAGTCCCTGACCCCTTTCCTGTGGCATTTCTCAAGGTTATATTCTCTCCCCACTCCTATTTAACATCAACATGAAACTGCTGGTGAAATCCTTTGTCAGGCCTTATCAATACATTAATGACACCTATCTCTGTCTTAAGCTGATCAAGTGATTATATCCATGTTCTTAATATCTGAAAGCTGTGGTAATCTGGGATGAACAAGCTTCAGCTCAGCTCAAGCAAAACCAAGTTACTATCTTGATTCTTCCAGTGATGATGATTCTCATCAGTTGTTGGAACCCAGGTACAGGGAATGACACTTTTTTGTGCAGTCATTCTATCTTGTTGGCCTCCAGGAATTTGCAGTTCCTTTGAAAGAGGTGCTTATGAAGCACTTTCTTGATAATTCAATTCATTAAAACAGCTGCCTTTATTCAGACTTAGATAGCTATTTTGCAAGTTGTTCTTAGAGAGGGCATAGGGAATGTCCTGAGGAACAAGAAAAAGAGCTGCTACTAAGGCAAAGATCAGACAAGTGGGACTTGAGTTCTTTCCAAAAAACTAGTTTGAGAATCCCAGACACTTTCATTCCTAATTCAAATGAAGATAAAGTGCAAGATTTTGTCACTAGCTGATCTAATAAAAGTAGTTTTAAAGCTACAGAAGAGTGGCAGTTCCTAGCTGGTGCCACATATATGTGCATATACAGCAACTTTGCTTTTGTGTTTGCACCCAGTGATATGCAGTGGCTGATGCGGATCCATGCACAGCCAGCCAGGAAAAGCCAATGAAGTAGGTACATGAATGTAAGAAAAGACAGAATGCTTTCATCTTTCAAAGAGTCATATTCAGATGTTCTTCCCTACGTTGGAAAGTACTTTAGGGGATTTGAACAGTCTTACTGGAAACTCTGGAAATAGAATGCTAGATTATATTGGTGTTCAGATTGATCAGGACAGTTTATTTTATCCAGTGTTCTTAGCAAAGTTGGATTATGGTATGTGTGATGAGGCTTTTGCTGTTTCTGAATCCTTACTTGGGAGGACTGAAGAGGTAATTAGTAAATGATGTCATGACTTGGCTGGGATCAGTTGGGGCAGCGAAGGCTGGTTTATAATATAAACACTTTTAAAATGTTTATCATAGGTTTTGCCGTTTTCCATATTTGTCAAGTAATCTTGAAGAGAATGAAAGGTTTTCTGGTACAGCATAGTAACTCGAGAGATTTCCATAAAAAGGCACAGAGAATGCTTTGAGGAACAGAAAGATTTCTGAGTTGGCAGTGGCAAGTGAGGCCTGACCTTGTACAGAGAAAAAAGCTTAAATCACTCCCTGTTGGGAATATGAAAGCAATCCTAGTTGCTTGCAGCTCACTACTATAATTTTATTGCTCAATGGCACATACTTCTGTGCAACTGAGGGTGGAAACATAAATTATGTAAGTGAATATTAATGCATTTGAAAGTAAAATGTTAATGTCTTGGAATTCACATGTAGCTGTTTTACTTATTTCTACAACGTTTTAATGTGCCAGAGCTGTATTCATACTATTTCACTTCAAATAACAGAGAATATAATATCTCTATCAATGCATAGATATTTTAGGGGAAAACATATATAATTCATTTTTATCATAGTTATATATTGCTTTTTAATCTGAAGTCTGTTCAAATCTATAAGGAGCTCCACTTTGCTGCATGTACCTATGATTTTTTTTTAACCCAATAGTCTTTCAGTGTTCTTACTCATATAGAAAGCAGTGCCAGGTACATTTTGAAAATGTCAGCCCTATACAGATGGGTGCCTGCTAAACTACTGATGTGAAGTTCATGAAGAATGTAATATATCCTGATGCCCTTTCATTGCTTGCATATTGCTTTATACATGCCTTAAGTTACTGATTAGGCCTATTGTCACCATACCTTTTACTACGGGGGTATCAAACTCATGTTGTCACGGTGGCATCATGTGTATCAAGACTTTTTTCTCCTTTGCTAAAATGAGCTTGGGCGTGGCTGGAGCGTGACGCATCCGGCCTGTGGGCCAGGAGTTTGACAGCCCTGTTTTACTAGTTGTTTTTACCTTCCTCAGTTTTTACCCCTTCCGTTTCCTTCCCTTCCCCCTTTTGGGGTGGGTGGTGGGTGGGGAAACAGTCTCTTTCTTTATCAATATCACCCTATCCAAATTTTAGGGCCTGGAAGTAAATAGATAGTTGAAAGTTGGACTCAGTAGTGACGGTAAAGTGGGTTTACTTTGTTTTGTTCATTTTATTTCCATTACTTTAACTGTCTATTATTTAACTGCATTACAACAGCTGCATGTTCACAATCTGTCAAGTGCGATAAGGCTAAAAAGCTCAGGAAAGAAGAAACACTTGAATTTTTAAAAATATCTTTATTGCTGGTAGAGTATTTTAACAGAATCTTGAAAGCCTATCAAAGTGACTCTCCCACTCAACATATACCCAGCAACATTATTAAGGCAGGGTTGCTTTGCATCTCTTTGTCACATTTATTCCTTTATAAGTTTAAGGAATATTTTTTGAACTGATTTCAGTTATCTTGTTTAACTGTTTATTTCCATACTCCATGCTCCTACAGTCTGGCAGGCAGTCCATCATTTAAATGTAACTGGTTGCACACCTAGATTCTCCTGGTTTTTTTTTTAATACTAGTGTACTTTTAGGTAGAAATTGTAAATTGCAACAAAACTATTCAAAATAAATAGAGAGAAATGTTGAATATACAGTGAGTTTTTCAGTTTATAAAAGTTACATAAATGAACTTCTTTTTTGATACATGTTTTATGTTATTGAAAACAAAATTAAAATATGTTGCCTTGCTTTCCATATGCAAGAGACAGAGGTTATCCAAAGCAACATAGATCAAAAGAAAAAAAGAGAAAAAAAGCAATTAGAGTCCAGCAAGAAGTTGAAATAAACCAGCATATAAAACTTTTTTAAAAAAGTAAATATATTTATCAAAATATCTTGGTCTTTACAGACCGTAAATGAATCCATTATTCTATTGTGCATTTTAGAAGATTTGGAAGAAAAGTAGGAACAGTGCTTACTGTCAATTATAAGTCTTTTCAAATGTCTTAGAAAACCTTATATTTTTGTTTATAATCAAACAAATTAATATATCTCAGTAACTGGCTGTCTTTACAAAATATGCTGAAATATGCTGAAGTTTTTCAGCATAGCAAAATTTTGTTTTATTAATTACTAATTTCTCTTTTACAGCTTCTCAGTATTTGAATAGACCACATCATGCGTGAGTACAAGCTAGTGGTCCTTGGCTCAGGTGGTGTAGGCAAGTCTGCTTTGGTAAGTTTAATGCTCAGTAAAAAGCAAAGTTTCTCTCTTCTTCAAGATTTTGATTTTTCAAAAAAAGTGTATTTGAAATCTTATAAGTTTGACCCGTAATTCAATAGTTAATAGTCAAGATGTTTGCATTTAAAATATTCAGGAAAGAAATAAATATCTCTTAAGTAGTTGCTTCTATAGTATTCAAATGGCAAAATTCTGAATTAACCTGAACCAGAAAACTTATACTATTATAGCAAGGTGATCCAATTTCCATTTTCATGGGAGCTTCTGTATCCTCTATAATGCTTGGGAATTGAAATGTGCTTAGTAAACACATTGCCTCCATAAAGTTTGTGCTAATAATTGTTTCTAAATGATTATGTATGTATGCTCAGCAGCAGCATTTTATATATGTACAAATATTGTAATATATATAACCTCATTAGATTTAACATCTTTAAACGTATATGAAGTCGAAACATTTTTTCCTTGATAAATGAACCTTGGACCAAACTTTGTAGTATATTTTAATTAAATTTGAAAAGAGTACCAGCAACCAAATACAATAAAACAAATGATCACAACAAATCCAGATAAACAATTTGCAACCCTTAATTTAGGCCAATGGCATGTCTGCAGTTTGAATGAAACAGGTGTTTTTCACAAAATGCTAAGCTTGGGAATAAGAACAATACAGTAGGTTATAACTAGTTGCTGTCTGAGCACTTAATTGCATCTCTTGGACCACCTTTGATTTGTAATGTAATACAAGGTAGATAATTAAGTGCCAATCTTTAGCATTGTAAAGGGTTTAAGAGTGTAAAGGGTTTAAGAGTTTACTGTACAATATGGTTAAAACCCCATATTGTACTTTTAGTTAACTGAACCTGAATTGATGGAGCTGAATATTGTTATAAGCTTAAAATACCACCGTTTCGATGCTGATAAACACTGGTGCTTACTTTAAATTCTAAGCCTTAAATTACTATGCTTCCATGTTTACTTTATTGCTCTTTTAAGTATCATATTTTTAGCCTTGAATAAAAAAAAATAATGTTTGATGTTGGCCTACTAAAGGGAGTGAATTAGAAAGTGTAGGCTTTTGTAACATTTTGTGAATAATTATTTGTAATGCTGAAATAATTATGGAGACTAAAAATTGCACTGGTAAACTAAGGAATCGCTTTTTAGTGGTTGTCCTCATTATCACTGAAAGTAATAAAATTAGAAAAAATTCATTCCCAAATCTTTTCCCTGAGAGATTGTGATCACAAAGCAAGTGAATTTAAATTGATGTGTTATATAGTAAATATATTTAAAATCGAATCAGTTTGAATCATGATGGGAATCATTAATTTAAGAAGACTGAGTTTCATTATATGGATTCTATTTATTCACTAGCCTGAAAGTTTCTAAAATTCACTAAGATGGATTCTTGATTGTGTGTGTTTGTGTTTTCAGTACTTTTATATTTCCACTATACTTTGAAAAAAGATGTATGTGAAAAATGCCTTTTAAAGATTATTTTTATTAGAAATAATAATAACTGAGCACAGAGTTCTCTTTTAAAAACACAGGGAAATTATGTGCAATACATTTTTATAATAAATCTTACACTTTGGCCAGATAGATTTTTTCATTTCTCCTTGGCATTCTTTATTGTTCTTTTTATCTTAGCATTCCAAAAAAATCCCTCCTGGATTGATCTGTTTTTATTATATTTTATTTAGTGGTAACAAAGTCAGTCAATATTAATATTGTTAAAGCTGGCCTTGCTGGATGACCCTGGGAAAAGAAGCTTTATTTCATTATTAGGGAATAGCATTGACTTACTTAATTTTGATAAGATGATAGAAAGAAAATATCATTAACCCACAACTTTTTTGTGCACTCTATTGAAAGCTAAACTTGCTTGGTCTGAGTACTTCCAGATGTGTACCTTTAAAAGTAGAATATTAGAACTCACATAGTCATTGCTAAGAAATCTGGGACTTGCAGGTTGTTATGTGGAGGATATCCTGATTGAAGAAGGCTGTTGAAAATAAAGATAAAGTGGAATTTAGTCTTCTGGCCTCACAAATGGTAATACGTATCTCATTTTATGTTGCAATGAATCCATTTCACATTTTGTAAAGTTGTAATGTAAAGTTCAGTTCATGTTTCTTACATGTTTAAGAAGACTCATCAAGCAGACAGTATTTAAAGAGATAGCAAAAGAGATCCAGAAATAAACTGAGCCAGAATTTTTTTCTGCCAGTTACTTAATGACCTGTTGTGGCCCCGATTTCCGAGTTTATGCTGTCAGAGGAAGAGGACCTGGAAGGTGAGGAGGAGGAACTGGGAATGCCTTCCTTCCCAGGACCTTCCTCTTTGGTAATGCCTTCTGGCAAGCCCAGCCTTTCCAGAAGAGACTGAAGCACCTCCCACTTCTGGATGCTCTTCACAGTTCACAGAGAACAGGCGTATCAAGTAAGTACCAACGCTCTTTTTCTGGGCAGCCTGAGATGTTCCCGGCTTTCATGAGACAGTGCCAGTTATTTATGGCTATGAGGCCAGAGGATTTCCCAGATGACCAGGCTCGGGTGGGGTTTGTGTATAAGCCTCCTTTCTGCCTCAGCCGCCAGATGGGCCACACCTTTGTTGCTCAAGAACAGCCCATTATTAACTAATTACCAGGGTTTTTGACAACACATGCGCCACATGTATGAAGACCCCATACGAGTGCAGATGGCAGCCAGGCATCTTAAGGACCTTCGCCAAGGGAGGCGCCCCCTGCAAGAGTTTATTTCTGAATTTCGGCTTTTATGCCTGGAATGATGCAGCATTAATGGATGCCTTCCAGGATGGCCTGTAAGATGAGCTGCAGGACGAGTTAGTTCGATTGGAAACGGCCCCAACCCTTGACGCTCTGGTGGTGCAATGCTTGCGCATCAACACATGTTTCCAATGGCGAAAGAACTGTCGCACCATCCAGGAGCAGCCATCTGCATTTGTGCCGCAGCGCCCTGTGCTAACAGCGCCCTAGGTCACCCAATGTGTCGTAGCAATGGCTGAGGAGCCAATGGAGTTAGGAGCAGTCAGACTTCACCTGACAGCCCAGGAGCGAACGCCGAGACGCCAAGGGGGTTTGTACTTTTATTGTGGGGGGGCAGGACATTTTGCTATTTCTTGTCCTCTAAAGCAAAGTGGAGCACTCAAGCCTGTGCCTGAATCTCAGCGTGATCAATCAGGAAACGGGGCAGGCCTGACTTGTGTGGAAATCCTAGGCCAGGCACGTATCAAACACCTGCCTGAATTAGCGGAGGTTGACTCTGGACCCCCTCGGCATCTGATTTTGGACACTCGGGTTTTCTTGGCTAACCAGTCGGAAGGGATTCCAGCGAATGCGCTGGTGGACTCCGGGGCCACAACTAACTTTATGAACCAGGCCTTTGCGGCCCATTTTGATGTCCCCTTGGTTCCAGTGGAATCTCCGATGAGGGTCGAGACCATTGATGGGCGGGAACTTACTGCAGGACCCATTAAATTCGCCACCCAGTCTTTGCGCCTAATCATTGGAGAACATGAGGAGGTGATCAACTTTTATGTCACTGCGGATCTCCATTTCCCATTAGTCCACGGTATGGCTTGGCTTAGGATTCAAGATCCTCAGGTGGCATGGTCGTGGAACACCATTTCTTTTCCGAGTCTGCAGAGTGTGGACCACTTCTGCCACACCTGTGCTGGCCAGGACATCACCACCTCTGCCGTCTCCATACCTCCTGAACTGACGGACTTCACGGATATGTTCAGTGAGAAGGAGGCGGACCAGTTACCCCCGCATCGGCCCTGATTGCCCAGTGGACCTTCTGCCCAATATACCGCTGCCAAAGGGACGTTTGTACTCCATGTCCAAGCCCGAGCTGGCCACCCTAAGGGACTTTTTGGACAAAAACTTGGCCCGAGGGTTCATTAGGCCTTCGTCCTCCCGTCTCTCAGCCCCAGTCCTCTTTGTCAAGAAGAAGATGGGAGACTTTCATTTGTGCTGTGATTACCGTCTACTAAACGCCATCACAGTGCGGAATAGCTACCCCTTGCCGCTCAATCCAGAGTTGTTGGAGAGGTTGAGGGAGGCCACTATCTTCACCAAGCTCGATCTTTGAGGGGCCTACAACTTGGTATGGATGCGAGAGGGGGACGAATGGAAGACAGCATTTGGCACCCGATATGGCCATTTTGAGTACACTGTGATGCCGTTTGGGTTGACCAAAGCCCCCGCAGTCTTCCAGCACCTGATGAATGATGTGTTTCAGGATATGTTAGATCGGTTCATGGTGATGTACCTGGGCGATATTCTGATCTATTCCGGGTCCAGGGAGCACCAACTTTATGCAAAGCTGGAGAAATGCCTCTTCTTTCAGACTTCCATAGAGTTCCTTGGGCAAATCATCTCTCCCGAAGGCATCGCCATGGACCCGCGCAAGGTGGAGGCCTTATGTAGTTGGGAACCCCCTCGTGGCGTGAAGGACGTTCAACGCCTATTGGGGTTCGCTAATTATTACCGGACCTTCATCCAGGGCTTTGCCAAGCTGACAGGCCCAATAACCCAGCTCCTTCGAAAGAAGGTCCCATTCCAGTGGGGCCCTCCACAGCAACAGGCTTTTGAGGCTCTCAAGAATGCCTTCATCGCAGAACCCGCCCTGAGGCACCCTGATCCGCATCGTCCTTTTGTGGTGGAGATGGACGCGTCCAATGTGGCTATTGGGGCTTGCAACAGGTGGATAGTGCCACTCCCTTTCCCTGCGCTTATTATTCCTGGAAACTCACTCCTTCCGAATGCAACTACACCATTTGGGAAAAAGAGTTACTGGCTATCAAGGCTGCGTTTGAGGCTTGGCGACATCATCTCGATGGGGCCCAACACAAAGTGGAGATCCAGATGGACCATCAGAATTTAGAACACTTGTCAACGGCGAGAAAGTTGAACCAGCGGCAGATCCGGTGGTCGTTGTTTTTTACCCAGTTCAACTTTTCTGTGACCTATATCCCCAGTGGTCACAATCAGAGGGCGGATGCCCTGTCCCACAAACCTGAGTACCTTCGCCCTGAGGACCCTCTTCCTCCACGGACAGTGTTGCCAGCAGAATCCTTGGCCGCAGACCAGGAACTGGTGGACTTGCGGACTCAGGTGTGAGAGGCGCAGCGCCTAGACGCTTGTTCGCAGCAGAGGATGGGGGAGATTGGACCCGAATTCCCATGGACTTTGGAGGAAGGTTTACTCAAGCATCGGGGTCGGTTGTATGTACCCACGGTGTCCACTTCGAGCCCTTATTATGACTCAGTGTCACGACAACCCTGCAGCCAGCCATTTGGGGTTTTTTAAGACCCTCCATCTTGTAACGCGGACTTTTTGGTGGCCTCGAGTACAGCATGATGTCCATGCCTATGTCACATCCTGTGTACCATGCAGGCAAGCGAAAACTGTGACGGGTGCACCTCCTGGTCTCCTCCAATCTCTGCCGACTCCAGACAGACCATGGGGAGCAATTTCCATGGACTTCTTGACTCATTTACTGCCGTCCTCTGGATTTACAACTGTGCTGGTGGTGGTCGACATGTTGACAAAAATGGCCCACTTCATTCCGTGTCGTAAATTGCCAATGGCCTGTACAACTGCCCGTTTGTTCTTGCAGCATGTTTTTTGTCTTCATGGTCTGCCAGACAGGGTAGTTTCTGACCGCATTGTACAATTTACAGCCCAATTTTGGAAAAGCCTGATGACCGCGTTACAGGTGCAGGTGTGCTTGTCATCAGCACACCATCCAGAGACTGATGTGGGAACGAAGAAGGTCATTGGCATTCTCAAGCAATACTAGCGTTGTTTTGTAAACCAACGGCAGAACAACTAGGCTGATTATCTCCCTCTGGCGGAGTTTGCATTCAACAACTCCCAGCACACCTCCACCCAAATGACACCATTTTATGCAAATGTGGGATACCATCCGTGGTTCTTCCCTTTGACACTATTAGATTCCCCTGTTACCGAGACCCAGGAATTCCTTTCGGAACTTAACTCAGTTCAGCAGTTAGTTCGGCAGCAACTGATACAGGCCAAGGAAGATTACAAGCGGTTCGCAGATCGCTCTCGATGGGCAATGCCTCTGCTGGCTGTAGGAGACCATGTGTGGCTATCCACAAAACATCTTCAGGTCAACTGCCCGATAAAGAAGCTGGACCATTGGTTTATCAGCCCATTTCCCATCAAGGCGGTCATCAAGCCCATAGCCTATCGACTAACTCTACCGTGCTCCATGCGAATTCATCCAGTCTTCCACTGTTCCCTTTTGGTCCCTGACGCCCTTCGTGTTATCTCCGATGTCCCACAGTTGTTGATCCACTATCTGTGCCCGGTGAAGATGGCGTAGTAGAAGGCAAGGTGGCCAGCATTAGGGATTCCCGCTGGCTGAAAGGGCAGTTCCAGTATTTGATCGAGAGGCAGGGGGATGGGCTGGAGGTCCTCTCTTGGGTGGATGCTTCCACAATCCACGCCCCGGACCTTATATGGATGTTCCATGACCATTTCCCCTTGCGATCACATCCTGACCGTCAGACTTGGGGGAAGGGCCCTGCGGTGCGAGATAGTATTGTGGCCCCGATTTCCGAGCCTATGCTGTCAGAGGAAGAGGACCTGGAAGATGAGGAGGAGGGGACTTCCGGTTTGCAAGCTTTCAGTGGCGGCAGGGATTCGCGACCACACGATCCCAGCTGCGTTCGCCGCCAAGGTTCCCCCAATCCATTTGGATCTGGGGGATATAGCTGCCCCGTAGAGGCAACTGAAGACAGGGGGGATCTGGCAAGGGGTTTGGGGGTGCCGCAACCCCCCTCCCCAGCTGGCTAAACCCCCTTTTCCTGTGGTGGAGGAACGGCAGTCAGCAATGGCCGCCACGAAGAAAGCTGCAGCCGGGTAAGCAGGTGTAGGAGGGAGAAAGCCAGAAGAAAAGTGAAAGTTGCTTCTATCGGGACAAGACAGGAGAAAGTGACCTGGAACCTGGAAGGCTGCTAAGTATATATTGTTCCTTGTGATTATAAGCTGCGAATATTCTAAAAGGGAAAGTTTTTTCCTTGTTCTACTCTCCTTCCTAAAGTGACAGCGGAAAAAAAAAGAAAGAAAGAAAAAACCTTTTGGCTGTGAGTGGGAAGGGAGAGTGGAAAAAATAAGAGCAAAATTTGAAAATAAGGAGAAGATTGCCTATGTGCTAATAGTGATAAATAATAATAAGCAATTGCTTACAAAAAATATTGTACCTTTGGCTAAATTTAAGCCACAGTACCATAAGTCTTTACCTTTCCTATTGTGCAATTATGCCTTTGATAAAAATATAAAAATCTGATATAATTAATAAAATGCATGTTCTAAATAATTAAAATAACACTGATGTATACTCTTCTTTTGCTATTTGAAGGAAAGCTATTACAGCATACGTATTTACAGAGTAACTGCACTCCTGTATTTAGAACACTGGCTCTTTTGCAAATGGCTTAGGCAAGTGAGAATTTTCTATAATTCTGTTTGTTTGGTAAAAAAAATAACTATATCCGAATCATTTACCTTATGTCCACACTGTACTTCAATATAATTATTTGGGTCATCTTCCCCATTTAAGTTTTTTAATAGGATGAATTACAGAAAAAGAACTTAAACTGGTATTTTATTTTGATTACATATTGAGAGACCTTTTTTTAGGAGAAAGTGTAGGTTGAGCTAGACCGGCAGTATGTCCATAGTCAACCCTCCCTAAACACAATTGCAAGAAAGCATGAGCATGAAAGGTATAACATTGGTTTTCTGAAGCATTCATCAATTTCTTGAATACAATATTTTCTGCAGATAATTATTAGACTTTCAAATCTGAAACCATTTATTAGGAGCAACAGCACTCGTATTCCTTGTTGTCAAGCAAAATTTTGCAGCAAAACAAGATGGGGTTTTTATTTAAGGATGTAGTAGTGGCTAGAAAAACTTATTTTTCAGTCACCGCAGGAAAGGCTCATTATGTATAAAGGGGAAACACTCAAATCCTATGCTTTTGAATTATTTTCATTTAATTCTGGAAAGCAGAGGATTTCATTTGTAGAGTTAATGCTTGTTCAAAAGTGAGAGAGGCCTATTTTGAAAGCTTGCTGGTTGGCTTTAAATGAATGTGTAAAGTGTTGGTGTTGGTGTTTATAGTACAGCTCATAGAGAGTGGTAAAGTTGCTGAAAAATAGGAAGACTCTAACAAAGGGTAGCTTGAGTCCATTGGAATCTAGTTCCAAATTTCCCATTGTTTAAATTTTTATTTATGGATCCAGAAGCACATATTGCTTCAGTAATGAACTCTAATTCCAGTTACTTTGCTCATGCACAGCTGTCATACTATAGCTTCATATAGTATTTTCTTTGACTGAAAAAATGAGAGAACAACTAAATATTGTAAATTTTGGTATATTGAACCTTTTTGGTCCTACTTCTGGTTTATCTTTTCATGCCCACTTATCTGTGAGCTATGATTGTCAACATAGTGCCTTGATTCTGATGGCTCACATCTTTAATATATTTAATATATTATCATTCATATATATATATAGTGTGTGTATACATACATACATACATACATACATACATACAATGAATTCCTATGACTCAGGACTGGCTTAGTTCAGACTATATGATTTGCATGTTACAAACTACCTGGTTAATAAATTAGAGCATCCACAGTGTAGGGAAGGTCAAGGTAAAAGGTAGAATACATGTCATTTAGTTAGAATGACAGTACATCATATTTCTATGTAAGCATATATTTTATTCCTATGAGGTACATTCAGAATATATGTCCTTTATTGCTAGCACTATTTCTGTGTGTGTGTGTGTGTGTGTGTGTGTGAGGGGGTGGGAACAAGAGAAATTGCACTTATATAGAAATATGGAGATGCTCTATGGAATTAATCCATGAGCAAGTCACAAGATAACCTTGGACATTGGATATCAACTGCTATCATTCCCGATCAATCCATGAAGGCTTTTGAATTAAGAAAAAATAGTCCAATTGATCAGTATTGGAATAGTTTATGAACCAGTATAGGAGGAGTATAACATATCCTAAAGGAATTCAAGCTGGCTGCTATAATTTCTTACTTGAAAACAAACTAGTTAAACTTTATAATTGGACTAGTGTCATACATGCTGGGAAAAATAAAGCCATTCATATGTTTTGTTGAACTCATGAAAGGTTGAAAATAAGTTTCAGTAAAGAACCTGTTCTAAATCACATAGGTAAATATATATTATAAATATATATATTTATTCCTTTAGACCTTGGAACATGGAAATGAAAGTCAAATAATCAAACTTAAAACTGTATTATCAGTTTAATATTCTGTTGTAGATTTTTGGCTTCAGGCAACTAACCGAATATGTTTCCCCTTTCCTTCTTTTCCAGACTGTGCAGTTTGTTCAGGGAATTTTTGTTGAAAAATATGACCCCACAATAGAAGACTCTTACAGAAAGGTAAAATATAAGTTTTGTTAAATCATACCCTTTATTTCAATCAATGAACAGATATATATTTTATGCCTTACCTGAGATAAAATTACCTTACAAATATCAATAGTTTCCGTGCAATAAATATTCTTATTGTGGGTGATTGGTTCTTTATACTGTACTGTACTTGTACTATACTATACTATGATATACTATACACTATAAACTATAATATACTTATACTTAGATTTCTTTTTTTCTGTAAAATGATAAAGATATGGTCTAAACTGGAATCATGACCCTCAGGGAAAAAACCCTTGATTCTTCTCCCATTTCATTTTACTGCCAACAATTAAACAAAAACAGATATTTGCTCCAAAGGTGGTATTGGAGCAAGTTATATTCACAAGATAAATTGTTTCAGGGTAGGGAGTGGCCTTTGAAAGAAATTCAAAGCTCAATCTAGTTTTACAGTTCTGTGTAAATTGGTTTTTCCCACTTTTGTATTTTCTGAAATAATCAGTCATCTCTCTAAAGCCAGGAGAGTTCATTATTAAAAGCCTGTTTCAGCCACATATCTTAATACCAACAATTACATGGAATGAAATTACAGTTAATGCAGGCTTGTTTTACAATATCAGATAAAATAAATAAATCAGAATTTGTCGCAGTTATTTACTTACAGCATATAAATACATCACATTTATGTGAAATGAAGATGAAATTTAAGATGGCTCCACCATAATAGTTAGAGGGGTTTTTTAAAAAAATCTTATGCTTATAGAATTAGTATATTCTCAGCTAATATAAAACTTTTCAATTTAAAGTTGAGTTATTTGGGGAAAATAATTTTTTTTCAGTATGTCAATTTTCTATTTATTGTAAAAGTAACACAAGCTAACTAATGAAATATTTTTTAAATGAAGTAGGCAACTTATATTCCCCAATTATTTTTGGAGTAATTTGTAAGTATAAGCCACAACATTTATAAAATCCACAAGGTAGATAAAGTCATTTATAATTTCATTTCAGATATTTTTACTCTTGATTATAATACATGTCAACACTATCTAATAAAAACTTCTAAAAATGAGTACTATTGTCCATTTGGATAACAATTCCAGTGTACCAAGCTTGGCATATAATAGTCAAAGACATGCTTTAATATGTTCAATTTCAAATTGGCAACCTATGGTAGAGCTAGAAAAACAACCTTCTTTGTTTTACAAACATTAGATATTACTGAATGAAATGATCTGAATAAATTCCTGCCAAGACCTATAGCAAAGATTGGGTTCATCCAATGGATTAAACCATAATATGGCTTTTTTTGTTGTTGTTGTTTCAGCTTAGCATAATTGTCCCCTTAGTAGTTGGGAAATTATGGCTAATAGTGTACTGTGCAAAACCTTATATTCAGCATAACATAGCTAAACAAACTGTTTTAGAGTGATACGCAAAGCACACTACTGAAAACTTTTCTGTTTTTCTACAAATTAGAAAATTTGTAGAATAATAAATTATATTGATTAATCTGTGTATTTGTAAATGCCTGTGATCATGTCTCACCATAGTTGTGTGCTAAAGCACTGAATTTTTAATGCTTCAGTTGCGTGTCTTGTTTCTTTGCTTTTCAGCAAGTGGAAGTAGATTGCCAACAATGTATGCTTGAAATCCTCGATACAGCAGGGACAGTAAGTACAGATCTAAGATAATTTTGAAATGCTTCCATTTGAAGATGGAAGCAAGAACATGAGATCCAGTGTTTTGGAGAAGGGATCTATCTTCCTTGGTCTAATTTTGCTTATAATATATCCAGGAATAGCTCAAGTCATACAGTTACATATTTAAGATTGCTTTTATGAGAAGTAAATAGAAATTTCATGATCTTGGGTTCCAAGTACAGAATTCCAATAGTATTTGTAAAAATATTTACATAATTCTGGAATAATTTAGTTTTGCTAAATGATAGCTTAATTGGCTGTTCCTTATTGGACTCATACCAGACCAACCTGTTTTACCAACCTGTTACTGTCATTAGCTAGGGCTATTGTCAATTGCAAAGCAGGTAAATATGGAGCTAATTCTCCATATTAATATTAATCTTCCTGAATTTTAATACTGCTTTGCTCTTTACAGCAGAAGTTAATAGATTTGAAGTCATATATTCCTATAACATATGGTCTGACTACAGTTTTCTAAAGCTAGCCGCTTATTTCATCTGTGCTGTTTAAATGTGTATAAGAGAGAAGAAAGAAGAGTCTTGTTGGACTATTACACAGTTGTCCTTCACTAAAAAAAATAGAGGCACCCTCATGTACTGTATGTAAAATATAAGATAACTCCTAAATTAACTTTAGCTTTAAAACATTGTTTGGGATACTTTTTTCATTTCTAAATTTTCAAAAATTACATTGAAATAATTGATATAATTAAAAATACATCCGCATGCTTCATTGGTTTTCTGGAAGAGCAGAGTGAAAATTTCAACAGTATTTGAAATTTCAGTATTTGTAAAAATATTTACATAATTCTGGAATAATTTAGTTTTGCTTAATGATGGCTTAATTGGCTGTTCCTTATTGGACTCATACCAGACATTGACAATGGCACTTTTGTCTCTGGTTTAACATGAGATGACTCTGTTGAATAATTAATTTTTAAATATATGTACATATTGATTGCAGGAGCAATTTACCGCAATGAGGGATCTGTATATGAAGAATGGTCAAGGATTTGCACTAGTTTATTCTATTACAGCACAGTCCACGTTCAATGACTTACAGGACCTGAGGGAACAGATCTTAAGGGTCAAGGACACTGAAGATGTAAGTAAATAGGATTTTTGTCTTGTGATCCACTGCATTTTTAAACAAGGCAGCATCTGTTTTTGTGCAGTGTCTATGTGACTGAAAAACTGTTCTAAATATTTTGTATGAGGCAATAACATTCTTGATTGAACATTTCATTTATTTATGTGGTTATTGCAGTAATGAATCAAAAAGTTTCAGTACATGCCAGGCCTCAAGGCCTCATGTAGGCTGAAAGCGTGTACCAGGAACAAAGAACATCAATCAGCAATACAACATCAGGGGCTACTAACTGGACTGCAGGCGTTGATTGGCTAATTTGTACCTACTAAAACTGACCATATAACACTGTGGTTTGATGCTACTATGCTACTATGTGCTATGCTATTATGCTATGTTATGTACTATGTGCTATGCTACTATGCTATGCTATGTACTATGCTACTATGATGCTACTATGTGTCCACTAATATTTCTACTCATGTAACATAATGTTACATAATGTTACAGTTCACCGCTTGTGACGTATTACTGTGTGTTTTTAATAAAAGAGCTTCCCGAGCTCGTGATCGGGGCAGCTCACCCAAGATAGAACCAGCCTGGTGTCTTTCTTGATGCATTCGACCACCCAGTGAGAAGCCTTCCAAATGCTGAGCAAAGCTGCAGGTTATTACTGGAGAATTACCAAAGTTGAATGGGCATTGAACTCTAGAAAAATTCAAATCATGTAATAAAGGGTCACTGCATACCTTTTGTTCGAGACAAGTTACCCTTAAGCTAGATGCCCCATCCTGTCCTCCCATCAGCTTCCACTGAACTATGTTGCTACTGTTCTCAAAGACTCATGTAGTTCTGTTGTTGTTGTTGTTGTTTTTTATTATTATTATTATTATTATTATTATTATTATTATTATTATTATTATTATTATTATTATTATTATTATTTACCTAGAGATGCATTTTCATTCTCAATAGGAAATGTTGTTTCTGATTACACTCACAACTATTTAGTCTTCAAAATTTGTGGCTTTTTAAAAAACTGTATGAAATTATTGGTAACAATACAGTAAATAATCCTTCAATAATTTATAGCAACACAGATTTTTTTTCTTTCTTATACTCTTAATTTGGAGAAAGTGACTCTTCCAGAATGTAGCTTAATGACAGAGCATTCAATTCCATTTGATGAGAATGAAATTCATAGATCATAGAATAATAACGTTGAAAAACACCTTAGAGGTCTTCTCCTCCAACCCCCTTGTTCAAGCAGGACACCCTATACTATTCTGGACAAGCAGTAATCCAGTCTCTTCTTGAAAACTTCTAGTGTTGGAGGACCCACATTTTCTGGAGGCAAGGCATTCCACTGGTTAATTGTTTTCACTGTCAGGAAATTTCTCCTTAATTCTAGGTTTAATGTGTCTGTGATAATCTTCTACCCGTTACTTCTTGTCTTGCCCTCAGATGCTTTGGAGAACAGATTGACTTCCCTCTTCTCTGTAATAGCCCACTGAACAGTGGAAGACTGTAATTATGTCACTCTTAGTTCTTCTCTTTATGAAACTAGACTTACCTAGTTCTCACAACCATTCATATGGTTTAGCTTCCAGACCCTGTATCATCTTTGTTGATCTTTTCTGCACTCTTTGTAGCTCCTCAGCATCTTTTTTTGTATCATAGAACCAGAACAGTATTCTGAATATGATGCAGTATTCCAGTGCTGTGTGGTGTTATCAATGCAGTATAAAGTGGTACTATCACTTCATGTGATCTTGAAACTATCCCTCTATTGATGTAGCCTAGAATTGCAGGGTTTTGGGGGTTTTTGGCAGTTGCAGCACACTGCTAGCTCACACTTAAGTAGTTGTCCAGTAGGACACCCAGATCCCAGTCATTTGTGTTGAGCCAGGTACTATGTATTTTTTATTTCTGTGTTTGGTTTTTCTTGCCTAAGTCTAAAACCTTTTCTTAGCACCGAATAGCATTTTGTTAGATAGGCCCAATGTTCAAGTTTATTAAGATCCTTCTGTATCTTAAGTCTATCTTCTAAAGCAGGGGTCTCCAACCTTGGCTCCTGGAAGCCTGGCGGACTTCAACTCCCAGAATTCCACAGCCAGCTTTGCTGGCTGTGGAACTCTGGGAGTTGAAGTCCGCCAGGCTTCCAGGAGCCAAGGTTGGAGACCCCTGTTCTAAAGTGTTGGCTATCCCCCCCAGATTGGTTTTATCTGCAAATTTGATGGGTTCTCTATCCCCTCATCTAAATCATTTGTGAAGATGTTGAAGAATACTGGGATAAGCTTAGGGTATTCCACTGCATGATTTCCTCCATGTAGATGTAGTTCTATTGAAGACTATACATTGAATCTAGTTAGTCAGTCAGTTGCAATCCATCTGTTGGTGATGCTATCTATCCCACATTTTTCTATCTGACTAAGAAATAGGTTGTGTCGATTGTCTTACTGAAGCCTAAGAAAATTATGTCACAGTATTTCCCCCATCTATTAATTAGACACTTTGTCAATTGCTTTACTGAAGTCTAAATAAATTATGTCCACAGTATTTCCCCAACCCACTAACTTAGCCATTTTGTAAAGAAAAAAAGCAATAAGATATATCTTGCATGATCTGTTTGTATCAAACCCATGTGGACTTCTAGTGATAGCTTTGGTCATTTTTTAGGTGTTTGCAGGCTCTTGGTTATTTTTTCCAGGATTTGTCCAGATGTTGATTCAAGCTGATTGATCTGTAATTTCCTGAATTCATTTTTCCCCTTTTGAAGATTGTAACTACATCAGCTCTTTTCCAGTTCTCTGGTATTTCACTAGTGCTCCAGGAGTTTGAAAATATTATATTCAGTGGTTCCGAGATCACATCTGCCAGTTCTTTCAGAACTCTGGGAGATAATCCATCTGATCCTGGCAGTCTTAATTCATTCTCAAAGAATTACCTAATCCTTTCTAAATGAATTTCTTCACATACTTAATGCATATAATATGTGATGTTGTCAGTTTGTCTGGCCATTTTGCTGAATTTTCTTTATAACCAATTTAGGAAACAGTTCTATGACTTTTGGCAATACTTTGCGTTAAGATGGATTTGGCTATACTGCTGAATCCAAATTGTGCTTTTTTCTACAATGTTTGTTCTGTTATTTCTTAAGTTGCTACTTAAATAAAAATATTGATGTACATTTTCATTATTAATAATAATTATCAAGAATTCTGAACTTGTTAAGTGCTTATCAAAGACATGCATGCATAATGGAGCCTTGGTGGCGCAGTGGTTAGAGTGCAGTACTTCAAGTATTCCAACTGCAATTTGGCAGATCAAATCCCACCAGGCTCAAGGTTGATTCAGCCTTCTATCCTTCTGAGGGTGGGTAAAATGAGGACCCAAATTGTTGCAAGCAATACGCTGATTCTGTAAACTGCTTTGAGAGGGCTGTAAAGCACTATAAAGCGGTATATAAGTCTTAAGTGCTATTGCTATTATCTCAGGCTTCAGAAAATGGCATTGACCCAATATATTTCATAGAACTGCTTACTACTATATCTTTTATTTATATGTTTATTTTATTGGATTTTCTATATACTATTCTAGGCAGAAAAATCTGAGCAGTTTACAGTTCTGTGTTAAATTGTAGCATTACAATCAATAGTTCACCACACCTCTGCCCACAACAGACAATAGAACTAAACTGCTCTAATTCCATCCTTTTAGAACACTTACTTTCTGGAAGTTGTTTCACCTTCCACTTGTCTCAAAAGGCCCACTGAAAAAGCCTGGTCTTCTGAAACTTAGTACATAAGTCTTGTAGCAAGGTAGGGAGGGCTATTCCAGAGACAAAGGATTGGACCTGGGAAGGCGCAGCAGCAGAGTTCTTAAAAATGATGTTCTTTCTGTGACTGGACCTATGATAAACCTTCTCTCCCTGAGTTCACAAGACAGGCAGATTCCAGCTGGAGTGAATATTGTGTTATAAAGAATCCCAAAAAAACAATGTATTTGTTTACTGCAGGTTTTTTCATTGAGCTAAGTCTATCCTTATTTCCTCAAGAGTATTTTATGATGGAAGTTGTGATTCTGACAAAAAGGCATCCAGTCTTTTGCGTCTTGGAAAAAGAAAGTTGGAGAAAAGGCATGTTTGACTTTTGTGCTTAGAGTGGTTGTACAAAATGTTATGTTCAGAAGTAATGTTTCTGTTGCTTAGTTTGGCCCAGCATCATTTAGTATTTGAGCTTTTTTTTCTGTCATATTTGTAAACATTTGCTACTGTTCCATCCAGAGTCTAGTGATATGAGTGCGAGTGTTTATGTGTGTGTGAATATAAATATCTTAATGAAATAACTCATTTCCCAGCCAAAATAACTGACCTTCTTTCTTTTCTTTTTCTCTTTATGGTGAACTATTTACTTACTTATAGCATTAAGCCTTGGTAGAAGCATGAACACGTTGCCAATTATTACTGTAGACAGGGAAAAGATATCACTATATTTGTTTCATAATATGAGCATCTCCCTGCCTTCCTATGAGAAGTGAAATGCTATTTAGTATTTTATCTACGAAATGGGATAACAAGCAATGATAACAAAAATATATTTTGTACTGTACCCTTTTCCAACACAGGTATTATACTATAGTCACTACTGTTCACTGTATAATCCAAGTTGAATGTGGTTTGGAATACACTATATTATGACCTGGTAATAGCATTCCATTATGAACAGCCGTTCTAGATTAGATTAAATGCCCACTTTATTTAGTGTTCTGCTTCTATTAGTATGCCTAAAGCTAGAATACTATGTATTTTTCCCTTTCCCAAAAATTGAAATAACTAAAGCTGCAGTTGAAAGTGAAGACTACATAATTCCATTGCAAATGGAAATATTTTTAATAGGAAAAATATCAAGAATTCAGTAGTAGATCCTAGAAATATTAATTTACCCAAGATATCCATTATTTTGGCAGTACATTTTACTATGAATGTGATAGCATTGATCTAATCTGGTCTTTCCCAGGCATTCTACAGTTGAACCTCAAATGAGAAATTGGGATCTAACTTTACTTTGTCTGAAATGGAACCATAATTTTGTTTTTATGAAAACTTCCCTGCTACGAAGATGAATAAAATTAATGAATGAGTGAAGTTTTCCTTCAAATTTTCTCTGTCAGAGTAGGGAAGTTAAAATGGAGAAGTGGAACTGGATAACATCTGTCTAACAAATTAGATCTGACAAGGCAGAAGATGGCTTTATTTTGAAATCAGAAAATACTGTATTTAAATTGTTACCGAACAAAACCTATTAAAATTCATGAATAGAGGGATTTTAGTTGCGTATTTCTGCTTTTCTCCTGTTACACCAATCATTGTTTCATTTTCTTTTCTATAAGCCTTTGCTACCTATTCTGATTTAAGTAGATATATAAAAAAGTACACGTAAAACTAATCTTCCTTAAAATAGGGATGATTTTTCATGTAGAACTTTTGAAATCCAATTCTTTTCTAAGCATTTAAAGTCCTATAGCTCGTGAAGCTGTTTTCACCCATGAAGTGAGACACTTATCAGATGATACCTCAAATGAATTAGATTGAAGACTATAATTCCATAATTCTGCTTGTTTCTGATTTTCCTTTTTTACTAACGCATTACTTGTCAGGCTTTAATACGTTAAAATGTTCTCATTTGTACTGTTGTGAATGGTATTGCCAAGGGACACAAATGACTACCTTAAAAATATAGGACAACTTCTGGAACTTCCGGTTTGCGTGGTTTCGGAGCAGCAGGAATTCGCGACAGCTCGCGATTCCTGCTGGCTAGCTGCCGAGGTACCCCCGATCCAGATGGGTCAGGGGGTTATGGCTGCCCTGTAGGGACAGCTGAAGATAGAGGGGAGCCGGTTAGGGAGGTGGGGGCATCGCAGACCCCCCCCTTCTCCGGGAAAACCCCTTTTTCCCAAGGCGGTGGAGCGGCGGTCAGCAATGGCCGCCACGAAGAAGCCAGCAACCGGGTAAGAACTGTGCTGGAGGAAGTGTGAAAAGTGAAAGTTTGGTCTGAGCCGGGTCAAGTAACAACTTTTAAATCTCCTGGAATTGAGCTGCTTGTTGCTGGAGGATACATTGTATCCCTAAGAAGATCGAAAGCGGCGGAGAAGCTGTTAAAGGGAACTTTTTTTTTTTTTATTTTTTTTTACTCTCCCATCCCACGGAAAAAGCAGAAATATTTGGATGTATTAGACACTGAAAGTGGATTGCTTTGAAAGCTAAGCTAAGAGACAAAGGGATTTTTGGAGATTGAAAAATTTAAGAAATTGGAAAATCTCTGCTGGAGGTATGGATTTTTGATTATTTAAAATTGTTATTGCAAGTGGGAAGGGAGAAAGAAAAATTGGAGCAGAAACTGAAAAAGGAGGAGACTGTCTAGAACGTCTTGGTGGATCCCAAAAGAAGATATATGGTAATTGGACCTCTTTGATCAAAAATTAATTTGGAAAGAGAAAGAGAAGAAGGAAGAAAAGTATTAACTTTTGGAACTTTTTTCTTTTTTTCCTTTTTTTAATTGCTTTTGATTGTCTTGGATTAAAAATACTTGTGGTTGTTTTGGAAAAAGTTTCCCTTTTCATAATGGCATTCTCTGTGGATGAACTAGAGATTGAATATCAAAAATATAAAAAAGAAGATACTTTGGGTGCTTTGTTCCAATTCTTAGAAATGGCGTTATGTTCCTTAGAAAAGTTGACGCAGCAGAAGGACTGGGACAAGGAAGAAGAGGAAGAAGAAGCCATCTTTGATGAACAATGGGTTCCTTTCGGAGAGGAGGAGAAAAAGGATAAGAAAAAGGGGTTTTTAAGAATTATAAAAACAACCAAAAGAGAGAAAAATGAGCGAAGAGATGGAGGCAAGGTTAGAAAACAAAAGAAAAGGAGCAAGAAAAGCGAAGGGAAAAAGCAAAGGGGTAGAAAGGGCAAGGAGAAGAATAAGCAAGAGAGAAAAGGGGGGAGGAGAAGCCTTAATGGGGGGAAGCAAGATTTAAAGAAAAAAAGTTTATTTAGAGACAATGGGTGAATTTAATTTAGATTAAAAGAGGGATTCTGGAGGGTATTTAAGAGTGTGTTTTTATATGTATGTATATTTAGAATAAAAAATTTATTATGTAATTTTAAGAATTTTTTAAACAGAATCCCAAGAAAGATTTATATGTAGTATTTTTAAGTTAGGTAATGTGTTATAGATGCAACTCCAATTGGTTTACAGGAGAAGTATAGTAAAAGAAAAAAGATGAATGGATGTTTGGAAATAGAACAGACAAAGAATGTTGTTGAAAATGGTAATAATGGAAGGATATATATGCTTTTTTTTTGATTTTGTATATTGATAAAAGGCAATAAAATTTTAATTGATAAATAATTTGGATGGAAAAGAGAAGTAGGGATAAGATATGAAGTTAATATTATATGAAATATTGACATTATAATCTGGAAATGTTATGTTTTATTGGTCTATCATTATTATTTTTTTTTAGAAAAGAATTTATAAGCTGTTATGCCTTGATTTTGTGTATATTGATTTTAGAAAACTGATAAAAATGGTTTTTATATACATATATAAAAAAGAAAATGATAATAAGATATAGAAGGAGACTTAGGTTGAATATGATGTTTGAATTTGTGTCTGTGTAAAGAGTTTTTAACCCGGGAACAGACAACCTTCAGAAAAGATCTTGTAGTTTTGTCTATGTTTTGTGTTTGTATGTTTGTGTATTATGCTTATGATAAAACTAACAAAATTTGTTTTTTATTAAAAAAAAGGAAAAAAGAATCAATAAAACCTTGGAGGAATGTTAGATGAGAATAATTTAAACAAGTCAGAAAGAAAAGAATATGATGATTATAAAATGGATAAATATGGAAGAGAAATGAAATTGAATTGGAGTAAAGAGAAATAATGAGAAACTTGATGAAAGATATTTGCGTGTCCATATGGGGATGGGATAAATTGGAATTATGTTGTATAAAAATATTGTTTTGTTTGACTTGTAAGGATTTACAATATTAAGAGGTTTTATGTGTTTATGTATTTAATGGTTAATGATGTGTTGTTTTATCTTTAAAATTAATAAAAATTTGTTTCAAAAAAAAAAAAAAATATAGGACAACTTCTTTTAATTAAAATGTTTTCTCTTCTATTTGGACTATTTACATTTTCAAAACAATGTAAATAGTCAATTTGAAATAAATTAAATACTATCAGTGTGTAGTAGTTGAGAATATGTAGTACTGCAATCTTCATACTTAAATTCAGAATCTATTCAATATTCACTATTAGTTTGTAATTTGAAGCACAGGTATACAAGCTAAAATGACAGATTTGCACAAAGTATAAAAAGCTTGCTGAGAGGCAGGTCCTATTCATGTTCATCACTTACTTATCTGTCTCCTACAAAAAAGCAAATTTTGGCAATGTGTGGAAGTTCTCTCTGTATCTGATTGTCACCCACAATTGGAAAGTCCATTATCATTCTTCATAGATAAACATGGATTTTCCCATACCCTGTCCAGTTAGCCAGGCTTAAAACATGCTGTTAGGACCAATATTTCTAGAGTAATCTCCTTTTTTCTTTCCATACTCTCATTCTGTGGGTCAGGTTTTAATTGTAATAGTCAGCCCAACCTCATGTGCTAAATGTTGGTTCTCACTAAAAAATTCAGTGACAGCAGTTTTTGTATTTGTTTCTTAATATAATGGAGAAAACAACTCCTTTAGATGTTCATTTTATAGACTTGCTAGCAAGTACAGAATTGTGCTTGCTCTCAGATTCATTATTTACATTTTTGTTTATAATCTTAAATTGTCTGTGCTCATGCCAAACCTTAGAGATAATTTCTTTTGTAAAATCCTTCAGCTTTTACCTCAGCTCCAATTCTTTATGAAGTGCCATCCTTTTCTAGAGTAAATAAATGTTTAGGGTATTGTATATTTTATAGATTGCATTCTCATCAAACTCTAGGAACTAATGTGGAGGAAAGTAGTCCTCTGTAATTTCCTCCTTTGTAATTTCCCACCTCAAAGATCCATAATTTGGCAGGCCTTTATCAAGGGAAGCTCAATGTCTATTATTCAAATATATGAATGGTATATGAAACTGGGGTTGAAGTTCAAAACTGGTGTCAAAGATTCTCCTATTTTCATGAACTCATTGGGATTTATACATCTCCTTTTGATGTTTGGATTGAACAGCAGAGCATGCAAATGTAATCTAATTAAAATAAAATGTAATTCAATTTTCAATTCAATTCAGTTTGAAATAGAATGCAAAATCAGAACTTTCAGGGACGGACTGTAGACTCTGACATGCGGTATCTGCTATCCTGCATCAGATGGGCGGCTCATGATAGGGAGCGAAGGGAAGAGAAACGACAGGAAGCGAGGTTTCCTCTGGATGAGCGCGCCCCGAATGTCTTGGCACACGCTCTTTTATTGTGCTTTTTTACAAGAAAATGATTTAATCAAAGCTCAAGTCAAACATGATAATCTCATCAGGATGTGCATGTTTACAAAGCTGCATACCAGACAGATCATTTACAGTGTGGATAAGCTTATTAACAACCTTATTAACAACCTTGTCCCTTGTATGTGCCTTTCAAAGGTCACTGAAGAGACAGAAGTTAATGATTACACGTGAATGATACAATGTTGCAAACACATGAATGATACATAGTTGCAATGATACATAGTTGCAATGATACATAGTTACAACATCTCCTCTGTTTTTATTATTTATGATGAGTCTTCTTCCTCGTCCGAGAAGACAGGAACCATTTTTATGAAATGTTCGCCGTCCCCGTCATCTAGGCAAGAGTGCGACCCGTCAGCGTCAGGGTTGTCCAAGGAGCGGTAACTCAGCAATGACATTTTTTCGTCCAGTGTTGAGGATATAACATGAGCTTGCAATAGCACATTAACATCAGCAGAGGATAATTGATTTTTTAAAAAAATTGCAATATTCTATTAAAACAACAAGGTCCTATAATACATATCAATATAATGATTATTAATGATCCTGCCAATGCAGTTAAAAAGTTTGTAAACAATAGAAAACGAACCCCCCCCCTGCCATCAGCATAAAGACAACATTCTTCTTTAAGCATAGCACACAATCCCTCTTGTTTTTTTTAAAAAAAAATAACAGATCTAAATCTACGATTTTGCAAGAGGGGGTACCTGTAAGGATATAAAATCATCAGAGTTATACACACAAGCCATACTTGAATGCAAAATGATTTGGATTTAACAATTTCATCCCCGTGGACACATGCCATGAAACCGGTGGAACAAGTCCAAACAAAATTATTGCCAGGGATAAAATACATTCCTTTCAGACGTGATGTTAAATTTCCTCCTGAAGTGGTGTAGATTGCAGGATATCCCCTGGTTGTGTGGGTGCGTCTGCCAAATCAAATTGAAGTGGTGGGTAGAAGTCTTCTATGCAAGAAAAATTGGTTGTAGAACTTAAATGAACTCCTTGAAAGTCAGTTATAGTCCAAGCAATATTATATCTTCTATGAGGCTTCTGCGGATCGTCATGGACAGTTCTTTTGAAGCGTCATTTGTTGACAGGATCAGAGTTCGGGTATATAAAAACATCACAAGCAGGAGAGAGGGCTATGGACAAGTTAGTTGTAGAACATTTGCGAAATGAGGAGGGAATGCAATTAGTAGAAAAAGGATAATAATTACAATAATGACAATAAAGATTAATTTGGTAATTCATCAAGGATGTTAGTTGGGGTGGGGAAACCCATAATACAATAGAAGGACATCTAGGTCCCCCTATGTTTTAGATTGAATAGAGGAAAAGATTTTAAGGTTCCTTTCCATAGGAAGAGTAAAGAAGGAACAAAAGAGCGAGTGGTAGAGTGTTCTTTAAATAAAACAGAAGTGACAGAGTGAAAACTACGGGTAGCATTTTCATGTCGTACCCATATGGAACAAGTATAATAGCCTTCTGTTAATGAAATGGTTTTAACACGAACAGTCTTTTGACAGGAAGCATAGGTTTTGTTGAAGTAAGGTAGAAATTGCAAAGAAGGTATAGGCAAGAATATCAGGAAGAGTTTTAAGATACAGATGTAGCGGAGGAATTCCCATGATAGGGTCTAACCGCCCTATCAGGGATCCAGCAAGTGGTTTTGTCTGGCAGTAAGATCGCAGCGTAGCCTCGTCCCCAAGTGAGAAGCTCAGCGGGACCCTGCCAGGCAGGATCTGGCAATCTGCGATAATATACCAGAGGTCTGTTAGGCGGGGGTGAGGGGGAGGAAAAATGACGTGAAGCAGCAGAAGTGGGAGGAATGCCAGTCAGATTAAGAAAGTTTAAAGTGTAAAGACAAATATTAAGAGAATTTTGCAATGCTGGGAGGTTCGGGAGTTTTTCCCACAACGAATATCGATCAAGAGCACGTTTCAGAGATAAGTTCGCTCGTTCCACAATAGCCTGCCCCTGGCTGTTGTAGGGAATCCCAAACTTGTGGGTTACATCCCATCTGTTACAGAAGTCCTGGAAAGCAGAACTTGTATAGGCAGGTCCATTGTCAGTTTTGATTTCTTTTGGACGTCCCAGCGAGGCAAAGGTACGAATTGAATGATTGATGACATGTTTTACAGTTTCTCCCCTTTGAGGAGTAGCCAGAATAAACCCTGAATATGTATCGATGGAAACATGCAAATATTTCCAAGGGGCAAAAGGTGGATACTGAGTTACATCCATTTGCCAAATTTCACAAGCTTTTAATCCTCTAGGATTTACTCCTATGGGAATGGAATGTCCTTGCTTACTACATGTGGGGCATTGTTGAATAATGGCAGCAGCTTCTGCCTGAGTTAGGGAAAATTGAAAAGTTATCATAACTTGGCGGGGGAGATTCAAACACACTCCCTGCTTCTATTTTATAATGGACCATTAAAGCCTCCATAATTTTCCTCCAAGTGACCAAAATGCCAATAGGTGCACGAGGAGGATTATGGAGATGTTCACCAATTTTTTGCCAAGTGGAAATTTTTAAGGACCCTTCCTCTGAATAATTGGGACAATGTTGCCACACATAAGCCAATAATGTAGCAATAGGTTTCATTTTTACAGGTGAGCCCTTTAAATTAGCAGAATATTTAGAAGAAGAAGCGACTAACTCCCTCAATTCCTTCAGATGCTGCGTCTGTTGTTGAGAAAAGTTTCCACCCATACTTACGAAAGTCGAGACCGTGTTTCAGATCCGATGATGTGCAATTCGCTTCAGGCCTGGCGATGCACAGCTCCCATCGAGCTGATAAGATATGGGCGCGTTGCAACGTATCCCCCTTAGGGAATCACGTCGGGGTCACCAGAATGCGGTATCTGCTATCCCGCATCAGATGGGCGGCTCATGATAGGGAGCGAAGGGAAGAGAAACGACAGGAAGTGAGGTTTCCTCTGGATGAGCGTGCCCCGAATGTCTTGGCACACACTCTTTTATTGTGCTTTTTTACAAGAAAATGATTTAATCAAAGCTCAAGTCAAACATGATAATCTCATCAGGATGTGCATGTTTACAAAGCTGCATACCAGACAGATCATTTACAGTGTGGATAAGCTTATTAACAACCTTATTAACAACCTTGTCCCTTGTATGTGCCTTTCAAAGGTCACTGAAGAGACAGAAGTTAATGATTACACGTGAATGATACAATGTTGCAAACACATGAATGATACATAGTTGCAATGATACACAGTTGCAATGATACATAGTTACAACACTGACAGACTGCATTTCCTCAGAAATTCATAATGTTCTTGCAAATTTCAATCTATTGTGTATTTCATTGAATCTGTGGGATATTTTGGAGGAAGGGAGAAGCAATATTTGTTTTGCTTTTTTGAACTAATTGGCATTTACAGATGGTTTACTGTAATTAATATTTTCAGAACTGAAAATAGCTTGATTTGGATTGGTCAATATTTCAGCGATTTTTTAAAAATACATTATTTGCTTGTGTAAAATTTTCCTTTTAGTCTTCACTCTGGTAGTGGTCAAAGAGAGGAACAAGAGATCTCTGTTGATGAAAATAATTAATAATAATGCATTTTAATATATTCTGTTCCACATTTTGTTTCTGCAAGCATAACTTGTCAATAATGGTGATTATATTATAGAATTGGTTGCAAAAGAAATAGCTAGAGATATCTACCCATTATACAATCTCTTTGGGGGGAAAGATGAGTGTATTAATATCTACTAGCTTTCCCCCTGGGAGTCAAAGCAGTGTATGGTTCAGTATTTTAATTTTATGCCCACAACAGCAATTCTGCGAGGGAAACTTGACTGAGAGAACATGATTAGCCCCAATCACTTAGATGGATTCAGAGGGAACTAGAATATCCCTTGTCACAAGTTCAGCATCTCAGTTAATGTGCTATCAGACTTCACAAACTCCTTTGGGGGATTATATCTCAAATTAGTGAAGATTAAAATTGCGGGTCTTGTCTGTCTACCTGTCTACCTGTCTTTTTTGTTTTAACTGAATTTTTCACCTTCACCCACCTTGTGGTGGTGGGAGGAAAGCTTATAATAGTAATAATAATGTGTAGCTGAACAAATACAAAATCCCTGTATTCCTTAGGAATTAAATGAAGTAGATCTGTAAACTAAAGATGGGATAGTGCATTAAATCCCCAGCAAGGAATCAGAAAGCAAAACCTTTTTATCTTTTGATATTATCCTGATTATACTGCCCTGATAATTATGAATTGTTTTGACAACTGTTAAATAGAAGGTATAAACGTTTGGAAAGTTCATTGATATGCTTACTTTCTCATGACAGGAGACTAGCCAGCAATTTTTTTTCAGGCCAGCCCAAAGTAAGGAACTTAAAAGCATTTATTTTATCGTCAGTTACATATATATTTCTTTTCTCTTTGGACAGGTTCCCATGATTTTGGTTGGCAATAAATGTGATCTGGAAGATGAACGAGTAGTTGGCAAAGAACAGGGACAGAATTTAGCAAGACAGTGGTGTAACTGTGCCTTTCTAGAGTCATCTGCAAAGTCTAAAATCAATGTTAATGAGGTAATATTGGTTGATTTTTCAGAAGGCATTGTATTAACTGGCTTGTAAGCATGAATATATTTTCTATTTGTATAGTTCTATTGCATTTTGCCAGTAGAATCTCTCAGAAATGTTCCCTTTAATGTGCCAGTTTGAAAGAAGCTTTTCAGATAATTACCATTGATATTTTTGTTTCAAAAAGTGAGAATTGCACCATCAAAGCATATGTCTACATTGCTGCCTGTTAATATTTTCTTCTCTAATGCATAAGTGATAATACTGTGATTTCATAAACAAGCAAAACAAATAACTTAGGATCTTTGACTCCTGATGAGCAGATAGAAGTATTCTTATTAAATTATCATTACCCAGGTATTTTGAAAGCAGTAGCATTGTTTTTTATTTATAACTTTACAGTACTGATAGAAACTGTTTGGTGCCTTCAGTGAATGGTTAATTATACAGGGCTTCTTCCTTTCATATATGTATGTATTGTTACATATGTATATATTAAATGATATGCTATATTTTTTTACATTCTTTGACTTGGATTGTTAGGTAACAAATTTATAATGCCACCTAATTCCACTGGCTCTAGACAGCAAAATAATAATTCAACATGCCTACACACATCTCATGGACATCCATGAGCATAGTTTTGACATTTTTAAAAAGTTTAAGGTATATGGCACACTAAAGTCATCCATGCTGTTGCATTCTGCAAATGTGGTTTTTCATCTATTATTAATAACCATCCTGCAAGAGGAGATTTGTAGTAATCCAACTTTGAAATTACTATAGCCTGAGTTCACTCTGCTAAATATGATAAACGTACTGTCTAACATTGATGCCACATCAAGGAGGACCCACAAGTTGTGAACCTGGTCCTTAAAATTGAGTGTAGCCCTGTCCAAGTAAAGTGGGCCATTTTTACAACAGGATCAGCAAGATGTTAAATAAGTGCCTGAATCATAAGACATACAGGGCAATTTTGCCTAAGTTGCCATCCTGGCTATAATAATAAATGTTATGCAAGATTGGTAGTAATGTGTCTTGATAAGACTAAAAAGCACTCCAAAAGTTAACAAAAGTTATCCCAGGAGAGTATAAGTATTGCCTATTGATTAATAAGCTCAGCACAGACATCATTAAATTAAATAGACATTCTCATCTAGTGAATGAGATTTTTAATGTCGGATAGCATTTATTTTGAAGATGAAAATATGTACTCCGTCATTTTTCTTGTTGCTCTTCTCTTTCTCATCTCTTGCTCTGATTTATTTTTCTTTTTGAGAAGACTAGTCAAGTTTCTGTACTGACCTTTAATATTCTTTGGACTCTGCCAAGACTGTGGAACTGCTAAAGACTGCATTATTATATTATGTTTTGGAAAGAAGAAGTGGCTTCCTCTTGTAATTTCCATTTTTCAGAATCCAAAAGAGCTGTTGTCGATTTTCTTAAACAAGAGCCACTATGGAAAGCATACTTTGTCAATCTATTTCTGAACAGTAGAATAAAAGAGGACTCAGCCTTCCTTCTTTAAGGAAAAGAAAATTGGACTCTGGTTCCCATCCTTCACAAGTAGAATAGTAAAAAAAAAAAAATCAGATCTAAGTGTGAATTATAAACTTAAAGTCTAACATATCTGATAGATAGCATTTCTAGGAGCTCATTTTTTTCTTGCAATCAATATTTTTTAACAAATTAAAAGGATCTAAATACCTTATTCTATCGCTTGAGAGTATGAAGTTAAGGCTTAAATATGCTGCCTGCTTTTGCTTATAGTATCAGAACATTTCAAACTCCCAGGATACATTATTTCAAGTCTCACTTTTCATAGTACTATTGAATGAGTGATAAATATTTCACACAATCTTAAAAGGTCTCAACAAACCCAACTGGTTTTAACACATTGCAGTTAATTGATAAAGTGTTTGTAATCTGTGTCACATGTAAATTGAATCTGCATAACTAACCCATCTCCCCCCCCCCATCTAATCCCAATTTAAATTTTCCAGTACATCAGTGTAACCACTTTGTGCATTTGTTGAAGTGAGCTGCAGCTCACAAAAGTTTATATTTTTTAATAAAACGTATTAAGGAAAGGATTATTTTTTCTCTTGGGGGGGAGGGGGGATTTGGAAATACTACATTATATAGGATTTTTGGGATTTAATATTCCTCTCATTTACTAGAAAAATGGATTGTGTTGCACAAACCATGAAGCAAATGATGATTTCAAAGGAACATTTGAACTCTGAAGTTCATGTTACCAGATTCTACATTTTTGTAAAACGTGGATTTTTTTAAGTGAAGGTGAAAGACATGGGAACAAAATAGGAGGATCCTTGAAACAGCCAGATGTAAGAGGATTGTATTAATTCACTTCCTTAGGTCTGGTTCAAATATTTTGAATATGTTAATAAATGATTAGTAGTAAAATAGAATGTCTTTGAGGCAGCATTATCAGAAAATATAGTAGGTGCTGTCTGCTTATTCCTCCAAAATCTTTTCTCAAATCTGTTCATTGCAATCTTTGACCTCTAAGCTTTATGAACATCTAGCAAGAAACAGTCAGATTGACCTTATTAGACTGCTGATATGTTTTGCTTGGCTGATTGCAGAAACTCATATAACTGTTTATAGAATGCTATTGTATTGAGTAAAAGAGATGCTGGTTTTGTCATGCTTTTAGAAAATGCTTGGTTGTACGTTAGGGCTTTTAAAGATAATATTATTATTTAAAGATAATATCAAGGCACTAATTTCTGGATTTTGAAGTTCACAAAATACTAAAGCTTGCTGGAATCTTCAGAGCATTCAGGGTTGGAAGAGAAAAATGAGTTAAATTAGGTTTTAATTGAATACATATAGCGTCCTTAGTGTTCTCTGAGCTTAGATTACTTATACTGATGACGTTACCCAGTTGGGTAATGAAACATCTACAAGCAAATCACCAAGTTCAGAGAGCACAGATAACTTTGCCTTAAGTGAAGTGAAGGTTGCATTACTACAGAGTTGACTTTTACAAGAACTGTGTCTGCAGTCTCTGAGAAAGGAAAGTGCTTTTATCCCCCAGACTATACCCACACCAATAAAATGTGACATTTGTGTTTATATGATACGTAGTTGCATATACAAGATGATCTATCTCCAAGAGCAGTGCTTTGCACGTGAAACACTTTGGCATTAATGATTTGATAGGTTTATCTCAAAATGTCTTAGCACAGCTTTTGTTAGATTGACTATTCTCAGTATTCATATATCCTGCAAAATTAGCTTTCTTATAAGAGAGAGAGAGAGAATGAGAAGGGGAGACAAATAATAGTATCATGGTCTTCTGTATACAGAATTTACATATGGACAGTAGCATATCATGTTTACAATTGCCAGTAAAACGGTGTTAATTTTATAAGGATTTTTAGGATATGATACTGTCTTTGTTGAAGCAACACCCATTTAAAGTAATGGGAATATTTTTAAGAGCACTTTTTGTTTTGTTTTGTTTTGTATGTGCATAGTTTCCATGGTTAGGAAAGTCCCAGTAGGAAATCAACTAAATCTTTGTTTTAACTGAATGTGTTTTTGTGACAAACTCTTCTTTCTGACATCAGATTTCTTTCCATTTCTTTCTCACTTGATAACAGCACAAAGCTTATTAGATGAATTTTTGTAAGAAATTTTCATTCTATAAAACCTATTTCTCTAATTGCTCTCGGTGCTTTTTCCCCCTCTTTCTTTTGTAGATCTTTTATGATCTTGTCAGACAGATAAATAGAAAAACACCAGTGGAAAAGAAGAAGCCTAAAAAGAAGTCATGTCTGCTGCTTTAGACCGACAGCATGCAGCAGCTCTGAGCCAGGTAAGCAAACACATTCCCTTCAGGTTTGTCAAAACTTGGGAACTTCTAGACAGGTTAGACTTTTAAAGTTCTCTGTCAGTATGGCTGAACAGTCAAATCCAATTATTCTTTTCCTGAGACATGTTTCCACTGACTTTACCCTGAAGCCTACTCTGTTATGTAAGGGCAACTGTGGACTGTGGAACGGAAGCTGCAGTGGAACTGAAAGCTGTTTTCTGTAAAATTTTGGCAAGCATTCTTTCTTATTCAGTACTTTAAATAAAGATCATCTTTTAGTTTCAGAAGACCTAGATGCAAAACTTTCACACTGTAAACATGACATGCACAATGTTTGGTATAGTTTTCTTCTGATAAGTTATTCTTTGTTTATATACTGTACCTTCTTTAGCCAGTATCCTGCCACAAATGCTTTTTTTCTATTATAGATAAGTGTTTCAGGATTACAGTAAATCCTAGGATGTTCTTTTCCTCCCTATTCCTTGTTTTATTTGTCATTAGTTTTCTATCTCAGTGTTTCTTCCATCTCTTCACACATTTGTTAGAAGGCTTGATTACAGTTTTAATCTACAATCTCTAAAAGGATTAGCATAGTATATAGATGGCAGGCCAATAATTTGTAAACAGATTTAGTAGTTGAGTAGTTTAAAATGCTTTTTGCCTGCTTTGTAAGGGAGGGAAAATAATATTGTTATATTTATCAGCATTCAACCAGTGAGGATGTAATGCGTATATTATTACATTTTTTTCTGAGGCATTTTTTTTCTTTTTAATGTTGTGTTACTTTTTTAAAAAAAATATTTTGGTATTTTGTATTTCAACTTTCCTTGAATAAACTAAATACAAGCTCTAGAAGGTGTTTCTGCTCGTGATTTATCTTTCCTGCTTAGTGCAAGAACTGAAATTTAGGGATGCGGGTATATGCAGTTAAGGTCAACATCTATTGTCCAAGTTCCTGCTCTGTTTGGTACTCTTGTGCATTCAGAGGAAAATGGGGTCTTGAATTGAGGTCTTTTGAGAAGTCAGAAGTTTGCATAATTATTTGTAACATTTTAGTTGATTCAGTGAAAATAGATTTATTGAATTAAAATATTTATATCCCAACCTTGATGAAAAATGTTTTATGATGAATATGTATCATTATTAGCAAAAGATGCATAAAGGTAAAGTAGCAGCCGCAGAAATTATATACCATCCTCTTCATACCCATCTCTCAACTGCTGTCTCATATCCCATACCATTCCAGAAGGCCCATCACCCTCAGGACTGACAGTTGGGAATCCCCCTTATGTGTATGTCTGCTTGTACTCAAGTTAACAGTGATTAATCCATTAACAAATATGAGAAAACTATTTTAATCAGTCTATATCAATGAAACATCTTTAGGGAGGAAATTTCCCATTTGTAGTATTGATACAGAAAGGACAGGTTCTTCTGTAGATATCTGTCCTTCTTTCTGAAACTTGAATCATGGGGTGTAATCTGGAAAGTAAAAAAAAAGAGATACTTTTCCCAGTTTAATTAACTTGAGATGAATTGGACAACAAGTCCAAGAATTCCCTGCCACTGGTGCTGATTGAAGATGACTGGTAGAAGGCTCAATGCTCTTTTATGCTGCTACAGTAAACAAGTCTCTTGGTAGCTCACATTACACTATTTTGACTTGAATGTTAATTTTTCCTTTTGACTTCTTTACCTAGGATCGCAGGAATGAAGAACTGTTGCCTAATTTGGAAAGTGCCAGCATTCCAGAAGTTCAAAAAAGCTATATCACAAATTGACATCATATCTGAAGAGGCTTCTGTTTTTATATATTATGTGAAGAAATTAGATCTTACAATGGTTTGCACAAAAGCCCCTGAGGAAAAAAATAAGAAAATAAAATTGCTCTTTATATCTCTTGGAATTAAAGACAATAGTACTTCTCTTTTGCAATAGTTAACAAATGTGATAATAAATATAATTGACTCTAGTTGTATGATTATACAAGAGCATGGATGCATTTCAAATGTTAGATATTGCTACTATAATTTCATATTGACCTCTTCCCATAATCCTGTGCCCATCAAGCACTAAAAATGATCAGTCATTAATATTTGATATCTATCATGATAGATATAACTATACAAATTTTACTGTTCATACTCACTGCAGTGATAATTTTCCAAGTCATTGACTTCATTTTATATTTAAAAAGTTATGGACTATCATTTTCATTCTGCCCTATATTCTAATTAAAATTGTGCATTATGCTTTGGAAACAAATGGGTCTTTTATAGGAAAATAAACTGGGATAACTGATTTCTATGGCTTTGAAAGCTAAAATATATAATATACTAAACCAATTCTAATATTGCTTCTTGTGTTTTACTGTCACGGATTAAATTACAGCTTTTATGATTGATTAAATTTTAGTACATTTCCACTTTGTTTGTGTGTTACTCTTTTAGGTTGCAAGTCTCGATTTTTAATTGAAAAAGTGAAAAATGTTTGTAATAATAAATACAAGTACACTAGTAACTCCTATTTTGGTTGTACCAGAACCAGCATATGATGAAAGCAGAAGTGGTTTGAAAATGCAGTTAAGAGTGTTTGTATAAGTAAACAATCATTAAAGAATGCCCACCATTGTATTAGACAAACACAGAAACTAAAAAGTAATAGTAGATACAAATAGACATGATGGACAAGTAGATTATGAATGTAGGTACCTTTTAAGTTTTAATTCTGGAAACTATAATACATTCTTGAATTCTATAATACAAATCTGTTGAAAAACTGGTTTTGAATAATGAATAATGGCTACAATGCAGTAGGAATGGGAAGGACATTTAACATCATCAGACTTGTATTTTTGCCTACAATTCAGGTTCATATGTGTCCTCCATAATGAGACTTGGCCTTAAAAGTTCCAATAAACAGTATTCATGTGCCACCTAGTGGATATAAAAACAGAGTAAGCTTTTCACCATTAGAGAAACTTTGACTGTAATATTGAAAAATATTGGTAATTTGTGGAAATATTGCCTATTGTTGAAAAGAGGTAGGTTCTAGTTGCTGACCAGGAATTTTAGTAATACATTGAACATGCAAATTCAGTAAAATAATGTTTTTTCTAATAATATCTCCTGTTTGATCATTTAATTTCTAGGATGAGAGCTAAGCCACCTTCTACTAATGGATAAAAATATATAGGTAATAAATGTGATATATTATCATTAATTGTCTATTGTGAGACTTTACTCTTTCCTCTGCTAAACTAAGAATGGACATATCTAAGCCAGGAACAGTCAAAGAAGTCATAGCACTTTTAAAAAGTCAGTCATGGATACTATTGCAACTTTTGTGAACTTCTTGCAGAAACCCCTGATGTAGGCTCTCTACTAGGCAGAGAAATTGGATGTAACAGACAAAAGTTATCCAGAAAGCTTGGTTTCTAGGAGGCCACCTGCCTTAATTTGACAGGCAAATTTCATCAATGGTTCCCAAGCTTCCCCATTACATCAGCAGTTGAAAGCTTTTCTGGGCTGTCACATCAGCCAAAAGTTGGCATTACAGTGCCTGTCAGCACAAGAATAGCAAGTCCAAGCTTTTACCAGGATACCAGATAAGATAAAATTATTTCCTTAGTAGTTATGAAAAAAATGGCAATGTCTCTTGAGAGCTAGTAATGATGTAATCCATCCATTTCATTTTTATTGTGGCACCCAGGACATACATCACTTGCAATATCTTCACAGGACCAAGTTACCTTTGAAGATCTATGGGCTTTTTTTAAAAAAAAGACTGAACTGCTTTTAGCTGCCGCTGAAAGCAGCAGAGTACCAGATCCATCTGCACTCTCTCCCTTCTGAGGACATCAGGCTTCGGGCCTGCTTACCTGCTTGCCCCTCAAAGCTACTCCTGGGTAAATTTGGGTGAAGGGCAAACAAGAAGTAACGCTCAGCAATCAATCAGTCAATCAAATAAATACTATAATGGCATCATGCAGCTTGTAAAGCAAGCCTCAAATGACACAGTTCTCAGTTTACATTAAACAAGCTGTTTCACAAGCTGCCAACACAACTTGGTTTCAAATTGTGGCTGTGTGCTAAGTCAAACCCTTCTCACCCACCCCGCAAAAATTTGTACATGATTCAGAGTAGAATAAGTACATAACTTCAGAGCAGGGCTGTCAAACTTGCAGTCCACTTGCTGGTCACACCCAAGCCTGGTTTAGCAAAGGGGGAAAAAGTCGTGATATGTCACATGATGACTCTGACGACATGAGTTTGACACCCCTGCTTTACAGAGATCCAGAGACACAAAAAGAGACCCGTATGCTCCTTAAATATAATTGTAAAAGATAGTTGGCAGTATGTGATGTAAGAGATTGAGTATATACTTTCCTCTTATTCAGAACATTGTTTTAAAATTTCTTTAGAAGCTACCTAAGCATTAGATGTTTTGCTGTGAAGTACTTTTTTTGTTGGAGTAAGGAAATGGGACTGCAATGAGTATGCTTGTCTTCTAATCTCACTGGTTTTGATGGGAGGGGGGTTTGCCTAGTTTTTGTGATGTTGCCAACCTACAGCAGCTAGTAGATTTTTTGTCAAGAATTCATAGGTCTCCTAAATTTGGATACTTCCTAATCTAATCCTAAACTGCAGTAGATTTCCCTAGACAGTTGAAGTGAAGTTTTCCTTTTATTTTTTGAACACAATTCTTTTGCACAGAGGAAAGTATTTTCATTAATTGGAAAGGCAGAATGGAAATCATACGATTTTTCCTCATTTAAACCAAAACATTTTGAATTTAGAGCAGAGTAGGGTTTGTAGTAACTACTGGTAACTATTGTCAGTGACTTCCACATTTTAGAATTAAATGGAATTAATAGACTTAGAAGGTTAACTAAATAATGAAGTGAAGGGTTTCCGGTTCCACGTGGCTTTGGCAGCAGAAATTCGTGACTTTTCGCGATTCCTATTGCGCTTGCCGCCGAGGTGCCTCCAATCCAAATGGGTCAGGGGGATATGGCTGCCCTGTAGAGGCAGCCGAAGAGAGAGGGGAGCCAGACAGGGGGTTGGGTGTGTTGCAGACCCCCTCCTCGTCCGGAAAAACCCCTTTTTCCCGAGGTGGTGGAGCGGCGGTCAGCAATGGCCGCCACGAAGAAGCCTGCAACCGGGTAAGATTGTGCTGGAGGAAGCAAGAAAAGTGAAAGTGCTGGCTGAGCCGGGTCAATTAACATCTTTTAAACACTCTGGAACTGAACTGTCTGAATTGCTGGAGGATATATTGTATCCCTAAGAAGATCGGAAAGCGGCGGAGAAAACTGTTAAAGGGAACTTTTTTTTTTCTTCACTCTCCCACCCCATAGAAACAGCAGATGAAGATTTGAAATTTATTTGGGCACTGAAGGTGAATTATTTTGAAAGTTGAAGCCAAGGGACAAAAGACTCTTTGGACATTGGACTTAATAATTTAAGAAATTGGAAAACCCTTATTGGACGTATGGATTTCTGATCATTTTTTTTTTTTAAATTGTAAGTGGGAAAGGAGGGGAAAAAAATTGGAGCAGAAGCTGAAAAAGGAGGAGATTGCCTAGAATCCCAAAGAAAGGTATATGGTAATTGGACCTCTTTGATTAAACAGTAACCTCAGAAAGAGAAATAGAAGAAGGAAGAAAAGTATTAATTTTTGGAACTTTTTTTGAATTATTTTTGATTAAAAATACTTGGGTGGTTGTTTTGGGAAAAGTTTCTCTTTTCATGATGGCATCGCTTGTGGATGAACTAAAGACTGAACATAAAAAAATATAAAAAGGAAGAACAAGATGGAAAAGATACTTTGGGCACTCTGTTTCAATTTTTAGAAATGGCGTTATGTTCTTATGAAAAGTTGACTGCAGCAGAAGGACTGGGACAAAAGAAGAAGAGGAAGAAGAAGCCATCTTTGATGAACAATGGTTTTTTTCCGGGGAGGAGGAGAAAGAGGATAAGAAAAAGGGGATTTTAAGGTTTGAAAAAACAACCAAAAAAGAGAAAAATGAGAGGAAAGGTGGATGCAAGGTTAGAAAGCAATGGAAAGGGAGTAAGAAAAGGGAGGAGGAGAGTCAAAGGGGTAAAAAGGGCAAGGAGAAGAATAAGCAAGAGAGAAAGGGGGAGAGGAGAAGCCTCAATGGTGGGAAGCAAGATTTAAAGAAAAAAAGCTTATTTAGAGACAATGGGTGAATCTAATTGGGAAAAAAATGGGGGGGATTCTGGAAGGTACATAAGATTGTGTTTTTATATGTGTATCTAGAGTAGAATGTTTAAGATATAAATGAGTATTAATATATATGATTAGTTTTTTTTTTCTTTTTAAATGATATGGATAGTGGTTATATAGGTTTTTTCTTTAGTTATTGACCTTTCTTATAAAATTTATTGTGTAATTTTAAAATGTACTAAACAGAATCCCAAGATAAATTAAGTGTTATATGAAGTACTTTTAAGTTAGGGCAATGAGTTAAAGGCATCACTCCAATTAGTGTGTAGGAGAAGTATAGTAAAAGAAAAAAGATGAATGGATAGCTGGAAATAGAACAGACAAAGAATGATATTGAAAATGGTAATAAGATATGGAAGTGAATATGATGTGTGAATTTCGTCTGTGTGAAGAGTTTTAACTCGGGATCAAGCAGCCTTCAGAAAAGATGTTTTAGGTTTTGTTTTGTTTTCTATGTTCTGTGTTTTGTATGTTGATAAAAGGCAATAAAATTTTAATTAGCAAGAAATAACTTGGATAATTAGAATGAAAAGGAGAAGTTGGGATAAGATATGAAGTTAAATAGATAACGTAAATATTGATATTATAATTTGGAATCATTTTGTATGTTCTATTGGTTTTCTTTAATATTTTTTTTTTAGAAAAGAATTTGTAAGCTGTTATGCCTTGATTGTTTGTGCACTGTTTTTGTAAAATTAATAAAATTTGTTTAAAATAAATAAATAAATAATGAAGTGAAGAATAGGTAAAACACACCAAAAAAGTGTTTATTGTAAAGGCACATTTATTTCCCAGCGGGCAATAGAGCAGCCTACAGAAATTTATTATATTGGTATTTATCTCTACCAGATGGCATGTGAAGGCAATTTTAGTGAAAGTGACTGTGATTGTTTCAAGAAAAGAATGCGTTTTTCAAATGGGATAAACCTTTAACCCAAACTAGGTCTTCGGATTTCTTTAAAGAAAAACAACTTATTGTAGTAACAGCTTATGCTGTAATATATTTGTTAGTCTTTAAGATTCCACAAGACTCTTGTCATCACACCCTAATACAACTGAGATTTCCCATCCAGGATTCCCTTCCGACTAAATCTGTCAAGACCAAAGAACAGGGATGGTGTAAAGCCCTCAGACTAGTATACAGAGGTGAAAGAGACTTTACTGAAAAACAATATTTTGCTCCAGTGTTGACAACCTATAATTTGCCTCCAAACTACTTTTTATAGTTTCCTTTGCCCTCTCCAGCTACAATTTATGCACAGACATATTTATTGTGTTTATTAAATGCATTTACTGTGCAACTCAATTGCACCTTTGTGAAAGGTACAATATATGAAACTTGATGCAGGCCATATACTTAAAGTGTAATATTTCCCCTCTCTCCAAAACCTCCAATCATAATCTCACAGATCAGACAACCCAAAAAGTCCTTGCCATTTACCCATGGCCTGAGAACAAAAAGCAGTTCTTAAGGGCTTGTCTCAATAATTTTAGAGTGAGGCTATCCCAGAGGACAAACATGTCAAAAGTCACATCAGTTGATATTATTTGGTCATTGCATCTGAAGCATGCTGGCTCTGCCAGATTGTATAGGACAGACAGAAATGATGGAATACTGAGATCCCTCAAATAACTAGAATTTGTGTCAAGAATGACTGCATATGTTACAACCAGCAATCCTAAATTTGTACCTGAAAGGCTACAGGTCACCAGTCAAGTTCACAAAGCAAAGATGTTACATGGGCCTATCATGACATGCCCATAATGGTGGTGCTGGCACATTGTGAGCAGCCTATCCAGTGGTGAATAGGCCAATCGGTTTGCCTAGGGTCAGGTTGGCTGCCGTGGGAGGCATGTCCCATCCTCATCCAGCTCCGTTGCATATGCGGGATGAGCCTCCAGTGAAGGCTAACCTGGATGACCCTGGATGAACTGATGGTTAAATTGTCATCCCTGTTATCAAAGTGGATCCTGGGCACTGCACTGCAATGGAGAAACGGGAAATGGAGCAGCTGGCACAAGAAAAGGAAGTGAAGCAAGGAGAAGAAAGGGAAAGTGGCCTTTCCTCGTGCTAGCCACTGTTGCCCATTTTTCTATTGCAGCGCCATGCCCAGGGTCCACTTTGATAGCAGGGAATGGGAGTTATTTAACCACTGGTTTATGTGAACTGATGTGAACCGGCAGAATCCCTCCACTGAGTCTATCCAAGACTTAGTTGTCAGTTCTCTTCCAATGGAAACCCAAACTGAAATGTAGCTTCTAAACTAGGCTTAAGATAAATTGGTTGACTTACCTCCAAAACCTATGGCAAATATAGTATGAGCCACCATGTGTGGCATAAGATCCATTTAATTTACATCATTAATGCATCCACTGCAGCTTTCACCCTGCCAAATCCCCTATTTTTCTATTTTAAAACATAATTGATATTTCCACAATAACAAACTACTGCAAATAAAGAAGAAACAGGAAAATTCTGTAAGATAACCAAGAAAGTGGTCAATGCATTTTTCCTTATTGATTTTCTCTTGATGTAAAGAACATTTTTCTGCAACAAGCCAGTAGATGGCACTTCAGTACTTCATGTTACAGCAGAGAATGGAAATTGATAAAAAATAAAATGTATGACTATCTAGCTCTCAAGCAAAATAGTAAGTAAAAAGATCTATAGAGCAATCCCTATTTTTAAATTTGTAGTTGGTCAATGTCATTTTTTTTAAAAAAAAAAATTGTGATGATGCAGCATTTTTGCACTAATTGTAGTTATGAGGAGAGAGAACATCTGTGTCCCACATAATGATAACCTTTTGCAAAACTAAAACTTGTTAAATTGTAAAGCATTGGAATAAAGGATGTTCAATTCTCTTTTCATGCTCAGAGGGAAGCATTTATATCCAGCTGTGTTTTGTAGGAGATTTTAATCTTATTTTCGCAGATCCTTTATTGGGCAAGTACAACTACTGTTAGCATTAATGTCTTTCAGAAGCAGCAGCTGTGCAGCCTGAGGTTGCTTTTGTATCCCAAACTCTTTCTAATTTCCCAGAGTAAACCAGCAAATTTGTTTGTGGATAAAAGTGGAAGTGCTGCTTTTGATTTTGGAAGCCAGAATGTGCAGCTCACTTGAAAATCTCTCTTTCTATATAACCCCCAAACTCACATTCTCTGAACTCATGTAAGGTGATTCAGGTGCAGTTGTCATAGGCTTAGTGACTTTACACTCTAATGTCTTTACAGCTGCTTCAGTTTGTTTTTAAAATAAAAACACTCTCTACTGGGATTAGCAACCTAACTTCTTACTTGGTTTTTAAAACAGAATTCAAACCACATCTTTTAAAGACTTTTATTTATTTATTTTATTTTATTGCTGTTTTAAATTATACTTTCAAGTTTTATAAAATTAAAATTTTATACTCCAATGTTATAGTTTTTTGTCACTAGGAGGCCTAGTAGCTGGTTATAGGACAGAGAGAAAAAGAGAAAAGAATTGACACTCATGGGAGGTACATGACAGATACATCACCAGAGAGATTGGACAAGCATTTGACTGAAATGACATCGGGTTTACCTGCCTGAGTAGCGGTTGCACTTAAAGACCTCCAAGCAGGGGTGGGATGCTACCAGTTCTGCCTGGTTCTACAGAACCAGTAGCTCTGAAGAGCAGCAAACATCAAACTGGTTCTGTGTTCGCTGCTGTTTGGCCCACTCGCCCGTCCAGGCTCTTACCTGACCTTTATTTCCTGCTTTTTCAACCTCAGCTGCTTTGTGCGGCACAGCTGAGGTTGAAAAAACAGTTTTAAAAGTAGTTTTTCAAACGCTGCACACCCATGCACAGCACTTATCAGCTGTGCAGATGGCACAGCTAAAGGTGTATGACACGCATGCGCAAAACATAATCACTGAACCAGTAGTAACAGTGGTTGAATCCCAGCCCTGCCTCCAAGATCCCTTCCAACTCTCTTATTCTGTTAAAAGCACTGAAAGTAGTGTTTTCCTACATATCTTCTGCATGGTAGTATACATGAATAAAGTGTCCACAAATAAAGAGGTGAACAAATAAAGTCCTTAGACATTGTTTATTGAATTATTAAGAAAATATTGTGTACATCAATAAAAATCATGCACAGTTCAGTAGCAATGTAACCTTGGCTTGTTTTTCTATAATCTGCCAATTACTTTTTTAATTGAAATCTAATAGTTGGTACCATCACCTTTATGGTGGGAGAAAAAGTTGCTTATTTAGCCAATTGTGAGTTATCAGCCTTTTAAAATTATTGATTCCTTGCACTATATTTTAAATTGTTGCATGAAAAACTGATTTTTCAACTAAAAACTAAGGTTTCTAGGGCCCCAATCCCTTGAAGTCAACTACAGTTGTCTTCTATCGATCCATGTGGATCTGAAATTTGGTTCCTGCAGCTTGTACAGAAGCTAACAAGACTGGTTGTACCTGGAACAACTCACCATTATTGTGCATCTATACTGTATCTGTGTCTCTGTGTTCCACTCTCTGCCAAGTCTAAGTACATAAAACATCAGCAGAAGAATGAAGAAAAGACAATCACATGAAACACTGAAACCCACTCACATATTCCTCCCTTATCTCAATCTCCCCTGCTTATTCACAGTGAAACTGTACTCCATAGCACTTATGGTACTATGCACTTTTAAAATCTATACCATGAGAAGTTATGTGCTTTGAAATCAACATTTCAGACACTGTGCTAGATTTTCACATCACTCAATTTACACAAAGAGTTCAGCTTCTCACAAAGGAATTGTCCACTTAAAATAATGTGTTCAGTTCTAAATGCAAAGGATAAGCAAGTATAAATTCACAGTTGCAGCCATTCCATCTTCCTAGAATTATGTTTAAAGTTCTTTCAAACCTCTTCAAGTTGTTGATGGATCCCAGAAGTTTAAGCACCCTTCCCTAATTCTGCAATGAATAGCTAGATTTATTGTCAAAAAGTCCTGAATTTAAAAAGTGGATACCTGGATGGTTTGGACCAGCAGTTGCCAACCGGTGGGCCATAGCCCACTGGTGGGGTGTGAGAAAATTTTGGTGGGCCGCAGAGAAATCTACCCCCCAGAGTACCCCTCCAAAACAATTAATCCAGGCTGCACAGAAACACAAGTCTGTGCCGCCCACATGGCCCACAGGAACCCTCCCTGCCCAACTCACTCCTTACCCGGCAAACTTGCCTGCTAAATTGCTATTTTTCCTTTTTCCAACCATCATCCGTTCTGCTGTGTGGGAGATTTAGATTAGCTACTAAGCAGGAAATGGTTGGATTTCTTGCTTTCTAGCTAGTCTTTAGATCTTTGGCTCTGCTTTTAAGCACAGCTGAACCTCCCTTAGGACTGAAGGTTCTATTATTCAGTGCAGACTCACGGCAAGCAAATTTGAGAGACTGAGCTAGCTGATGGCAGATAGATAGATCACTGAATGATTCTGTAAGCAATTCAATCTGCTTGCCTGTTTTGCCTGATTTTGGGTAAAAGTTGCTCTTTTTTAATAAAAAATTCAATATTTACATACATGATGTGATGTGAGTTAATTTTGTGACTTTGCTTGCTGGCAAATTTTATGAGCTTACTTGCAAACAAATTTTATGTGACAGACTGAGCTAGCCAATGGCAGATAGATAGATCTCTGAATGAATCTGTGATTCTGTGAGCAACTCAATCTGCCTGCCTGCTTTGCCTGATTTTAGATAAAAGTTGCTCTTTTTTAATAAAAAATTCAATATTTACATACATGATGTGATGTGAGTTAATTTTGTGACTTTGCTTGCTGGCAAATTTTATGAGCTTACTTGCAAACAAATTTTATGTGACAGACTGAGCTAGCCAATGGCAGATAGATAGATCTCTGAATGAATCTGTGATTCTGTGAGCAACTCAATCTGCCTGCCTGCTTTGCCTGATTTTAGATAAAAGTTGCTCTTTTTTAATAAAAAATTCAATATTTACATACATGATGTGATGTGAGTTAATTTTGTGACTTTGCTTGCTGGCAAATTTTATGAGCTTACTTGCAAACAAATTTTATGTGACAGACTGAGCTAGCCAATGGCAGATAGATAGATCTCTGAATGAATCTGTGATTCTGTGAGCAACTCAATCTGCCTGCCTGCTTTGCCTGATTTTAGATAAAAGTTGCTCTTTTTTAATAAAAAATTCAATATTTACATACATGATGTGATGTGAGTTAATTTTGTGACTTTGCTTGCTGGCAAATTTTATGAGCTTACTTGCAAACAAATTTTATGTGACAGACTGAGCTAGCCAATGGCAGATAGATAGATCTCTGAATGAATCTGTGATTCTGTGAGCAACTCAATCTGCCTGCCTGCTTTGCCTGATTTTGGGTAAAAGTTGCTCTTTTTAATAAAAAATTCAATATTTATATAAATATTTATAATATTTACATACAAGCCATGCCTAGCCAGTCACATGACCACCAAGCCACACCCACAAATTAGGCCAAGCCCACAGAACCAGTTAGTGGTCCCTGGGATTTAAAATTATGAGTTTGGTGGTCCTTGAGGTCCAAAAGGTTGGCAACCCCTAGTTTGGACAATTGCCAAGTCTAGGTTCTAGAAGAGTAATAGATGATGTTTACTTCAAGAGTTATTTTAATTGTAAATGCAAGGTATCTGCTATAAATCTGGCTGAATTTCAGTTTCCATATACATTTGTTTGCTTCTAGGTTTATATTCTCTCTATGATAAAAGCAGAGAAAGGCAATTTTTTCTTGTATGCTAATTTTCAACTGTAACTAAAAAAATATGTGCAAATTTAAGCAATGACTGACTGGTGAATAGTCTCTGGAACTAAAATCCAGAAACTTTGAACTAAAAAATATTTTATGAGCATTAATAGAGCCAGCCTAAATTTCTAGAAGAGATAGAACATGCTCTGGATGGATCTATATTAGATATTTCACATCTCACAATAGAAAATATTGACAGGGGGATTTAAAGGGAGTTTTTAATTCTATCATCAAAACTAAATTCTGACCCCAGTAATAATAAATCATGCATATGCTTTTGACATTTTAGAAAATAGCTGATTATTAAATTCTACCAAGCAGACGTGCATATATTTTAGTTCTATTCCATCTTTCTGCATTGAAAAGCTCTTGTGTGTAAAAAAAAAAAAAAAAAAAAGTTAACGTTTCTTGGTCTGCTGTTTTTTTTAATATCTAGGAATTTTCAAAAAGAACAACTATCACATTTTTTATTCCTCCACCTACAGCTTTATGTAATACAGTCCAAATGAATTTGGATGACTCCTCTCAGACCATATGTGCTCAAATATATATCCCAACAAGTTCTATAAGAGTCAGATGGCAGAAATTAATTTCATAGAAATAATGACATGCCTACAGATACTTACCACCTTATATCAGTCAGGGCCTGTTTGCATTGATGTAACACTGATATTGTAAATCACAGCTTGGTCTCTACATGAAAGGCATTGAAGAACTTGCATTGGATGTTTTCCAGGCTGTTCAAAAGGCTGTAACTTCCGTCTGTTCCGTCTGTTCAGTAGCTCCCTCTGGCCCCTGAGATTTCAGACAAGAGTCTCAAATAAACTCCTGGCAACAGTAAAAGTGTCTGAGCCAGAGCAATTCATGATACTGAGAAGAAGGTAGCAAAACTACAGCAGCTGCAGGAAGCTATCCTTGTAAATGCTGTGCTTGAATGCAAAGCATGCCCACAAAAAATGGGGAAAGAGCCAGAAATGTATTGTGTATCATCAATGGCATGTTGTAGATGTTTGCCTTTGCAGCTGTACTGGGATCTTTAAAAAAAAAATCACTTTGCAGAGTTTTGTATTGATCTTGTGAAGAAGGTAACTCAGCTTCCTGCCAATTCCATCAATGAGTCAGATGACAGAGAATGGAGAGCCTCTGATGGAGGGCCCAGAAACATTTCTTTCATAGATTCTCCTTCTTTGCTGTCCCTGTGTAGTTTAAACACTCACTTCAAACAAGTGTGTGCAGGTTGTGAATACTATTTGTGATTGAGTAACCACAAAGGCACTGGTCACAAAAGGGACACAAAGTCACAAAGGGGACTGGATGTGCCTACAATTTATTTAGATTTAATTTAATTGAGTTAATGTAACAGAAGGACATTTAATAATTAGTTACATTATTTATAGCTGGATTTACACAAAACACAAATCATGGTTGATTTATTTTTAGCCTAGCGTGATATGTAAGCAAGTTCATATTTTCTTATTATATACTTTATTCATTAAACTTGAAACTCAGTCAATTGAACATTCAAAAATTTATCACAAATACCATTGACTGGTGCAAATGGTTGATACAGATTGCTTCCAGCCTCCTAGGTATCAACCAAGTACCTTCTTAAGATGTACAATGTTCTAAGTAGCACAGCTTTTGCAGTTCTGCTGGTGTTATTGCAGGAAGTTGCAATTTTTTGATGAATTTTATAAAATTCTTGGACAATTGCCCTGATGACAATGGGTATCACTGTTACATAATTGCATAGTTTCGATGGCCAGCCCGTGATGCTTCGTGATTTTTTTTCCATTTCTTTTTCTTTGACTCTGATGTCTCCTGGTACTGTGATATCAATAAATTGTACGTTTTGGTTTTTGACAACTGTGATATCTGGCGTGCTGTGTTCCAAATGACAATCCGTCTGTGTTCGAAAATCCCACAAGATCTTCACCTTCTCATTTTCGATAACTTTTTCCACTTTATATTCCTATGACTTTTCGGTTACAGGTAAGTCATATTTTTTACATAATTAATACCAGTGGATTAATTCAGCAACTCATTCGTGTTTAGCTTTGTAATCAATTTGTGCAATTTTGCTGCATTCACATATTAAATGTGAAACAGTTTCGACTTTGTCATTGCAAAGTTGGCAGTTTGGATTGTCAGTGGTTTTTTGTATCTTTGCTTTCATGGCATTAGGTTGTAGTGCTTGTTCTTGAGCAGCAAGTATTAAACCTTCAATTTCTTTATTGATGGTTCCCATCTTAAGCCATGCCCATGTCAAGTTGTCATCACATTTTCCTTCAATGTTTTTCAAGTGCTGTCCATGCAAAGCTTTGATTTTCCATTTATTTAATCTGTCATCCAGCTGTTTTTCCTTATATTCTGCCTTTGTTTCTGTTGTTTTAATAATGTTCTCCATTTTCACAGCCTGCAGCAATTTTTCTGTACTTTGGTTCACATAATCATTCAAATTCATTTTTCTTCTTCTACAATTTGATGGATGTGCAATAGCTCTCTGCCCCCTACTTTTCTTGGAAGGTACAACCTGTTAAAGTCACTTTGTGGATCTAAAATGTGGTACATATTCAAAACTTTGCACATTTTCCAGTCCAAATTTTCCAATTTAGCCAAAGTCCAGTTGATGATTCCAAACTGAGTAGTGTATCACTGGAACTGCCCACGTATTAATGGATTTAATTATGTTCCCAGCATTTAGCTTTTATTTTAATATTTTGTAGACCCTCCTGATGTATTCTTTTGTGTTGACTCTTTGACTTTTCTATTCAAGATGTTGTTGTTATTATTATTTCAAAACAATGTGAAGTCACAGCTGTCAGTTCTTTAGCTGATGTTGCCTTCATCTGGATCAAGTTCCTCCCAAAAACCTAGAATGTTGTAGTGTATCAGCACTGTACATGTGTGATTTTGCAAGTGACAGGTGGACATTTTGTCAATGTACAATGGGTTTTCTAAGAACCATCCAAGATTTTTGGTATGGCATCCAGTGTGCTGATAACCACTGGGACCACCATGGCTAGATTATGCCATAATTTTTCAATTTCAATTTTGAGATCTTTGTACATTGTGATCTTCTCCAATTCTTTATATACTATTCCACAATCTATTATTCTATTGCTATATATACCATGTTGGATTAGAAAACGGCCAAGGTCCCTTCCCTTCCCATGATTCTATGTTCTGTTGCCATATCAATTATCTACACTTTCTTCCTTTCAGCTCATTAAATCTGGTGTGTTATGAGCCAAGACTTTATCAGTCTATATTCATTAAATCCCACAATATTTTAACCTGCTTATTTTCAACTATTGTTTTCAACTATATATTCCTACTTGTTCTTCATTACCAGCACAACATAATTTTACAGATATTCAAGTGAATCATTTTGGTGTCTATGTTATGTCTCTGTTTATAATCAGTTTATTATTACTTAATATTGTGTTACTATGTTTTTAAGATAGTTCAGAATAGTGAAAGCAATGGTATTTCCCAGGACTCTAAAGTTGGATTTTGAAGAAGTGGGGTAGAAAGAGAACTGAAACTTTTATACTTTGCGGCTAGACAAGATTCCTGAGAATACCATGGGCAACCAAGAAAACAGACAAGTGGTCATTATATCAGTCAGTCTAAATCAATCCAGAAGTCTTACTCAAAGCACAAATGGCCAGGATCAAATTATCCTACCTTGGATGGATTATACAAAGATCTAGCTCACTCAAAAAGGTTCTAATGCTGGGAAAGTTGCAAAGATATGGAAGGATGATCTATAATAAGGCGGATGGACTCAGTTAAAGTGGCCAATGGATGCACTGTTGGAATCAGGTTAGGAACATTGAAAGAAAATCTATGTGGTTGCTAAAATCTCTCAAGATTATTGGCAATAAATTACCCCTGCCCAACCCCCTTCCCCACAATGGAACATGATGTATGGGTTCCATTTGGGTCAAGAATGAGATCTATTGGCCAGTTCCTGAGAGTTGCACTAGACTTTCAAAAGTTTCTGGTTGCCAATACATTAATTAAAGCAAATAAAATTGCTACTATCGAATCTGGCAGTTCTTATTATAATCCCTTATCTTCTAGCCTCAGCATTGCTCAGATTTAAAAAAAAAAACCCGAATATATATGGCTTGATTTGGATCAGTTCTTTTTAGAGTTGTCTTTGCCATTTTGAGGGTTTTTTTTTTTTTTTGTGGATTCACTTATCTATAATAACTCATATGCAGATTTGTGTTCACTTGGCTGTTCCCTATTTCAGTCTGTTGCTCCAGTCTTATGAGTTTGTTTTAGAACATATTCCACAAACCATCCATTTTGGGGGTTGTTGTTATTATTATAAATACTAGTTCTAAACTGATCAATAACTACATGATTATTTCTTTATCATTAAAATATTTATATTCTTTCTTTCAAAAGAAAATGTGAGTAGTGATTAGGAAATCAAAGGAAGCCGTAGCATCACATACAATCAGATATTTAAGGAAATTAGATATTTCTTATGCATAAAGAGTTTGATTAAAGATATCAACATACAAAATTAAAATGGCAGTTCTTCAAAAACAGCCCTTTTTGTATGTATGGGATTCATATATATGATTTCTTAACAGTCATGTTAGGACATTTTTACTAAGGGCAGACAGCCTGGACAAGAAATGTCTCAGATGATATTCTGAAGATCTACAGCTGGCTTCACATAACATCACAGGGCTGTTGCAGTGGGGAAAATAGGACTCTAAACTGAGTTTACAAACCATCAGTCCTGTGATCATGAACCATGTTATTTCCAAGCAAATACCATAGATAGTACGGCTTAACATAAGCTGGTTACACAAGGGAGGGGGAAGTTCCATTCGACACACTGAACTATCAGTGATTCAACCTTGTTTTAGAAAAATGCAGTGGCAAAGCCAATTGTTACATCAATAAAGTATTTTGAGATTTTAACAATAAATTATTAAAAAGTCAAACAAGGTCAAAATCATTTAGTCCTTTTCCACAATGGATATCTTTCATGGGCAGATGAAGGAGAGAGAGAAAAACAAAATGGGGATTTGGTAAATACAGACCTGCAAGACAATGGAGGACCTTCATTGAAAAGTGTAATGGAAATTGAGTTAGAAGGTTAATAAGGAAGGCTATGGACCGATAGCTTTTATGGACCATCCCATAAATGATTTTCTCTTGGTATGGTAAATGTATGGTTAATACCTAAGAAGGTATTTAATAATGGTAGGAAGGAAAGCTATTTGTGCACAAATGAAAATTGAAAGGTCTTGGATAGATAGACACATGGTCTTAGAAAGACAGGCACACAGTACAAAGGCTGAGGGTGGCGCATTAAAAAAGTTTTCTTTTTTTGCCTTACTATTCTAAAAGTAGCAGTGAACAACTTTTTTTTAAAATTAAGTTTTATTTGGGTTTTCACACATACAAAATACAAGTAAAACATCTTTTTGAAAATAGCATGGTCCCGGGTTGAACTTCTTTATATAGACACAAAAATCAATTTTATGCTCCTTTTTGCATTCTATTCCATATCTTATACTATTTTACATTTTCTATATAGTTTTTCCCCTCTTTTAATTTTCTCAATTTTATTTTGATTATCTCATCTCAATTCAAATCATTATATTTGTACTTTTGTCTGTTCTGTTTCAATTTCATATTATCTTTTCTCATTAAACAAAATTTCTCCTGTAGTTACTAATTGGAGTATGACACCTTTATATCTTTTAATTACATCCATTCAACTCTTATTTAAACTTCAATATATACCTTAAGTTTATGACCTTCAATATAATACATAATACATAACTTCCAATCGAATTCTTCTTGGTACATTCTTATAATACACACTATATTCTTTTTTTAAAAAAAGAAAGATTGTAAATATATGTAATTATAAACCCTCATTCCATTCCAGTTCAGTTCTATCATTAATAATCATTAAAATCTTAACATCTTTAACACTTCTTTTCAATTAAATATACTTCCTTAAAAACACATATAATCTCCATAATTAATATTTTCCTTATTTCTCTTCACATATGTTTTATAAATCATTAAATATACCTTTTGTTACATTTATTTATTGACAAGCATTCCACTGAATTATGATAGCTATTTTATCAGACATTTTAATCATACATTGTTTCATATTTTCTAAAATTATTTCTGCTTCCAATATAACCATACTATCTTAAGTACCTTTGCAGAATCCCGTTTTCCATTACGTTTTCACCCATTATCTCTAAATAGACCCAGTTTCTCTATATTTTGCTTCTTTATAACTTCTTTTCCTTTCTTTCTTCCCTCTCATCTTCTCCCTCCCCTTGTCTCTCTAGTTCTAATTCTCTCTTCTGCATTTCTCTCTTCTGTTGCTTTCTGATTTTATACTTATTTTTCATTCTATTTTTTTTTTGGAATTGTTTTTCCCAATCTTAAACTTTTCATTCTCTTCCCCCTCTTTCCTTCCTCCCCCCCCCATCTAAGATTACTTGTTCATTAAAGATGGCTTCTTCTTTGTCGCAATCTTCTTGTTCTGCAGGCATTTCTTGTTGTTTCTCATAATTCCAAATCTCCATTTCTAAAAACTGAAATACAAAGCCAAAAGAACCTCCCTTCTTGTGCGTCTTCTTTGTACTTTTTAAGTTCCATTTTCAGTTCTTCTAAAAGTGGAGCCATTTTAAACAATTTTAAACAACCACCCGATTGATTTTAGTCATTCAAAACAATAACCAAGAATCCAGAAATCATCAAGTAATCCAGATAGTCCCAAGTTATATCTTCTTATTTCTTTTTCAACTTTCTCTTCCTGGGGTTTTTGTTGCAATATTTCAGTTAGAATGTATCTTTTGGAAGTCTTGTTGAGATTTTGCTGTAAGTTCTTTTTTAATTCCAGGCAGTCTCCTCCCTTCCAGACCCTACCCTTTTATTCTTTTTCTCTCCTTTCCTGTTTTCAAAAACTTTTAATTATCCAGAAATCTTTATTATCCCTTTGACTTTTTATTTTCAGCATTAAATGCCTATTGATGTCAAAGTGGATCTTTTTCCAATTTCTTGCTTAGATATCAGTGTTAGGAAAAGGAGAAAACTAAATCTTTTCCCTTTTCTCTCTCCTTCGCAGTTTAAAAATCTTAGGGAACAATGTTATTATTTTTTAACAGTTTCAATTCCAGGATACCTTATTTGTTGCTTTTGCTGTTTGACCCGGTCAACCAAAACTTTCTCTTCTTATCTTCCTTCTGCACATTCTTTTCCGGTCGAGTTCTTCTTTGTGGTGGTCATTTCTGACCACCGCTGCAACTGCCTTTGGGAAAGGGAGTAATGGCCAGCTGGGGAGGAGAGATGCAGCTCTCCTTAATCTTGCTGGCAGTCTCCCCCCTCTTTACCACCTCTACGCGGTGGCTTAGCCCTGAAACCAGCCAGCTCGGGGCGCTCCAGCGGCGAGCATGGATGGAAGCCTCACAGAAACGAGGTTTCAGTCTGTCGCTGAAGAAGCTCAAACTGGCAGTGGACAACTTTTTGATAGCTGGGAGCCACTGTTAATAGTTTGAGGATAAGGCCAAGGGCTACAATAAATGGAGGAAGACAAAAAAAAATGGGAAGCATCAAACAGGATCAAGATTTTTGTTGTTTATAGCTGGGATGCACAACCTCCAGGCCACAGCCCACCACCAGGCCTTGTGCCTTTTAGCACTGGGCCACAGAAGTGGTGGGTGAGCACACATGTGCATCCCCACCTGCCGCTCCCACAAATGGAGCTGCGGGAATTCTTGTCCGCCACGCACACAGAATCATCCCCTTGCCTCTTGCCCCCCCTCCCGGTTTTCAAAGCTAAAAATGTTGAGGAACTCTGGGTTAGAGGTCTGAAGTTTTGCTGCTTCAAATATTTTATTTGTTTAAATTATGTTAAGACTATTTTTGGTTGATGGTTTAGTTTTTCTTTTACCCGCATCTAAGTATCAAGAAGTCATGCTAACTATTTTTAGCAAGACTAGTCAGAGGAAGCATTATAGCAGAATAGGTAAGATTCTAGACCAGAAGAAATTCTAGTTCTCCTTTAGGCACAAACACCAGCTGCGTGACCTTGGCAAGCCACTCCCTCTCAGCTCTAATCAGTGTCAGACTCTTGTGACAAGCCATTTAAACTCCTTGGATGGATGGATGGATGGATGCTGTATTAATCAGGTAAGCAGAGAACAAAATACATGGACCCTGTAACCAAGAGAGACAAATGCTGAGAAAAGGAACAGCAATAATAACAAAAGAGCATCAGAAGAGACATGGAAGATACAATGTAGGCTCAGGTTTTGGATGCAGCCATGGGGCTTCCGGTTCTCCCCTCAATTCTAAGTCAATCATCCATTCCCAATTATGTTTGTTGGGAATCAGGTAGTATTCAAAAAGTTGGATGAATAACTATTTATACACTGGACCTTAAAAATCTTGGAGTTGGGTCTGTTCTTTATATTTATTAAAATTCAGCCAAGCAGGCTAATGTCTATTTGTGAGTTATAGGCTTGCATATGAGTTTTAGTAACCCAAATAATCTATCTTTTAGACTGCCTATCCAAAGTATTGCTTGGATAAAGCCAACATCTTTTTGGTCAACTCTATCATGTGATTACAGAGGTGTAAACTGAAGGGTGCTATAGCTAAAGCACTCTACAGAAATGGTTTCATATTTGAACAATGGATTGTTGCTGATTGCAATCCATTAAAGGCTTACTTTATGTATTTTTAGGTCCATTAATCCTCTTCATTACATGTGGACTGGAAAACTAACAAGGTAGACAAGGGAACAGAAGTACTCCCTTAAACTTAATAAATACTGTAAATCACTTTACTTGAGTATTTGCTGGAGGCTCCTAATAAGATCTGAACTTTTATCATTTCAAATCACTTCCCATAAGACCTTCTTTTATGCTACAGTACCCTGAAAAAATGTGTCCTCCATCTCCCAGTCTGCTAGAATGTTTAACTAACTCCTATTTTTAAAAAATTCTCATTCGGCTTCTGCTGTGTTTCTGAAAAGTGGTGCTCAGATTACATTATTCATAAACACAGCCCAGAAAGTTAAACCTTCCCCCATCTCTCTCTAATTCACAGACAAAGCTCATGTCCCAGTGTACAACGTATTAAGTCTTTAATTCCAGTTTACCATCTCTCTTCTCCTCTCCTCTTTTGCCACTGTAGTCTAAGGTCCACATTTCTGAACCACCATTTGCCTGTATGTTTTTAATTCTTCAGGAGAATAAATGTGGTGTAGTATTTATATTTGAGGAAAAATGATAGAGAGGGTGGCAGGGAGAGGATGATAGTTACTGTGGGAATATGAGCTGACCTTATCACATAAAACTGCAGATTGTGTCTGAGTGAATATGACTCTTGCGATTAAAAAAAGCGTTTTTCATCCCTAACATATATCAAAATATAAATAGTTATGAACTGAGAATGGCAGGAAGAAACATAGTAGGCTAAGATTCTGAACTTTGGAAAAAATGTTCAGAAAAGTATTTTACAGGTGGGTATCTAAAATCAGTGGAACTGTGCTACAGCCTCAAAATCATAGCTGGAACAGTCAAACAATAGAACTGGAGAAAAATCTAAAAGTTGTACAGGTAATGCTTGACTTACAAGCACAACTTAGCCCCAAATTTCTGTTGTTAAGTGAGTCATTTATTAAGTGAGCTTTACCTCATTTTACAACCTTTCTTGCCACAGTTGTCAAGTGAATGACTGCAGTTGATAAATTAGTAATCCAGTTGTTAAGTGAATCTGGCTTCTTCAGTGACTCTGTTTGTCAGAAGATCACAAATGGTGATCACATGACTTTGGGACACAACAATGGTCATAAACATGAACCAGTTGCTAAGCATTTGAATTTTGATCGCATGATCATGAAGATGCTGCAAAGGTCACAACTGTGAAAAATTGTCATAAGTTACTTTTTCAGTGCCATTGTAACTTTGAATGTTCACTAAGCAAACTGTTGTAAGTCAAGGACTATCTGTATAAACCGACATGCAATATGCTCTTAACCTCAACAACCGATGGAATTGGCAGGAAGCTGGTTCAAATGGCTTCATTCCATTTGAAAGTTACATTAACTATCAGGAGTCACCATTTTAATATTCCCAATAAAGCTAAGTGGACTGGAAAGTGCAAGTCCAAAACATCTGTAAGCTGTTAGGTTGTAGTAAATCATTGAAGTCCTGAAGATCAATGGCTGTTAGTCTTGAGGACAGCATGACTGCCTCTGAAGGTTATCTGTGGAGAGGTTAGTGGGCTTCCTTGTGCAGCTGATTATCAACTGTGAAAGCAGACTAATGGAATAGATTGGTCAGGATGTTATGTTCTACTCATTGAATTTTCCTTCTAATAAATGGTTAATGAAGATTGTTTTCTTTGTAATTTATTATTATTAGTTCCACCAAAGCACAAGTTCATGTTGAGAATATTAATAATATCACAAGGCTTTGTTTCCCATCTGCCTTTCTCTGCATGGACAGTGAAGTGATTATTCAGTTCCTCTTTTACAAAGTGTATGTATTACATATGCACATACACACACACACACAGAGAGAGAGAGATTAAAGCTACAAAGTATATTAAGGATCGAGTTCTATGCAATGACAAAAAGATGGATATTCCAGTATTTTCATTATTAGAAAAAAATATTGAGTTTGAAGGATCTAGGAAAGGCTTCTCATATGCTTTCATATCTTTTGTTCATACTATATTATATGTAAGCTTCTTTTATCCTAGTAATATAAAAATAAACTTGCTTTGAGCTAGAAAAGGAGAGGGCAGCTCCTAGGTGTAGTCTCAGACCTCTTTTCTGTGACCTCTGCAAATTCTTTGGGCCGGTAATTTTCTCTGAACCCTAGGAAGTAGGCAATGGCAAACCACTTCTGAAAAAAGGTGTAAGGGATCTGACTAGCATCTCCAAGAATTGGACATGATTGTCCAATTCTTGGAGATGCTAGTCAGATCAGAGAACATCTAGTAAATTAAAGTGTATCTAGTATAATGATAATGTATGCCTAGTGTATTTAAGGTAGAGTGATTCTGAATCCCTGGTTTGAAGGGTGAAGTCCCCCAACCCCCAGCTTCTTCAATGAGACAAAATAGAACCAGAATAAGTGGAAGTATTCTACCAGTTTGGCCCAGTTCAGGAGAACTGGTAGTAAAAAATGCTACTGTTTGACCCAACTGGTTTCCCCCCTCCCAACAATCAGCTGTTCCGATGATCAGCTGTGCCCGGATCTCCCTCACTGTCTTACTGCTTTGCCCAGGAGGCTTCCCTGAGGCCTAGGAGACAAAAAAAAAAAAGGAGCATGGGGAGGGTGCTGCAAAAAATAAAGCCACACCCACCCAGTCACGTGGCCCACCTAGCCACTCCCACCTAGCCATGCCCACATGGTAGTAAAAATATTTGCATCCCACCCTTGACCAGAATAGATAGAATATGGACTTGGATCAAAAATCACAAAAGTAAGCAAAAATCACAGTGCTTAAGAAATAATAATTTATAAACTCTGCATCCATTCATCCATGAAGTGCTATGTCATCATAATAATCTCCATTTAGGTATCCAGCTTTCTGGATGCCTAAATCTTTTGCAAGAAAACCCACTAGCCATGTGCAAGGAGGATGCACTTGTAAAAACTTGTAATGGTACCATCAGAAATCTTCAATGAAGATGAGGAAAAGGAACATGGGGAGGAGTGGGGCAGACTCTGTGTTAGATCTGGGAGAGTGGGTGCAAAGAACAGAGACGAGGCATCGAACAGTGACTCCAACTCTTTATTAGTGACTTCAGAACAGAGCAAAATACTAGGGCAGCAGCAGCTCCTTTTATAGAGCTGGCTGCTGTCACAACACCCAATGATTTGAGTTTGCCACGCTGGGAGCATCCAATCAGCGGCGACTTGCTAACAGCCAATCAGATCAGCCAACAACGACTAATCATGATCCGCTATCAGCGAGCCAATCAGAAGTGCAGGTTTACGACCCTGTCATGGAAGGAAAACTATTAGAATTGCAAGCTAACGAGTTTGCTTAGTTCGAAACACCCCTCCCCCCTTGGTTCCGTCTCAAGGGTGGGGTGATGTATTCTCGCAGGTAGGCAGGTCATCTCACTTGTCTACCTGATCTTCGTTGCTCCACCAGTCTTTGCCCGGACTCTGGTTCCGGTGGGCTGTTTGTTGAACTCAGCGGTAATAATGATCTGACTTCTCTGTTGGGTGACTCGGGGTTGTCATCTCTACTCCCATCAAGGCTGTCATCTGGATCCTCTGGGTTTGCTGATGCTGCCATGCTGCTTCGTGGAGAGATGATTATCTGCCCCGGCTCTTCTTCGGAAGGTGAATATTCCAGGTTTGGTCATGCTGATTGTTGGGTTTCGAGTACTGGGTCGGGTACTAGTTCGTTTTCGGCCCCCTCGATTTCCCTTCCCTCCCTGGTTTGGAGTTCAGGGCTTGTGAAGGGGGTAGGTGCCAGCCTGGACCGTAGCTGGTCGATGTGTCTCCCATCAGCAGTTTGTAAATGGTAGGAACGGGGACCCGTAAGTTGAGTTATGGTAGCGGGGACCCACAATGGGTCACCGGTAAAGTTTTTTGCAAAAACCCGGTCACCTACCTTGAACGTGCGATGCTTGCTGCTGGACCCCAGGGCTTTTCCGGCGTGTAGGCAGGGTGTAGTTGGTCAAGATGTGATCGAAGTTTCCTGCCCATCAGGAGTTCATCTGGGGTTTTGTTTGTGGTGCTGTTTGGAGTAATATGTTGGAGGAGAAGCATCCTGGTCACCTTGTCATGCATGTTCCCTTGTTCCATCTTGTGTAAGGTTTTCTTTATGAACTGGACCATTCGTTCAGCCCTACCGTTGGCTGCAGGGTGAGCCGGCGATGTTAAAGCGTGGCGTATCCCCTGGTCTGCTAGGTACTGTTCAAATGCCAAGGCGGTGAATTGTGGGCCATTGTCTGAAACCAAGACATCTGGCAAGCCATGTGTAGCAAATAGTCTGTTTAGTTTTTTAACGACTGCCTCTGTGGTGGTGCTCTTCATTTTGTGGACCCCAAGCCAGTTGGAATAGGCATCCACTGTTATGAGAAATGTATGCCCCTTGGTGGGTCCTGCAAAATCGATGTGGATACGGGGCCAGGGACCTCGGGGTGCTTCCCATTCAGTTGGTAGTGCTTTTGGTGGAGCTGAGCGTGTTTCCTGGCACTTGTTGCAGGTGGTGACCCAGGTTTCTATTTGCTTATCTATACCTGGCCACCAAGCGTAGCTCCTTGCTAGTGCCTTCATTTGCACGATGCCTGGATGTCCATCATGCAATAGTTTTAGGACCTTATGCTGCAGTCTTCCTGGGATGACGACTCTGTCTCCCCATAAAATACATTCTTTTGGGGTGAAAAGTTCTGTCTGCCTGTGTTTGAAAGGCTTGAAGGTGTCATTGAGTTCGTTGTCAGGCCAACCTCTTTCCACCCAGCTGAGGACTCATGCCAAACAAGGGTCCTTCCTTGTTTCGGATGCGATGTCTTGTGCAGTCAGTGGTGGTGAAGGAAGTGTCTCGATTTGTAGTATAGCTAGGGTTGGAGCTGGGTCATCCAGGACTTCTGAGTGGCTCAGGGTGTCAACATGGGGAATGGCTTTCCCCGGTCGGTGTCACAGTTGGTAATCGTATGCGGCTAGAAACTCTGACCAGCGTGTCATTCTTGGTGATAAGATGTGAGGAGTTGGTTTATCCCCCACCAAGATGCCAAGTAATGGTTTGTGAACGGTGATTATAGAAAAGGATCTTCCATATACAAACTCATGGAATCGTTTGATCGCAGACACAATAGTGAGAGCCTCTTTATCTAGTTGGCTATAGTTTCTCTCGGTTTTAGATAAAGTTCTAGAAAAAAATGCAATGGGTGTCTCAGTACCGTTTGGCAGGACGTGGCTCAGGATGGCTCCTACTCCAAATGGTGAGGTGTCACAGGTGACAGTTAAGGGTAAAGTCTCGTTATATTGTATCAATACAGCATCTGATGTTAAAAGGTCTTTTACTTGCTGAAAAGCTCGCTCTTCTCGATGTCCCCAGATGCAGGAAGCTTTCTTGTCGAGGAGCCTATGCAGAGGTTCCGCAACAGTCACCTTCTGGGGTAGGAAGATTATATAAAAGTTAATGAGTCCCAGGAAGGCTTGGAGATCTGTTTTGTTCCTAGGTCTTGGGGCGTTTTTGATTGCAGCCAATTTTTTCTCAGTAGGGTGAATTCCCTGTTTGTCAAGAAGGTAACCAAGAAATTCAACCCTCTCAGTACATAGTTGGCACTTGTCCTTCTTGACCTTCAGGCCAGCATCTTTAAATTTTTGGAGGACCATTCTTAGTCGCTTTTCTGGTAGACTTCTAGTGGGGGCGGCTATCAAGACATCATCGAAATATGGCACAACCTCTTTTATGCCTTGTAGCAATCTCTCCCTCAGACTTTGGAAGATGCCTGGTGCTACGCTCACTCCGAACTGGAGTCTATTACATTTGAACGCACCTCTGTGTGTGACTATAGTTTGGGCTTCTGCGGTCTCTGCAACTACGGGCAGCTGCTGGTATGCCTGGGCTAGGTCCAATTTTGCGAATATTTTTCTGCCCCCAAGGGAGTGAAGGAGGTGTTGGACCACAGGCACAGGGTAAGCGCTCTGCTGAAGTGCGTGGTTTAGGGTAGCCTTGTAATCCCCACAAATTCTCAAAGATCCGTCAGGTTTTATGGGGGTTACAATTGGCGTCTCCCATCGGGTGTGGTCAATTGGTTCCAACATGCCCTGGGCTATTAATTTTTCCAATTGTTCATCAATCTTTGGTTTGAGTGCAAAGGACACTTGATGAGGCTTAAGGCGAATGGGTGCAATATCAGGGCAGAGATTAAACGATATGGGGGATCCCTTGTACTTGCCTAGCTTCTCGGTGAAAACTTCCTGGAATTCCTGGACAAGGGCCGCTTCCCAGTCATCGCCTTCGGTCTGGTTGATGCCCGCCAGTTCAATTCCTAGTGGTGCGAACAACTGCAAGCCTAGTAAGCTGGGTCGATCTTTATCAATGACGGTAAGAGGTAGGGTTGCGGTGTGGTCTTTGAAGGAGACTTGGACATGGCTGGAACCGGTGACTGGGATCCTATTTCCTTGGTAGTCCTTTAATATAATTCTCTGAGTGCTGAGGTCCTGGCGACGGATGTCAGGGATCAGCTGTTTAAGGGTTTTCCAGGAAACCATTGATAGGAAAGACCCGGAGTCGACTTCCATAACTCATGGTCGGTTCTCAATGGTGACCTTTACTCGGATTTTTCTTGCATCAAGGGATGAAGCGTGGCTGATGGTGATGGTTTGGTGTGCCTCTTCTTGTCTGGTAGAAGTGGCTGGTGCTCGATTTCTGTAGTAGTGGTTCCATTGGTTGCTTAGGCGGTCCTGATTTACTGGTGGGGTGCCTGTTGTCTGCCGGAAATTATTTTCTCTTTGGTTTGGGCTGGACCCTCGCTTGCTTCTACAGACCTTTGCAATGTGGCCCCTCTTTCCACAGGAATGGCAGAGGGCATCTAGGAATTTGCAGTCTGATTGCAGGTGGTTTCCCCTGCATCCAGCACACTGATATGAGGGCTTACGATTCCGTTGATCTCACTGATCGCGTTCTGACCTGAGTCTGTTGACCTCCTCTTCCTTGCTTTCTGATGAGGATTCGAGGACTTCATGGTGGGTGGTCATTGTGTGCCTCTCGGGAAGGGGCATAGTGTCACTGGCAAGTTGGCAGTGCAGTCCGTTTGCTCGGTACATTCGAGCTGCTGACTTCCTGGTTGCTTCTGCTGCAGTAGCATCGGCGATGACATCTGCGAGGCTGATGTCTCCCTTCGCCATAATCTTGCTCTGGGTTGTGGGGTCTCTTAGACCCAGAACAATTCGATCTCTCATGGCTTCTTCAAGATTTGCGAAGCCACAGAGTCCCCCCAGGTTTCTGAGGTTCGCGATGAAGTCTCCAACACTTTCGCTTTCCTGTTAGTCCCTCTGGTAAAACTCGTGTCTCCTGATGAGTGTTGGCATCGCTGGGGCATAATGGGGCTGGAGGATTGGGGCGAGGTTGTCCCAGTCCATCGTCTTGACTTCAGCTGGTTTTGCGAGTGCCTTTGCCATCTTAAAAACGGCGGGCCCGCAATGGGTCAGGAATACAGCTCATTTCTTGCCAGGCGTAGCATCCTTCAGGTTGTTGGTTTCCAGGAACATCTGAAACCTATCCATATACAAGTCCCAGTCTTCGTTAGCTGGATCAAATGGAGTGGGTGATATGGCGCCGCTGGTCATTCTGCCGCTATTGGTGCGCCCTCAGCCACGTGCTCTGTTAGCGTTCAATGAGTGTTCAGTCAGCTCTATCGTCTCCGCATCCCACCTTTGTCGCCAGTGTTAGATCTGGGAGAGTGGGTGCAAAGAATGGAGATGAGGCATTGAATAGTGACTCCAACTCTTTATTAGTGACTTCAGAACAGAGCAAAATACTAGGGCAGCAGCAGCTCTTTTTATAGAGCTGGCTGCTGTCACAACACCCAATGATTTGAGTTTGCCGCCCCGGGAGCGTCCAATCAGCGGCGACTTGCTAACACCCAATCAGATCAGCCAACAATGACCAATCACGATTCGCTATCAGTGGGCCAATCAGAAGTGCAGGTTTATGAGCCTGTCGTGGAAGGAAAACTATTAGAATTGCAAGCTAACGAGTTTGCTTAGTTTGGAACACCCTGAATGACTTAAACCTTGAACAAAAGCACTCAATCCTTGGTTTATTCTTCTATTCAAAAGTTAAAATTTTGGTACTGCAATCCTATACCTCTTTTCCAGTGGAAACAATCTAGTGACCTAATAAATTTTTGACTTGATAGGAATAAAATTACATTATAAGAAGGCACCCAGAAAATTGACAGGAAATAATCTTATCTTTCTCTAACATAACAGCCATCAGATGCTTATGCTTGCTCTCCCCAGCAAGCATGAACTTTGTTGAAGATTCTGAGAGTTGTCTGTATATTGCCAAAATTGGAAAACGTAGGTGAAATGCAGAACTCTCAGGTCTCCAGAGTTTCCGAATGAGAAATCTCTGCAATTTCTCACTGGTCACTTATAGCTATCGAGAGTTATGATTTAGCTCCAATAAGAATGATAATGGTTTCCACATCTTCTCCTCTCAGGAAATGTAAGTTGCTGCTTCTGCTATGTTCTTCTTTGAACAACTTCAGGTCTTAATAGAAAGGCAACTGTTTTAATGGCATGGACTTGCAGAATAGCTCTGTCTTGGGAATCCTAATCAGAAGGAAAAGTCCCTGTTGCCAACTCCAGTGATTAGAACAATTCTGCTGTTTTAAGAGTTGCAAGGAAGCAAAGCAGAGGTGGCAGCCAACCATAAGACTTTGGCTGAACTCCACGCATTATGTGTCCAATACAGAATGCGCTCAGTCATACAGTATCCAAGTGGTTTCTTCCACTATAGCAGCTGAAACAGCAGTCACAAAAGATAACTTCATAAATGAACAGTAGAACACTTTGTAATCTGAGCACACAGCCTGCATTGTGGAGGCTAAGAGCCAGATGTGGTCCTCCTATATCCTAGCATTTTTGCCACAGGACCATTGCAAAGAAAAAGTTAAGGCTGTTCTTCTCATTGTCAGTGGTCTAAAAGTATGTGCAGATGAATTCCCACTGGCACACATATGTGCTGGTAGTAGGATACAGTCAGTGGTGGGATTCAATTTTTTTTTACTACCAGTTCTGTGGGTGTGGCTTGGTGGGTGTGGCAGGGGAAGGATACTGTAAAATCCCCAGTCAGAGGTGGTATTTGCAAGTTCTCCGAACTACTCAAAATTTCCACTACCGGTTCTCTAGAACTGGTCAGAACCTGCTGAATACCATCTCTGGATATGGTAGCTGCTGCCTCACACACTGGGGTGGTGATTTGTAATGATTTAGAGCTATCTTTTCAAACTTGGGAACTTTAAGAAGTGTGGGCTTCAGTTCGCAGAATTCCAGAAACATGATCTAGAGTCAACTTCTGATCTGACTATCATACTTTTTTTTATTCATTAATTGATTTCACACACGCAATAGTACATAGTTTAGATATCCTGTGGAGTTCAGTGAGACTTATCTCTAGGATAGAATATTATGATAGTCACTTTATTTAGGAATTCTAGGGACTATAATTTCAACAAAACCTGGATAATATAGTGGATTAGAAAATAAAGCATATAGGATAGCAATCCAGAATATTTTAAAAAGCAAAAATATCTTTGCACCATTTTAACAGCCATGGAGAATCAGAGTGCTAGAAGGGCAGGCATCTGAATAATTTCCCTCCCAAACCATTCAACATTTTCAGACGTTCTCATTGTGGTTTTGGATTCACTTGATTTTAATATAGTTATTTTTAATTTTGTCTGTTTGTTTCTCTTGTAAACTACTGATAAATATAAATAATCAGCAATATAACAAAGTCAGGCAAGGAAGTTTCAAGAAATACTGAAGTGGAAGAATCTACTCATTTCCAAATTGTATATCTGTCTCAATCAATTTATACTCAGATGTACAAAATACTTTGCTTTAAGCCAACCCAGTCTTTTGGGTTCAACATCACTTTTCTAATTGTAAAAACATTATTGCTGGATCCCAGGATGTCATGAAGGCCCTTGGCAGAAGGAGCTCTGTATTGGGAAAAATTGATTTGTCTGTTGAAATCTTTTTGGGAAGAGAAATTATTTCACTGTGGAGAATAAAATATTGACTACCAACTAGGATCAATTTTTTTCTCTGTAAAATTCAAAATTGCTAACTCGAGTTGAAGAGAAATACAGTTTTCTGTCATAAGATATCAACATTGTTCAGCTGTCAAATCAAATAATATGTTAGAGAAGATGTGTGAATAAGAGAAAGTCCTTTAAATTCAAGGCTGTCCTTATCACCTATAAGGGATGTATGCTCTTAACATTTAACACAAGATCCCGTTTCCAATTTGACACTGACTGAGCTAGTCAGCATTTAAAGAGAGATTTTCCATCAGATTTTGCTTCAACAATATTTTAGTGGGTCTAAGAAAATATGGTAGGATTGGAAAAGAATGTTGAATAAAAATTCTAGCATACATTGCAAATCATTGGCAAAAATTGACATCAGGACACACACCTTGTAGACTGAATTCTCTACTTTAATTTCTTTATCCTAGCCAGTTTTGAGACTGCAATTAACCCCACACACCCCATACATCCCACACAAATAACTCTTTTAACCTCACAGGGAGAGTTAAATTTCAATTTCCCACAGAATATCAAGACAATTTTTTAAGAATTTAATGTTAGGGAGGATGAGAAGGGTCTGAAGAGAACCTTTGGTATTGTTCCAACTGTTTTATGGCAGAATTTTTAAAAGAGACAAAATCTTTATTCCTTATTGTACCTAAGCATGAAGTGAAAGGGAAACTCTTGAAAATAAAGGTACTAAGAGAGAAGTAGAGTTATATAAAGAAGCTTCAAAAGAATAATCTTTCAAACTATTTAATTTGGGAAGGGGAAACTTTGCCAGTTTAAAAATGACTCTTATTTCTAAAAAGTTTAAAATTATTAGTCTTTACTGTCAAAATGTAGATACATTATCTGACCCTGATTAATGAAGTTTTAAATTTATATGAAATATGCATTGTCAGTGCATAAACTAGATGACTATAACATCATTTTTACAACATATTCAGCCAGACAGTTAAATCTAACTGCAAAGAAGTTGTCTGATTGATAGGAAAATCCTGGATTTTTTTTCATGCTCTCCTTATGTAGAAACCCATCTGTCAGAGGAAAAACCCCTCCAAACATCTGGCTGTAAATTCTATATCGCCTTGCTATTATGCCAGATATCACCATCTTCTAGACAATGAATACGGTCTCTGTATTTTTGGAATGACGGCACAGGAATGGAAATGGATTAAGTTGCTTCAAACTGCCATGAGAAAAAGTAAATTTGGAACTGATGAAAAAAACAGAAATTATTTATGTATTTATTTATATATCAAACTTGGAGACCACTCTGACTCACAGAGTGACTTTATTTCAGTGAGTGATATTAAACAGAAATTATGATAATTTCAGGTTATTAATTACATTATTTTGTCACAGATGTTTGCAGTCTTATTTACCAAATCTTACTCAGAAAGCTATTGTAATTAATGGTGAAGCATATTTATATTTAGGGTGATTTTAAAATCATGGCTCAATTTGAAGAAAAGCTTATTCAAATATGAATGACTGGTTTTAATATTTCTAATATGAATGGAATACAATTTACTATATTTATTATTATTTAATAAATTAATATATTATATATTTATTATTTAATCTATCTATCTATCTATCTATCTATCTATCTATCTATCTATCTATCTATCTATCATCTATAAAAGCGAAATTCCACTCTTGCAGCATCACAAAAATCCCTAGAACCATAAAGCCTACAAACTTCATCACAAAATTCCAAGAACCGTAAAGCCTACAAACTTGAAATTTGGCACATATGTTCTTCTTGGCTTCTAGGTGCTCACTAAGAAAGGATTTTTTGAAATTACCACCAGAGCATTAGTATTTTGTATATTATTATTAACATGCTCTGATGCTAAGGAGTTCTATTCCCCCTCCCCACCTGAAAAAAAAAATTGATTCCAAATGCAAAGCACAAGCAGCGGAGAGGAGTTTCAGTTTTAGTTTCATAGCACCAAGCAGCTTTAGTACCGAACAGTTGAGCTAAACCACGCCCATGCTCCTTGCTGTCTCCTTCTTGCTCACACAGCAAATACTGTTTCAGTTTCCAAACAGCCATCAACTCTCTCACACACTGACAGGATGAACCTAGATGAATACTGATGGATGCTGGTAGGCAGAGGCACATTTTTCTTCCTTATTTTCCTTGCCAAAAGCTAAGCCTGACCACAATGTTTTGTAGCGAAGCATGGGTACTGATCTAGTTATTTAATATATTTTACTGTTTAATGAATTCTATAAATCCACTGCATTGTAGTTTAATAATCAATGACTAAACTATTTTGATCATTATAATTATTATCCAGCATAAGACATTTTAAGAAATTATATCCCTAACATATCTGGAGACATAGGTTGGGAATGCTGAGATATTAGCCATAGTTTTTTTTAAAACAAAATCAAAGTAGGCACAAAGTTGTATGTGAAGAACATTAATACTGCAGCCCACTCAACCTAAGCCATTTTCCCACTTTAAATTATAGCCCAACTACAAAAATATAAATTGACCAGAGAGATTTCTAGGGAATCATCTGAGCAGCCATTTTGATATTTGCTCCCATCTATTCTAAAGCCCAATGGGTCTTCCATTGTCTAAAACTTGCAACCATATATCCAGAATGGATCCATGCTGTTCTAATGCCTGTACAGTTATACCATACCGTAATGGAATATACAAATGAAATGAGATTAGTTGCAAGAGAAAATTGCAACAGAAAAGTTTTATTCACTGGCAAGAAGCCTACCATGGAATCAGATCAGCTAACTCCATGATATTAATGCAGGGTTTATTATGACAATGACTTTTGGAAGCAACCCAACTCTATTCTAGAACTTCTTTTTGGACTTAGAACATAGCAGATTTTTCTTAATGGGGATAGAGAAAAAATCAGTCAGAAGCACAGAAAATGTACTGAATAATATATTTCTATCTTGAAGAAAGGAAACAAATAAAAAACTGTTTTCCCAAGGTAGTCAAAACGTGCAGTTTTTCACTGTTTACAGTAGCAGTCTCAATGTTCTGAAAATCCTGGGTGTTATGTTCTGTGCATGGGCTCAAGGAACAGAAACGAGACGGTGAACAGTGAACTTCAACTCTTTATTGATCATTCTGAACAGAGCAAAAACCTAGGGCAGCAGCAGCCCTTTTATAGGCAAGCTGCTGATCTAGTAACCAATGAGAAACATGGAGTGTTAACCCCCTTAACCAATGAGAGTGGCTCGTTAACAGCCAATCAGATTCTCCTGAACGGACCAATCCGATATCGCTATTATCGCCCAACCAGAAGTGCAGGACTAGAACCCTGCTATTTTCTAAAGGTCTGATAAAACTTTATTTAAGCGTTTTATTAATTCATAACACCCCTTCCCCCCGGGTTCCATTTAGGGGGTGCGGTGACATAATCTCTGAGGTATGAAGGTCGTTTTGACTGTCTATTGGATTTATGCTGTCCCACCGGTTCTTGTCTGTAATCCTGTTTCGGCGGGACGTCTTCGGGCAAGTCAGGTGCTGGTGGTTCCACATTGGATGACTCGGTGCTGCTAATGTTCTCGTTGTTGTCCTCTGGCCTTTGCGGGCTCTGTTGAGGTGCTCCTCTGTGGCGAGGACATGCCCTTCCCTGATTCTTCTTCATTCGTTACGCCCTATTGTTGACTTCTTTCATTCCTGATTTCCGCCATCTCGAATTTGGTTTCTTCGACATCCCCTCCCCTCTCAGTTGGGAAGTTACCGGAGTCGTGGAAACTAGGTTGTAGCCTCGATCAAAGCTGATCTATATGGCATTTCCATATTTTTCCGTCGCAGGTTTTCTCTCAGTACAACCTGGGTCCAGTGGCTTGAATTACAGTTGCCTCGACCCACAACGGTTTGCCAGAAAGGTTTCTGGCGAAAACTAAGTCATCTATCTTGAACTCGCGGCACTTTCCGCTAGATCCGCAGGGTTTCTCTGGCTTGTAAGATGGGTGAAGCCGGTCGAGGTGGGAATGGAGTTTGCGTCCCATCAATAGTTCAGCTGGAGTCTTGTTGGTGATGCTGTGCGGGGTGATGTGTTGGAGGAGTATTCTGTTTATCTTATCTTCAATGTCCCCATAGTCCATTTTGTAGAGTCCATTTTTACAAATTGTACCATGCGCTCGGCTCTTCCGTTAGCCACAGGGTGCACTGGCAAATTTAGCGCATGGTGAATACCCCGGTCCGCTAAGTATTGTTCAAAGGGTAGAGCGGTAAACTGGGGTCCGTTGTCGGATACCAGAACGGCTGGCAGTCCATGCATCGCAAATAACCTGTTCAACTTCTGGATGACGGACTCGGTTGTGGTACTCTTCATTTTGTGGATCTTGAGCCAGTTTGAATAGGCATCCATTGTTAGGAGGAATGTACGTCCCTTAGTAGGTCCCGCAAAGCCAATATGGATGCGGGACCATGGTCCCCGGAGTGTTTCCCATTCTGTCAGAGTTGCTTTAGGTGGGGCATTGCTAACTTCCTGACACTTAAAACAAGTCTTTATCCAGGCTTTGTTCTGTTTGTCGATGCCTGGCCACCATGCGTAGCTTCGTGTGAGCGCTTTCATACGCACGATGCTGGGGTGACCCTCATGCAGTGTCTTTAATACTGCTTGTTGTAACCACTCTGGGACGACGACTCTATCCCCCCATAGGATGCAGCCTTTTTGCGAAAAAAGTTCTGTTTGCCGGTTCTTGAAGGGGGTGAAGTCATCAGGGGTTTGATTTACTGGCTATCCCCGTTCGACCCAGCTAAGAACTCGCATTAAGATAGGATTGCATTTTGTTTCAATCACGATATCTCTAACTGTTAGCGGCGGTGAATGTAGTGTTTCAATCTGGAGTGTTGTAAGGGTTGGAGCTGGGTCGTCGACGGTTTCCGGAAGTGGTGCACGGCTCAGTGCATCAGCGTGGGGAATGGCTTTCCCCAGGTGGTGTTGCAGCCTATAATTGTACGCAGCCAAAAACTCCGACTAGCGAGTCATTCTAGGTGACAATATATAGGGGATTGGCTTGTCTCCTGCTATAATCCCCAGCAAAGTTTTGTGGTCGGTAACAATAGTAAAAACTCGTCCATATACATATTCGTGAAACCGCTTTACAGCAGATACAACAGCAAGAGCCTCTTTATCGATTTGACTATAGTTACGTTCAGCCTTTGATATAGTTCTTGAAAAATAGGCAATAGGGGCCTCACTACCATTTGGTAACACATGGCTCAAAATGGCTCCTACTCCAAATGGTGACGCGTCACATGTAATTGTTAAAGGCAAAGTCTCATTATACTGCATTAAAACAGCATCTGAAGTTAATAGGTTTTTCAGTTGTCGGAACGCGTGCTCCTCTCGGTGACCCCAGACCCAGGTTGCTTTTTTGTCGAGAAGCCTATGTAGGGGCTCAGCTATGGTCGCTTTGTGGGGCAGGAAGATGTTGTAAAAATTAATGAGCCCCAGGAAAGCTTGGAGATCAATCTTATTTCTGGGTCTTGGGGCGTTCTTGATTGCTCTTAGCTTGCTATTGGTGGGTGAATGCCTTGTCTATCGATTAAGTACCCCAGGAACTCTACTTTGTCTGTACACAGTTGAAATTTATTTTTTTTAACCTTAAGGCCAGAGTCTTTAAATTTCTGGAGAACCAGTTTAAGACGCTCCTTTAGTATTTCTCTATTTGGGGCAGCAATTAAAACGTCATCAAAGTATGGTACGACCCCTTTTATCCCCTGTAAGAGTCTCTCCATCAAACTCTGAAAAATCCCTGGGGCTACGCTAACACCGAATTGGAGTCGGTTGCACTTAAAGGCGCCTCGGTGCATAACGATCATTTGTGCCTCTGCTGTTTTTTTATCTACAGACAGTTGTTGGTACGCCTGTGCTAAATTCAATTTAGCGAAGACTTCTTCGCCCCCCAGGGAATGGAGGAGGTGTTGTACCACCGGCACCGGGTAAGCATTCTGTTGAAGGGCATGATTCAGGGTGGCACAGTAGTCCCCACAAATCCTTAACGATCCATCCGGTTTGATGGGTGTTACGATTGGGGTTTCCCAAGGAGCGTGGTCTGTTGGTTCTAAAACACCCTGGGCTATTAATTTATCAAGCTGCTCATCACTCTTTGGTTTAAGGGCAAAAGGTACTCAACGAGGCTTAAGGAGGATTAAGGTTAAGGTTAAATGATATCGGGGTCCCCTTGTACTCGCCTAGTTTGTCTGCAAAGATGTCCTGGAATTCCTGGACGAGGGCCTCCTCCCAGTCGTCACTGCTGGTTTGGTGAATGCCGGCTACCTCAATCCCAAGTGGAGCGAACCATTGAAGGCCTAACAAGCTAGGCCAATCACGGTCAATGATGATCAATGGTAAGGATGCAGTACGATTTTTGAATGAGACCTGGACTAGGCTGGATCCAACGACCAGAATTCGGTTTCCCTGATAATCCTTGAGTATGATTCTTTGGGTTCTGAGATCTTGCTGCCAGACGGCAGGGATTAGTTATTTAAGGGTCTTCCAGGAAACCATCGAGAGGGACGATCCTGAATCGACTTCCATCACGCAGGACTGGTTTTCGATGGCAACCTTCACTCGGATCTTCTTTGCATCTAATGATGAGGTGTGACCAATTGTAATGGTTTGGTGTGCCTCTTCTCCTTTCGTTGAATGGGCTAGTGGTTTATTTCTGTAGGAGTGGTTGTTCCATTGGTGGTTCAAATGTTCCCAACTCACAGGATGATTTCCTGTGGTTTGGCGGTAGTTGGTCCCCCTCTGAAATGGGTTGGATCCTTGCTTGCTTCTACAGACTTTTCTGATGTGGCCTCTCTTCCCACAAACATGGCAGAGCGCGTCAAGGAATTTGCAGTCTGATTGTGGGTGATTTGCCCCACATCCTGTGCATTGATGCTGCAGTCTCTGGTTACGTTGGTGGCGTTGGTCTCGTTCAGACCAGAGCCAGTTGACCTCTTCCTCATCACTTTCTGATGATGATTCTAGGTCCTCGTGGTGGGTTGCCATCATATGTCCCTCTAGGTGAGGTGAGGTTTTGCCAGTGAGTTGGTGGAGCGGGGCATTGGTGCGGTGCATTCGGGCAGCCGACTTCCTGGTTGCTTCTGCTGCAGTAGCATCAGTGATGGTATCTGCAAGGCTGATGACACCTTTCACCATCAGCTTATTTTGCACGTGAGGTGCATCTATACCCAGAACTATTCAGTCTCTTAGAGCTTCTTTGAGGTCAGCGAACCCACAGAGGCCTCCCAGATTCCGGAGATCCGCGATGAAATCTGCAACGCTCTCTCCCTTCCGGTGGTCTCTCTGGTAAAATTCATGTCTTCGGACAAGCGTTGGTACAGTAGGTGCATAGTGGGCCCGTAGGAGGGGCTCGAGGATGTCCCAGTCCATGGATTTCCCCTCAGCCAATTTCACCAGTGCCTTAGCCATCTTAAAAACGGCAGGTCCGCAGTGAGTCAGGAATACCGCTCGCTTTTTTCCAGTAGTGGCATCCTTCAAGTTGTTGGTCTCCAGAAACATCTGGAACCAGTCCATGTATGAATCCCAGTCTTCTTGTCTTCTGGGTCGAATGGAGCGGGTGGTATGGTGCTGCCGGTCATGGTTTCTGCCGTTGATGCGCCTTCAGCCATGTGCTCTGTTTCGTGCTCTGTAGTGTTCAGTCAGTTCTGACGTCTCCGCATCCCATCCTCGTTGCCAGTGTTATGTTCTGCGCATGGGCGCAAGGAACAGAGACGAGACGGTGAACAGTGAACTTCAACTCTTTATTGATCATTCTGAACAGAGCAAAAACCTAGGGTAGCAGCAGCCCTTTTATAGGCAAGCTGCTGATCTAGTAACCAATGAGAAACGTGGAGTGTTAATCCCCTTAACCAATGAGAGTGGCTCGTTAACAGCCAATCAGATTCCCCTGAACGGACCAATCCGATATCGCTATTATCGCCCAACCAGAAGTGCAGGACTAGAACCCTGCTATTTTCTAAAGGTCTGATAAAACTTTATTTAAGCGTTTTATTAATTCATAACACTTGGAGTCTCTGACATCTCTAAAGTGGGGTTAACAAAGTCAAACAAATGTTTTAACATTTCATTTTTCAAATTTCTAATAGAGTATATATAAACATATACAACTCACATAAACCAAGACTTTTGTGGTTTCAATCATTTTTAAGAATGTAAAAGGTTCCTGAGACCAAAATGTTTGAGAAATGCTGTTTTACAATATGCTACTGCTAGTTTGCTCTCAATCTGATGCAATGAGAAGGAGTCTGTAATGCAGCAGAGGTGTGGTAAAATGATTGTGTGATAGGATTCCATATCTTATTTTCTCAGACAGTTTCTATTTTCTCAGAGCAGGAACTAGTTTTATACCACATGCATCAAAAGTCTGACCCTGATCATCTTTGAAACCTTTACACTATGTTATACAGCAAATGAAGATAAGCAGAAGGGAATGTCCTTTGGGACCAGAGAGAGAAGGCATACAAGACCTGACTCAATCTAGTGTGATTAGCTGAATCTTTCAAGCAAAAAACATCAAGCTGCTGTATTACTAGAATGAACAGAGCTCTCAGGAAAACTCACTGTATTCTGATTCTGGATGACCTATTGAAAATGACAGTGCGGGAATTCCCTGAAGAATAATATTTCCAGTGGATGAATATTTGATATGAGGGCTACTTTTTATACAGATCTATGGCTATGAACTATTAATTTGTAAAAGAAATTACCTAGTCAGTCACATCTAGGGTAGTATGGCTGAAGCCTATGCTTTGCCAAAGCTCAGAATTCCTAATTACTAAACAGGGATAGGTTGAAGCAGGGGTAAGCTATGCAATTATTAGTGTTCAAGGCACAAGGATCTCAAGGACCAGTTGCCTCCTCCTCCTCCTCCTCCTCTGACACTATTTTATTTTTATATCTCAAATTTTATTTTTTTATTAAGGTTAATATGTGTTTGGATTTGATTAATTAGAATAGAATATGGAAGGGTGAACATAGTACCCATTTGCTACTCTGTAAAGCAGGTACATATTTCTGCATGTGTGCATTTCTTGAAATTGTATGGTAGAATAGGGTACCAGAAATGATGTCCCACTGAAGCATCAAATGTGGCTGCAAGAAGTCTACAGCATATGGAACTCAACTGGTATTATGTTGTATACATGAGATTCAAAAGTACCATATAAATGAGGAATATAATTCCTAGGATTGTAAAGTGCTTTGAATTTAGTCTTCGAACACAAAGGACAACAAAAATAATACTTGTCTGCTACACCTTAATGTAGCTGTACCCTTTCTGGAGATTACAAGACAGTTACAGAGAACAGTTAGAGAAAAGGCTTAGCTGCTTTAAAGTGTTTCAGAGAGCTTCATTCAGTCCAAACTACCTTTTAAAGAATAAACCATTAAATTATAATAATAATAATAGAATCCCTCTAAATACAGAAATATTTCCCTGGAAATGCTAGGGGCTTTGGTTTGAAGTAACAAAATTCCTTGACAAAATTTTTGGTGGAATTTAAAAGGTAAAAAGGCTAAGAACAGTTGATTTGGAATTCATCAAGCTTTTTAATAATATTTTTTAAATAATACAGATTCACATGTTAAAGTAGATATTTACTTTAGAATTAATTCCCTTGTTAGCTTCAATTGTTGGTTTATTGAAAGAAGATGACAATGGAGAACAATTATGAAGAAATTATACCCCATAGAAGGGCAGGAAAGAATGGGAAGAAGAAGACATTATTTATATTCTGTGTATCTTTTAAGACTTGACAACATGGACCCCTTCTTTGAAAACCTACATACTCTCCCCAGCTGTAAAATTATTTCACATGTACAGTTCATTGAGAAATGCAATGTACATACAACGAGAAAGGGGCGGGTGTGAATATTGCAATTTTCTGGTATGATATATCATTGTAGGCAACAGACGAAGTCAACTGTTCCAATGGGCATAAATCCATTGATAGAGAGGTGTGACAATTTTGCTGTTTTTATTAACAAAAAACAAACACAGCCATCTGAGTTCATGAAGTGCTGATTATAATCCTGTTGGGGTAATTGATAGGAAGATATACAGTTTAAAGAAAAATGCTGATGCAGATAGAGTACCTAATCTAATAGCTCAAAGAAAATTCTAATTTAAATTGGACCACGTATTTCAGTTTCCCAATTCTACTAAAATATATAGCTGCAAAACTAAGCTGTACAAGCCAATATGCATTTGTCCTTCCTTTTTCTCCTTCTAAGATTCAGAGGCACTTATGATTCAATGTGTGATTGAATTCACACTTCGAACTAAATTGTGGTTTGCTTAATCAGCTTACTGAATGAATCACAATTGGCTGAAATCATACAACATGTTAAGACAAAAATCATGATTTGGAAGGCACAGTAACCAATTTCACACATTCTACTAAACTGAAATCACAGGAAGATTCAGCTTGATAAGTAAGTCAGGTGGACTCAGATACCATGTAGTAAATATCTTCCAAATAAGTGGATTTAGGTGGTATTTTCTATAGAGTGGAAAAATAATAGTGCGTCATCAAAATACTTAAGCAGCATAGCCATATTACAGCACTTAATACAAGTAAAATAAATTTAAGATCACAAGAAGGAAAGACAAGTATCATTCAAAATTAAAGTTGCATAACGCAAATAAGTTTGACTTCAATTTTCTTCTCCTCCTCTTGTAGTGTTTTAATAGAAGTGTAACAGAAAGAAGTAGATACCTTTCCCACCTCTGCCATTTCTGTAGCGCAGCCAACTTTTGCTTATTATACAACTGTCAAAAGCATGCAGCATCTAAAGAAAAAATACTAAAAGCTGCTGTATAAATTAATTGGTAAAAAGTCACTTGAAATGTTGCAGATGTTTTAAATCATGTGGGCCAACTCTCTATAAAGAAATAAACATTATTATGTACACTGAGTCCTAAAAATAAGTTTGATTTAGAGTTAATATATACCAAAAAAAAACATTTCTGGTTTCCAGATGTTTTGGATTTCAATTTTTCTTAGACAGCAAGTCAAGTAATAAAAGATTGTGGAAACTGTAGTTCCAAATATCCAGTAGCTATTAAATGTTTATGGTTTAAAGCCTTTCCAAAAGAATATTCCTGTTCTGAATCTTTAAAAGGTTGATCCTAAACTTTTAAAATGGTGCTATGAAATGCAATTGTAAACCCACTCAAGTGGAAATAGTTAGTTTACAAATGAATGTAGAAATAATATATGAAAAAATATGGATAGCATGCAACTATTAAAATAAACCAATTTATTTAAATAATACAACAGTTTACTTCTAAAAGTTTACTTCTAAAAGAAATTGGGTAACTATAGAGCAAGGTTTAGATTTCTTGCTAAGAAACACTAGAATAGCATGTCTCCATTACAAACACATGCTGGATGTTATCATGCAAAAAGTCTCAGGACAATCTGTGTAAAATATTAACTATGATTACTAACAATGGGTTAACTGATACAATTTTTTAAATTGTATTCATCTTTTAATATTAAAAACAACTATTAGCAAAAAGAGTCTCATCAAATGTATGCCTGACCAGGTAGGCTGGAATCTAAATTATGTGATTACATCCTGTCTCTCCAGATAATTTTATCTCGCTTGGAATCATTCATTTGTGCTGTCTTACAATGGGAATTGAAGCAGTAATAATTCAGTTCAGTCCATTTAATCTTCATTTCTGTTAAGTTCTGCGCATGGGTGCAAGGAACGGAGACGAGGCAGTGAACAGTGAACTTCAACTCTATATTTGTCATGCTGAACAGAGCAAAACCCTAGGGCAGCAGCAGCCCTTTTATAGGGTAGGCTGTTGACCTATTAGCCAATGAGAAACATGGAAGTGTTAAACCCTTGAACCAATGAGAGTTGGCCCGTTAACAGCCAATCAGATTCCCCAGAAAGGACCAATCCGATATCGCTATTATCGGCCAATCAGAAGTGTAGGATTAGAACCCTGCTTTTTCTTAAGGTTTGTTAAAACTTTATTAAACGCCTTTATTAGTTCATAACACCCCTTCCGCCCAGGTTCCATTTGAGGGGTGTGGTGACGTAATCCCGAAGATATGCAACTTGTTTTAACTGTCTATTAGATTTGTGCTGTCCCACCAGTTCCTGTCTGTAGTCCGGTTTTGGCAGGACGTTTTTGGATATATCTGGTACAGGTGGTTCCGCATCCTCACTGGACGACTCGGTGCCACTAATTCTGTCATTAATGTCCTCCGATCTTTGTGGGCTTGCCTCCATTGAGGTATTCCTCTGTAGCAAGGCCAACCCTCTCCTTGATTCTTCTTCATATATCGCGCCCGGCTGCTGACTTCCTTTGATTCTGCTTTCCACCATCTCGAATGTGGTTTCTTTGACATCCCCTCCCCCCTCAGTTTGAGAGTCACAGGAGTCACGGGAACTGGGTTGTAGCCTAGAGCGAAGCTGATCTATGTGGCGTTTCCATATTTTTCCATCCCATGTTTGCACACGGTACGATCTGGGCCCGGTGGTTTGAGTTAGGGTTGCTTCGACCCATAATGGTTCGTCGGAAAGGTTTTTAGTGAAAACTAAGTCGCCTACCATGAACTCGTGGCATTTTCCGCTAGATCCACAGGGTTTCTCTGGCTCGTAGGACTGGTGGAGCCGGTCGAGGTGGGAACGGAGTTTGCGTCCCATCAACAGTTTAGCTGGAGTCTTGTTGGTGACGCTGTGTGGGGTGATGTGTTGGAGTAGGAGTATTCTGTTTAGTTTGTCAACAATGTCCCCGTAGTCCATTTTGTGGAGAGTTTTTTTAACAAATTGGACCATGCGCTCGGCCCTGCCATTAGCCGCAGGGTGCGCCGGTGAAGTTAGCACATGACGGATACCCAGGTCCGCTAAGTATTGTTCAAACGCCAGGGCAGTGAACTGGGGTCTGTTGTCGGAGACCAGAACATCTGGCAGCCCATGCGTTGCGAATAGCCTGTTCAATTTTCAGATGACGGACTCGGTTGTACTATTCTTCATTTCGTGGATCTCGAGCCAGTTGGAATAGGCATCCACTGTTAGGAGGAACGTATGTCCCTTAGTAGGTCCCGCAAAGTCAACGTGGATGCGGGTCCACAGCCCCCGGGGGGTTTCCCACTCCATTGGAGTTGCTCTAGGTGGGGCACTGCTGACTTCTTGGCACTTTAGACAAGTCTTTACCCAAGCTTCAATTTGATTGTCGATGCCCGGCCACCATGCGTAGCTTCGTGCGAGTGTTTTCATACGCACGATGCCGGGGTGACCATCATGCAATGTTTTCAATGCTGCTCGTTGTATCAACCGCTCTGGGACGATGACTTTGTCTCCCCATAGGATGCAGCCTTTTTGCGAAAAAAGTTCTGTTTGCTGGTTTCTGAAAGGGGTGAAGTCATCAGGGGTTTGTTCTACTGGCCATCCTCGTTCGACCCAGCTGAGAACTCGCGCCAGGACATGATCTCATTTTGTTTCGATAGCAATGTCTCTGGCTGTTAGCAGTGGTGAATGTAGTGTTTCAATCTGGAGTGTTGAAAGGGTTGGAGCTGGGTCGTCGACGGTTTCCGGAAGTAGGGCACAGCTCAATGCATCAGCGTGGGGAATGGCTTTCCCCGGGCGGTGTTGTAATTTATAATTGTACGCAGCTAAGAACTCCGACCAGCGAGTCATTCTAGGTGACAATATATAGGGGGTTGGCTTGTCTCCCGCTATAATCCCTAGCAAAGGTTTGTGATCGGTAATAATAGTAAAAACTCGTCCATACACATATTCATGAAACCATTTCACAGCAGATACAATAGCAAGAGCCTCTTTGTCGATTTGGCTATAGTTACGTTCAGCCTTTGATAAGGTCCTTGAAAAATAGGCAATAGGGGCCTCACTACCATTTGGTAACACATGGCTCAAAATGGCTCCTACTCCAAATGGTGACACGTCACATGTACTTGTTAAAAGCAAAGTCTTGTTATACTGCATTAAAACAGCATCTGAAGTTTTTCACTTGTCGGAATGCGTGCTCCTTTCAGTGACCCCAGACCCAGGTTGCTTTTTTGTCAAGAACTTTATGTAGCGGCTCAGCTACGGTTGCTTTCTGGGGCAAGAAGATGTTGTAAAAGTTAATGAGCCCCAGGAAAGCTTGGAGGTCAGACTTATTCCTGGGTCTTGGGGTGTTTTTGATTGCTTTTAGTTTGCTATTAGTGGGGTGAATGCCTTGCTTATTGATTAGGTACCCCAGGAACTCTACTTTATCTGTACACAGTTGACATTTATTTTTTTTAACCTTAAGGCTGGAGTCTTTAAATTTCTGGAGAACCAGTTTAAGACGCTTTTCTAGTACTTCTCTATTTGGGGCTGCAATTAAAACGTCATCAAAGTATGGCATGACCCCCTTGATCCCTTGCAAGAGTCTCTCCATCAGATTTTGAAAAATCCCTGGGGCTACGCTCACTCCGAATTGGAGTCAGTTGCATTTAAAGGCGCCTTGGTACGTAACGATCATCTGTGCCTCTGCGGTTTGTTGGTACGCCTATGCTAAATCCAATTTAGCGAAGATTTTTCCACCTCCCAGGGAATGGAGAAGGTGTTGCACCACTGGCACCAGGTAAGCATTCTGTTGAAGGGCGTGATTAAGGGTGGCCCGGTAGTCCCCACAAATCCTTAATGATCCATCCAGTTTGATGGGTGTTATGATTGGGGTTTCCCAATGAGCGTGGTCAGTTGGTTCTAAAACAGCCTGGGCTATTAATTTATCGAGCTACTCGTCAATTTTTGGTTTAAGGGCAAAAGGTACCCGACGCTTAAGGTGGATGGGGGCTACTTCAGGGTTAAGGTTAAATGATATCGGGGTCCCCTTGTACTCGCCTAGTTTGTCTGCAAAGACGTCCTGGAATTCCTGGATGAGGGTCTCCTCCCAGTCGTCACTTCTGGTTTGGTGAATGCCAGCTACCTCGATCCCAAGTGGAGCGAACCATTGAAGGCCTAACAAACTAGGCCGGTCGCTGTCGACGACAGTCAGTGGTAACGATGCAGTACGATTTTTGAATGATACTTGGACTTGGCTGGATCCAACGACCAGAATTCGGTTCCCCTGATAATCTTTGAGTATGATTCTTTGGGCTCTGAAGTCTTGATGTCAGACGGCAGGGATTAATTGTTTAAGGGTCTTCCAGGAAACCATCGAGAGGGACGATCCTGAGTCGACTTCCATCACACAAGGCTGGTTTTCGATGGCGACCTTCACTCGGATCTTCTTTGCATCTAACGATGAAGCGTGACCGATTGTAATGGTTTGGTGTGCCTCTTCCTGTCTCGTTGAAGTGGCCAGTGTTCTATTTCTGTAGGAGTGGTTGTTCCATTGGTGGTTCAAGTGTTCCCGACTCACAGGATGATTCCCTGTGGTCTGGCGGTAGTTGTTTCCTCTCTGAATTGAGCTGGATCCTTGCTTGCTTCTACAGACCTTCCCGATGTGGCCTCTTTTCCCACAGAAATGGTAGAGCATGTCAAGGAATTTGCAGTCTGATCACGGGTGGTTTGCCCCACAACCCGTGCATTGGTGCGGTAGTCTTTGATTCCGCTGGTGGCGTTGGTCACGTTCAGACCGGAGCCGGTTGTCCTCCTCCTCATCACTTTCTGATGGCCATTCGAGGTCTTTGTGGTGGGTTGCTGTTGTGTGCCTCTCGAGGCAAGGTGAGGTATTGCTGGCGAGTTGATGGAGCGGTGAATTGATGCGGCGCATTCGGGCGTCCGACTTCCTGGTTGCTTCTGCTGCAGTAGCGTCTTTGATGACATCAGCAAGGTTGATGTCCCCTTTGGCCATGATCTTGCTCTGTACCGTCTGGTCATCTAATCCCAGAACTATTCGGTCTCTCAGAGCTTCTTTGAGGTCTGCGAACCCACAGAGGCCTCCCAGGTTCTGGAGGTCTGCAATGAAATCTGCGACGCTCTCTCCTTTCCGTTGGTCCCTCTGGTAAAATTCATGTCTTCGGACAAGCGTGCATAATGGGCCGATAGAAGGGGCATGAGGACCTCCCAGTCCATGGTTTTCACCTCAGCTGGTTTCGCTAGTGCCTTGGCCATCTTAAAGACGGCAGGCCCGCAATGGGTCAGGAACACTGCTCACTTTTCCCCCATAGTGGCATCCTTCAAGTTGTTGATCTCCAGAAACATCTGGAACCGGTCTATGTATGAGTTCCAGTCTTCTTGTGCTGGGTCAAATGGAGTGGGTGGTATGGCGCCGCTGGGCATGGTTTCCATTGTCGATGCGGCTTCAGCCACATGCTCTGTTTGGTGCTCTGTAGTGTTCAGTCAGCTCTGATGTCTCCATATCCCATCCTCGTCGCCAGTGTTAAGTTCTGTGCATGGGTGCAAGGAACGGAGACGAGGCAGTGAACAGTGAACTTCAACTCTTTATTTGTCATGCTGAACAGAGCAAAACCCTAGGGCAGCAGCAGCCCTTTTAGAGGGTAGGCTGCTGACTTATTAGCCAATGAGAAACATGGAAGTGTTAAACCCTTGAACCAATGAGAGTTGGTTCAGATCAGATTCCCCAGAAAGGACAATCCGATATCGCTATTATCAGCCAATCAGAAGTGCAGGATTAGAACCTTGCTTTTTCTTAAGGTTTGTTAAAACTTTATTAAATGCCTTTATTAGTTCATAACAATTTCCCTGATCCTTTGGTATCTCTCTATCTTATTTTAAAAATGAGTAACTTGGAAAATGTACTTATTTTTAGAATTAATTCCATATTAATATATATTTTTAAACCAACAGCTCTCTGAGCAAATCCATTATCTACTTGGGGTTGTAGGCTGTTAGGAACTTGCTATTCAGAGGATGGGAGGTGGGGGAGAAAACCACTGAAAGTATCAGTGAACAGAAAACAGTTTTAAATCACAGCCAACTTCTATATCCAGGGCATAAAAATGAAAAATTCTATTTTCAATGTTCCAAGTTCATCTGGAATATGTATAAATATAGAGATGAAAAGTTGGGTTTGCAATCAGTGATGTAAAAGGGAGAGAGAAAGAACTCCTGTTGTGGATTCCAATCCTCTAGGAAGGATGCCCTATGCTTCTAATCATTCCTCCTTCCCTTGGTCCCCTACCCCAGGTCCCATTCTGCTGTTTAGTGGGAAGTTTCCCTGAATATGGATTGCCTTTCAAGGGGAAATAATGGGCTCTCCCTCCCTCCTTGGGCTATTTTTGGCCTAATTGGGATCTACATTTGGGGAATGAATTTAAGTTTTTAATATAAGGTCCATCTGGACTGTCAGCAGATATTATGGATTGTTCCTGTTCAGAATTCAAATCAGTAATAATGTCCTTAGTATAACTCATTCTATCACATCCTGGTTTTAGTTCACGAAGCACTCAGGCATTATTTTGTTGCTTGTGACCTTGCAAATTTCAGATCCTTTCAAGCCTGCATATGTATATGATTTAAAGTTGTTTTTCAGTTTATTTTGGTTCAGTATTTTCCTATAAAGAGTTTTTGGGTATGTTTTTGGACAATTTAGAGTTTTTCCAACACTTGTCCCAAAGGAGCTTTTCCAAAAAGCAACTGGACTTTCTTGGGTTTTTTTTTTCTTGAAACTTTTTTACTTCTCATCCAAGAAGCTTCTTCGGGACTGAGGCAAAATATTTCAAGGAAAAAAACAAGAAAATTCAATTGCCCTTTGGAAAAGCCCCTTCGGAACAACCATGACCTGAATGATTGAGAATGTTTCCTTAGACATTTCTCCAACATCAGTTCTTTGATGGAATGTGTATAATGGTTTTACTAGGAAATTAGTGAGAAAGTGTTTTGCCTATTCTTGGTGGAATAAGATGGTCTTTCTCATCTTCAGTTCTAGCCATATGTGTAAACAAACACTCCCTATTCTTGATGGCCTTATTCTTAGCAAGTTAGTAGTATTCCAAGGGCACATGTCTTAATAAACTCCAGTGAAATGAGGCCATCAATATACGTGTGAATAATGAATAATGAATTCACCCAAATGAATCCCCATGGAATAAAACTTTAGTCTATACCTAATTGGAAGGTTGTTGCCTACTTGTTTGGCTTTGAAGGGTTCCATCTGCCATTATCTCATTCAGGTTCCCTAACTGGAAGAAGGAGCACAACATCTTTATCTTATTTATTCCTGAATATTCTTCAACTATAGTTATATTTTTCAGTATTCTTGAAATCTCTCTCTTATTATCTCATATCCCCTCCACTTGTATTTCCTTGAAATAAACCCTTAAGTGCTGGTGAGGTCATTACTTTCAAATCCAGCAGATCCCATGGCTGGGGATAGAGCAATACAATATGTCATATATCTTTATGGCTCTTGGTAATGTCAAGGCAGTTCAGCATCAGACTGAAAGCGGGTTGCAGTTGCTGCCTGAAGATAAGTCAAAAATAGCATTGTCATTCTGATCTTCATCATCTCTACACTCTACACTGTAGAGGAGAAAAGGGCAGGGTTTAAACCCTGTGGCTGCAGCCACCATTCAAGCTTTTTTTCACCCCACCTGTGGACGCTCCTGTCCAAAGGGCTACACAGACTTAATCTGTCATTCAAATTTTCTGCTTTGTGGCACCATACTAAGATATGCTAGCATTAACCATTACTACCTCAAAACTATTTGGGAAAGATGGTACAAAAGATTTTGTTTCTCTTACCTCAGTTTTGTGTACCATTTGTTTTTTGTTTTTTTCTTTGTCTCTGAGATAGTTTACTACACATCCTGTGAAGGTTACTTTAAGTTCTGACTTCCAGAATCACATGCAGTTTTTTCAGCATGGAAGGAAAAGCTCTTGACAAACTTATCATGACATTGGCTCTGTGGATGTTTAACGAAAGTGTCGTGTCCGCAAAAGAAGCCAGGAGTCGGTGACTAAGTTTCAAGCTCTTTATTTAACAGTTGTGAACCGAACCGGCGAAAAGGAAAAAGCCCGCGGCTTTTATCCTTTTCGCTGCGGCGGCCGCGGCCAATGGCAGCAATTCAAGTCTCCCGCTCTTGGAGTGAGCCAATCGCGGGAGACTTCAATCAGGCCAATCAGCGCGGCTCGCCTGGCCAATCAGAAATCCCCGTGCTTTAGCCAATCAAAGCGCGGGGATTTCAAGTATGCAAATTAAGGACAGAACACCCCTCCCCTCTTGGTATAGTCCATCACGTTGCGTAGTCACGTAGGTAGGCGGGGCTCCGTCTAGTCCTACTTGACCTGCGCAACTCAGTTGCAAGCTGGATTTCGGCCGGAGCGGTCATGTTTTTGGCTGCTCCCTCTTCTGTGCGAACCAGCTGGATGATCGGGCCGGTTCTTTCTCCGTGGCTCCCACCTGGGCCTTCCGGGTTGGTTGAGCTACGGGTTTCGCTGCTCCCGCTTGGCTTCTCCGAGTCGGTTGAGCTGGCCAGGTGGTTCTTCTCCGGTGGGGGATCGCGATAGCTGCGTTCCGGTAAGTACTGCTGGTTTATTTTTTCTTGCGTTTGTTTATTCGGGTATTCCCTCCCCCCTTGGTTCGTGTTTTGGGGGTTGAGGTCCGTTGCTGTTCGTGACCTGAGCTGGTCTATGTGTCGTTTCCAGGCTCGCCCATCGGTGGTTTGGAGCCGGTACGACCGTGGACCTGTGATTTGAGTGATGACGGCTGGGATCCATAGGGGGTCCCCCGTCAGATTTTTCGCGTACACTAAGTCACCGGGGGCAAAGGTCCGGTATTTTGTACTTCAGTCTGGGGGTCGCTCCGGGTTATATGTTGGGTGTAACCTGTCAAGCGGGGACCTCAGCTTCCTACCCATCAGCAACTCGGCTGGGCTTTTGTTGGTAGTGGTGTTCGGGGTGATGTGTTGTATAAAGAGGAGTTTATTTATTTTGTCGTTGATCTCCCCGTGGTCCATTTTCCGGATGGTTTTTTTGGTAAATTGTACCATCCGTTCCGCCCTACCGTTCGCCGCCGGATGCGCCGGTGCTGTTAATGCGTGGCGGATGCCCCTCTCCGCCAGGAACCTCTCGAAGTCGAGGGAAGTAAACTGGGGCCCGTTGTCTGAGACGATGACGTCTGGGAGGCCGTGTGTGGAAAAGAGTTTGCAAAGTTCTTTGATAACGGCCTCCGTGGTAGTGGATTTCATGTCGCTTACCTCCAACCAGTTGGAGTAAGCGTCAACTGTGATCAGAAAGGTATGTCCATTCGTGGGACTGGCAAAGTCTAAATGGATTCTGGACCAGGGTCCCCTTGGTGTTTCCCAGTCCAGGATGGGTGCTGCGGGTGGGCTGGGCCTGGTCTCCTGGCATCGTTGGCATTTGGCTACCCATGCCTCTATCTGCTTGTCCATCCCTGGCCACCAAGCGTAACTCCTGGCCAGGGCTTTAGTTCTGACGATGCCAGGATGCCCTTCGTGCAGCATCTCTAAGACCCTCCCTTGCAACCTGTCCGGGATGACCACCCTGTCACCCCACAAAATACATCCCTTGAGTAGTGAGAGTTCAGTCTGGCGGTTTCTGAATGTCTTAACGGATTCGTCACTGTCCCTTTCAGGCCAACCTTTTTCCACCCAATGTAAAATTCGCGCCAGACGCCTGTCTTTGATAGTTTCCCTGGCAATGTCTGACGCGGTAATGGGTAGGTTGGGCAAATTTTCGATGTTAAGGGTGTTTGTTGTTGGTGCTGGGTCAGGATCAGAGTCTGGTAAAGGCGAGCGGCTTAAAGCGTCCGCGTGCGAAATTTTCTTACCTGGCTTGTGTAACAGTTCGTAGCTGTAGGCTGCCAGGAACTCGGACCACCTTGTCATCCGGGGTGATAAAATGTTCGGGGTGGCTCGGTTTCCTGCGAGGATGCCCAGCAACGGCTTGTGATCTGTCACAATGGTAAACGGGCGGCCATAAAGGTATTCGTGGAATCGCTTAACGGCGGCAACTATAGCCAAAGCTTCTTTGTCCAGCTGGCTATAGTTCCGCTCCGGTTTAGTTAGAGTCCTGGAAAAGAAAGCGATGGGTGCTTCTCTTTTGTCGGGGAGAGTATGGCTGAGGACAGCGCCGACGCCGAAAGGTGATGCGTCGCAAGTGACAACCAAGGGCAAGGTTTCGCTGAATTGAATCAGGACGGCATCGGAGGTGAGGAGGTCTTTGGTTTTTTGGAAGGCGGCTTGCTCTCGTCTCCCCCAAGTCCATGTTGCCGCCTTATCCAGGAGCCTATGCAAAGGCTCCGCCGCCGTAGCCTTTTGGGGTAGGAAAACATTATAAAAATTCAGCAAGCCTAAGAAAGCCTGTAGTTCCGTTTTAGACCTTGGGGTGGGGGCTTCTTTGATGGCTTTCACTTTTTTAATTGTAGGGTGAATGCCATGCCGGTCTAGAAGGTAGCCCAAGAATTCCACTCGCTCTGTGCATAGTTGGCATTTTTCTCATTTTACTTTAAGTCCTGTTACTTTAAATTTTGTTAAGACCTCCCTGAGTCGGTTTTCTAATTCGGCTTCGTTTGGCGCCGCCACTAATATGTCATCAAAATAGGGCACCACCCCCTTGATGCCCTGCAGTAAACGTTCCATCAGGCTCTGAAAGATGCCTGGTGCCACGCTGACTCCAAATTGGAGCCGGTTACATTTGAATGCCCCCCGATGGGTAACGATGGTCTGGGCTTCCGCTGTTTTTTCGTCGACCGGCAACTGCTGATATGCCTGGGCGAGATCGAGCTTGGCAAAGACCTTGCCACCTCCCAGTGAGTGCAGTAGGTGTTGCACGATTGGGATGGGGTAGGCGCTTTGTTGCAACGCGCCATTTAGGGTGGCCTTATAGTCCCCACAAATTCTCACGGACCCATCTGGCTTGACTGGGGTCACTATAGGGGTCTCCCATCGGGCATGGTCTATCGGCTGCAACACCCCCTGTTTGACGAGCTTGTCGATCTGCTCGTCAATTTTAGGTTTTAGGGCGAATGGTACCCTCCTAGGTTTTAGTCGCTTGGGGGGAACCCTAGGGTCTAGGTCAAATGAGATAAGGGGCCCCTGGTACTTGCCCAGGCTTCCGTCGAAGACCTCCCGGAACTCCTGGGCTAGCCGCTGTTCCCAGCCGTCGTCGACGACGTGGTTGACTCCTGTCAGCGCGATGTCAAGTGGGGCGAACCATTGTAGGCCCAGCAGGCTTGGGCGGTCGCGATCGACGATTGTGAGTGGGAGTTGTTCGGTGTGGCCTTTGTAAGTTACATTAAAGTTCTTGGTGCCCACTACTGGGACGCGGTTTCCCTGGTAGTCTTTTATAATGATTTTTTGGGCATTAATGTTCCTCTTATGGAGGGTGGGCACTAGCCGTTTTATCTCGTGCCATGCAATCATGGAGAGGTAGGACCCGGAGTCCATCTCCATCTTGCATGGTTAGCCTTCAATATGGACTTCTACGTGTACCTTTCTGGCGCCGTCGGAGATGGCGTGGCCGATGGTTACCGTCTGGTGGGTATCTTCTTTGCGCCGACTGTCGCCGCCTCTTGAAGATCGTTGGATTCGGTCCCACCGACCGTCCGATTGGCGATCTCTGGTCCTGGGCGGGGGGCTTTCCTTCTTTCGGTCGTGATGTTCCCATCTGGGCGGGCTGCGGGTCTTCTTTTGGCGGCAAACTCGAGCGATGTGTCCCCGTCTTTCACAATGCCTACAGATAGAGTCAAAAAATCGGCATTCTGATCTGGGGTGGTCGCCGCCGCACCCGGCACAGTTGGTCCTCGACCTACGACCTCTTCGGTTCCGTTGGTCGCCGCGACCCGTCTGTACGCGGTGTATGTCCTCCTCGTCTTCTGACGTGCTGGACGTAGACTGGAATTCTCCGTAGTGTGCAGTTGATTCGCTTTTAGGGTCGGCCGACCTTGCCGGGTTGTTGTTTCCGCCCTTCGCGTCTGATTTTCGCATGCTGTCAGCGGAAGTGCGGGTTGCTTCTGCGGCTGCGGCTGCGGTGAGGGCGTCTGCTAGGCTGATGTCGCCCTTGGCCATAAGCCGGCTCTGGAGTGTAGAGTCCCATAGGCCGAGTACGAATCGGTCTCTTAGGAGGCTGTTCAGACCTTCAAACTCGCAGAGTCCTCCTAGGCGCCGCAGCTCGGCGACGAAATCGCTCAGTTTTTCGCCTGGTTTCTGGTCTCGGCGGTAAAATTCATTGCGCCGGATCAGGATGGGGACCTCGGGGGCGTAATGGCGCCGCAGGATAGGTTCGAGGACGTCCCAGTCCATGGCGGTTGCGTCTGCCGGCTTGGCCAATGCCTTGGCCATCTGGAAGACCTCGGTTCCGCAATGGGTGAGGAAGACGGCGCGTTTTAGCGGGCCCGGGGCGTCCTTCATTCCGGTGCACTCGAGGTACATGCGGAAACGGTCTGAAAACGATTCCCAGTCCTCGGTGGCGGGGTTGAAGGGGGCGGGCGGTGCGATTTTCGCCATCTCTGTGCTGAAACTGGCTTTTGTTGGACACGGGGTTCGGTTCAGGGTCGGGATCCCACCTTCGTCGCCAATGTCGTGTCCGCAAAAGAAGCCAGGAGTCGGTGACTAAGTTTCAAGCTCTTTATTTAACAGTTGTGAACCGAACCGGCGAAAAGGAAAAAGCCCGCGGCTTTTATCCTTTTCGCTGCGGCGGCCGCGGCCAATAGCAGCAATTCAAGTCTCCCGCTCTTGGAGTGAGCCAATTGCGGGAGACTTCAATCGGGCCAATCAGCGCGGCTGGCCTGGCCAATCAGAAATCCCCGCGCTTTAGCCAATCAAAGTGCGGGGATTTCAAGTATGCAAATTAAGGACAGAACAGAAAGTTTACTTTTTCTTACTTCCCCCTTTCAAATGAAGCAGAATATCACTTTAAAGCTCACTTGCATTGGAATTCTTAGATGTTTTATTTATTTTCCTAATAAAAAATTAAAGAATTTTTCATTTTCTCATTCCACTTCAAATACCACTTCCATCTCACTTGCCAGCATGACAATCTTCATTAGAAGGTACCCCGATGTATTTTCTAAATAAAATTATTATTCAGTATACTTCTATTTACAATTTCAGTTGGCCTGTAAGCTGCCATACTAGATTTTGTTTCCTTAAAGGCAAAATATATAAATGCAATAAAGAGTAATGAAGCCACTAGACAAATTTTTGTTCAATTATGTTCCACAATAGTTAGTACTATAACAGAAAGTTTGGAATAGAGGTGGGGCACCAGGTCAGCTGTTGATGTTGTCAATGACAGCTGTGCTCCTGTACTATTAATAACAAGCTCCATTTTTCAGATATCCCTTGAAGAAATTTGACAGTGCTTTTTTCATAGATAAAGTGAGATGTTTGAGCTGACAAATTGAATTCAGAGATGTGGCTCCAATATGTTTAACATATTAACAGTAGTTAGCTCAGGGTATTTCTTGGGACCTTTTCATTAATGAGAATACTGTTAACTGCTGGATTTATAGCAGACTTCTGAAACAAAAGCTGTGTTACTGTAAAGCTTACATAACATGCAGCCCACATGACAAATGGCATGGTCTATATAAAGTGACACAGTTTTTAATTGGATATGTGGGTCTCTCTACTTCAGAATCATTATACTTTATCAGAAGACCTTTTTTTTAAATGCTTATAGGAAAGGAGAATGTCAGCATCTTTCTTCCTTCCTTCCTTCCTTCCTTCCTTCCTTCCTTCCTTCCTTCCTTCCTTCCTTCCTTCCTTCCTTCCTTCCTTCCCATTCAACATGTGTTGCATTCCACTTAAATCTTCAATTCCTTCAACTGAGAATGAATAACTCAATGTAGGTATAATATTACTCTGGAATATGCTGAATAATCAGACAAGGCAAGAATGACAGAGAAATATAAGAGGAGAAGTAATTTTGCTTTGAAAAAATATGCTCTTCAGAAACAGCTACATAAATAAACATGCATCTCCCCTCCCAATTTAATAATTTCATTTTTGTTTTTTAATATTCATTAAACATTCCTTCGGGATTGCTTGCATCCTAATTAAATAGGGAACTGACAAAAAGGTTCAGAAGGAAACAAAGTGGGGGAGGAAACAAGAATCTTTCTTCACTTTCATGAAGTCTGTGATACCGCAGAAAACATATATGTTCAGTATTCAAAGAATTTAAGAAGAATTAGCTTGACTTGGTGGACATTTATCTGATGGAGGCTCTAGGCTTTGATTTAGGGCAGGAAAAAAGAGGAATGGCTTGGATCTTAATTTGGGGAATCAATTGGCTGTCTGCTTCTCTCCTCCTGCCTCAGTTAGACATCTTTGGCAAAGACCCATGGATGGTATCAAAGGGCTAATTAGCTGGCAGCTGCTGTAGAAAGGGGGGTAGTGGAAAATAAAGGGGAGTGAAAGGAGACAGATGAATATAAATTCATACTAAGAATGACAATCAGAAAGATAGCAGCTGGGAAGCGAGCCCATCCCATAATAGTAAGCTAGTGGAGAAGTCTCATCTCGCCTTACGGAGCCATATCAGGTGATAGGATAGGGACTTGTCTCCCCATGACAGAAGATGAGGCACCCCTAAATACCAGTTTTCATTTTAACAATAATTCATTTTTCCTTATTTTTTATTTGTATTACACTGACCGTTTGATGTATTGAGGAATTATTGCTAAAGCTTTACCAAATTACATCTGGAAGTAATAAAATAACTACAAATACCATGTTTCTCGGCATCTACTTTGTAGATATAAATTTGTTTCTTAGATAGTTTAATATATTTCTACCTACCTGTATTATGTGTCTGAAAACAATTAGCATAATATACAACAGTAAAAAATAACATTTAAAATTAATCCAATATTTTCATTAAACAATTCGCGAATGAGAGAAGGAAAGCAAGTAACAAAACAATTCATCTGTTGTTCCAAGAGGGAAAGTTGAGTGAAGGGAAGCAATTTCAACAAAGAATCATCATAAGATAAACCATGAAAATTTCAGGGGAAATTTTAGAGCAAGCAAAGAGAAGGCATAACCACAAATTACTTCCAAAAATGACACTCTTCCAATCTTAGCATCACAGATGTTAACATTTGATTAGATCTCTAATGTGAAGATAATCTGTCAAGTATCCTTGTTCCATGTTATCTAAGTGTCAGCTTTAAAAGTTCAGCTGTCACATTTCATGGAAGGGGGTGGTGGAGGAGTTGAAAAGTTCAAGGTTATTCTGTATGTTGTATTAAGAAATTCCAGTTGCAGTTAATTGGTTCTTGTGATTTATGAAGTGTAGAAGTGGAGACGAGAGAAAGGAGAAGAGAAGGTGGATTCTGTGTAACTGTAAGAAAATAATTTCACTTTGGGAAATTGCCTTTGACATGCCAGATCTGTTTTTAAATAAATCAATTGGAGAGAAAATGTCTCGGGGTGATTGATATCATAGATACTTTCTCGATGCCTTACACTAAGGCGTGTGTCAAAAGCAAGTCTTGAATCTAGCTCTGTAGTTAATCTGCAGCCAATGCTGTAAGTAAGTAAGTAAATAAAGTAAGCCTAATACCTCACTCAGCTTTCCTGGCTGCATATTCTGTACCAGTTGTGGTTTCTGGATCAACTACATCAACCATCATGAGTAGCTGCATGATATAGTACATTACGGTCATGATGAGATTGCAATTACATGGACATTTGTAACAGTCCAGGAAAGGATATACCGGTTGTTGGTATATAACCCAAACTGGTAGCAGAACATTATATTGTGGTATACACTGCTATACTATACTGTTAGGTGTTCAAGTGCCTGCAGTCTAAGACCAGCAGGCTAGGGAACAGCTTTTACCACACAGCGGTTTCCTTGCTGAACTCCTCAGTTCGTTTGTTGCCACACATATGCTGATGCTTCCCTTGATAATATATGATGTATTTTGTATAATTCTCTGTGCATATTCAATGTGTCCATAAACATTTTGTACAGTTGTATATGTTCATATATGTTCAGTCATACTTATCCTTGTGTGCTCGTGTACATACATTTTGTTGTGTTTTCCATTGACATATTCATAGATGCCTTGCATATTTGCATACATATATTTATATTTTACTGTTGTTTTGCACTTCTGGTTGGATGCTAACTGCATTTCATTGCCTGTATCCATGGCAATGACAATAAAGTTGAATCTAATCTAATCTGTTATTGGGCTACAAATTTGTTGATTATCTGCTATAATATTTATCCATCTCCATATATGGCTAGCATATATCCATCTCATATATATGGCTAGCATAAGTATATGTATTGCTTAAACATTATTTTCTCACAGTTTAAAAGATTGTTTCCAAGTGGTTCTGCCACTCAAATTCAAAGGCAAAATTCATTGTCAGAATTTTTCAGGAGAAAAATTCACACTGAAGTCTTAGAAAGTTCTCATGAGAGTGTTATAGTGGTTAAAACTGGAGAGATATAAGTGAAGTCCAACCTCACAGCCACTGAAAGACACAGAATAATTTGGGACTGTTAGGAATAACATTGTTTACCCTAACTGGTTTAGGTAAAATAATAAATATGTTATCATGGTTTATAAGTTAAAGTGTCTGCAACTTTAAATATAGGAATGTAATTAAGGGAGTGGTTGTAAAAGGCACCATAAAAGAAGCAAGACACGTCAGCTTGCTCTCTCTGGCTTGATGATCCCTAATTACTGGATAAAGACTGGGTTTTTTCCCTACTGGAAAAGGAGAGAGAGAGGACTGATTTGTAAGTGAACTGACATAGGATATTCTACACGGACTTTGCTAATTGAATATCCTTGAATAGACTGACTAAAATGATACATGACTAATGGACTGTTATTTTGACTATGCTATAAAACTCTAAGTGGAATAAACTATATTTTTGATAAAACAAGCGTATCTGTTATTTTTACTGTATGTTAACAAACATACAAACATATCTCACTCATTTATCTGTATGCCTATCTGACTAATGCTGCACATTCTGTTTAGTTTGTCTCCTTAACCCTGGTTGGGGAACCCAGGCTTAACACTGGTTATGGGCCCAGAGGCTGCAAAGTCAGTTTAACTAGGATAAAACAGATTTATGTAAAAAGTGAGAGTTTGTCTTGTTACACGTTACAGTAAACAGACAGCTGTGTTTTATTAATTATATTTTTATATCCATATAAGAAAACATGGCACAAGTCAATCTACAAAGTTTGTCCCTTATATCCAAGTTGGATGGAACAAACTATGTATCATGGTCTATGAAATGTAGTCTACTTCTACGAAGAGAAGGTCTGTGGAACATAATAGAAAACCTACCAAACATAGAGGAATGGGATCCAGAGATTGAGGAAGATAGACTAAAGATAAAAGACTTTATGCAGAAAAATGAACAAGCTATTTGCATAATAGGATTAACATTAACTGACCAGCAACTTGTTCATATCCATGGGGAGCAAACGGCTGTTGGGTGTTGGCAGAAGCTGAAGAGGATTTATGTCTGAGATAACGTTGGTGCTCACATAAATCTAACACGAAAGCTTTTCAGGACGCATCTCCAGACGAATGGTGATATGCTTAGTCATTTGAAAACTATGCAAAGCATTTTTCAAGAACTGCACAAGAAAGAGCTTATTTTCTCTGAACTACACCAAGTCTACATAATTCTATCATCACTAAACGAAAGTTATGATAACTACGTCACTTCCCTTGAAATTTTGCCTAAGGAAAGTCTAACTTTAACTGATATAACTGGCAGATTGATTGAAGAGGCCAGAAGAAGACTTGAAAGAGATCAGTAAAGGAGGGAGCAACCTCAAAAAGAAGATAATGAATCTCCTACTGCATACGCAATTAAAAAGTGTTTTAATTGTGGAGGAAGAGGACATTTGGCAAGATTTTGTAAAAAAGCAAAGTGCCAGAACACTGGTCAGAATACTAAAAGTCATCAAAAGATAAATAAAAATTTAGAGTTAGCCATGTATATTAACGGAGCTGTAAAAAATAATTTATGGGTGGTTGACAGTGGAACATCCCACTGTATAACAAATGATAACAGAAATTTTATTAAAATGTCCCAGAGTACACAGCAGATATCGTTAGCCAATGGCTGGAAACTGAAAGCTAAAGGTCAAGGTATAGCATATTGTTCTTTCATAAAAGAGAATGTAAAAATGTTATATGTACCACAACTTAAGTTTAATTTAATTTCAGTTAGAATTTTGGTTAAACTAGGATATGTAGTTACCTTTAAAGGAGATAACTGCACAATTGAGAAAGAAAATAAGAAAATTACTGCATCTTTAAGAGGTGAATTATATGTGTTAAATGATAATGGTTTAGAGGTGGCTAACACAGTTTATGATAATAAGAAACCTCATGATGAATGTATTCACTTGTTACACCGATGGCTAGGGCATTTAAATTTTAAAATGCTTAAGAGAACTGTTCAATTATCTAAAGGAATAAGTTTGAAACCTTGTAATAAGTATTTGCAATGTTCTATTTGTAATCAAAGCAAAAGCAGGGTCATACCGGCTAATAGGGTTGATGGATTTACTACCAAAGAACCTTTAGAAGTAGTATTTGCTGATTTAATAGGTCCGAAAAAACCAAGTGTAGGAGGTGCTCGATACATATTAAGTATAATGGACCACTATTCTAGATATGGGTTTTGCTATTTAATGAAGAGCAAAACTGAAACGTATCTAAATCTATTTAATTGGATTAAATTTGCTGAAAGAAAAATTAAAAAGAAATTAGTAACTCTTATAACAGATAATGGTGCGGAATTTACAAATAATAAATTCCAGAATAGACTTAGAATGTTAGGTATTCAACATAAAAAGTCTGCACCATATAGGCCACAACATAATGCCTTTATAGAGAGACGAGGCCAAACACTACAGTCAATGGCACGTACTATGATGTCTGATTCAGGTTTACCTGACAATTTATGGGGAGAAGCAATAATGTTTGGTAATCATATATTAAATAATGTTGTTAATTCAACAACAGGTGAATTACCATTCACACTGTGGCATGGTACAAAACCTGATTTAAGTTACATGCACACATTTGGAGCACCAGCATGGGTGCATATCCCTTCACAACTCAGACACAAAGGACAGCATAGAGCTAAAAGATTATTTTTTGTAGGCTATAAATCTAATCATAGATCTTATAGATTCTGGTAACCAGGTACATCTAGAGTTTACACCAGTGCTAGTGCTAAATTCCTAGAATATGTAGGATGGAATAGATTAGAGCAAGATTTAAATAACGAAGTAATTATTGAACCCTACAAAAGGCAGAAAGAACAGACTAGTTATAAGAAGAGTCCAATTAAAGAAGAAGTCCACGAAGAACAAATAGGACCAGAACAAGAGGAAACAGTTGATCAGGAAGAGTTAGATAATCAAGAAGAGTTAGTAAATGAAAGTCCATCTATAAGTCCTATAATACCTCGATGTACTACACGTGTAACTAGACCACCTGATAGGTATCAAGCAAGAATAGTCTGCCAAGTGACTAAAGTTCCAACTAGTATAGATGAACTTAGGATGTATCCTGCTAAGGATCAGGAGAATTGGCAAAAGGCAATGGAAAAAGAACTAAATTCATTAAAGGTAATAAAAGTATATGAAGATGCTAAATTACCTCCAGGAGAAAAATCCATTGGGTGCAAATGGATATTTAAAGTAAAAACTGGAAATGATGGGACTGTTTCCCATAAAGCTAGGTTGGTAGCTCAAGGATTTAATCAAACTGCATCTGATTACGATGAAGTTTTTGCACCAAGTCTTAAGGCAACATCTTTGAGAGCAGCATTAGTGTGGGCAGCTAAGAAAAACTATGTCATTAACCATTTAGATGTAGAAACTGCTTATTTGCATGCACCATTGCAGCACACTATATATTTGAAAAAGCCAGTTACTATAAAAGACAATAAAGTAAATAGTAATGATTGTTGGAAACTCAAAAAGAGTCTTTACAGATTGAAACAATCTGGCTATCAATGGAACCAATATATTGTGAAAGAATTAAACAATATAGGATTTAAATCTGGTTTAGCAGATCCATGTGTGTTTAAAAAAGAAAATAATGGAACGGTGTCATTATTGTTATTATTTACAGATGATATTGCTTTGATAACTAAGGCTAATAATGAAGCTAATGAGATTATATCATTATTAGCCAAAAAGATAAAATTAAAGCATTTAGGTGAAATTAAAAGGTTTCTAGGATTGACAATTAACAAAACAAAAATGGATTTAAGATATCTCAAGAAGATAAAATTTGCCAATTAATTAAAACGTATAAAATGGAACTTTGTAAACCAGCAAAGACTCCAATGAGTCAGGAGGTTTGCCAAACTGATGATCAAAGTCCCAAATTTGATAAATCTATATATCAATCTTTGATTGGTAGCTTATCATATATAAGCAATTGGTCTAGGCCAGATATAGCTTATAGTGTTAATCAGCTGGCACATTTTAATTCAGATCCACATCAATGTCATTGGCAATCATTAAAGAGAATCTTAAGAAATCTTAAAGGAACAATGAACCATGCATTGTATATAAAACCAAAGGGTGATTTGAGTCTTAGTGCCTATGCAGATGCAAGTTTTGCAACTGACATAAACACTAGAAAATCAACATCTGGGATGGCTATATTATTTGGTAATACACTAATAGGATGGAGGTCAATCAGACAACAGCATATTAGCTTGTCCACGATGGATGCGGAATTTTCATGTCTGTCATTACTATGCACTGACTTAATTTTGTACAAACAGTTATTATTAGACATGGGTATAACTGTTAAAGATTCCATTATTGTGTACGAGGACAACCAAAGTTAGCTACTAATATTGCTGTAAAAACTAGGTCAAAGCATACTGATTTAAGATACTTAAATGTTAGAGAATCTGTAAAGAATGGGCTAATTAAATTGGAATACTGCATGATGGAAGAAAACATTGCAGACCAATTTACAAAAGCTCAAGGAGTAATTAAGTTTAAAGAGAGTTGTAACAAATATGATTTAAAGATGTAAATAGTTATAGTATTATTATTATTACCTAAAAGGGAAGAATGTTAGGAATAACATTGTTTATACTAACTGGTTTAGGTAAAATAATAAATATGTTATCATGGTTTATAAGTTAAAGTGTCTGCAACTTTAAATATAGGAATGTAATTAAGGGAGTGGTTGTAAAAAGCACCATAAAAGAAGCAAGGAACGTCAGCTTGCTCTCTCTGGCTTGATGATCCCTAATTACTGGATAAAGACTGGGTTTTTTTCCCTACTGGAAAAGGAGAGAGAGAGGACTGATTTGTAAGTGAACTGACATAGGATATTCTACACGGACTTTGCTAATTGAATATCCTTGAATAGACTGACTAAAATGATACATGACAGATGGACTGTTATTTTGACTATGGTATAAACTCTAAATGGAACAAACTATATTTTTGATAACACAAGCGTATCTGTTATTTTTACTGTATGTTAACAAACATACAAACATATCTCACTCATTTATCTGTATGCCTATCTGACTAACGCTGCACATTCTGTTTAGCTTGTCTCCTTAATCCTGGTTGGGGAACCCAGGCTTAATAGGGACAAACACTAATAACTCAGCCAATGTTCACTCAGTTTTTATGGAAAAACCTGGAGGACTGAATACTATCTATACTGACTTCAGCTTTTAGAGGAAAGATAGAAATCAATTTTGAGATGACTCCTGATGACTTCACGGACACATCAATGTAGTTTCCTTGAACAATAACAATACAGAAATAATTGCTACTGCCTTTCTTCAATACGTTTTTCAACTGTCTCACCACCAAGCTTGGTATTTCCTTGCATATTCCTTCCAATTACTATCAAGATAAAATCTATTTAGTTTTTTGAAATCAGTGTCAGTTAGGTATTGTAATCTTACTGTAATGAGATATACAACTAAATAGTTATTCCTAAAATAGTGCTGCTGTTAATATTTATATTGGAGATAGCATTGTCAGATATGAAAACCTAAGTTGATATACATCTGTGTTCTATTTCAACATGCTCAAAGAGCCTTATATAGCAATTCTCACTGTTACATTTTGAAAACATTGTCCTACTTGTCTGCGATGTTCATCATTACAGGTAAATTGAAAGAAATTCTCCCAGAAAGAGAAAATGGAAGATAGTCACAAAGTCCTTTGCAGTATTTGAATCATCTAGGACCTGTCAGAATATTCCTAGTTTCTTTCAAGCATTGTGATCACTGGTATTGTAGGAGGTATTGTGAATTGAATGCCAAATTATGCATGCAATTAAATCCAATGAGAGGGTGCCCTGCTTAAACAACATAATTAATGAGGAAAGGATACAGAGATAATTGTAGCAGCTTTTTTTAATTGTTGCCTCAATAGCATTTTAACTCTTTGGATGCTAATTTGTTAAAATGAAAGGTTTCTATTTACAAAGCTGGGGTTTTTTTTTTCTAAAGTCCTGACAAATTTCAGAATATCCACAATATGGACTTGTCCAGAATCTTTCTTTACATCAATCAGATAAATAAATAAATGCTATAGCTCAAGAAAAAATATCAGGGAAGAACTAAAGCCCACAGTACTTCTCATGGGAAATGTTTCCTAATCTGCTCCTGTTTTCTGATTTTGGGGTATCTTTCTCAATTATTTCACCATAAGAACTGATATTCTTCCTATTCATACCTAAAATGTATATGTCTTCTCCTTTTCCCATTATTTTATTTAAATGATACCGAAAGAGTCAAATTAAATAAGAAAATAGATTTTGTTTCCATAATAGCAGAAATAGCACTTGAAAGAATAATTTCAGACTCTTTACAAATCAGATTAAAAAAAAGATATTTGCAATGAACGTGAACTAATGCTATACCATACATATTTCATAAAGAAATCAGAAAAAATGGTAATGCTTTTTAAGGAGGAAAGCAATATTTGGGGAGCATTTGCTACTTCTCAATACTTTCTTTGTTCATGAGATGCTTCTACTACAGAAAACTGGAGAGGAAAATTTCTCTAATTCTCACTTCCTCCCACATCCTGTCATGCAGTCTTTCTAAACTTCAGCCAACTTTAAGATATGTGCAGTTCAACTCCCAGAATTTTCCATGCTGGCTGAGGAATTCTGAGAGTTGAAGGTCATACATCTTAGAGTGGCTATAAGGTTGAGAAATAATGCTCAAACACAGGGGTGTCAAATTTACATTATCAAGGCACAGTCACATGACATATCTGGACTTTCCCTCTTCACTAAACCGGGTGTAGGTGTGGCCAGCATGTGACGCATCCGGCCTACAGGCTGGGAGCTTGACAGCCCTGCACTAATGCATGTTTTTAAAAGCAGTTTGGGGAAATATGGCTGGAAAAGTGCCCTAGTATCTAGTTAACTGCAATGGAGAGAAATAATCTTAGACAAAATGGTATCCTGGAAAATACTTCTATGAGTGTAAAGAAAGTTTGTTTATTGACAGGAGCCAAGCCAAAATTTAAGAAATCACTGTTCTGTTTTATACTAAAATACAATTTCCCTAGGGATAAAAAAATGTTTAAATGTTTAATAATTCATTCAATATTAAGATGCTTCTGGACTGTTCCCAATGTTGTTAATCAAAAGATATCATGTAGCTCTTCAGTTAACAGAAAATATAGTGAGAAGGAGGAAAAAGAAAGCCTGGAATAGTTAAAAATGAAATGCAATGAAGAAAGAAAGCAGTTGGATTAAAAAAACTGCATCTGGAAGTCTTTTGCAATTAATCAGGATCAGTTACACCAGTTATTTGGCAGATGCAAATGGGAGGAAGGAATGGGTGGGGTGAAGTGGGGTGTGGCACTGTGGGCGACCCTAGCAATATTTTGAGAAATATTCCCTGGAAGCAAACTAGGGGAAATTAAAAGATGACTTAGCTGCAACACAGATGGATGGTGTGAATATATTTACTGATGAGCCAGTTCATGGAGATTTGTTTCCTGAATTGCATCTGTGTCTCATTATGTTATGAATTCAGAGTGGCCACATCATCACAAAAAGGCTTATATTCACCCCAAACCTTTCATGATTCAAATTCGTATTCTTTTTGCTATAGGGCAGAGATGGCCATGAAACTTCCTTTGGAAGATTCCTGCTGAACTCAACCTGTGATTACAGGGGTGGGATTCTACCAATTCGCACCTATTTGCAAGAACTGGTTGTTAACATTCTAAGCAGTTCAGAGAACCAGTTGTTAGAAGAAATTACTGGACTAATCCTGTAAGGAAGGCAGGAAGGAAACATTCTGGTGTTGCTTACAGAAAATGTCTCTCCGTTAACTCTTATTACATTCTTGGCAGGACTAGACTTTCTGTCTCAGGAACATCTCTGGAGTTTCCCCCCCTTCTTTGCTGGTACGTTGCTTGTGTGGAGTGACCATTCAAAGTTACAATGGCACTGAAAAAAGTGACTTATGACCACTTTTCACACATGACTGTTGCAGCATCTTCACAGTCATGAAAGGCCAGGCGAGAAGATGCGTGCCTCAATGTCAGTGATATTGAGTTGGCCACACCCAGCCAATAACATGACCACCAAGCCATGACCAGCAACTAAGCCACACCCACAGAACCGGTTGTTAAAAATTTTGAATCTCATCCCGTGTGATTACTATCACTGGACTTAATAATTTAAAAACTGTGCTTCAGTTCTTCCTGAGTACTTTGATAAACCGACTGCAAAAAAGGATAAATCTTTAGAAACTGGTTGTGAAAGAAGATATCCAATTTCAATTCGTCCCAATGAAAGATTGCAGACTTTGAATGCCAACATTGAATTATTATCATATACTAAACTTATTGTAAAGAAGCCCCTAATCTGCTGAGAAAGTCTTACTCTTGAAATTCCAATACTGAAGCAATCTAGACTTATATGGGATGAAATGTCTTAAAGTCTAACACAAGGTATTTGACAATGTTTGGAGCCACAACATTACTGACTCACTGCCAAACCGGTCATGCTGGAGGATGTTGCAGACAGCAGAATGTTCTCGACAGTGTCTCCAGACCCTGTCATGTCTGTCACATGTACTCAGTGTGAACCTGCTTTCATCTGTGAAGAGCATGGCGCCAGCAGCGAATTTGCCAATCTTGGTGTTCTCTGGCAAATGCCAAACCCCCATCTGTAGACGTCGGGCCCTCATACCACCCTCATGGAGTCTGTTTCTGACCATTTGAGCAGCCACATGCACATTTGTGGCCTACTGGAGGTCATTTTACAGGGCTCTGGCAGTGCTCTTCCTGTCCCTCCTTGCACAAAGGTAGCGGTCCTGATGCTGGGGTGTTGCCCTCCTATGGCATCCTCCACATCTCCTGATGTACTGGCTTGTCTCCTGGTAGCGCCTCCATGTTCTGGACACTACACTGACAGACACAGCAAACCTTCTTGCCACAGCTCATTGATGTGCCATCCTGGATGAGCTGCACTTCTTGAGCCACTTGTGTGGGTTGTAGACTCTGTCTCATGCTACCACTAGAGTGAAAGCACCACCAGCATTCAAAATTGACCAAACCATCAGCCAGAAAGCATAGGAACTGAGAAGTGGTCTTGGTCACCACCTGCAGAACCACTCCTTTACTGGGGATGTCTTGCTAACTGCCTATGCTTTCCACCTGTTGTCTATTCCATTTGCACAACAGCATGTGAAATTGATTGTCAATCAATGTTGCTACCTAAGTGGACAGTTTGAATTCACAGAAGTGTGATTGACTTGGAGTTACATTGTGTTGTTTAAGTGTTCCCTTTATTTTTTTGAGCAGTGTACTTACCTCTTAGGTGTGGTGTACTCTCAGGTTAAAATCTCCAGAAAATCTTCCAATTTTTACCTGGGAGGCTCAGATCATTGGCATTAATCATGTCCTCTTCCATTCTCTAAATGTAAAAAAGGCATTTTTATCATAAAAATATTAGGTGATTCCTTTCCCACCACCTCAGTGCTTTTTGGAAATGTAAGAAAGCATCAAAATACATTATATGACTCTCCAGTGGACAATAGCATTGCTTAATGGGGTGGACAATTTGATAATAGGACATGCATGCTTAACTTCACTGTTCTTTGTTCTGCTTCAAAAGATAACATTTTTGTGGCTAAGATATGCCAAGACCTAATGTGCCAAGCAGAAAATGAATAAACTAGGTTCAGCACATGTGACTTATTTTATTTTTATTTGGAATTTTTCTAGTAATCAAAGCATTACCTTTGATGGGGATTCTTCCTACTCTATTGATGCTCTATCTTACAGAAAGGAAAGAAGGAAGGAAGGAAGGAGTTAATACAGCTTTAGCTTAGTCTCTTTCAGAATTGCCTACACAGAAATGTTGTCAATCCTTCTCCTTCTGCTATTTATTTATTATTTTTGGGGTGGAAAAAGAAGCGGGGTGGTGCAGTGGTTAGAACACAGTACTTCATGCTACTTCTGCTAATCACCGGCTGCCAGCAGTTTGGCAGTTCGGGTCTCATCTCACCTTCCATCCTTCTGAGGTAGGTAAAATGAGAACCCAGATTGTTGATGCTGACTCTGTAAACCACTTAGAGAGGGCTATAAAGCACTATAAAGTGGTGTATAAGTCTAAGTGCTATTGTTAAATGAGCTTTAATTGTAAATTGCTTCTGAGGAGTCAATGGGATTTATTGCCTCTGCCACCTCAGATGTGAAATGTTGGCTGTTATGACACAATATATTGCTTTTTAATAAGCTCAGCCTCCAATGTCTTACTTTCCTTGGTGATGGGAACAGAATGCTTTATTGGTCTTTCCCCATCTTTTCACTGTGTGGGGGGGGGGCATTTTCACCAGGAAACTGAGGGTTGGTTAACCCTTTCATTTCTCAAGATGTTATGTATAGGCCCAAGGCCTGGGGAAAGGGAGAATAGCCGGGAGGCGGGACTGGGTATGATGAATTATATCAAGTTGGCCATGCCCACCCAGTCACTTGACCATCCGGCCATGTCTACTCAGCAAGTCATTAGGGCAGAGAACCGGTTGTTAAATTATTTGAATCTCACCACTGGGCACACCCTTCTTGTTGTGGGGAAAATAGGAAAAGGAAGGAGTGTTGAATATGTTCTCCACCTTGAGTTATTTGTAAATCATGCATTTGGTTGACTTGATTATTGCTACTTTAATTCTACATAGAATATTATAGTTTATTAATTTGTTTATTTAAAATACATGTGATTTTCTTTTAGTTTGAAAGGGCCTTTTGAGCTGTCTTTAAGACAGATAAGCACAGGACACATAAGATACATTAAATAGAAAAGGAAAACTAGAAAAGAGAAACCCCCAGGGGCTAAATTTGTATGATTCTTTTAACAACTAACTATATCACAACTGTAATGGCCAGCAGCTGGAAGCTTTAAGTTTTCTTATGACAACTGGTTAAAAAGAATTCAATACCAGAAGGAGCCAAAACTACTTTGTGTTTTTTCGTTTTGCCAAGGTGATGGAGTGGCCTAGATTTTTTTCCCCTTCTTACTCTTCTACAGTCTGATGAAATGAGCTCTCAGCAGAATTTATGACAGTTTTGATTTTCTGTTTTGATACACTAAAACAAAAAAGAGTTTGAGGGCAGTAATTAAGCAAGATAGATTGGCATGTTAATTATCCTTTGTTTCAGGTACCCCATTTGGGATATTTATAGCATATCCTGTGTATATTAAAGCAATGGGGAAAATCCAGTGTGATCTGCTTACTGATTTAAAGATGATCTGAGTAAAGCATAGCTACCTTTTAATTTCAGTAGCTGAAAGACAATGTGGGAAGCTGAAGATGAACTCTACTTCTGTTACATTTGCTTGAAATTCCTTATAATATTGTCTCAGTTGATCAGTTATTTCCTGTTGATATAATTGGGCTCTTTTTTTTTAATAGAACAAAGCATAACATGCAGTTGGGCATTAAACATTACACCAGCCAAATACACAATCCATTTAAATCCAGGTTTTGGAAGCTGTGCTGTTCACTTATAAAGGCACAGTATCACAAGAAACAGATTGTCTTTGTAACAGTCTACTAGGAATCATATCTAATCTTAAACAAAAAGGAATTTAACATGTTCAAAACAATAAGAAGCATACCATTACTCTGCCTATTATGTGCAGACTCAACTTCTGGTAATTAGAACTTCCTTTTGTGGAAATAATTCAGATCAAGTCAGAGTTGCAAAGCAGGAATTTAAGAAAACTGTCTAGTATCCTGGATCTTAAGGGATGCTCCTGGCAACGTTGGAACAAATACAGTCTAAAAATGTAAAGAAAATATAGAAATATTTTTAAAAGTGATTTATTTACTTATTGTATTGGGCTTGTCTTTGATGCAGGGAAAATTCCTAAGTGAGCACCACTGTCTGATACTTAAGTGCATCTGACTATTCATTTAAATAAAAACAAAACAGTCACCTTGTGTGACCTGTGAAGAAAAGGCAAGTACAATTTTAGCAAAGCAGCATATGTCATGCATTTTTATTGATTTGAAATTGTAATTCTTCCTTCTTGCTGTGTCAATAGTTCCAAGTCTCCCATTAAAATTAGTCAAAAAGCTAAAATAGAATTTTCTCCTTCTTTCAGTGGAATGCTTGAGAAATTTTTATTTCCTATCCACAGATATGTGATTTGATGATAACAATGGTGATGTTTTTAATTACCAATCACTTTTATTGAGAAATAGTCTCCATCTGCAAAAAAGGAGGTATGGAAAAGAAAACAGATTAGTTGTGTCAGAAAAAGAAATTAACCCAACCAACATTTTATATAATAATTGCAAGCTTAGAGTTTATTGGACAAGATGTTTAGAAGCCAGAAAAAAAGAAGTGAAAATTATGACTGTTTATACTGAAGACATTTTGACAAGGTAATGTTTTCATGCATTATAACATAAAGGGGGGGGGGCATGTTTCAACTTGATATATGTGGCCATTTTTACTCATTTGATTCCCACTCTTTCAGATTCTTGTTGGAGTCACCTTGTTCCCTTATATTCAAGGCTGAAGGTATCTGAGGCCTGTAGAGGGTGTGAGGATGCATTTTCTCTATGAGTCAACTTAACTATGCCAGCATGGAAAGTAAGCAATGAGACAGGCAGAATAGGGCAACTCGCAACAACCAACTTGCCACAACCAATTCACTGCAGACAACTCACCATGGCCAGCTCACCAAGGGACAATCACTTGTAGGATAATTCAACAATTCAAGTTAATTATATACAATTATTTTTAAAAAATGTTTGCTATTTCCATTTTATTTTTATTGATTTGAAATTGTAATTCTTCCTTCTTGCTGTGTCAATAGTCCCAAGTCTCTCCTTTGGCATCTTTAATGATTCTATTTGACTATTTCAATACTAGCGTCCCATGGGGAATTGTTCTGCAGCAAGATGGCTGTTAGTTGTTCTGCAGTGAGTTGACTGCAGCAAATTGGCTACAGCAAGATGGCTGTGGCAAGTTGGCCATGGTGAGTTAGCTGTGGCGAGTTGTCGTAGACCAGGGTCTTCAAACTTGATAGGTTTAAGACTTGTGGACTTCAACTCCCAGAATTCCTCCTCCAGTCATGTTAGCTTAGAAATTTTGGGAATTGAAGTCCACAAGTCTTAAACTTGCCAAGTTTGAAGACCCTTGTTGTAGACAGGGGCTGAGATGTGGGACAGCTTGCTGTAGGACCAGGAGTCATTTGCTGCTCTTCTGCAGCCCTGCCTTCACTTGAGTAAAGCAGACAGGGGTGTCTCTTCTCTTTCCTTTATTAGGCTCACTGTGCTCATAATTAAAGTTAATCATTAATTCCTTTAGGAAATTATTGATATAAAGATTTCCTGGGCACATTTCTCAGTTCCCTACAGAGACATAAATTACATTCCATATTTATGTCTTCCTGAATGTGGAGCCAAGAGGTGCTTTAATTCACATGAGAGCTTCTGGGAACTGAGGAAGCTATATTTGTAGGAATCATTGGTAATAATATTGGTAAGAATAACTGTGTGGACCTTTGTCTTGGAAACATAGCCATACCAGGATCAGGTGTTGGACTAGGAACATCAGGGTCAAGTCCATCTTCAGCCACAGATGCTCAATGGGTGACTTAGTGCTGTATCTCACAACCGTGTTGTTGAGAGGAAAAAGGTTGAGTGTGTTGTCTTTGGACTCTAGAATAAAAATTTAACACACACACACATATATACAGTAAGAGAACTCCATTGTTTTGACTGATGAAATCAATCATAGTTGCATGAGTAATGTACCTTCATGAGGTTGACTTATGAGTTAGAAGTCTTGATACATTTAAAGAACATTTCTGTTCATGCTGAAAATAAGAAAGGTGGGCTTGGGAAGCTTATATTGATTTTTACTTCAGCATTGCAAGATTAGTATTATATGATATTTTATGTAATCCAGCAAAAATGATAGAATACAGGACCATCGGAATGGAATTGTAATGACGGGCTGCTTAGTTGTATTCTTGCAAATGTTTCTGCAAAAAAAATAAAAATCAACCAAGCTCAACTCCACAGTTCAGCCCTGAGCTAAAATATTCTCTTCTATGAGAATTATAACTACATAGCTGCAGCTCAATCTGAGCCACCCCTAGGTTCGTCTGTCCCTTTTTTTCATAATTCTGATGGAAATTATTTCAGATCTGCCCTTTAGAACTGCTTATGAAACTGGTAAGATGCTAAATTATTTAGGAGTAGTTGCCATGTTTGAACACAATTCCCATTTTGCACATGAATCCTTATGCTGAATTAATCAGAATGAATTCAAGAGTGAAGGTTTCAAATGTAGTGTTTTAGAAGTTAGGAGGGCACAGCAGCATTTAAAAAACAAAAAAACAAAAACCTGTTTCCTTTGCCCAAAACACAACAGATAGGCTTTCTGTAGAAGCAGGAAATTCAGGCAAACGTTTTCTCTACCTGGTTGCTAAGCAACATGGGAGCAAGGCTCCTAATTAGATCTGCTCACCCAGAGTGACCTCATTGGTAACATACTTTTTTATGCTTTTAATTAGAAATGAATGCTTAGTTTTACACCTTCTAGGTGTGACTGTCCCACATTGCTATTCAGACATCTGTGAGGATAATTAAAACAAGAACTGTAGAATATCTGAGATGTTAGAACATGATAAATGTTCATCTAAGCTCTTCAAAACAGCTGTAGATGGAACCTGCAAATCAGATAACTGTTTTCCTGCCAAACACTCCCTACTACAGAAATAGGATTTCCACATTCTTCAAAATGTTCATCCTCTCCCCATGTGCTGCACATAATATTAAATCTCTCCCAAATTAGCCTTTGCCAAGCTGGATACTTATATGTTGTGGGCATTGTTACTTAGGAATTACGACACCAGAAAAAGGTAGAGATACCTGGTTTTCTCCCTGCAATGCTTCCCATAATCACAGGGAAAATGACACATAAATTTGATTGCACATCCGGTTACAGATGGTCCTTGATTTATGAGTATAATTGAGCCCTCAATTTCAGTTGTAAGTTGCAATGGTCATAAAGGGAGTTACCACATGAGCAAACAACTGATTTTATGACTCCTTTTGTGGTGCTTGATAAGTGAATGTGTGATCGTAAGGGAACACATGGTCATGAAGCAAACCTTATGTTTTTTTCTGGAAACTGAAAGTAAACACTGGTATCTAGCAAAAGAATAATAAATTGTGGTCATATCATTGCAGGAAATTGCAAACAGCTATAAATGTAGGCAGGTTGCAAAGCACCTAAAATGCAGTCACATGACTGTGAGGAGTGGGGCAGACATCAGAAATTTGAATCTGGGATTTTCACGATCTGTCCTAATTTGGGCCAGTTGCGAAGTGCCTGGTCGCAAAATAAGAACTACCCGTACTCTCATGCAGTGCAGAAGAGATATTGCTATTGTCTCTTAAACTGACAGATGATCCATTTTTCAAAATAAATGTACAAAGGTCAATTGACAGCTTAAAATTCAAATCTGCAAATGACATGAGAGGGCAATTTTAAAGGAGGCTAATCATTAATGAGAATAAATATTTTACTCAATGATCCAAAATTCAAATCCTAATTTCCTGATTCACTTGATTTATCCTCTAAGGAGTAAAATCACCACACACGTGACAAGGATGGGTTGATTATGATTGTCTGTTGGTATCTACGGAATGTTATTTGCATCATTGTTTCACTGTGCAAATGATGTGCATTATATGATTTCCATCTTTTGTATGATAAACAATTGTGATGTCACTGTGATTTTTATCAGATGTCTTGTGAACAGATAGGGAAGAATTGAATGTGTGACTGCCGTTGTTTGGATTCACACTTTACACTGGGTCAAAATACTAAAAGTCAAACTCAGGTATTATGTTAGTAAAGTAATAAAGATGGGACATAAATAAATGCTAAATTGAAATAAAATAAATTTAAGCTTATGCCTTTCAGTAGCATGGGAACCTAGGGAAATATGTTTTAATTAAAAGAATATTCAAAAATGCATGTGCTGAATACATCTAGGGGCTTGCATTCTTTATTATTCCACATGATAACTGTGTGAAATAAGGGGATGAGAAATGGTGAAAGCTTGGTAATTAATGGGGTGGGATGTGCTATTGTATTGAAATCCCATGCAAGATGCAGGAATCTAATGGAACCTCATTAAATACTTCTTTCAGGATAATTAGGCACCCCCCATTCCTAAAAATGGGGAGTCATTTTATATCAGCAGGAAACAGGGCCTTTATTTGAATTTCAGGAAAAGTCACTAAGACAGTAAGACAGCAATTATTGTTGCCTTTGAAATTTTAACTTGAGCAAGATTGTCTATGAGTCTAGATTAGAAGGGAGTTACAAGCATGGCTGCAGCTTCTATTGTGTTCTCTTAATTTGTCTCGCTGTCTGTACAACATTGTCAGTGCTTACTTTCCTGTTATGGGAATCCAGCCAATAGTCTAAAGTAGATTCTGCCACAACTATAAGCGTGATTCACAAACTTTTAAGTTCTGCGCATGGGCGCAAGGAACGGAGACAAGACGGTGAACAGTGAACTTCAACTCTTTATTATACATTCTGAACAGAGCAAAAACCCTAGAGCAACAGCAGCCCTTTTATAGGCAAGCTGCGATCTAGTAACCAATAGGAAACGTAGAGTGTTAACCCCCTTAACCAATGAGAGTGGCTCGTTAACAGCCAATCAGATTCTCCTGAACGGACCAATTCGATATCGCTATTATCGGCCAATCAGAAGTGCAGGGCTGGAACCCTGCTATTTTCTAAAGCTTTTGATAAACTTTATTTGAGTATTTTATTATTGGTGGGGTGAATGCCTTGTTTATCGATTAGGTTCCCCAGGAACTCTACTTTATCTGTACACAGTTGACATTTATTTTTTTTAAGTTTAAGGCCAGAGTCTTTAAATTTCTGGAGAACCAGTTTAAGACGCTCCTTTATTATTTCTCTATTCGGGGCAGCAATTAAAACATCATCAAAGTATGGTATGACTCCTTTTATTCCCTGTAATAGCCTCTCCACCAAGCTCTGAAAGATCCCTGGGGCCACGCTAACTCCAAATTGGAGTCAGTTGCACTTAAAAGCGCCTCGGTGCGTAACGATCATCTGTGCCTCTGCGGTTTTTTTATCTACAGGCAGTTGTTGGTACGCCTGTGCTAAATCTAATTTAGCGAAGACTTCTCTGCCCCTCAGGGAATGGAGGAGGTGTTGTACTACCGGCACCGGGTAAGCGTTCTGTTGAAGGACGTGATTCAGAGTGGCACGGTAGTCCCCACAAATCCTTAACAATCCATCCGGCTTGATGGGTATTATGATTGGGGTTTCCCAAGGAGCATGGTCGGTTGGTTCTAAAACGCCTTGGGCTATTAATTTATCAAGCTGCTCATCAATCTTTTGTTTAAGGGCAAAAGGTACTCAACGAGGCTTAAGGAGGATGGGGGCTACTTCAGGGTTAAGGTTAAATGATATCGGGGTCCCCTTGTATTCGCCCAGTTTGTCTGCAAAAACGTTCTGGAATTCCTGGACGAGGGCCTCCTCCCAGTCGTCGCTGCTGGTTTGGTGAATGCCAGCTACCCCAATCCCAAGTGGAGCGAACCATTGAAGGCCTAACAAACTAGGCCGATCACAGTCGACGACAGTCAATGGTAAAGATGCAGTACAATTTTTGAATGAGACCTGGACTAGGCTGGATCCAACAACCGGAATTAGGTTTCCTTGATAGTCCTTGAGAATGATTCTTTGGACTCTGAGGTCGCCAGATGGCAGGGATTAATTGTTTAAGGGTCTTCCAGGAAACCATCGAGAGGGATGATCCTGAATCGACTTCCATCACGTAGGGCTGGTTTTCGATGGCGACCTTCACTCGGATCTTCTTTGCATCTAATCATGATGGTTTGGTGTGCCTCTTCTCGTTTCATTGAATGGGCTAGTGGTTTATTTCTGAAGGAGTGGTTGTTCCATTGGTGGTTCGATTGTTCCCAATTCACAGGATGACTTCCTGTGGGTTGGCGGTAGTTGGTCCCGCTCTGAAGTTGGCTGGATCCTAGCTTCCTTCTACAGACTTTTCCGATGTGGCCTCTCTTTTCATAAATATGGCAGAGCGCGTCGAGGAATTTGCAGTCTGATCGTGGGTGGTTTGCCCCACACCTGCACATTGGTACTGCAGTCTCTGGTTATGCTGGTGGTGTTGGTCTCGTTCAGACCAGAGCCGGTTGACTTCTTCCTCATCACTTTCTGATGACGATTCGAGGTCCTCATGGTGGGTTGCCATTGCATGACTCTCAAGGCGAGGTGAGGTTTCACCGGCGAGTTGGCGGAGTGGGGCATTGGTACAGCGCATTCGGGCAGCCGACTTCCTGGTTGCTTCTGCTGCAATAGCGTCAGCGATGGTATCTGCAAGGCTGATGTCGCCTTTCGCCATCAGCTTGCTTTGCACGTGCGGTGCATCTAATCCCAGAACTATTCAGTCTCTTCGAGCTTCTTCAAGGTCGGCGAATCCACAGAGGCCTCCCAGGTTCCGGAGATCCGCGATGAAAACTGCAACGCTTTCTTCTTTCCGCTGGTCTCTCTGGTAAAATTCATGTCTTCGGACAAGCGTTGGTACAGTAGGTGCATAGTGGGCCCATAGGAGGGGCTCGAGGACATCCCAGTCCATGGATTTCACCTTAGCTGGTTTCGCCAGTGCTTTAGCCATCTTAAAAACGGCAGTTCCGCAGTGAGTCAGGAATACCGCTTGCTTTTTTCCAATAGTGGCATCCTTCAAGTTGTTGGTCTCCAGAAACACCTGGAACCGGTCCATGTATGAGTCCCAGTCTTCTTGTGCCGTGTCGAATGGAGCGGGTGGTATGGTGCTGCCGGTCATGGTTTCCGTCATTGATGCGCCTTCAGCCACATGCTCTGTTTCGTGCTCTGTAGTGTTCAGTCAGCTCTGACGTCTCCGTATCCCATCTTCGTCGCCATTGTTAAGTTCTGCGCATGGGCACAAGGAACAGAGACGAGACGGTGAACAGTGAACTTCAACTCTTTATTATACATTCTGAACAGAGCAACCCTTTTATAGGCAGCCCTTTTATAGGCAAGCTGCTGCTCTAGTAACCAATAGGAAACATGGAGTGTTAACCCCCTTAACCAATGAGAGTGGCTCGTTAACAGCCAATCAGATTCTCCTGAACGGACCAATCCGATATCGCTATTATCGGACAATCAGAAGTGCAGGGCTAGAACCCTGCTATTTTCTAAAGCTTTTGATAAACTTTATTTGAGTATTTTATTAGTTCACAACACAAACCATACCTCCACCGGGCCAAATTTCCTTTATGGTAACATTTCTTGGATCTTTTAATGACTTAAATTATAGCATTTTTCCTAAAGACATGATTTTTGATAATTTGGGAGGCAATTTGCCTAATCCCCAAATGGGTTTTGAGCAGGTGGCAATTTAAAGTACATTATGGCAATCCATCTGCGAACTGTATCTGATTCCATCCAGGTCAATTTTCAGTAGGAGATGGACTGAGGTGGGTGTAATGGGGTTTAAGATGTTCATACTTTCTCTGCTCACGGAATGGAGCAAACAGATGGTCCCTAGTTATCTGCAGCAGACTTTGAAGTTACATCTCATTTTCAAGGTCCAGGTACCTTCTGTTAGGGCCACTTAAGCTGTAAAGTGGATATTAAAGGAAGTGACCTATTGTTTGCTAAATCCTTTTCTAAACACCTGCAGCCTTCCTGGCCTCAGACCTATTTTTAACCTCAGAAACAAGTATGTTGTCTTTACTGTGTTAATAAGGAACACATTTGAAAAAGCATTTGTGGATTCCACTGACTTAATTTCTCAAACAGTGTTACCCACTGCTAGAAAAAGTGGGGCAGAGACTGTGAGGGTAGGTAGCTACTTAGAATGGCTTATTTAGTCACCTGTCAAGTTGCTAAACTAAGTTGCAGGCATGTAAGTATTCTTAATTTGGACTCTTCTTAAATGTGTTTTTAAAACATACTTAAGAGGGTTAAAGCTATATAAAAAGCTATATAAAAATTGAGATATGAATGCTTGGAAGAGGGCTACACAATGAAGTAGGAGAGATGAATAAGAAAAAGACACTACTCTCAACTATTGTTATAAGGGAACGGTGGTGCTGGTGGTAGAAGTAGACTGTGGAATTGATAAAAGAGCATTGAATTAAAGAAATTAGCTCCCCACAAAGTAATAAAATCAATAAAACAGATAGCCGTATAAAATTTCTCAACTGGTGGAAAAACTGTAATGAACTTTAGTGATAGAACCAGGTATGCACAGCTGTTCTGTTTCCCAATTCATACGGTGCTTCTTTAAGCACTAAATCTGATTTTGGACACAGATCTAATATTATTTCAAATGACCGATAAACTTTTTATAAACTTACTTATGCAGGAATAAGGGTAAGATCTGACAAGCACTTCAAAAACTGGTTGTCAGGCCTTTTACGGAAAGGTCCCTCTGTAAAAGCCAACTGCTGTGTCTGGCCTGGCACCCAAGCAAAAGTGCTCCCAAGGACCAGTGCCCAGTGACTGGAAGGGAGGTGTGTGTCTGCTGCAGCCTAAAGCTGGCAAAAAATAGGCATATCCCAGTCCAATTTTATTCACAACCACATCACTGATCAATTGTGCTAGAGCATTCTCACGACAAAAGTTGTGTTGAGAGTATAGGGGAAAATACAAATTAAAAGTTGGACAGTTAAGACCCATTCTTTGAATGAAGAATGTGAGAAAAATCTTGAGGAAGTGTATCATCAAAAGAGTTTCAGGGCAAGTTTGAGCTACTTTTAGGGGAAGGCGAGTATCAGCTCTTTGTGAGGAAATAATGCAGGGCCAGGTGAGCCAGCAGGGATCTTGTATCCTTTTTGTTTATGATTTGTTTTGTTCATAGAGAAAATGCTTAAATAGTCGAGGCTTTATTCAGACAAGAAATGTAGTAATAATTTATTCAAATTAAAAATGCAGAAATAAAGACTGGAAGCTAAAACATAAAAAAGAATGGTTGCTGGGATTGGGTATGTCTAGTTTAATAAAAAGGAGGACGAGAGGGATGATATGATAGCAGTGTTCCCATATTTGAGGGGCTGCCACAAAGAAGAGAGAGTCAACCTATTCTCCAAAGCACCTGAAGGCAGGACAAGAAGCAATGGATAGAAACTAATCAAGGAGAGAAGCAACCTAGAATGTGTTCCTTACCGTTAGAACAATTAAAATAGTGGAACAACTTGCCTCCAGAAGTTGTGGATGCTCAACACTGGAAGTGTTTAAGAAGAGATTGGACAACCATTTGTCTGCAATGGTATAGAATTTTCTGCCTGAGCAAGGGGTTAGACTAGAAGACCTCCAAGGTCCCTTCCATTTGTTATTTTGTACTGGGAGAAATTCTGTGCAAGAATCAAGAAACTATGCAAGAGCCATGTTAACTTCATTTTTTTCTTGCTAGCTTATATCTTCCTAAAGGAAAATGTCATTATTATGATTCTGTCTTCCGTACCTTAAAACATGCTAATGGGAAGAATTTCTGAAATATTTTCTCTTTTTGCTACCTCTCTTTCTCTTATGTCTTTACTTTCCCATCTCATATAAAGGGGACAGTGTTCTGATGCCTTCAGAGCAGCTGTCAGGAAAAGACAGTAGGGCCAAAGGTCTCTTTCTCAGGACATGTTCCAGTTGGCTTCCTTGTCAGACAGCAGAAAAACAGGGCTGCTGACAGCTGTTGTGTGTGTGTGTGTGGGGGGGATTAAACCATTTGCTAAGAACCAGGTGTCATGGTAAAATTGGCTCATATTACCTTATTTATAAATCCTCAAGTAGTGAGCTTGAACAGAGCTCTTGTTGCTTATGTGTGAACAGGCTGAGTGAGGGAGTTTATATTGATGGAAAAATATCATGAAAAGCGAGTGTGTTGCAGGTTTTTTGTTGCATGATTCTCACAGGCATTTTACATGCTGCCCATTATAGGCTCAATAGCTTTCATTCTCTTAACTGCATTTGTAAACATCTGTCACAGCTTTATATTTCATTATATCTCTCAAAGGTTATGAGTTCTGTATGGAGAGATACATCTTCCAGCCATATATTTCCTTCTGATTTATAACTTACTTGCATTGTACGGCAACTAGCTGCTGCTTGTCCTTGAAATATTTTCTACTTTTACCTGGAATGTCACTTACCAGAATGTAAAAAGATGGTGGAGATTTGTTTTCAGACTAGCAAGTTTCTTTTAATGTAGACTTATAGCTCGTCTGTCTTGTTTCATGTCTGGCTACCTGAGAAAGCTGACAATAGTAAAGTCTATCCATGAACTTTTGCTTCCAGAAAATTTATAAGTGTGTTCCCTTTCATCAAATTGTGCAAGTGGTCAAAGAAAGCCCTCTGGTTTTCAGTGGAAATCAGGATGAAATGACGCAAGATACCTACAATTTTACTGGAGTAAGATGAAGAATATGTCCAATTGAGCACAGATAAGAACCTTTACTAGGGATTATCTTGTGGCAACCAGAATGCTGAAATGCATTTATTTCTTTGATACTATTGTGTCCATGGATAGCTGGCTGGTGATCCTAATTCAGATGATTTTTTCCCCTTGTTAAGTTAACAAGGTTCTGGAGGACTTCTGCAAGAATATTTTGAGGACTCTTCTAGGCATCTATTGGATAAAGTTGGGGAGCCAATTTAATGCTATGTACTGAGCATGCCCAGAGAGAAGTCTCATTGCTACAAAATGCAGTTTCCATCCTTAGCTTCTTAAGCATTACAATAGGATACAAGTAATAGTTTTGAAAGCTGCTGTTAGATCATGTAGTACAAGTTCATGCTATCCTTATCTTGTCCATCAGGTAACCAAAGCCATCTCTGTACCAAAGAGGAGTCTAAACTCAGAATATAAAGGATTCAAACAAGCTCTTTCCTTTAATATTTCCTGAAATCAAGGCAGTTGTCCACAGGATCCAGCTTTTTAATTAGAATGACAAAAGCAGTATCATGCAGTCAAATGTTAATTTAACTGACTCTTAACATTTGATTGATATACAACATCATAGGGCATTTTTAAAAAGGGCAGAAATGATGCCATGTTGCTGTTTTTAAAATCTCACCTACCCAACCCCATCCTAACACGTCCTGGGTCTTTGACTATATTATGATTAATGGTTATAACTATAATTTATGAACTATGACCTATCACTTTGTTGTTTGTATGTATACTAAGAGCTTATACACCGGAGACAAATTCCTTGTGTGTCCAATCACACTTGGCCAATAAAGAATTCTGTTCTGTTCTATTCCAATTCTACCTCTATTCCTTTCCCACTAGCTTGGATAAATATGAATGTTGGGTGTTGGCCAATATTCATTGTTTTATAAGCAAGGATCTCACCAAATGATCACTGGTAGGCCAGAGTCTTTTGAAATCCTTATAACTCTTCAATTGGTTAACGGTGCTAAGATATCATGTTTTATTATTAAATTTGTTTGCCACCCATCTTGCTGAAAGATCATTTCTGTGAGTTCAATCATTTTGGAAATATAATATGATCTCCAAGTTATTGGGCGGCTCTTTACAGAGACTAAGAAAAGTGCTTCCAAATCTGTGGAAAGAAGAAAATGTATGCTTGTTTCTATGCCCACAAAAGATCTTTCTGCATCTTTTGATTCCTTCTAAGGGCAAAAGTAGTGCTTATGTTTAATTCATTTGCAGGGGTAAAAAAAACACACTCAAGCATCTCCAGATAACAGTCTCCTGGTGGTCTTTAAAACTTGGCTGTTTGCTTTCAGTAGCTGAAACAGAAACATATTTAGTGTAATTAGACAGCCCTGGCACTTGTGATTTTTCTTTTCTTCTAGTTCCATGAAAACTACACAGCATCTTCATTGATATGTCCTAAATTATTAACAGAAGTCAACATTTAAGACAGGTCTGAGGTTGTATAAACTAAACTGAACTCTTTTGAAACTTGGAGGTGGGAGTGGGTGTTAGATTATACATACAGATTACCATATTCAGGATGGGAAAGGATACAAACCTACTTTCCTTTCATCAAACTCTTGAATACGCTCCCCATTAGCAAAAGGTTACATTATTTCCTAAATAATTAAAGACTGGGTATTAATCATTTTGATAGTACAGAGTGGTACTATCATTTGAAATAAACAAGGGTTCCATGGGCACAGATTCACATGCCTGAAGAAAGCTTATCCACAGAGATATCCTGATCCCTTTGATCTCTTGCATTTATATCTCATCCTTCCTTTCAGAGGGCTGAGTGGTATAAATCGCGTTATTCTACAATATCATGTTATTTTACAAAAGAACCCTGCAAATACAGTAACTGGAATAAAGTCACCACTAAATTTCATGATCAAATAGGACTCAAATCTGGAATTAAAGGCTAGTTGTGGTTATGCAGCACACTTCTTACTGTATATTTTTCCCCCAGAATATAAGGGTTTTGATTTGTCTTTAGTATCATGATTTTAAATATCTCCTAGACATTTACAATAACTACCAATGGCTCCTGGTATATATTGTAACTTTTGGACACAATACTAATGAAAAGAAGTTTCACTAAATAACTGCCATTATGACTGGTTTCTCCATTTTCCTATGTAGATAATATAAGAGTTTGCTAAAGAACATACAAGCAATCTCATTTGGAGACAGTTTGGAGAGGAATGTCACTTTTATTAATAAACTCTTGCAGAGGTGATCCCTAGAGAAAACTACATTTTTGTAACTTTGTTCAAACACAGTAAGAAATGCAAAATAAAAATACAAAATCAGGAAAAGGTCTGTTAAAACTTGGAGTTTCAGTGAGGCATCCAGAGTTTAAGGCTTTGAAGGCAAAAAAATCAAAGATGAATAATTCTTGCTCATCGGGATGTTGGAGTGATGCGAAAGCTATAGCAACATAGTACTCCTTGGACATATTCTAGTACAGGATGGATTGTGGTGGGTGAGACAGAAGTAACTATTTTTTAAAAGGAACAGTTAAAGCCAGAGGGATAAACTGCCTGTACCAACTCCACTCATCTACATTCAAATCTCACAGTCTGTCTTTTCTTACAAACTTACAACTCATTTTTAACTTCATTGTCAAGTGCTTATTCATTTGCCTGGTGCATAATCCAGGAATTAGCGTTCACAAGGAAAAGCAGAGTTTAAAAAAATAAATCCAATCACACAGACATACATGTAAGTGCATGTAAGACACTCTCACACTTGTGACCTTTATGTTTTGTGGCTACCTGACGTGGAGACAAAAGTGAATACATTTGGCAAACTTGAAGCTTATCCAAACGATCGAGCAAGTACTACCTTAGGAGACTTCTAGTTCCATTTATGAAATACATTTTGTCAGACAAGTTGTGCTTGTGGTAGTAATGTCTATCTACGTATATGTGTTAACTTGTTCTATAGAAACCATCTACTTCATTGTTTCCTCATCCTGGTCTGAGTCTGAAAAATATTTCTTTCCCTGTTCTTACTTCTTTCTCTCTAGATCTGGACAGAATAGTTTTAGCAATTGAAATGATGAGTCTTGGAATTCAGACCCAGACTGCTGTGTTAAAATCAAACCCTGATTGAGTCTGTTCTATTGTGGTGTGGACCTTGGCATGGGGTTTGGGCTTGGCTTTCCTTCCTTCCTTCTTCTCGCACCTTTTGACTTTGTCTTGAGAGTTTGCTGTGCTCCCACGAATTGGGAAGTAAAACAGCCCCTTCTGTTTGCTGCCTGTTTGTGGCCTCTTTAAGATCTCAGTCTCTTTGTTCTTTGTGGGCAGCCAGCAGGGCTTCTCTCTTAGTAATCTGTCTCTATCTGGCCGGACACTCCTTAAAAATTTCTTGAAGAGATTGGCTGTGAGGGAAAATTTCCTGTAGAATTCTTGGGACTTGCTACTTGGTACAGATGCCTCATTCTTTTCTCCTTTTCTGTCTATCTCTGGCAAATCCAGCCAATTACCAACTAGATCAGCAAAGATGTTATCACCCAGAATCAAAGGCTGTCGGTTCCTACTTTGAGACATTAATGAGCAAGTCCAGTCTTTGGTCTCATCAGAAAACCAACAATCCTTACAAACTGACTTAGTCTCAGACAAGCAGTTGGTATCTTTAGTAAGCCGACTGCTCATAGTGTTGTCACTAGATGACTCCAACATTCTTGGTGAATGATACTCTGTTGTGCTTGCAGTTGAAGAAGGTCCACTGTCATCCTCACTACCTATGCTGCTAAGGGATGAAGCAATGTGCCCATGGTTAGTATCTGGCAAAGAAATACGGCAACATGAGCTAGTAGAGTGTGACACAGGAGTTGAGCATAAAAAGGCTGAAGATCTGCAGTTGTCCAAATAACGTTTTCCCAGCAGGGTCTCATTCTCTTGGCTGGCATCAAGCTTTGCCCTTGGCATCATCTCCTTATTGTTTTGAAAATAATTATGCTGGCCAATTCCTGAAACCTGGTTTGGGTTACTTGAAATCTCCAGCTGTTCCAAAGCTGTCTGGACCTGGAGCAGTTTCAGTTCTTGCAGAGCACCCATCATGCAGTTCATCTGTTCATGCAGCCCGTCCCCAACCTCCTTCATGGATAACTGTTGTAAAAAAAAAAAAAAGACAGAGAATAAATGCAGAATTCACTAACCTGTATAACTGAAATATATGCGAATCAACTTCTGCATCTTACATTTATCGTATTTTCTATTACATTCAACTTTCATCCCGATTTTTAAATGTAGTTATATAGTTCTCACATTACATGCTTCTGCTTATAACAGATATGTCATATATTCTGAGAGAATTTGATTTGATTACATTAATTGGTTGCATCAATTTAGTCTTGTCTTTTACCTTATCCTTATAGAAAGGATGATATTAAATAAGAAGCACATACCACATTCTATTCCTTTATTTTCTCATAATATGATATATTTTTAATCAAACATCAAGAAACATTTGAAGAAGTTATCATGTGAAGTTTTATTGTTACCAACAAGATTGTTAAACAAAAGCCACAATCACAAATCTAGCTATGACTTTCATTTAAAAATTCAAGAATCATCTCCACAGTCCCTCACAAAAATGTGTGTGTGTGTGCGTAGGGGGCATACACAACAGACATGCCTGCATTTTATCTGCTGTTCAAGAAAAGTACATTTACATCAATTCAGAACAAGAAATGTATAATCAAATTGAAAATCAGAACAGTGATTGGATGAAAAAATTAATACAAATTCATTAATTAAAATATCATAACAAGATTGTTTTTATTTTCAGCTTTCAGTATTATTGGCAAATTGTCTTCCTGTAACTCAAATATCATGTTAAACATGCCAGTTCTTCCCAACTTCTACTGTAACTGCTCTTTGTTCTTTTCAGAAAATCTTCCCAAAGCAAAACTAACTGGACATACTTCCTAGCAGCTGCCACTACTCACTCTTTACTCTCTAGAACTGAAGGGAAAGGTGGAATTATTTGATGTTCTGGGATTTTCACAGCCAAGTTTATAAAAACAATGAAAAAAAAAAAACACTGACAATCATAACCTGTATTTTGGTCAAACACACTACAATCACTTTTTGTGCAGTGCTGTTGTAATGCAGCTATACAATTACCACCTGCATCCATGACTTAAAATTACACCTCCAAAATTATCATGTTACTAAGCATGCTCTACTATCTGCAATTTCCATGTCCTTGGGAGCCAAATGTCACTGATACTGTTCTTCAGAACCCTGTGGCTATATGACCATACAGCTATTTCCAACCACGTATTCTATAATAAGTTTCAAAACTGGATTCAGGAACAGCTGAAGTAGAAGCAGGAATCCAGTCTGCCTGCCAGAACATATACAATGTACAGCTGCTGAGCATGCTCCTTAAATTGAGGTTCCATTTCAAAATCCTCTTTCTGGACAGTTTACAGCTAAATATTAAGTTCAAATCAATCAACCTTCTGCACAGTGCACAAGCCACAGCCATCTTCTTTTTATAGACTAGGTTTTATGTTACTCATGTGCAGAACCTGGGGGGGGGGGGGGGGTTGGGGGAAGAGAAGAGGGCCACCTCAGAGAAAACTATCACCTTACCTCTTTCCAGGTTTGTCTACTGTCTCTCTCTTCCATAATATTTTCTGCCTTGTAAGTGGAACACCCTCACTTTCTTTATCTGAAGCTTTGCAACACTGATCTGGGAAACAGCTTGGATACTCTCATTGGACACTTCCCATCAAATTTCCTTGCAGGCCAAATGGTGTAATCAGACAATGATGAGTGACAATGGGTCCTGCAGTAATGACTGTGGCTGTAGAGCTGGGCTGTGCAGTTCATTGATTCAATTAACTACCCCCCTTTGGGGGAAAAGGAGGGGGCATCCTCCTAAACTAGATCTCATATGACAAGGAGCCATTAGGAAATATGAATATTTCAGAAGCCCTTGTTCTCTGATTCTACTGAGAGAGGGGACTGGAAGAAACACAACACTAAGGGTCTTCCCTAGAAAATAAGATTCATCACTCATAGCATTATGGCCTGAACAAAGATAAAATTTGCCCAGAATTTAAGGCTGGAATACTCACATGAACTATCTTAAGTGGCATACCTATAGATTGGATTTCCCCTTTTTTAAACATCCACACAACAATCGTGTGAAGTATATTGGGCTAAAAGAGAATAATTGGCCTACAGGAATCTAGTAATCTCAACATAAGCCTGTGGATTGGAATTTGGGCCTCCTGAGCCCTAGGCCCATACTCTTATTTACTCTACACATTGGAAAGATCTTTCATTGGAGGCCTTGCAAATAACGGGGTGGGTGGGTGGGATAGTATTAGATTATTATTAAGCAACAATGGCATTTCCAATAAAAACTATATGTAAGCCCACATTTTGCTTCCATTATTTTTTCATTTTCAATTACTACTTTACTGCTCCAAGATGGGAACAGTTCTCTTATTCTGGGAATATTGGAGAGGTACCCTTTATTAATTTTATTTTATTTGGTTTGTCAATTGCTTACAAGATAATAGGTATAAGTAAAAACATAGTTATGAATGCATGGATACATATAAGAAAAATAAAAGAAACAATAGGACAGGGACAGTAGGCACGTTGGTGCGCTTATGCATGCCCCCTACAGACCTCTTAGGAATTTTCAATCTGTCCATCACTGACATGACAACAGTGGTGTTTTCAATGGTGGAACTTCTCTATAGTAGAAAGAGAAATGCACATTATGATGCAATAGAACCCATCCAGGGCTAAAAGACTATGCCAAAAGTGTTTTGTGAATATTTGCTTATTCTTACACAACTGCACATACTGTAAATTAAATGCAAGGCAGTAAATTCAACTATTCTTGCAAGAAAACTTTAAAAAGCTAATAGAAGTCAGAGGTGACTATAATTCAGCAAAGGATGTAAGATCATGAGGAGAAAAATGTCATCAATAAAAATAAAGATTCACTCTACTTTCATAAATCTTACTGTGGACATAGCTATCTAGTACAAGCCACAATAATGTAATTGGCATCATGATACTTATACAAATGACAGAAATTGTGTCCCCAACTGACTCTCTGTAGACATCCAAGCTAATTATTTACTTGGTACCTAACTAAAATCATCCTATGTGCATTTTCTTAGAAGTAAATTAATTTAATACTATTTACCTATATTTTCTTGAAAGCAGGTCCCCTTAATGGGTGTTACTTTTCAAAATACACTTTCTCTGTCTATACTCCTTGTTGGCATAAGCTCTTTTATTATCAGGAGTTGAGTATTTAAGCAAAAGTGTTCAGAAAGCACAAGATTATTCTAGGATAAATATGTCTAGTGTCGACTTAATCTAGGATTCCTATATTGCATCTGTAAAAATCCACATATATCAGAGAAAACCCGATCTCTTTGTTACCATCTAGCAGTATGATTTTTGCAACTTTGATTTTTTTTATTACTGAAATTTAACATGAATAAAAATGAAACACATACACACACATATATTTTGAAGTAAAAATTTTCAACCTACTTAATATTTCTTGTAGCTTCTTTGTATATATAATTTTATGATATGTCAAATTTACAAAATATTAAAAAAAACAGAATGCACATGATATTGTTAGCCAAAGTTATATAAAGATTGTTACATAAGCCACACTGCAGCTGGATATCTAAAGTCACCAGATTTTGGTGTTCCACTTATAGGAGAATTTGCTGTGAAGTCAGTTAAAACAACACAGTAAGTTGCAAGCAACCTAAAAATAACAGCCAATTAAAACACATTTGTTCATGTTTCTTAGAAGCAGTTAACCTATGGTTTATATAACCTGAAGACAGGGGTGGGCTTCTACCGGTTCTGTCCACCTCTGTAGAATCGGTAGCTCTGAAGAGCAGCAGACATAGAACCGGTTCTATGTCTGCTGATGTTTTTGCCCACCCGCCCACCTGGGCTCTTACCTGACCTTTATTTCCTGCATTTTCAACTTTAGCTGCCATGCAAGGCACAGCTGCAGTAAAAAAAAAAAAAGCAGGAAAAAAGGGCTTTTTCAAAAAATAAACTTGATTTTGTTTGCTACTGAAAAATTGCTTTAAAAAAAAAATTGCTTTCAAAATTTCTTTTCAAGGGAAAGAGCATTCTCACATCAGTGTACGAGCTGTGCAAAACAGTACTTGCATTTAATTGTGCTCATACAGTGCTGTCTTGAGTCTTCAGAATCTGGAGGGGCAATATTGCTTTAAAAACACATGTAGAATATTCATGGTATTATTAAAAATGTTAATTTCCCCCCAGACATTATTTTTTAAATAATGCTCAATTTTAACCACTGGTATAACAGAGCTTAATGACCTGGATGAGAGATAAACTGTCCATTATTTTCCTGTTTTATTATAAAACATTTCAGTACATGGAGAATACTGTAATTAAAAGATCTAACATACTCTATTCCTGATTTCTCCATCTCTCTCTCTCTCTCGTTCAGAGTCAGATTCTGCAGGGCTTCCCTGGAATTCAGTGCCACCCAATTCCCTTGGGCCACACTTGTTTTCATTTCTAATTTGTCACCACATCTGCTGTGCTGGAGGAGTAGGTTCGTATTTTGGTACAGAGCAGGGTAAGAGTGTGATAACAGAACCCAGCTGAATGTGGGGCCAGAAGAGAAGCTTCTCATAATTGGAAGGAAGACAGATGTCCTTCCCCTGAATGAAAGAGGTGTTGTGAGAGGAAATTGTTGTTCAGAGAAACCCTGAGAACAGGAAAGAAAGGATTACCACAGCAGCTCTTAACAACGAGGGGGAGGAAATAGAACCTCCAGTGAACAATATTTGGTTTATTGGAAGAGGATGTTATAATTGGCACGAAAGGAATGTATAGAAATTACATCAATACCATTGGGGTTTATTCTTTGATAAGGGGGAGAAGGTCGGATGTTAAAGCAATGGATCTAGGTGTTTGTATTCAAGCAATTTTTTCAAGATAGGTATGCAAATTCTGCAAACTTTAAAAAAAATGCCTGATATTAAAATCAAATCTTTTAATATAAGAATAAAATTAGAAGATTGACCATCTTAGAAACTATAGATGTGGCAGATGTATATCAACAGCAGTAGCATTTACCATTCCATTGTGCTTGAAGTACTCTCTGAGCAGTTTACCAATGTTGGCATATTGCCCTAACAATGAGAGCCCTCATTTTACTGACCTTAGAAGTATCAAAGGTTGAGTCAACCTTGAGCTGGTCAGGATCAAACTCCTGGCAGTCTGCAGAGTTAGCTTGCAATACTATATTCTAACCACTGAGTCCCAAAGGAGCCTTCTGCTACAGGGAAATTCCAGGGGTTACTTTAATAAATTCTCTTCAAAATGGCATATAAGCTGGTATGTCCCTCATGCAAGGTGGTTTTACTTTTGCAGATGATACTGACAGTGAAAAGGGGCGTTGGCCCTACCTGAACGCTTCTTCTCGGGGAGCCGAAGGGAGAATCCAGGATGGTAGTCTCTAGTCTCCTAGCTCTGCAGACCGAGTTGAAAAACTGAGGACACAAAGACTTCTAATTAAATGGGGATTGTGATTTATCAGAGCCACGTAATCCCTGGCCCACTACTTTTTTCTTCCCCTGCCTTAGTGAGAAAATGAATATAAGTTGGGATTCCTTATATTTCCCCGTGTATAGAAATGAAGTAGCAGAAACTTTGGAGTTCTTCAGAGAAAGAGAATATAGGCAATTCCTGACTTACAACATTTGTTTAGCAACTGTTGAGAACTATCTTGAGTTAAATGGCCTTTTTTACTCTAGTTGTTGTTGATCCAAGTAACTAAGGTTTGCAAACCTGATTATTTGGCAGCACTGCAGAAAATATAATTCTCCCTAAAGGAATATTCTTTCCTTGAATAAATAGGACATACATTCCATGTGTATTTCATGTTTATTCTATTCCATTCCATTCTAAGACATAACTAAAACATTTTCTGATGCAACTGAGTTTTACTGTTCCCCACATCTGGACTGGTCAGGGAGTCACGTTGTATGATTTACAGAGATTTTTTTTAATTAAGTCCAAGGAAGCTCTCTTGCATGCATTGTTTTTGGGTAAATAAAAAAACTAATTTCAAATGGTTTTCGACTTAAATATATTTTGGGTAATCAGTCGGTTTGTACAGACCAAAGGAATTTACCCAAATCTGATTTCCCTGCAGGGTAATCTACCAAAATCTACCTTCTAGTCATGTGTAAAAAGTATTCTAAAGTTGGCGCCACATGGATAAACTGTAAACCACATTTCCATGTCCTAAGGAAGAATGGCAAATAGTCAGCATTCCTTATTTGGATCTTATCTAACTAAATATGTATGCAAAATTTCTATCACTTTTCTACTACTTCTAATACAAAATGGAAAGGGGAAAGGGTTCTTAGAATAGGCTGCCAAACTACTTATTTATAATTTAGTTTCCATTTTAGTTTTATGCCCCTTCTCCCCAATTGTATTGAATTTCTGTTAGGAAATTGGGGATAATTTTATTTACAGTGGAACTGGGAGGTTTGTGTCCTTGTTCAGTGTCTTGCTTTGTTTACTTATTATCCTCAGTTTACTGAATATTCAAGTTGCAACTTCTTTCTGCCCTTTTTGTACTGGCTTTTACCATAAAGACCAAACGTAACTAACTGAACTAAACATGATTTCTTATTTCTCATTATCTCTGTTCCCCTCTACTTCTCCCAACCTACCTGATTCTTATCATCACAGTTGTACCACATACATGCCATTGTGTCTGTGCTTGCTTATGAGTTTTTAACCATAATGCAACCTAAGCTACAGTTTCCTACTTTAAAATGCAGGAAAGCATATAATAGTTTTTGTCATTTATGGCCAAAATGGTGCCTGCCTATGTTTCATAAAACAAATATTTGGCATGAGGAAAGATGTAATATGGCAGCATCCAAGTAACTTTGGAGATATGTGCAATTGCATTCTGGATCATCTAAAGCTTCCAGACATTGCTCAAGAGCAGCCACATGTAGACCAAATTATGATAATTTAGTTGAGGAATGACAAGGAAATGAGTAACTATCTTCAGTGCAACCTGTTTCAAGTAAAGCCATCACCTGCATATCAGATAGAACTGTGCAAAAGCACTTGGCTTGATTCTGAACCTGTTCTTCCCCATCCAAACTTTGACAGACTCTAGACATACCGTGTTTCTCATATAATAAGGCCGGGTCTTTTTTTTTTTTTGAGCCCCGAAAAAATGGCTAGGCCGTCTTTTCGGGGGGGGGGGGATGACTTAATTCTCCCCCCTTGCATCTTCGGGCAGGCGGGCGGCGATGGCTTGGATATAGATCTCAGCATTGGTGGGGCACTTCATATCGGGGTCAACGCAGGCAGCACCATATCCATGTACAACAAAAGTACTTCCTAACGGCAAGCCCCCCCACCATTCCCCCCCATTTCGCATGTTTTAATGTAGGCCTTAATTTGGGGGGGAGGGGCTTAATTTCATTTCATGCCTATAAAACATGCTGGGACTTCCTATTGGGGGAGGCCATATTGTTGGAGAAACAGGGTACTTCCACTCTATCTCCCAATGGATCTGAGATGGAGATACTTCATCATGAACTCTCCCCATGTTTTTATAGAAATATTTACCAGATAGAGGAAAAAACTAAATCCTAAGGCAGTCTATGATAAACCAGCTAGCGATCCAATCTCTCTCCCCTGTAGGAATTGCCAAGTCCAGAACAGTTTTCTAATCAACAGTAACAAAAGCAGCTGAAAGATCTAGGTCTAGGAGAACAGGCTGGTGATGCCACTCCCACCCAAATCTTATGAAAGATCATTCACAAGATTGACAAATACAATTTCTCTTCCATGCCCAGGTCTCAGCTATTGGCAAGAATCTATATAATCAGTACAGGTAATCCTTGACTTGCAACCATAATTGAGCCCAACATTTCTGTTGCTAAGTAAGACAGCTGTTAAGTGAGTTTTGCCTGATTTTATGACCTTTCTTTCCACAATTGTTAAGTGCATCACTACAAGAGTTAAGCTGTTAAGTGAATTTGACTTTCCCATTGACTTTGCTTGTCAGAAGGTCACAAAAGGCAATCACTTTACCCTGAGACACTGCAACTGTTATAAGTAATTACTAGTTACCAAGTGTCCACATTTTGATGATGTGGCTGTGGGAATGCTGCAGTGGTCGTGTGAAAAAGGTCACAAATAACCTCTTTTCAGTCAAGGATTATCTGAATCCTTGAGACCCCTCCACAACTGCAGTCCTGCCTGCAACCACAAAGGGAAGGTTAGAGATAGGCTGACAACTGTCCAGTTTTGTTAAATCTTGCCATAGTTTCTTAAGGTGGCCAAGCCAGTGCCTCTTTAAGGACCTCTTGCATTTCCTTTTCTCTTAAAGAGGGATTGAATACAACCTGGATTTAACTCCCATTCGCCTTCCTGCTTGAATTAGCCATGTGAGCAGGTCTAATCCACAGCTAAGATTGCAGAGGATTCTGTCCACTTAGGATCTGCAGACTCAAAAGCCAACTAGAAACTCAGTAAATTGTCACATTTGTCAGTAGATTCTGCCTCACAGCTAATGCAAGAAATTCTGCCTCACAGCCAAATGCAGCTTTTACCTCACAGCCAATGCAAGCAATTTCACTCATAAAAAGTGCACTCAGATGATTGTGCTTTACACTGACCTCTCCTTCTGGCCCATTTCTCTCCAAAAGACTCTGGGATACTTCAAGCATAAAACTGCTTAGCATCTTACTACATAGATGTAGTAAGAGTGATTAATAGATTTGCTGCCTTTGTCATCATAAAGTAAGCTCAGAACAGCTTCTTACTTGTATTTGGTTGCATTCATTTCTTGTTACTACCAGACTCACTGCAGGCAGACTGCTTCATTTCACAAAACTCCTCAAAATATCAAGGAGTGCTCTGAAGTGAATATAATATCTAAAGTATGGCCAACCATTGAATTGGACAGTGATGGACTGTAATAAGCCCACAGTCATCATAGAGAACATGAACTCCCAAGCCATCTCCAATCCCAAGAAAGGAAAGTTAAGATCAAATATTAAGAGTCCGACTGATCCCACAACCATCTCTGCAATTACTGTAAATCAAGCAGTTAAGAATGTTGTCAGACAACTGGGAGGATAATACAAAACAGCACACACATCCCAATTCTTATAACACAATTCAGCTATCTCTATAAATCTGCATCCCTCCAATTGATTAGTTATGTCTCATTAGGTAATTTTCAAGTAAGTTACCAAGGATTCCCCAATACTGTCCTCTAAAAGTATTGGATTTCAGCTCCCAAAATTGCCAACCTGCATGAAATCATGAGCATTGAAATGTAATACCTCTGGAAGGCATTAAGTTGGGGAAGGCTTTTTGCAGAGATGCTCATTATTCATTTCTGGGAATAAAAAGATTCTGCTATAAAGTTATATAAATCATTGAATGTTTTTGACACAAATCTGACAATGGCTATATTAATTGTTCATTTTGAGAAATATTGTGATTATAGTAGCAGCCTTTTGGAGCAGTGGGCATGTGAACTCCTGTTGATTCTAACTGATTAAAGCCAGTTCAATGATTCCTTCCTATAGTATTAACCCATCTTCATATCAAATGAAGATGCAAAGTATGAACCTCAACCACAAATCTTAATTCTACCTATATATACAGGTATTCTTCAAATTTTATGTTAAGTGAGACAGTTGTTGAGTGATTTTTGCCCCATTTTATGACAATTTGTTGTTGTTAAGTGAATCACTGCAGTTAATAAGTTAGCAACCCAGTTGTTAAGTGAATCTGGCTTCCCTATTGATTGTGCTGGTCAAAAGGTTGCTAAAGAGAATCACATGACCTTGAGACACAGCAACAGTCATAACTATGAGCCAGTTGCCAAGTGTCTGAATTTTGATTGCATGATCATGGGGAAGTTGCAAAGATCATAACTCTGAAAAACGGTCATAAGTTACATTTTTCAGTGCCACTGCAACTTTGAATGGTCACTAAAGAAACTGTTGTAAGTTGAGGACTTATGTATAATAGAACGCCATGCATTTTGTATCAACTTATTATTTCTTGTCATCATTCCCCCCTCCCCCCAAAATGTAGAGTGTAATGGTACTAGGAGGGACAGAATTCTCTGGTAGAACATTGGAAAGGCAGGCAAAAGGCTCCAATTTGATGTTTACTAGAAGCCATGAATAACCCACAAACCATTTGCTGTCACATTTCACAATCTTCCATAATCCAACAGTGAAGGCTTCCAAATTCCCCAAGCTTTTTGGAAGGTTTAAGAAACAAAGGTTTCGGAAAGTTTAAGAAACTAACCTCCACAAAACTCCTTTCTGGGAATGCTTTCCTGTTTGGCTGTTTTAAAGGGCAAGGCTTTCACCCTTTAATCCTTTTAAAAAACCTTGAACGATTGGTCCCACAATTCAGCATGACCCCTGAAGTCCACAGAGACTGCTAATGAAAGCAGCAATAGTAGTTGTAGTAACAAGTAGCAGCCACTGCCGCTATTGCTGTCTGGTTAAAAGGCTCAGAAAATAAGTGATAGAAAAGAACTCCACGTCACCTTCAAATTGAGCTGTTTGTCAGAGAAGACAATATCGACTGAACATTAAGGAATCTTTCTACAGTCTTCAAGCTGTATCACAAATGTCACTTGGGCATCCTCATTGAAAACTGGTTCAAAATGTACAAGTCGCTACAAGCCCATTCCTTAAGGGTGAGTGAACCACTCCTCCACATGTTTCACCTTCCAAAAATAACTCCACAAGTTTAATTTTGTTAAGTTTTAGCAACAAGGATGGGCTTGAGTCTTGTGAATGTGCCAGGGATTACAATTTAAAATGCAAGGCAAAAATATAACTCATATGATTATTCCCTGGATATTAAAAAATGGGCGTTGGTTCTTATCTGATACGTGGAACTGCGTAGAGCATCCAGAGAGTGGGAGGTGCTTCAGTCTTCACTTCTCACAGGCTGAGTTGAAATTGAGGAACGCCCTCCTCCTCCACGTGACTCCTCCATGCGTTCCTCCCAGTTTTATCGATGACGAGAGGACAAAAAACCCCCTCTACTCTTAAGTATTAAACATGAACTACAATATTAAGTATTAAACATGAACTACAACATTAGAAATCATTGGCCGAAACAGGTTTTCCCCCTTTACAGATGGACCAACAGAGTGGGGCTGGATGCTCTACGCAGTTCCACGAGAAGAGGCGTATCTGGTAAGAACCAACGCCCATTCTCCGTAGAACTGCTGCGAGCATCCAGAGAGTGGGACATACCAAAGCCAGTGTGTCCTACGGGTGGGAGTCCGTCTGGATTGGAACTTCCCCAGGATCTCTAACCACTTGCTGCAAAACTCGCCTGCCAAAAGATGCTTCAGCTGAGGCGTAAACATCAATCTTATAATGTCTTATAAAGGGAGATGGGGAAGTCCAGGTGGCCGCCCGGCAAATATCAAGAATAGACGCCTGAGTAGCCCAGGCTGCCGAAGTAGCTGCACTTCTGGTGGAGTGAGCGGTAACCCCACTGGGAACTGGAATATCTTGAACTAAATAGGCTTTGGATATGGTAGCCCTAATCCATCTGCCTACCGTGGACGGAGAAACCTTACAGCCTAGTGTCTTTGGCTGAAAGGACAAAAAGAGAGACTCTGTCTTCCTGATGGACTGCGTGCGAGAAATGTAAATACGCAAAGCCCTTCGAACATCAAGGGTGTGCCACTGCCTCTCTTGCTCGCGCAGAGGCTTCGGACAAAAATTAGGCAGGACCAACTCCTGTGCCCTGTGGAACGGTGAATTAATCTTTGGCATAAATGCTGGGTCTGGTCTCAGAACCACCCGATCTGAATGAAAAATGCACAGATCTTTTCTCACGGATAGAGCTGCAATTTCAGATATCCTTCTAGCCGAAGTAATAGCCACCAGAAAAACTGCTTTAAATGTAAGAAATTGAAGTGACGCCTCCCTGAGAGGCTCAAAAGGAGATCTAGTCAAGGCCAGGAGAACTTTATTAAGGTCCCATGTCGGGTACCTATGCACTACTGATGGGCGCAAATTAGAAGCCCCTTTAAGAAAAGCCTTGATTCGAGGATGGTGGGAAAGGGGACCGAAAGGACCGCCAGCAACCACCGTTGAGAGCACCGCTACCTGCCTCCTTAAGGTGTTAGGTGATAAACCTCCATCTAGGCCATCTTGTAAAAAGACCAGGATCTGTGCAACTGAAGGAGAACGTGGGTCGATGAATGATTTGTGGCACCAGTTACAGAAACTTTTCCAGTTTGCATCATAAATGCGAGTGGTAGAAGGTCTTCTAGCTGCCAAAATGGTGTTAATGACCTGTGCTGATAAGCCTTCCTCAATCATCCTTTCCCGCTCAACCTCCAAACGGCCAACTGTAGCCACTGTGGCTCTGGATGGAGCAGCGGGCCTTGCGACAGCGAAATCTGATCCAACGGAATCCTCCATGGCGGAGATATTGACAGATTGCGGAGGTCCGCAAACCATGGCCTCCTGGGCCAATAAGGTGCCACCATGAGGATCTCTGCTTTCTCGGCTATCAATTTTCGAATCACCCTGGGGATTAATGGAAGCGGAGGGAAGGCGTACAGTAGCCCGGGAGGCCACGGGCAACGCAAGGCATCGTGATTCTCTGCTCCGCTGGAGGGATAACGGGAGAAGAACCTCAGTGTTTGCGCGTTGAGTGGAGACGCAAAAAGGTCTACTAGGGGCTGACCAAACCTGGCTGCTGCTTCTCTGAACAGATGTGGGTGCAGGCGCCACTCTGCCTGATCCAGTGTTGCCCTGCTGAGCCAGTCTGCTTGGACGTTGGAGGCCCCGGAAATGTGCTCCGCTCTGATGGATAACAGGTGCGCTTCTGCCCATCGACACAGTCGCTCGGCCTCTCTCATGAGAAGGAGGGAATGGGTGCCCCCTTGCCGATTGATGTGGGCCTTGGTTGTAGTATTGTCCATTAGGACCAGGACATGGCGCCCCTTTACCCGATGAAGAAATGTTCGCAGAGCCAGGTACACTGCACGAAGCTCCAACCAGTTGATGCTCCGACTTCGCTCCGAACGGGTCCAAACTCCCTGTGCTGAGAGAGATTGTAGATGGGCCCCCCATCCGGAAAGACTTGCGTGTGTCGTGAGAACAACCCTTTGAGGTTCCTGGAATAGCTGACCTCTGTTGACAGATGGTCGCGTCCACCACAGGAGGGAGGCGAGAACTTTCGGCGGGACCTTCACTATAAACCTTGATGTGCTCCTTCCTGAACGCTGATATGGCAGGAGGAACCATTGCAAAGATCTGGAATGCAAGCGAGCCCATGGAATAACGGAAATACAGGAAACTAGCTTCCCTAGCAGTTTGGATAAATTGAGCAACGATGCTTTCCCGGTCCGCCGGATATCTCTGATAGTGGTGCGGATACTAATAAGTCTCTCCTGAGAGAGAAAGACCCTTCCTTCAACAGAGTCAATCACAGCCCCTAGATGAGATATACCAGTGGAGGGAGTAAGCTGACTCTTTTCCCAGTTCACTAAGAACCCGTGGGACTGAAGTACCGAGAGGGTAGCACTAGTATCGCTCTCGGCTTGATGTCGGGAAGGGGATACAACCAGGATATTGTCAAGGTAACAGTGGATCCGGATGGGAATTTGTCTAAGGTGAGCTGCAATAGCCGCCAACACCTTAGTGAAAGATCTCGGGGCTGAGGCTAGACCAAAGGGGAGGGCTACATACTGGAAATGCTGATTATTATAACAAAATCTGAGATATTTAGAATACGAGGAATGAATGGGAATATGGAGATAAGCCTCGGAAAGGTCAATTGACATAAGCCAGTCTCCTTCTCTGATGCCCTGTAAAATCGACTGCAGAGTCTGCATTTTGAATTTATGGCATACAATAAAACGATTTAACCTCTTAAGATCTAAAATGGGTCTCCATCCCCCGGAATGTTTAGGCACCAAGAATAAAAGTGAATAGAAACCCCTTCCCTGTTGGGAGAGGGGTACAGGTTGAATAGCCCTAATATCAGAGAGATGTTTGATGGCAGAAATCATAAGAGCCCGTTTAGTAGGATTTCTAGAAATGGGTGAAACCCTGAAATGTTCGGGGGGAGGAGAGAGAAACTGCAGGGTCAAGCCAAAGCGCACTGAATCTGTAACCCAAGTATCAGAGGTGGATTCCTCCCACTTGTCTGCAAAATGCCTGAGGCGGCCGCCTATGGTAAGAAAACCTGCAACACTACCTGGGCCGGCGGGCCGCTCTACTCCCGGAACCCCTGAAGGGCCTTCTGTAGCTGCCCCCTCTCTTGCCTCTGTCTCCCGAGTCGCCCCGGTCCTGGTAGGACGGCCGGAATGAGGGAGAGCCCTGAAATCTAGGAGAGAATGATGACTGGAAGGAGGGACGAAAGGAGCCCCTCCGAAAGGACTGGGAACTCTTGGCTTCCTGCCTACGAAAAAGTGAAGGCAGAAACTTTTTCTTATTTCGGGTCTCCAGGAGTAATGGCTCCAGAGCGGGCCCGAATAATTTCCCTTTTACTATGGGGGCTGAAGCCAACTTAGACTTATTTTTAATATCAGCCTGCCAGTGTCAAAGCCAAAGCAATCGTCTGGCAGAAACATGGGAAGAAATAGCTCGGGAAGAGAACTTAACCGAATGAAAGGTAGCGTCGGCTGCAAATTCCGCCGCTGCCGTGATCTTTGCAATATCTTGATGGGCTCTGGTATCAGCTGGGGAAATGTGTTGCTTCAGCTGTCTGAGCCACCTGATGGAGGATCGGGTGAAAAAGGAAGCGGCCGTGGCCGACCGGATAGCCTAGGCATCAGCGGTGTGAGCCCGCCGGAGCGCCATCTCTGCTCGCTTATCCTCCGGCTTCAGTGCCTCTAGTACATCGGTAGGATTGGAAGAAGAAGCAAGCCTTATAATTGGATCATCTACTTCCGGGGTATCTAACATAGCTGAGAAATCCGAATCCAGGGTAAACAACCTCTTGTCCTGACTAGAAGGGGCCGGAGAAGGACCCACCGAGGCCAACTGCTTTGCTACCAGATCTGAGAAGATTGGGGGGGCCGGAATAATGTCTGCTGCTACTGTCGGCTGTCTAAACATAAGGTCATTCTGGACTCGATGGAGGGGGTTCAGAAGGAGGCTGAGAGGCCAGACCTGAAATGTTCTTTGCCTTAAATAGCAAGGACTTAAATAAATGGGGTTTAAAAAGACCCACAACAGCCGGTTGTTCAGGAGAAAGACCCTCATCCTCCGACATTTCTCCCTCCATTAGGTCCCCCTCCAGAAAGGGTTCCGAATACTGTAAGGAACTTCTGTCAGAACCTTCGTACTCTCCGAACGATTCAAGGCCCACTCCCTCTTCTTCTTGGGTATCCTCCCCCTCTGGGAATGGAACATCCATGTGAGGAGGTACCTGACCATGCTGTGACGCTGGTGCAGAAGGAGATCTCCCAGATAAAGACTCAGCCTCGGGAGTCCTCCCTCGGGAATCCGGTCTAGCGAGCTGCTGCATTCCTTTCGCTATACCTTGACGGATGGCAGACTGCATCCATTCTCTGATGTTCTCAGGTACAATAATTGGAGCAGGATCCTCAGAGCGTAGACCTGCAGCGGTTGGCGTAAATGTCGCCTCTGGTACACGGGAGGGCTGGCGGCCTCGGGTGGAAGTACTGCCCCTAGAGGAAGATGGTTGGCTCGGCGGGGGGGGGGGGTAGAAGGAAAGGCAGATGTTATAGAGTGAGACTCTTTAGCCCGCTTGCTAAATTCCCTTTCTAGGGCCTTCTGACGTCGTAAGGCATCTCTTTGAGAAGCACTGGAAGAATCCTTGTCCCTTCTGCGAAGGTAGTGCGTCTTAGACTTGGCCTTCAGAGAAGAGCCAGTAGGATTAGCCTCTGCCATGGTATTGAAAGAAAAATGGCGGTTGGCACACCTAAGAGTTCGGCCTACACACGTAAACCGGTTTTCCTAAAATTGGGTCACATCCCCCTTTTTGAAATAAATTTTATTCTAGAACTAGCTATTATCTATTCAAAAAAATCTCCTTTCTCTCTCTCTCTCTTTTTTTTTAAACCTTATGCAATAAAAAAACAGAAAACAATTCTAGCAGCTAAATTAAAAATCTGAATATATACACTAGCAATTAAATACAAAAAAAGGGGTCAGGTTCAAGTAAGGAAAACCAAATAGCCCCAAAAGATACAGCAAATAATAATAATAATAATAACTTAATTCCAAATAGACCAAATGAACGCTGAGGCCAAGCAATTGTGAAAGGCAAGATAAGAAAAAAGAGATAGGCCTCTATAGGCAGCCCCCCAACAACATGGAGAGTACGTGCCTGCACTTCTGAACTAGCTGCGGGCCAAGGAAGAAAGCCAACAATATTAACTCTAAGAGAGACAGCAGGGCACAGGACCACAGTGCTCTCTCAGTAAAAACAAAGGCTCCATGCGGCCTGACGGTCCCGCTAAGGGCCTACAAAAAAACCTCGCAGCTCACTCTCAAACTAAAGAGAAAAAGGCCTTACTTGTTAAGAAAACAAAATGACGCCGGCCACGAGGCGTGCCCAAAATGGCCGCCCGGCTCAGAACGCACAGCTCAGAAGCGCACCAGCCCACCGCAACTTCAAAAGAGAGAAGGAAAGAGCTGGGAGAGGAAGCGCTGCCTCCTCTAAGGCGTTCTAGGGGGGAAGACGCAATTTGCCCTTTTAAAATACAGCGCAGGGCCAAGCGGCTGAGCCCAGCACGCTTGGAACGGCAGAGGATAGATTAGAAGGGGGGGGGACAAAGGGCTCCAACCCCTTACTTCCCTCCTGGGAGCGAAATCGCTCCACCAACTAAATTTGGGATCGCACTAGCCTTGCAGGGAGAGGAAAAAATGAATCAAACCTGATCCAACTCTCAACGATCACCTGAAACGGCCAAGGAATTAGAAAAAGCTGCCTGCTTCTCGAAGGCTGAGCTAAAACTGGGAGGAACGCATGGAGGAGTCACGTGGAGGAGGAGGGCGTTCCTCAATTTCAGCTCAGCCTGTGAGAAGTGAAGACTGAAGCACCTCCCACTCTCTGGATGCTCGCAGCAGTTCTACGGAGAAAAATGCAGTTCAACGGCAACTTTAAAAGACCTTCGGGGGCACATCCAAGGCTTTGGAAGAACACAGGTTGTGCACTTCTGTTTTACGGTACAGCACAGGGTTTTCAAGCCAAACATCTTCTTGTGTATGACATTTCCACACTGTTTCCATTTCCTCTTGTTTGCTTTTAATAGGTGGGGGATTTTGGTGTAATGTGCCTTAGACATTTGTTTTGATCAGTTGAGGAGTGTTCTCAAGTACTTTGAATAGAGTACCCTACCACTGAGATCAAAGCCATTGTCTACATGAGGAAATCTTTACCAACCTGTAAAATAAAAATCATAAAATATTTCAATTTTTTTGTTTCATATTTTTGGAGGGTCAGTGGAGGAGGAGAGAAACACAAAAGTATTTAATACAATAACAAATAGTTCTTCCTAAAGGCTTATTTATTTTAGTATTTTTGAAGAATAAATGTCTGTATTTCATGTAGTTCCATGGAAAATGAAGGGCAATTTCTATTCTCCTTTTCTCTCTGACTGTAGTTTCCACTTTGGCTGTGGAACTGATTACATTTCAACTTGAAATTCTGCCAACTGAGACTGGGAGGACAGCAAGATGGTGCACAGGACAACCTAGAGTTGTGTTTAGCTACTTGCCAAAATGGTGAATTTAACAAATGAATATTCTTGGGACAATGCCATTCAGAAAACATCTCCCTAGAAAGTGAATACTCATGCTTCATGATGTAATAAGTCACTCAGAATGTAAAAAGATGGCAAAGTGGCAAAATAAGACAATTTTTCCATGTCACAGAAAATGTACTCAAATGAAAATGTTTCCCTGAAATTTCCAACCAACGATTAATCTAGTATCGCCCATGTTCTGGCATATGATGAGTGGCTTCACACAACGTTTTTTACTACCGCTTCTGTGGGCTTGGCTTGGTGGGCGTGGTGTGGCTTGGTAGGCGTGGCAGGGGAAGAATACTGCCAAATCTCCATTCCCTCCCCACCCCACTAACCTGCTTTCCAGCTCCGTTCTCCTGTGCAGGGCAACAAAAGACCCAGCCAATCAGCTGGGACTCTGATCAGCTGGGACTTGGGAAGCAGCAAATAGATGCTACCAGTTCTCCAGAACCTGTCAGAACTGGTTGAATACCACCTCTGCTTCCCACCATCGTTCCTTTTAAATAGCATTTTGAAAGAAAAATTACAGGGAAAAGAAACAATCCAAGAAACATTCAAGTTATGCAAGTGACACTAAAGGGGCAAAGAATTAACTATCAAAGGATACTGGTTAGCAAAGTTTGAAGCCTCACATTTTTGTTAGGCACATACAATTGCTAAAGAGAATACAGCCACTTGTGTATGAGCAAAGAAGCTTTCATAAACAGGAGGGCCAATCTGACATTAACTCTCTCCTCCAGCCCTGTACATTGTCCACAAAGGTCTGAGCAAAAAAGAATGGTTTTATATATATGGCTTTCTGGAAACTGATACAGGGAGAAAAGTGTTCACAAAACTCTAAATCTGTATATCCCATGGGGGATTTTGATATGGCAATAAAAGTACATTAAAGCAAGGATTAGCCATTTGTACATATAAACATTTCCCAAGCCTCCGCCTAGGAACTCAGCGTTTCTTCACTGTCTTTTAAAGCCTATGACAGGGATCTATCTCCAAGCGATGCTGGCTGGAGAATTCTGGGCACTGAAGTCCACAAGTCTTAAAGTTGCCAAGTTTGAAGGCCTCTCGCCTATGAGTTTAAAAAGAGCTTGCTATGCCTTGCCCAACACGTGTTAAAAACTGAATCCTTATTTCTATATCCTTCACACCAGCATCTAATCATTACAGTCAGGGGACACCAAGCCTCTGTCTCTTTCATAAACAACTACTGATCAGTGCATGTTCTGAACCTAAGCTCCAATTGTCAGAAAGGACACTACTGACACCTAAATTGCAGTGTATTATAAAACTCAGATTACAGTTCTGATCTTTTAATCACAGTATTAAATATTGTAGAGCATTATATTATTGATTGCATAAGGCATCTTAAAATTATTTCCAGTGTGAAAAGAGGAATGTAAACAATTAGAATTAATTAAAACAAACTGCAAATATAAATTCACTATTATGGCAACCTATAGTAATGGCTATTATGCATTTGATGCTGTTCTAGCTGATTCAGGATAACTAATGAATCCTCATTCTGTCCATCAGTGAAAGGGTTGTGCCTTTAATGAAACAAAACAGCAATTAATAAATATGTACACAATGGGAGGGAGAGAGAGAGAATGCTTCAACGAGATTCAAGATAGTATCTTTTCAAAAGTTGTAGGTTTATAACAATAATTGTGTCAATTGTTAAAATTATACCAAATAGGACATAGGATACTGGCAGATTAATAGTTCAAGTGTCACATCAGCATCAGGAAGAATTATCATTTTTTACAATACAGCAAATAGTGGCATATAGTCATTCATCTATACAGCATTGCTAGCTAATTTCTTTTCCTTGTTTCACATTTTCAAATCCCAGGGAAAATCCATGCATTTTCATATGATATATCAAATACGCTGGCTTTTCATCCATTGAGCTTCACAAGTCTAACAGCATCGTTTTTAATGAATCAAAATGCCAAGACGATCATAACTTACATCTAGGCAGTTCAAAATATCTGAATGAAAGCTGTCCTGAAAGAAACCTGAAGGCATCTTTAATTATAGGCTTTCATGAAAAAAAAATTCTTTCAGAAAATGAAAGGTATTCCATTCATTCAACTACATTTATTATGACTAGATGTGATCAAGCAGGTGTTTAACAGGCTAAATTTGAGAGTTCCTATGAAACCCAGGGGATGCAGTGGCTCACTGGATAAGATGCTGAGCTTGTCAATTAGAAGAGGTTGGCAGTTTGGCGGTTCAAATCCCTAGCACCATGTAATGGAGTGTGCTCTTATTACATGTCCCAGTTCCAACCTAGCAGTTTGAAAGCAGGTAAAAATGCAAGTATAACAATAGGGACCACTTTGGTGGGAAGGTAACAGTATTCTGTGTGCCTTGGGCATTTAATTATGTTGGCCACATTGACCATGGAGATGTCTTCGGACAGAGCTGGCTCTTTGGCTTTGTAACAGAGATGAGCACCAACCCCTAGAGCCGGAAACAACAAGCATGTATGTGCAAGGGGAACCTTTACCTTTATGAAACCCAATGTTAATACTTTATGTTCAAGGTGTATTTATATAAGGGCTGGCTAACTTATGGTTCACCACAAAATGGGTGAAACTTATATACCTGCAGATGTTGGCTTTACATTTTTCATCTGCGTGAACAATGTCATCTTTCCAACACTCTTGGATGTTGAATGTACCATAAATAAGTCAGACTGAATTGTACTAGCTTGTTTTCAAGGAAAAGCATTTGACATCACAGGATATGTCTAGGCCCAGTCACACTGTACTTTGTTAGATGTATGTTTCAATAGAATAGTTTTCAGTCATCCCACATATGACTCAGCAGCATGAAGATAAGTTCAACAGCAATGATCATGGCAAACTGTATTTAAGAAAAGTAGTTTGCTGGCTTATTGATACATTACTACTTCAGGTCCTAACCTTCGACATGCATAAATGAAAATTCTTGGGAGCAGCTGCAAAGGGGTATTAACTAGTTAAGATGAGTGCATGACATCTTGTGTCATGATTAAAAGTACAATATTGGAATGACAGAAATAACAGAAACCACTGAAAAAAACCTGGATCTTTATTATTTATTCCAAAAAGAGACAGTAAGCCAGAGGCATGGAAGTTTGATACAAATGTAGAATGACTGTTCCAAAAATGAGAAGATTAGAACAGTGGTCGCCAACTGATGGGCTGCGGACCACTGGTGGTCCCTGAGAAAATTTTGGTGGTCCGCAGAGAAATGTCACCCCCCCAAAGCAATTAATCCAGGATGCTCGGGAATACAAGGCTGTGCCGCCCACGTGGCCCGTGGGAATACAAGGCTTGCGTAGCTTGCATTGCAAATAGCATGAGGTAGTGATGGAAGGGTGAAAAGCGCGGAGGGGAAGAACTTACCCCACATGTCTCTTCTGGCCACCAGGCTGCTTCTTTCTTCTTCTGTTTTTGGCTGCACGCAAGGAAAGCAGCAAAAGTCTTCCTTTCTCTCCCCCAAACTCCACCAGAAATGAGTCTTTGGGACCCTGCAAGGATTCCTGCTCCAAGAGGCTGTGCCATTCTGGCGGAGTTTGGGGGAGAGAAAGGACTTCTGCTGCTTTCCTTGCATGAAGCCAAAAGTCTCTCTCTCTCTCTCCCCCCCCCGAGAATGGTGCTCAAAATGGTATCCTGCGATCCCAAATAAAGAATGACCGATCAATAGGAAAACGGGATGGGGAATTTTCCTGCGGCCTTTCTGCTGCTTCTGCTTTTTCTGCAGAGACCCTGGGAGAATCCATCTCTCTCTCTCTCCCTCCGTCCTTCCCCCACCAGCGGCAGTGGTTGAGCTTCAGTGCTTGGCTGGTGGGGAGCCAGGTGTGGACTTTTCCTGTAAAGAAATACTTTCAAAACTAAAACTATTTAACCACTCTAGACTACTTTTATGTTATTTTGTTGAGGGGGTGCTCAACAAAAACCATGTTCCACCAGAGTTGAAACAAGAGCCCGTTCTTATAAAGTATTATCTAGGGCTCCAGGAACACAAGTTCAAGTATTCCTTCAGCCACGGAAGCTCAATCATGACTTTGGTTTAGGCACTGTATATCTCAGCCCATCCCACCCCAAAAATAATTATCGTGGGAAATTTTTTTTAAAAAGCAAATACACTTCTTGAATTCCTGAATGGAAAGCAGGATATGATGCTAATTAATAAATAAACAGCAGTAACCGGGAGGAGTGGGGGCAGGAGAGGACAGATTAGCATCAGCTCTGTAATGTCGCAATGCCACTTTCATCATTCTGATGTTGCCCTAAATAAACAAATTTTTGGCTGATTTTCCATTGAAGGAGCAATGTTCAAGATTTTAGAACCTTGGAGAATATTCCCCACTATAGTTTTGAAAATATGTATGAATATTTCAGGAAATCCAGCATATTTTGCTAAACCCACAGACTGTCATCTGGCAGTCACGCATAAGGAATCTTTTGTTTTTCCTTTGGACCATGTATAATTCCATCTCTCTTTCTTGACACTTTAATTTCATATCCTTGTATTTTAATCACATTTTCTTTCTTACTCTGTTTCATGGATACGGCTTTGTGATGTTTCAACACATGAATGTGATAAAATAAAACGGATAAAAAGAATAAATAACCATCTAATGTCAAGAGTTACCAAGGCTGACAGTGGAAAAGGGTTTCATTCAGAATTAATATGTCTAGGCAAAGCGTAAGAAGTGCAAGTTTCATCTCCACCACCATCATTATGTTCTCCTTGGCTGAATAATAAAAAGTTGCAAAACTCCATAATACAAAGTAGAAGCAAAAGTAAAATTTTGACATTGATTAGCTGTCCTTCTTTGGTTTGACAACTATTAAGATATGCCTTTTTAAGTGAGCCATCCTTAGAGCTTATTGTAATGTGACATTTATTCTTCCGCCAAGAATTGTTTTTTCTTTTTATATTATGCACATCAGCATTTTGTTCAATGCAAACTCAGCTCATAAAACCAAACTCCTACTTAAATTGAGCACAGATTGTTTCTTCTTGTTCTCTGGAGGCACAGAATGCTATGGCACATTCATAGCTAAGTCACAACAGGGCTGGTTATGAAGAAAGTGCTAAAAAAGAGGCAATCTTTTCCCTGTCCTAATGTGGCTGTCTATTACACAGCTTACCCTGTTTTCTCTAAAGCTTCATCGTTACCAAATAAATGAAGCATTGCTTTAAAATATTTTACATCAAGATCTGAATGTAGGATTGGAGGTGAATATAATATTGTTTCATTTAGCTTACTTCTCTTGTCTTGGCAAATTTATATTGCCACTCAATTAGGTGGAATGTGATTGATTGATACACACACACACACACACACAACTTCCCCAAGATGAAATCAATGCTGAACATAAATCAAGAACAATATTCTCAAATTCTAGAGCTTTTATCCTATCTAAAGTAATTGCACATGTTTCTAGCCTTTATTGGCAACCTCAAAGCAGAGTGTTGTAAATTGTGCTATAAGTATATAGCTTGCCTTCAGAAGTTGTAAGTGCTTCATCACTGGAGGTTTTTAAGAAAAGACTGGACAGCCACCTATCTGAAATGTTATATGGTCTCCTGCTTGAGCAGGGAGTTGGACTAGAGGACCTCCAAGATCCCTTCCGATTGAAGGGAGGGGGTCAAGATCCCTTCTGCCACAAGGAAGATGGGATCAAGCTATTCTCCAATGAACCTGAAAGCAGGACAACGAAGCAATGGATGGAAACCAGTTAAAGAAAAAAGCAGCCTAGAAACTAAGAAGAAATTACCTGACAGTGAAAACAATCACTGGAACGACTTGCCTCCAAAGGGTGCTCCAATACTGGAGGTTTTTAAGAGGAGATTAGACAACCATTTGTCTGAAATGGTACCGTTTCCTGCTAGAGCAAGGGATTGGACCAGAAGATCTCCAAGGTCCCTTCCAACTCTGTTATTCTGTTATTTCTGTTAAATACCAAGCTAGAAACCAAACCTCTAAAGCTCTGGCTTTATGCCTAAATGTTAAAACAGACAGAAAGGAAATTGTGATAGGGCTGCATTCTGGAAAATTATACTATGATTAGCTAGATTACCCATGACCTGATTGCTTAAGATTTAATAAATACTTTTGAAATTGATCCAGTAGAAAAATCAAGTCACAAACCAAAAAAATGCAGTTATGACTAGATGGTAAGAATATAATTAAACTTTCACCAGAATAATGAGAATGCAATGATTCGAGGTTGCACTCTCAGTTTTAATCTAACTTCCGCCCCCCCCCCCCCCCCTGCCAGCAGTTTCTGATCCACATATTTGGCAACAGCTGCTAACATTTTACTAAGTAAAAGTTTTCTTATCACTGAATCTCCAGGCTTTCTGTCTAGCCTTGTCTGTCTAGCCCTGTCTCCTCCTATAAAGAGAGTTGGAAATTTAGTTAAAGGTTGCATTTGCTACCCTTGAGTACTTCAGTGTGTCAGTGCTTAAATGAAAACACAATGATGTGAATCCAACCTGCACACTTTGAACAATGCCAGATGACTAAACTACTGAGCCAAGGCTACAGGGTTGGGTGTGATATTGGCAGGTAGCTACAGTGCAAGATGAAATTTTTCTACAATCAATTAAACAAAATAGACATAAGCAGACAAAACCTGATCTACTGTCTGCAGGTCTTGTCAGAATTTATATGAAATCTTTATTTCATATTGAAGATTTATGAGTAGTTTAAAAGATGCAGCCTCAGTTCCATTTTGAAAAATGTCACTTAATTTCATCGGATTATAGAGATCAAAAGTTCTTGAAAAATAAGCTCTGAAAGCACACTGATAATATGGATATTATTAAAAGTAAGCAAACATACAATCCACTGACAATATAATGCAAAATGGAAAACTCTTACTGATAGCTATGATTCATGGATGCAAATTGTTTTCACATAGAATTGCAAATTGGCAAATAAAGAAACACACTGAATTTTATAGAGAAGACAAGGCTAGCCCTGCTAGATCAGGCAAAGGAACACCTTAAATCTTTTTCAAACTTGGCAACATGAAAATATGTGGATTTCAATGCCCAGAATTTCAATGCCCAATTGTGGTCTACACTGGTTGGAAAACACACATCTGTAAAGATCACACAGAGTTTTACCCGCCATATTATTCAGTCATTTAAATCATGAAATTGTTAAGTGCTTCAATTTCTCATTGGCCTTTATCTTCATCAAGGGGAAGCTAACATGGTTTTCGTTCAGACCAAGATGTATAATCAATGGCACAACCACTGGCCTTTATTTTTAACCATATTATCCAAGAGCATGGATTTTATCTTTTCTCAGCCACTTTGCTGTTCATCAAATATGACATATCAGGAACAGTCAGATGCATTAAAGCAAGGAAAGGTGACCTATTTTGTTCTGCTTTTGTTAGGAAGAGTAAGCTTACTGTAAACATGACCGCAATTCTTGAATGTTGCCTCCAGTTAAACCCAGGAAAACTTATTACTCTGTGAAAAATGCATTTGCTCAGGATGCATATTAAAAGGCGAAAGATGTAATGGTTAGTGGAGAAAACTGGGGGTGGGGGAAGGGATGAAATTTTAAAACAGTGGCAAAATATGGACGTTCTTGTGTACTTTTTCAGGAAGAAGACCGAGTTTTACAGCAGTATTTTAACATTTGATTGAGGACTGATAATTCCAATTAAAATATTAGGCAAGAGAAAATAATCTTTTTTCTGACAAATTTAAACAGAAGAAAGTTCCATTCGCATGGGGTAGGTTAGAAGGGAAGATTTTTAGTTTTCAACAACAGAGATTCAGACTGAACTCTGCAGAAAGCAAGAGATTTTTTGGAAAAACTTAAAAGTGGAAGAAATGCAAATGGAAGTGACAATTTATATTGTGTTATGATCCTAAAGAGAATTTTTATCAATACGAGAGAAACAATCTATAATGAATAAAGGCACTTTAAATATACAGAATGTTAGAAATGTTAACAACATGAAAGGATATTTTATCATGCTTGCTGGACATGTAAAAAAAGTTTTTAAAATGGATTGAAATACACATACATTGGTACAGAGGATTTGGAAGATTAATATCCAATTAAAGCCAGAACTTTTCATTTTAAGATACATACATACATCTTAAAAGGAAAAGTTCTGGCTTTAATTGGATATTAATCTTTCAAATCCTCTGTACCAGTGTATGTATTTCAATCCATTTTTAGCTTTTTTTTACATGTCCAACAAGCGGGATCAAATGTCTTTTCATGTTGTTATGTGTGTGTGTGCAACAAGATTATTATATATACAAAAATGGAGAGTTTCAACACTACTGACTATGAAGGAACGTTGATTAAACTGATAGATCTTGCTGAAATGGATATTTTTTATTATAGAAAACATACTATCTACACATTATTTATTGGTGATTGGAAACCTCATATGGATTTTTTTGTACAAAAATAAAAAAATGAGCTTGCAATTTTTGACTTTAATGATTAGGCTGTATAGATTATAGCAAGAATTGTATTATGATGTAACTTTAATGAGACAGATTTAAATAGAACTGTATTTATAACTACTGTAAAGAATAATGGAAACCACTTTTTTGTTTCTTTGTTTCTTTTCTATTTTTTTAAAAACTTATTTTCTTTCCTTGAATTTTTGTCTGTTTTTCTTCCTTACTTTATATTAGCTTGGATCAAGTTTTATCTTCTTTTTTGAAAATTTCAATAAAAATCACATTAAAAACATTGGCAAAATATTTGTATCCTTGCTTAGTGAATAGCAAGGAGACAATTCTGCTTGTCAATTCATAAACTGTCAGCTTTCTGTTTAGCAAAGCTCAAGTGTCTTCTTATATGGTTCTTCTTCCTGACACTTTGAATCAGTCACTATCACCAAACATACCACATCTGCTATAGCGGATCTTCAATAAAATTTCAATAAAAATATGCTAGCAGAAAATTCCAGATAGATAACAACAAAGGAGAATATTTGTAGCTCAGGATTAAAATGAGGTGGTGCTCTCTGAGCTTTCTTGCAGTCCTTTCATTACCCTAACTAGGTAACATCATCAGTGCTAGTGATAGATAGCAACATAATTCTCATGGAAAAGCTAAAATGCACACAAGCATCGATAAACACACTTGCACCCTATCTTTTATTGTTTTAGTCTGTATCCATATCCCACTCACCATGATAAGGATATCCCATATCCCACTCACTCATTTTGATAAGGACTTTCTTCCATTGTCCTGATAAATTGGAATTTAGTTTCCTTTCCTTCAATGTTGATTCAAGGGTATTTAGCATCCCAGGCCACATTGACTGCTGGTGCCATCTCCCATCGACGCCAAAGCTTTGCATTTTTAGATTACCGTATATACTCGAGTATAAGCCGAGTTTTTCAGCCCATTTTTTGTGCTGAAAAAACCGCCCTCGGCTTATACTCGAGTCAGCCGCTACGGCACCATGCCTGGCCTGTGCTGACGTGGCTGCAACCGATCGCGCCTCCAGCGTAGCATCGCCGCCGCGGCTGTCTACCCGCTGAGGGCCTCATAGGCGACCCCAAGCGGCCTCTCCTTCCCCATTAATGGGCGCCCGGGGCCCCCGCGAGCTCCTGCGTTGCGCGTTTCCAGCTTCGCCAACAAACTGCCAGGCTCAGGCAGCCTCCTCCGCCCCCTCCCCTAGCAGCGAAGAGCTGCTCCGGGGGCTCCCGCCACGGCGCAGCCAGGCACTTTGTCTCGCTGCCCCCGGAGCAGCTCTTCGCTGCTAGGGTAGGGGGCGGAGGAGGCTGCCTGAGCCTGGCGGTTTCTTGGCGAAGCTGGAAGCGCGCCCATTAATGGGGAAGGAGAGCCTGCATCTCCGAAAGTCTTTTCACCGTTGGGGACTGAACAGGAGAGCCGCAAACGCCGCGCTCCCCAGGAAACAAACCGCCAGGCTCAGGCAGCCTCCTCCGCCCCCTACCCTAGCAGCGAAGAGCTGCTCCGGGGGCAGCGAGACAAAGTGCCTGGCTTGTTTCCTGGGGAGTGCGGCGTTTGCGGTTCTCCTGTTCAGTCCCCAACGGTGAAAAGACTTTCGGAGCTGCGGGCTCTCCTTCCCCATTAACGGGTGCGCTTCCAGCTTCGCCAACAAACGGAGCTGCAAATCTGGTTATCGCTTGTGGAGCCTCGGCACAAACCCCCTTTCCCCGCACTCCCCTCCCCCGCACTCCTCTGGCAGCAGCAGGTGGAGAAAGCCCCGCTTCCCCCGGCTTTGATGGCATGCATGAGTTGGCTTCCCACTCTTTTTTTTTTTAACTCTCCTCCTCCTCCTCCTCTCCTCTCCTCTCCCCTTGTTGTCTGGTCTTCCCTAAGGAAACTCGAGGGCTCACACTTCCAGGTATTTCTCCCTGTCTTTCTCCCTGTCAATGATCTTTTCTTCCCTTCCCTTCTCTCAGTCCCATCCTCCTTCACCTTTGTCACCACAATCTTGAACAGATGAAGTTTGTACTTCTCAAGAAAGGTTGGATGTTCCTTTTGAGGAGGGAACCTAGTGTGACATCTGTATGTTGACCTACTACTGAGCCATGGCATGTGTGCACATGCAATGGAGGCATGAGGGAGAGCTGTGAAAGAGATGGTGGCTCTCCAAAACAGGATGTACATGCAGCACATACACATGCTTTTTTCTTGCAAGGGAGAGAGTGACTCTGTTTGGACATACAGATGATGAGGAGGAATCCAGTTTTGAAGGATTTTAACTCTTGTGTTTTAGCTTGGTTGCTGATTGAGCTAAGGTTTTTGTACTTTTAAAGTTATTGTTGATACCATATTGGTTTTGTTGGTTCTCTTTTCCACTTACAGAGCTAGTTTACTGTTTTTCTTTGAAATAAATATTCAAAAACATTTAACCTACTGATGCCTCAATTCATGTAATTTTATTGGTATCTATTTTTATTTTTGAAATTTACCAGTAGCTGCTGCATTTCCCACCCTCGACTTATACTCGAGTCAATAAGTTTTCCCAGTTTTTTGTGGTAAAATTGGGTGCCTCGGCTTATATTCGGGTCGACTTATACTCGAGTATATACAGTAACTTAGATGGAGGGATGGACTTGCTGGCCCCTAAGCTTTGGCACATTCGGTCAGTGCCTATTCTAAAGCTAGTTCTGCTTACTCTGCCTGATCAGTTTCTCTGGCTCCAAAGAGGAAGAAGGCATGAAGACAAAAGGCCTTTCTATCTTAACACGCAACATTACAGAATGCTAATAATAATGAGTAAGACAATGGAGCAAGAATCTTACTATCCAATAGGATTAGGTTACGTAAACTAATGCGATATTGATCATATCATCGCCGGAGGGAGAGAAAGGGCCTGGTTTCCTGAAGATGGAACAGGGTAGTCGCTTCACCTGATTAACTCAAACATGCCTGGATATGTGAAGGAAATCTTCCCACCTTTTCTATGATCAGATGAACTTGGTGCCCTAACAAGGTATTAGTTCTTGGCTGAATTCCTCCTGCAGCTATAATACAGTATCGGGAAGGATGATGTCTCAAATTCTTACCTGCTGATGAGACTAAATGGTTAGGCTTCTGTGGTGCCTGCAGGGCAGATATTCTTTCTCTTAAGAAAATAAGGAGAGCCTATTAGGTCAAACCATCACTGCTTTTAGCCCAACATTTTTGGATTAAATGTAATCGCTTTTTTCCTCAACAGAGAGTATTTTAAGTATGCTACTTGTAATTCTTTAGGTAATCAGCAATCATCAAGGCTCATAGACATTAAAAACCCAGTTCTCTGTAAAACTGCTCTTTCATAAATGCCTCAACTGGTGTACATCTCTATTTCTAATGCAGTGAATTCCAGTTTGTTCATTGTGTAAAGAAGTGCTTCTTTGGTTCCAAACCTCCCTGGATTTAGTTCAGTAGAAGTCCCAGTGATATAACATTGTAAGAATAGCTTCTATCTACATTTCCATACAACTATTCTCTGCTAACAGATCATGTAAAATAGGGTTATAGTCATTTTTGAATGTATGTGTGTGTGTTAGTACTCAAACTTCCCAAACATGTAGAGTGAGGCAATACTGGATGATACTTACAGTAAGAGGATCACACCCAGTTTGGATACCTCCAGGCTCCCGTACTTGGCATTCTGAGGACATCCTGTCCAGGGAGCCATGTGGGTATAGGGTGCTTTCTTTTCTTTGGCGCAAACTGTGTTTATAAAATGGTAAAATCTACAAAGAATAAAATCATGCTAGGAGAATGCCTAGGAAATAGTGATAATTAACAGCAAATTATTGCCGGCCACACTGCTGGAAAAAAAAATGGAATGAAGATATGACAGTCATGTTTTGTCTGTATAAATATGTGGAAGGAGTGGCCAATAATTGAAGAACTGTCTTGATACAAGTCATTATCTGTCTCTGCATGAGAGATATGGGACAGTTGCCAGTAGACCTAGGGACTAATGGCTATAAAGAACACAACTACTAATGTGTAGAGAATGGATCTACTCACACAATGTGGATCAATTTTTATATCATTCTTCTACTCCCTCATTCTGCATTTCTCTCTTCCTTTCCTGGGTAAGCACACACATACACACATAAGGGTAAGGAATATCCTGCTAGTATTTGGTCACTTCAGTCCTTAAATGAGCTTAGGGTTTCCTTGTGATTACTGGAACCTTTTACATTACAGGATTTAAAACCATTTTGCCACCTTGATCTATTTGTAAAATAATAAAGATGGGATACAAAGAAATAAATAAATAAACATCATACTTGAGCTTTTGCACTTTTCCTAAGTACATCATGTTTCTGTTTTTGTTTTGCACTAGCTATTTCAATTATTCTGTATCTATCTGTTTCCTTTTGGAAATTGACAATAGCCCATTATTGCAATTCCCATTCTGTGACAGATACATACATCACGGTGGGTGGTGAATGGGCCTCTAATTGCTTTGCACCCTAGCCCAAAAGCATCTATGGATGGTGAATGAGAGAAACACACTTGCAGAATTGCTGCTCTGAAAGAAATGATTTTTATAGTGTGCAATATGATTAAATCTGTAGCAGATTATACTGTTAAAGCACTAAAATCCATTCTGAATTCTAGTTTCATCTAGCTCTGCTTGGAGTTTGTTCTGTGGTGATAGTAATCTTTTGGATGGAAAGCAGCCTTTTGAATTGTAAAGCTTTCCTCTCATAATGACTCCTATGTAACCTTTACTTTTAAAAAAAAGAACCCTAAGACCTGCAGTTCTTATTTATTTATTAGAGACACATACTCCCCATGTCTCTTCTTGTTCATCATCCTCTTCTTTTGGACTTGCAAATACTTTATTTAAAAGCATCCTGAATCTTCATTACTAATCCATTAGTATAAAAACTAGGACACCAGAAGGAAGCATCTGCTGGTGGGCAAGCTTAAGCCAGTCACAGCAAGGCTTCTGTCTGAGAAGCAGCAGAGAGAAAGGGTAGATCCTCAACAGGAAGAACAAAATACCACCCAAAGGAGCTCTTGTTTCTACTGCAATGGAAGCAACAACTGGAGCTCACACAATGCAGTTGAGTAATGTCAATTTATTATTTGGACTAGGAAGGTAATTGGGAGCCACCCTGGCTTGGTTATGGGCAGCTACATAAACGTGTTAAACAAACAAAAGTGCCTCACTTCGCTGATATACAAGTATCGATCTAGGTATACTATATAGATATGAATCTGTACACACATATTAATCAGTGCAGTGCCCTTCCCCAAACTGGTGTTCTCCAGGAAAACTAATCTTCAACCCCACTTGTTCCCAATTAAGCTGCCTGACAGGTTATGGGGGTTGATGTCCAAGACATGAGTAATGTATTGTTCAGATAATAATAATGTAGAGGTGATCTACCTCATAGGATTGTGGTGAAAGGGTTAAGAAAAAGAGACTGTAAGACAGCATCCACATCATAGTACTATGACTGTACTTCAGATGAAGACGTAAAACAATTTGCAGAGCAAAGTAGGCAAGCCCTTAAGAGAAAAGTCTGGGTGGAGAAAAAAGCTGACTCGCTTCCCTCCAGAAGGGCGAATCTACCTAAAATATGGATAAAACAGGCAAGGACAAGTCATATAAGACATTAAAAACTGATTGTGGGGAAGCTAAAATGCATTGCAGGATAGAGTGATGAGTTTTAAGCAACCTCTTTGCAAATAATTGCATCTTCCTTTTGCGGAAATCTGCTGGCATTCCAGAGTTCTCCAATTATAACATATAGCTGCATTAATTCAATGCAGTTGAATTAATTCAGTACAGATCTACACAACTATTTTCAAGTCTGTTTAGGAGGACTTCAGATATGAAATTGAAAGATGTGTCCACTGCACATCTTAGGAAATCACAATATCCAATTTACTGTGACCATTCAGTTTTTCATTTATAAAATACAACAACAACAATAAAACCAACTCAGACAGTTGAGGTGTGGAGTAATTAAATTTACCTTTTTCAAAAAGTGCAACTGTTTAGAAGCACTTTCTAAATATTTTGCAGGATACCAATCAAGTGGTATTTTGTTTCTTCCAGGATGGGCACTTAAGCAGACCTAGGCAGCTCCTTTGCATAAAAATGACACAATGGAAACTTATGCAACATGAAACAAGAAAGGAAGCTTCCCAGAGGCAGCTAATAATAAGGAAAATATCAACTGGAATATGTAAGGGTTTCAGAATTATCTTCAGATGATTTGAAGGAACCCCCATAATGACATAAAATATCTCCCCACCCCCCAAATATCTGCAAAGCACAAGACATATCTGTGCTCTGCAAAGCAAAATGCAATACTTGAATCAGGGTCATATGATGCAAAAAAATTTGAAAGATTGTGTTTTGTAAGCCTTACTAATGCATCCATATCAGGAAGAAAGAAATGAAGTAAGATTATTTAGAGTGTGATGATTCAATGTTTTTGTTTTGCTCCAAGTAGAATTGCTTGTTAAACATAAAATAATGTCAAAGGACTAAGCAACAGGATGCATTATGATGTCAATTAATCATTCTAGTTAGATACTTTCCAATTTACAACGGATTGCTATCTGAATGGGTAACCAAATCTGCTAGTATAGGTCTGTTATACTAGCAGAAGCTCTCCCTCTACAAGAATAGGCAAAAGATGAGGAGGAGGATAAATTCTGAGTAGGAAAGTTTAGGATTCTGGCTTTTTGTAGCAATGTCTTCATCACTTGTATATTGCCACTTTCCTCCTCCAATATGGTTCACCAAATACCTATCCGAGACAACTAGGTTTACTTTTCATGTCAAAGAAAAATTCCAAGAGTTTTAAAAAACCATGAATGGGTTGACCTTCTTTGCACACCTGAGATAAAGGCCAGTGGAAGATTTTTCTAACAAAGCTTGGAAAATATGCATTTTAATGAAAGTGGTGTGAGCGACAGATCGCTCTAACAGTAATGTAGCAGTAAAGCGCATGATTTCATTACTTATTGGCGCGACCATTGCTAATAATCTCTTGCCAGGGAAGTACCTGGAAAGTTGCAAAGAGGGTGACGCGCGTTAAGTTTGCAAGGTTTAATCAGAATCGCCTTCCCTTCTTTCCCCATTACTGCCTTACCAACTCTTGTTTCAGACGGCGTAGGTAATGATCCATGTTCTTCATTTCCATCCTCCCATCCGAGTGCAGCTCCGCCGACTGCTTCAGCCGCCCCGCCAATGCCGCGCCCAGTTCTCCTCCCTCAGCCGCGGCGCTTCTTTTCCCGCCCCGCCGCCTTAATCCAACGGCCCCTTTAAACGCTCATTTGCCGACTTCGCCGCTGGGAAAGCGCTCTCCCGCAGCAGATCGACAAAACTTTTTCCGCGAGGAAACCGCGACCGACCTAAACCAGAAGCCAACTCGCTTTCTTTGGAAAGTTAAAAGGCGCACGCAGAAATGGCAAAGCTCGGAATGGCAAAGCTCGCGATTGGCCAGGCTCTCGCCCGCCAACCCTCTGCGGGCACGGGAGCTGCAGACGGGCGTGCGCCGCTACTCTCCAGCGCTGCTCCTTAGCCCAAGCCCGCTTTGGCTTTTAATTGCAAGAGTCGCGCGGAGAAGCCCCGTTGCTTGGCAAAGCGCCAGCCCCAGGCTGGGAGAACCCACGAGCGAAGCGACACGCACGTGGTAGCAAAAGTGAAGCCTAGAAGAGAGGCTTGGCAACCAAATTAAAAGAGGCGTTGCTTGCTTTGTTGCGCCGGCAAGGACAGACATCCCGCCCCAAAGGGCGGATGCGGCGATCCTAATCCGCTGACCCTCATCTTTCATTGGCAGTTCCGACGTTATGCGACTCTTGTGGAACCGGGAGGTTGCTTCGCATTATAGGAATTGGGCATGGCTAGTCTCGTGAAGGGGAGACATGATAGCAGCGTTCCAATATCTGAGGGGCTGCCGCAGAGAGGAGGGTGTCCAGCTATTTCCCAAGACACCCGAAGGCCAGACAAGGAACAATGGATGGAAACTGAGCAAGGAGAGTTTCAACCTGGAAATAAGGAGTTTTCTTGACAGTGAGAACAATCAACCAATGGAACAGCTTGTCTTTGGAAGTTGTGGGAGTTTCCCTGGAGGCTTTCAACAAGAGACTGAACTGCCATCTGTCAGAAATGGTGTAGGGCACGAGTGTCAAACTTGTCCCGTCACTTTGCCCTCACATGACATTTTGCAATATTATTTTTCCCATTCACAGAGCTGGGATGGGCATGGCTTGCGCGTAACACATCTGGCGCATGGGTTGCCAGTTTGACACTCCTGCTTAGGGGTGGGGGCTGGGATTGGACTAGACCTACAAGATCCTTTCCAACTGTTCATCTGTTCAACTGGCAGCACCTTCTTTATCTGAGGGCAATTAGCTAATTTTAGATCCCGGACTTTTGTGATGGAGGGCTGTTGTGTGGTCAGGTAGATCACAGTGAAGCCTACAATTGATTTTCTCCCATTGTTCTACCATGCCAATCTAATACAACTGCTTTGTCGGGTATCATGAGATCATTTGATATCTTTCGTGTTTCTTTTTTAAAGTACTCTGAACAAGTGGTCTTTGGCATTGTGAAAACATGGAAGAAAAATGAGTTTGCTTCTGCTGGTGTGTTAGAGATATTTACTTGTGTTTTTATATGTACATATAAATCATCACATCATCACCAAAATTTTATCTGTATCAGTGTCCAATCACCTGACTATAAGGTAGCTTTAAAGAAAAAATATGTCCCAATGTGGAGAGCAGCGTGGACTCAGGAGATTCTTTCCTGCCATACTTGAGCAGGTGCTGATTGTCATTCCTGAATAATTATTTGGATCTCTTTTTGGTTAATGGGCTTAAAGGTTCAAGTCTTGAGGATTACAAACAGTCCACTTCAAGTGGCAGCTTGTATGTGATCCAGGTTCCAGGATGAGGCCCATCCTCACAAATACTGCACACTGCCCAGCTGACACCAAGGACATTCTTGGACATATTGACACACCAATGCAGGATAATTTCTCACACCACGAGTTGTAAAGCTTGCAGTTACTTGTTCTATTTATCTAGTGCTTTAGACACATACAATCAAATATAGGTTTATAGTTCACTTTCTGAATTAAAAGCTAATATTTGTGCATCACACATATTTACCCAACTCACAGTTGTAACTGGCCAGATTAAGTTTGAGTTCTAGAAAAAACTGAAGTGAGATGTCCATCATGCACAGTTCCTCATTCTACTTGATGCAGTGGTGCGATTCAACCGGTGTAACAACTGGTTTGGTGAGTGCACCGTGCACAGCATTTTAAAAAGCTCATTTGCAGCTCTAATACTTAACCTTCTACTGTAGCCCCGTGAATAAAACAGCTGAGGTGTGGGACAATCGTTCTGCCATGTGAATCAGCTGTGCTCTTAGAAAAGAAAGCACAGGAAAGAGCAGAGGAGGGAAGGTGGGCGGTGCCAAATGCACACTGTAACCACCAGTTCACCTGAACCGGTCCGAATCAATAGAATTTCACCCTTGACCCGATGGCTCCAAAGAACTGCCATACATCTGAACAATATACTGTACATTTGAAAATAACAACAACAACAAAAAACCACCCTTCGTTAGTCCTACCTTGGGTCTTCTATTGTGGAACTTGCCCTCTGGAGTGCCATTGCCTTGCCTCTGGGAACTGGCTGATGTTTTGGGAACCGTCTTTTATTGTAAGAGATTGTCTTTTGTTATATTCTATATCTTGTGGCATTTTTTTCAGTCATTATTCACACATTCTTGGACTGGATCTTTATCCCAATCTGGGTTGGTCATCAGTACCAGAAGTTTTGTGTTCTGAGCTTTCAGGCTCATGTTGGAGCCCATCTTCAGGGAGTATGTTGTTTTGTGTATGTGTGCCTGTTGTATGTAGCATTTTAGATATTGATTGGGGTATGTTGATGGCTGGCTATTAAGTCATTGGCTGTTTGTTTATGTTTATGCCCAACCCTCATTTTCTAAGTATTTGATTAGCTGGTGGCAAATTAACAGTCTTGTTGACAGATGAGAGGCCCGTTTTCCAGGCTTCAATCACTTCCCTAGCTATTTTTGTGCCTGCTTGTCCAACAATCTTAGTATCTGCAAAATTGAATGTATGCCCTTGTTCACTGCAGTGTAAGGCTATCAATGAGTTTGGTCTTCTTAGCTGACCGTTCACCTGTGTTCTTGCAAACTGATGATTAGCTTCCTCCCTGTCTATCCTATATAGTCACAGGGGCAATCCATGCAGGGGGTTCGGTAGATTACATTGGAAGTATCTCCCTCCCAGTGATCTTTTCAATGAATAATTTGTCCTCCTGTGGTAGCCTCTGGGCAGTGTGCCATGTTCATTTGCAGATCTCAGAAGCTATCTCGAAGGAATATTTTCCTCAGGGAACATTCCTAGACCCAATAGTGAAAAAAAAAAAAAAAAGCAGTTTTGGAGGCAGAGGGAATCTAAATATGTAGATAGTCAGCCTGCTGTTATTAGCAAAGAAATGCCTCAAGAACAGCCACTTTATCAGACTGTGGTAAAAGGAGAAAAATCCAGGCAGTTCTGTCAGGCTCCTCCTTCCAACAATTGGCAGCAGCTCATCCATCAGCCTTAGGTGACAGGAGGAAATAAGAGAGCCACCCCATTAGTACAGCTGTGAACGCAGCAGCTTAAATCCCTCTTATCCTTGAATTGTTTTAATTGCTACTTCTTTGTTGTTAAAACCCTGAAAACTGAGAATTGGTGTCTAAATCTGCTTTTAATTCTGACCTCCTTTTGTCCTGAGTTGTTTGAAAAAGAAGTCATTTGATTAGAGAGATTTGCCCTTTGGATCTTTTCAGTGGAAGAACAGAGCAAAACTGATTCCATGAAGACAAATCTGTAAAAAGACATGAAGCTAACATCGCTAACCTTTCACACAACCCTAGACAACTTCCCAGTGGGAAATAGTATGAATTTTAGAACACATCAAAATTGCTACACAATTCTCAAAAAGTCTGTGAGTTTCCAACCAACCTATCATTAATGGACACTTAAGTGGTTTGGGTGACTCTAATTGCACTGGTCTTTAGAAAGACTTTAAAAATATGGCTACTTACCCAAACACTGGGGCAGTTTGAGTGTAGGAATGTGAGTTGGGATACATATTGATGATTCTATTAATCCAAATGTTTATGATTACTATTTTGTTTAGGATTTTGAAGATGGTATGCCACCCAGAGTAACAGAGTTGGTTGGCTATATTATTTAAATAAATAAATATCAGTTCAAAACCTGTAAAAAAAAATACAACCAAATACTTAATTCACATGCAAATTAACATTCAAAGATGTAATTTCCCAAGCATGGATATAACTAACCAAGGAACCTCAGTTCCTACGTCTCCAGTACTCCAGCACCATGTTAGCTAGCATGGTGATAAAATGTTTGCAACCTAATTTATATAATTTGACCAATATGCCAACTCTGAGTTACACATAAATTTATTTATTTCTGTTAGAAATAAAATGTTATTTATATAAAAGATAAATAGGTATACAGTATATGCATGCTTGATACTTGATTTCTCATTTGTCAGTTGAACAACTCTCAGTGTAACTATTTATAATTATAATAGTTGGATTATCATTCACAAAAAATTAAGTCTTTAAGATAGAGCTATACATTTAGGCTTAAAAATTCCTAAAGACCAGTGGCAGCAAAACTTAGATTTGTATCTGGTTCTTTGCTGACATGCTGACATACCCTATCTATGTTTAAAACCCTGTTTAAGGTGCAACATTTTTTTTCCTGGTGTTTGCTTTATGAAACCAACCTAAAAACTCTGAAATTTATTCAGTCAGCAAAATGTCTGCCTGAAGTGACAGAAGATGTTCCATTGTCTTCACTCTAGGAGGGCATATTGTACAGTAGCCCAGATCATTATTTTAGATAAATTTTACCAGCTACCATATTTAAATACATAGCAATTACTCTAGGACTCGTTTTTTCATTGTCATGCTCTTATTTCCTTTTATCTAAGCCCACATTTGTCCTCACAGCTGGAGTTATGTTTTGAGAGAACTACATCTTTTTTTAAAATGATCTCTTCAAGAGAGGGAGTGGGAGACCCTCTGACATTCACAGCAGGTGTTATCTTTACCAGTAGCTTTCAAATAGGAACATGCTGCGTGAAAGCCTTCCCGTCTTAGATAATGGGGAAAAATATGCTTCTTACCCAAGACATCTCTTTACTATTTTTCTTAAAATCTGAATGACAGCATAACATACAGATTCAGCATAACAGCCATAGCAGAAATTGTTGTAATAAGTAGTGGAAAGTAATGTTTATGTTTGTGAAACCTAAAAATATCTTGTGGAACCATAAAATTTATAAATCTGGAAGAAGAAAGGGGTGTCTAGATGATAATAAACCACAAGGTAGAAAAATTTGTGTAATTTCTATTTGATTTGCTAATCCTTTGGAGCAATATCAAGATAATACAGACTTGGGGATGCATATGCCATACACAGAAAACACTGCATTTAGGAAGCTTTTGCTCTATGTGAGATAAAACCCAATTACTTGGTTCTAGCAGGGACTTCATGGATATACACACCTTGATTGTAGAAGCCAATTCCGTCTTTGCCACTATTCCTTTATATAGCTAGAAGAACAAAGTTGGGATAGTTCATTCATTGATATTTGCATGAAACTACTCAATTGACACTTGGGCATTTTGTGGTGGTGTTCAAAAAAGAAACTGCTTTACAATGAATTATTTTGATTATCCATTTGCTAAAAGTTGCTACAATGGGCAAATTTAAAAAATGACCCACACAAGCAAAGCAGTTGGGGGCTTAGCCATATGGTACATGGTATTTACACCAATCTGACATGGGAGCAAAACTGCTGCTTTTCCAAACACATTTAAAATACCTATGATCCTCTTCTATTTTTATATATGATGAAAGATAAGTATCAGTTTAGTGGATAAGTGGATAGGAAGAAAAGTAACCAGGGAGACATATTTTAATTGTCATTGTTAGTTTTTCACACTAGGAAATAAATATGTTCCATCTGGAATGGGCTGTAGCTATAAGCAACATATTCTATATATGGGAAGGATTCCCACATACAAAGTTATATATGAAAATGTGATGGGAAATGTGATGGCTATATTAGTCATAACTTCAATGCCTTTATATATTTCCCAGTGATATGACAATGGTTTTCCTCAAATGTATCAGTTAAACAATAACAACAACAGAGAGAAGGGCTCAGAACAAAATAGTCTGGGCAGGCTAGGATTCCTTTGGGTTTGAATTTGGAGTAAATGGGCTGTCCATCTTAGATGGACGTTTTTTCTCACATTAGCAAATGGGGTAAACATGAATAAGCAATGCATAGCTAGTGAGTGATGATAATGTGATGAACTGAAGCAATTAACTGAGGCAGGAAAACTTCCTTGTGTAATAATTAACAAGCTTTAAATATATGTGATTTTGATTGTTCCTGCTACTTGTACAGTGGAAGATGAAGGAACAACAGGATAAGGAATGAGGAATGAAACTGTTCATATTTCCTAGAATACAGATTTAAAAGTTTTGGCATGGCATTCTACAGTGTATTTAATAAATAAGCTTATTCACTTGAAACCATTAGGACAAACTTGTAAGCATGTAATTGTAACTGACTTTACTGATGCTTTACTAAATGACCAACCTCCAGAGCCTTAGAGTTTCCCTGACTCTTACTTTGTTCCAAACTGCTCTTTTCACAGCAGTTTACTATGTTATATAGCATAAGTCTTGTCTTGTTCTAACATCTTTCATTATCACTGAAACAATTACATTTGCCACACTATTTCTTTAGTTAAAACATTTACTACCAAAGGGCTGTCCTCCCAAGTTCCATCTTCCACATGGCATATGGGGATTGGCATAAAGTCTGTGAAGGTGATCATGCAGTTATACTGTATATGGGAAAAGGCAATTCTTTACATACTTGGCTCTAAGCCAGATAGCAGATACCAAGCTGTTGAGAAACTGCAGCTGAGAAAGCCTGAAAAAAGTGGCAAAACATTAAGTATAATTTCTGTAGTCTTGCAGTCTGTCACAGTCTGATTAGTGATATAATTAACTGCATAATTGTTAATCCATTTTCGTATGTTTCTGTGGAATATTAATAAAATGGAAATTGGCAGCTTACCAGGAAGTTAACATTTCATATTCAAACAACACACAGTTATTCTAGTGATTGGTCAATTTGCATTTCAGATTATTGTTATTTCACTTTACATCCCCTAATTTTGCTTGTGGTGTAATTTCCACCACTACTTGGCTTTCATGCTTTTGTATTTAAAACGGTCGTTATGAGTTGAATCATTGCAATGTTTATGATATTCACATCTTTTACATGTAATATCTTGAAGTTTTCAAAGTTGCTACGACATGACAGAAATAGAAAAACTGGGTTATATAGCAGCTCACAAGGCAAACTATGCAAAAGCAGTCATTCTAATATTTTGAAACATTTTTATAACTTTAAAAATAGACTGTCGTGGGATCACTTCCAGAGAGTCTTTAGAAGAAATTAGCATTGGACACAACTCATATGTTTTAATTAGTTTAAGAACTGGACTGTGTCCAGACTTCGGCTTTCTTCTAAATTTTATTTTTTTTCTAGTTTTTATTGCTTATAGAACTTTGATAATATCACAATTTATCTGATTAAATTGAATTACTGCCAATAAAACTTACATTTAATTCAGCAGGTGAATGTACCTAGATATCCTCTAACTTCTACACGCTTATTTGGGCCATCTCAGCTACATTTCTCATTTACTTCTCTTTTTTTTCTCTTCTTAATTCAGTATTAATAGTCAATTTTGTATATATTACTTTATTGACTTGTATGCATATTTTTCCAGGAATAAATAAATAAAATGCTAAATAATGTGTACTACTTGTTTGATGATTTTGCTATCACCATTCCTTTTTAGGTTGTTGTGATTTTTTTTTTGTTTGCCATTTTTCCCTAAAAAGCATAATTTGGACATTATAAGCTAGAACAAAGATGGGAAATTACCTGCTTTGGGAGCAAATGCAGGAGTCCATTTAGACTGCAAGCTTTCGTGTCCGCAAAAAGACGATTAGAGTCGGTGACTTTCATTCAAAGCTCTTTATTAACTAGGGAGAACCGAACCGGCGAAAGGCAAAAAGCCCGCGGCTTTTATACCTTTCGCAAGGCGGCCGCGGCCAATGGCAGCGATTCAAGTCTCCCGCTCTTGGTTTGCACCAATCGCGGGAGACCTCAATCGGGCCAATCAGCGCGGCTCGCCTGGCCAATCAGAAATCCCCGTGCCTTGGCCAATCAAGGCTCGGGGATTTCGAGTATACCATTTGAATACATAACACCCCTCCCCCCTTGGTATGGTCCGTCAGGTGGTGTAGTCACGCAGGTAGGCGGGGCTCCGTCGAGTCCTAGTTGACCTGCGCAACTCACTTTCCTGTTGTAACTCGGCCGGAGCGGTCGTTCCTTTGGCTGCTCCTGCCTCTTTGCGAACCGGCTGGATGATCGGGCCGGTTCTTTCGCCGTGGCTCCCGCCTGGGCCTACCGGGTCGGTTGAGCTGCGGATTTCGCCGCTCCCGCTTGGCTTCTCCGAGTCGGTAGAGCTGGCCAGACGGTTCTTCTCCGGAGGGGACTCGCGATGGCTGTTTTCTGGTGAGTATTTTTGGTTTATTTTATTTTGCAATTGTCTCTCCGGGTATTCCCTCCCCCCTTGGTTCGCTTCTTGGGGGTTGAGGTCAGTCGCCGTTCGGGACCTTAACTGGTCGATATGCCGTTTCCAGGCTCGCCCATCCGTGGTTTGGAGCCGGTACGACTTTGGACCAGTGACTTGCGTTATGACGGCTGGGATCCATAGGGGGTCCCCCGTCATGTTTTTTGCGTATACCAGGTCACCTGGGTTAAATGTCCGGAACCTGGAGCTGGAGTCTGGGGGCTGCTCCGGGTTGTAAGTCGGGTGCAGTCTGTCAAGTGGGGACCTCAGCTTTCTGCCCATCAACAGCTCTGCCGGACTCTTGTTGGTTGTAGTGTTGGGAGTGATGTGTTGTATGAAGAGTAGGCGGTTGATTTTGTCGTTGATCTCCCCATGGTCCATTTTCCTGAGGGTCTTTTTTGTAAACTGGACCATCCGTTCCGCCCTACCGTTCGCCGCCGGATGCGCCGGTGCTGTTAATGCGTAGCGGATACCTCTTTCCGCCAGGAACCGTTCAAACTCGATGGACGTGAACTGGGGTCCGTTATCTGAGACGACGACGTCTGGGAGGCCGTGTGTGGAAAACAGTTTACACAGTTCTTTAATGACGGCCTCTGTGGTAGTGGACTTCATGTCGCTGACTTCCAACCAATTGGAATATGCGTCGACTGTGATTAAAAATGTATGTCCATTTGTGGGGCCCGCAAAGTCAAGATGGATTCTGGACCAGGGCCCTCGTGGTGTTTCCCAATCCCGGATGGGTGCTGCGGATGGGCTGGATCTGGTCTCCTGGCATCGGTGGCATTTGGCGACCCATGCCTCAATTTGCTTGTCCATCCCTGGCCACCAAGCGTAGCTTCTGGCCAGGGCTTTAGTCCTGACGATGCCAGGATGACCCTCATGTAGCATCCTCAAGACTTTTTCTTGCAATCTATCTGGAATTACCACCCGGTCACCCCATAGAATGCATCCTCTCAGTAGTGACAGTTCGGTCTGGCGCTGGCGGAATGTTTTAAAGGTCTTGTCACTGTCCTTTTCCGGCCAGCCTTTTTCTAACCAGTGCAAGATTCGTGCCAGACGCCTGTCCTTAATGGTTTCTCTGGCAATGTCGGATGCGGTAATAGGTAAACTTTCTATGCTCAGGGTATTTGTTGTTGGTGCTGGGTCAGGTTCTGAGTCAGGTAAGGGCGAGCGGCTTAAAGCGTCCGCGTGCGAGATTTTCTTACCTGGCTTGTGTAGCAGTTCGTAATTGTAGGCTGCCAGGAATTCCGACCATCTTGTCATTCGGGGTGACAAGATGTTGGGCGTGGCTCGGTTTCCCGCGAGGATGCCCAGCAGAGGCTTGTGATCTGTCACGATGGTGAACGGGCGGCCGTACAAATATTCATGAAAACGTTTAACGGCGGCAACTATAGCCAAAGCTTCCTTGTCCAGCTGGCTATAGTTGCGCTCTGGTTTGGTCAGAGTCCTGGAGAAAAAGGCGATGGGTGCTTCTCTCTGGTCTGGGAGGGTGTGGCTGAGGACAGCACCGACGCCGAAGGGTGATGCGTCGCAAGTGACAGCTAGGGGTAAAGTCTCACTAAATTGCATCAGGACAGCATCGGAGGTGAGGAGGTCCTTGGTTCTTTGAAAAGCGGCTTGTTCTCGCCTCCCCCAAGTCCAGGCTGCCTTCTTGTCTAGGAGTCTATGTAAAGGCTCCGCCGCCGTTGCCTTTTGAGGTAGGAAAACATTATAGAAATTTAGTAATCCTAGGAACGCTTGTAATTCCGTTTTGGATTTTGGGGTGGGGGCTTCCTTGATGGCTTTTACTTTTTTAGTTGTAGGGTGAATGCCCTTCTGGTCTAGGAGATAGCCCAAAAACTCTACTTGCTTTGTACATAGATTGCATTTTTCTCGCTTAACCTTAAGTCCTGTTTCTTTAAATTTTGTTAAGACTTGTCTGAGTCGGTTCTCTAATTCGGCTTCATTTGGCGCCGCTATTAATACGTCATCAAAATAGGGCACCACCCCTTTTATGCCCTGTAACAAACGTTCCATCAGGCTTTGAAAAATGCCTGGTGCCACGCTAACTCCGAATTGGAGCCGGTTACACTTGAAAGCCCCTCGATGGGTCACTATTGTTTGGGCTTCCGCCATTTTCTCGTCTACAGGTAGCTGCTGATATGCCTGGGCAAGGTCGAGCTTTGCAAAGACTTTGCCCCCTCCTAGCGAGTGTAGTAAATGTTGTACTATAGGGACTGGGTAGGCGCTTTGTTGTAATGCGCCATTTAGGGTGGCCTTATAGTCCCCGCAAATTCTCACGGACCCGTCTGGTTTTACTGGGGTCACTATAGGGGTTTCCCATCTGGCATGGTCTATCGGTTGCAATACCCCTTGTTTGACGAGCTTGTCGAGCTGCTCGTCAATTTTTGGTTTTAATGCAAACGGTACCCTTCTAGGTTTAAGTCTCTTAGGGGGAACCCTTGGGTCTAAGTCAAACGAGATAAGGGGCCCCTGGTACTTGCCCAAGCCTCCATCGAACACCTCCTGGAACTCCTGGGTTAGCCGCTGTTCCCAAGCTTCGATGGTGACTTGGTTGACACCTGTCAGCGCGATGTTAAGCGGGGCGAACATTTGTAGACCCAGTAGGCTTGGGCGGTCGCGATCGACGATTGTGAGTGGTAGTTGTTCAGTGTGGCCTTTGTAAGTTATGTTGAAATTCTTGGTGCCCACTACCGGGACACGGTTCCCTTGGTAGTCTTTAATGATGATCTTTTGTGTATGCACGTTTCTCTTTTGTAGAGTAGGCACCAGTCTTTTGATTTCGCGCCATGCAATCATGGAAAGGTAGGACCCAGAGTCCACTTCCATCTTGCATGGCTGGCCTTCTATATGTACTTCTACATGTACCTTTCTGGCGCCGTCGGAGATGGCGTGGCCGATGGTCACCGTCTGGTGGGTTTCTTCTTTCCGCCGACCATCGCCGCTTCTTTGAGATCGTTGAGCGCGGTCCCACCGACCGTCTGGCTGGCGTTCTCTGGTTCTGGGTGGGGAGTTTTCTCTCCGTCTGTCGTGCTGTTCCCATTTGGGCGGGCTGCGAGTCTTCTTTTGGCGGCAAACTCGGGCGATGTGACCCCTTCGTTCACAATGCCTACAGATAGAGTCAAAAAATCGGCATTCTGACCTGGGGTGGTCGCCGCCGCACCCGGCGCAGCTGGTCCTCGACTTGCGACCTTTTCGACTTCGTTGATCGCCGCGTCCCGTCTGTACTCGGTGAATGTCCTCCTCGTCTTCTGACGTGCTGGAGTTTGACTGGTATTCACCGTAGTGTGCGGTTGCTTCACTTCTTGCGTCGGCCGACCTTGATGGGTTGTTGTTTCCGCCCTTCGCGTCAGATCTTCGCATGCTGTCTGCCGACGTGCGCGTTGCTTCAGCGGCTGCGGCTGCTGTAAGGGCATCGGCTAGGCTGATGTCGCCCTTGGCCATAAGTCGGCTCTGAAGTGTAGGATCCCATAACCCGAGTACGAAGCGGTCTCTTATGAGACTGTTTAGACCCTCGAACTCACAGAGTCCTCCCAGGCGCCGAAGTTCTGCGACGAAATCGCTCAATTTTTCGTCTGGTTTCTGGTTTCGGCGGTAGAACTCGTTGCGCCGTATCAGGATGGGGACTTCGGGAGCGTAATGGCGCCGTAGTATGGGTTCCAGGACGTCCCAGTCCATGGCTGTGGCGTCTGCTGGCTTGGCCAAGGCTTTGGCCATTTGGAAGACCTCTGGTCCGCAGTGTGTGAGAAAGACGGCGCGTTTTAGCGGGGCCGGGGCGTCCTTCATCCCGGCGCATTCCAGGTACATCCGGAACCGATCTGAGTATGATTCCCAGTCCTCGGCGGCGGGGTTGAACGGGGCGGGCGGTGCTATTTTCGCCATCTTCGCGCTGGAACTGGTTTTTGGACACGGGGTTCGGTTCAGGGGCGAGATCCCACCTTCGTCGCCAGTGTCGTGTCCGCAAAAAGACGATTAGAGTCGGTGACTTTCATTCAAAGCTCTTTATTAACTAGGGAGAACTGAACCGGCGAAAGGCAAAAAGCCCGCGGCTTTTATACCTTTCGCAAGGCGGCCGCGGCCAATGGCAGCGATTCAAGTCTCCCGCTCTTGGTTTGCACCAATCGCGGGAGACCTCAATCGGGCCAATCAGCGCGGCTCGCCTGGCCAATCAGAAATCCCCGTGCCTTGGCCAATCAAGGCTCGGGGATTTCGAGTATACCATTTGAATACATAACACAAGCAACCCATCCATCCAGCCTCTTTCTTCCCAGATCAGTATGTATAGTTTATTCTTTCCTGCAATAAGGGAATGGAGAAATTGTTTTCCCTCCTTAAAGCCTACTCCCTATTACCATCTAATTCACTGGAACAGGTGTAGAATAGAATTCTATGTCTAGATACAGTTCTCTATCTCTGCTACAAGATGAGAGATTTTTGACTGGTGAAGTTCCAGAAGACTGGAGGCAGCAAATGTTTTTCAGTTCTCCAAGAAGGTGAAGAAGAAAACTATAGATCTGTCAGCTTGACAACAATACTGGGGAAGATCTTCCAACAAATTATCAAACAGCATTTTCTGAGCACTTGGATAGGCTGGAGCTAACAAGAAACAATGTGAACTGTCACAAAGAAACTATGCTAGGCTAAGCTTGTCTTCTTTGATAGAACCACTAGCTTAAGTAAATCGGGAATGCTGTAGATCAGGGGTGGGCAATTAATTTCTGTCGGGGGCCACATGGAAAATCAGATCTGTGTTCGAGGGCTGAACCAATTTTACAAAAGGCCATTATAAAGGGCCCATTATAAAATGCAGCAAATTATATATAAGAATATTATATATATATATAATATATATATATAATATATATAACTAAAGGCCTCCAATCAAGTAACACAATGTTGCCAGCCAATCAAGATACAAAAAGAGCCAAAAAAACAGACAGAAGATATTAGAAGCAGAACACAGCAAACTCCAAGACCAATAAACACAGACCAAGACTCTCAACCAATCAGGATGAAGAAAAAACCATTCTGTCACAGCAATAGGCTGCCCCAAATTTAAATCTGAAACCACTGTAAAAGTCTGACTCACAGACAAACACTATACAGAAGCCTGATGATGGCAGATGAGATTCTGCTGAAACATTGCTACAACTTTAAAAGCACCACTATTATGACATGGGAAAATACCCGAACAAAGTTGAATGCCAGATATGTAAGTACCCGCGAAAACTTAAGAAAATAAATATATTTTTATATATATATATATATATATATATATATATATATATATATATATATATATATATATATTATATTATATTATATATAAGAAAAAGTAACACCGTGGCTGCTCCTGCTACTACTTTCCACGCTTTCCAAACGCGAGTCCCAGGAGAGAACAAACAGCAAACTGTGCTCAGGGGCATCCAGGCCCACCTAAAGCTCGGCTGCTGCTGGTGGAGCCTTGCCCTGCCTTGGTGCCCCGTTTCCCGGCTCGGCGGTCCTGCTCGGGCGGCACTTTAAAAGCCCTCCTCCTCGCGTACGTGCCCAATGAGCCGCTCACCACGACAGCGGCTCCCAGCACCCGAGCAACTTCCCAGCAACTTGCAGCTTGCTTTTTACTCTCGGGCGCTCGTGCCTGGCCCCAATCCACATGGTGGAGGGGAAACCCGGAGCGCCGCTGGGTCACCTCCTCCAAGCAGCCCGCCCGCCGGGCAGAACCCTTCCCGCTCATCCCTTGGGTGTCTGCCTCGTTCCTCTCTCAGTCGCTCTCTCGCTCCTCCACCAGCTCAGGAAGAAACTGCTTCAAAGAAGCCGGCAGGGTGGCTTTCTGTCAGCGCAGCTCCTCCGAAACGCCCGTTCACCCCCACACAGCCGCCCACGGTTCAATCCAGTGCTCCGTTCTGCCTGCCTGCCTGCCTTCGTTTCTGGTTGTTTTGGCTGAGAATAATAACTATTCGCCTCTTTTTCTCTTTCTTTTCTGGGCTGGTGGAGGAGCGAGAGAGCGACTGAGAGAGGAATGGGGCAGACACCCAAGGGATGAGCAGGAAGGGTTCTGCCCGGCGGGCGGGCGGACTGCTTGGAGGAGGCGACCCAGCGGCACTCCGGGCAGCTCGGGGCCAGGCGCGAGCACCCGCGAGTTAAAAGGAAGCCGAAAGGGCTTCCAGGCTTAAACTTTGCACAGCGCGGTGGAGGGGAAACCCGGAGCGCTGCCGGGTCGCCTCCTCCAAGCAGCCCACCCGCCCGCCCGCCGGGCAGAACCCTTCCCTTTCCTTGGCGGGAAGACGCTCCCGCCTGCAAACTTTGCCTTTGCAAAGTTTAAGCCTGGAAGCCCTGGAAAAAAAGGGGGGATTGGCGGGGACTCACCTTCGGAGAGGTCACACTCAAAGGTAATTTCAAACTCTCAGCCGAGGCCTTTGCAACGTTCTTTTCTTTCCAACTCTGAGAGCGCTCCGCACTGTTTTGCAGCGTTGGGGGCCATGCGGCGCAGGGCAATACGCCACGCCCAGCAATTTTTTTTCAGGGGCGGGCCGGATTGGACAGACCAATGGGCCGGATGTGGCCCGCGGGCTCTAGTGTGCCCACCCCTGCTGTAGATACATATTTCATACAGCAACCAAAATTTCACCAGAATTCCTGATTGGATTCTCCTTTACAAAATGGAAAAATATGGAGTATATATGATACCATTGTTAGATGGACTCATAGTTGGCTAAATGATTGTATTCTAAGAGTGATTGCTAATAGGCCTGTTAGAGTTTGTTTCAGAAAATCAAACCCAGAAAGCACACACAGATAACTGATTCATTAACTTCTTTATATACATAATAATACATGAAGTAAATTTACAATACCAATAGCAGATTCTTCCAATGTGGTAGCAGTTACAGGCAAAACACAGGCAGAGGAGAGAACAGCAGAGAACACTTTCAGCTTTGATTCAGAGTTGCAGACTAGTTTGCAGCTTCAGAGCTCAGAGTTTAATACAGAGCCATGTCCAGGCTCCTTCCAGTTTCAGTTTCCAAACAATCCTCTTTGACTGACTTAGTTGCTATGCCTATTCTTTGGCTGACCTTGTTACCATGCCTCTGTCAGTTCATGAATATTCTGACAGGGCCCGCTTCAAATTTGAAGGATAGAAGGTGCCATGTTAAGCCTTGTCCTGTTCACCATTTTTTTCAATGACTAAGATGTGATAATTGAAAAGACACTTAGAAGCACTTGTACGTGACACAAAACTAGGAAAGAAGACTAATTGTTTAGATGAAAGAAAAGATTTTAAAAAGTTTTAAATAAGCTTAAGCAGTGACTGACATTAATAGGATGGAATGAAACAGCATGAAATGTAAATTTCTGCATCTGGGTAGCAAACATGTAGGGCATAAGTAAAAGATGGGGGAGACCTACCTTGGCAGTAGAAAAGTGAAAAGGATCTAGGTGATAGAAATCACATTAAACAGGAACCAACCATACGATCTTCAGTAACTGCTAAAATGGCAAATTGAAGTGCATTGACACTGCATTAAAAGCCAAATCGTAAGAAGTAATTATTGAACTCTACTTTGACTTGGGCACATTTTAAAAAGTCCAGTGACAAATTGAAGGAAGTTCAGAGGATGCTACCAAGATTTTTAAGTGCCTGGAAACCAAATCCCATGAAGAACAGTCAAATTATCTTGATATATTTGGCCTGCAGAAAAGATGACTACGAGAAGATATGATAGCAATCTTCCAGTATCTAAAAAGCTGTCATCAAGGTGGGTATGGATGCATTATCTATTACCACAAGAGACCAGGACAAAAACCAATAGGCTAAAATTAAAGAAGGTTCAGACTAGACATAATGAGTAACCTCCTGAGTGTATGAGCTGTCAGCTGATAAAACAGGCTGCTACATGACATGGTGAAGTTTTTTTTGCTAGGCATTGTCACAGGCTGAATGGTTTACCAATGAGACACGTTGTAATTGATTCTGCTCTGAGCAAAGTAAATTAGACAACTTTTATTCTTTTCCAACTCTTTGGTTCTGTAGTACCGCTTTTTCCTTCTCAGAACTAGTATATTACAGCAATTTCTTTCAAGGAATAATTCTAGCAATCAGTGTGATTGTACAAATGTAGGCTTTTTTGGATGTATATGTCAACATAGGAGAAGAACCATTCCATATAGAGAATCAACTTCTTTACCATTCTTGTCCAAAAGAAAGGAAAAAAAATGGGACAAGTGTTTTCTGGCTATTTTGGGAATATGGTCCAGTGCAACAATCACAAAATAATCAATTTAACTGTTCATTGCACAGAAGTGTGAGTTAGATCTGCTCTGGAATATGTATAGTGGGCAAGGTCACATACAGTAATAACTCCAGGGAATGTAGATGTTAGATCGGAGGCGGATCGGTTCGACAGAGACGTGAGACCATTTCGTGAGTTCAGCTCTTTATTAGGCATTGGTAAAGGTCTGGGGATGCGAGCCGCGGCAGCCCTTCATATAGGGCTGGCTCGCGGTTCGGCAGCCAATGACAGCGCTTTGAATCTCCCGGGATCGGCACAGCCAATCGCAGTAGATTCCTAGCGCTCCAATCATGGCTGACCTGTTGACCAATCAGGTCTCCGCTGGTCCAGACCAATCGGATGCGAGGGTTTCTAAGTATGCTAATACTGTACAGTAGAAACAAAACTCTTTCTTTAAAGAGATATTTTCTGTTGTGGACACACAAGTCATTTTTAAAAATAGAAAACAGAAAGAGAAAGGCCAATGTCCTCTGTTCCCAATATAATTTTTTTTCGCTACCAATGGAAGATATACCATAACCAAGATCATTTCTACTTAATAATAGACACATAATACATCCATTGAAACTGAAACCCCAAATTCAGTTTCAGCAGTACCTAGGTTTGTTTGAGAGGGGATTGGATTATCTGCCTTTCAGGATGGAAATTCTAGCAACTGTATTTCTAAATCAAAATAAGAAATCAAGGTTAGAATCTTAAATTAATTGTATGATTTGTTATAGCCAGATCTGAATATATATTTTCTATCAACATACAACATGATTTTGAGAATAGCATTTTATTCTGCTGCTACTGGAATTTTTTAACAATTTTAATGGCTTTTCCACTTGTTCTTGGTCAATACGAGTAACAATATACTCATAGTTATCATGCTTTGTCAGATACTATAATATTATAAATTTATTATGTTGTATTAATGGAATTATACTATTTTGTAAAACTCATTTTTCACATTTGAAGAATATTAATTTAAAACATTTGAGGCCAATTAATATTTCTTTCTGTGGATTCCTGAAATTTCTTTCTTCTATTTCCTCCCCCTTTCTTCTCTCAATGGAAGAAACACACTTCAATGAATGCCTAAAAGCATATTTATATTGTAATTTGTAGCAGTTCATTGTATTGGTCCTGCTGGGAAAGATGAGATACTAGGTCAATTACCAAAGCAACTAGGATGTTAAGTGCTGCCCTAAAACCTTGTCAACTGATGGGCAAATTACAGTCTCTTTCACATAAAGAAAATGGATTCCAGCGATGATCTAAGATACTCATTTTGATGATGAATATGGAGGAAGCCTTTCTGTCAGAGACAACAGCTCGCTACCATTCTAGGGCTTTGATTTAGGAAAGTAAAAATAGTCACAATCGATAGACTAACAGAGACCATCAGCTCTGCTTTTGAAGAGCCATCGTTATTTTGCCAAACTTCCGCTGAATATTCTGGATTTTGTTGCCACCTTCAAGAGATTAATTCCCAACAAATCTACCTGAAGACAATGTCAATATTCTTCAATGAGTATTTGCAAGATGGCAGCTTCAGCACCATCTTGATTAAGGTTTTAAGAAAGCCTGTTAAAAAAACAGCAGCAATGCCCCTTACCCCCATCCCTCAGATTGCAAATTAACACTGCTGCTCTTTCATATGTTCAAGACCTATGGCTTGAAATATCAAGTTTTGTATACTACTCTGTAGTGTCCCTGTGTCTAAAACATCTAATTGATTTTCATGGAGTTCTTTGCTTCCATAGATGAGCATTAACATAGATCAATAAGGTTCAGCAAAAAATAATATTAATGTCAATTTTATTTTTACTAAGTTACAGAGAATTTATAGTCTTTTATTTTCTTTTAAAAGCATGCTAACTTTAAAAAAATACAAATGAATGGAATTGATTACACAGATCAATTAAAATCATATTATTTTTCATTCTGCCCAGCCTCAAGTCATCTCCTTTCTCTTCATATTTATAGCTTCTACCCAGCTATGACTGCACAAAATGTAATCACTATTGACGCACATCTAGCCTCTTGTTTCTCTGCCCCACATCATTTGGAAGTAAACAATTTGTTCTGCCTTGAATTTGATGTTATTAACAACATTTCTGAATAACATAAAAAATGTTTCCACACCTTTGTCCCTCCAAAGCAGTTCAATGTTTATCTTTGATCATCTTATGATCTGCCAACAGTGAAATGCCAAGACTATGCAGGAATCACATTTAGTGTTCCATTCAGCTGACCAATAAGAGAATACTATATAAAAAAAAAAATCCTTAAGTATGTATCCTTGGTTGCTGTTGTTTCTTGAAATAACAAACAGTCCCTGTTACATGTAACAAAAAAGAGGACCAAACTAAATGGCTTGTGCTCCCACATCTATGTTTTTGTAGTAAAAATGTGTTTTGCGTTGGAAAAAATATTGGAATGTTTGTTACTATCAAACTAATCTTTCTTCTTTCTTTATTTACAACTTCTTTGTGCAAACTGTAGCATTAAGCTGACAGCATCAGAGCAATTTTGCAACATGGTGCTTTTCCTAGTAGCTGTGGTCTCATGGTCTCATGATGCTGCATGGCTACATTAGAGAAAAGAAGGGTTTGGGGCCTAAAAGCTTGAAAACAGGTTGCAATGCAGTGCTGCCAACTCTCACGCAATCAGAGTGAGACTCACGCAATTCAACCAATTTTGACTGTCTCACTCTGATAAACGAAATCTCACGCTAAAGGCCCAAGAGATCTTCCTTGCAATGGGAATTCCAGCCTCGAATAAAGGTGCGCTTGTGGAATAAGACCCCCTCCACCCCAAATTTTATTTCTAATTCATCTTAGATTTGCAATTTAAAGCAGGCTAATCCGCTTGCAAATTTGCCGAAGAACGGCTGGTTTAACAGAAAGAAACTCCCCTCCCCGTCTCTTTCCCCCGCGGCCACACCTCTCTAGCAAACTAATCTGAATTTTAACCCTTCAAAAACCGTAGCTCCTTGCCTCTAATTTTGCTTTTTCAGGGGATCGGTGGCTCCGAGCAGCCGCTCGCCTCGCCGATAAAAATATATTTGTTTTTCGATTGTACTAAGGGCATTGGTGAAGTGTTCCCTGGTTTATTTTTCCTTTTGCCCTTTTTATGCAAGCTGCATCAGCTATTCAAAAGTTAGAATGGAATAGAATTGGAATGAAACTGGAATGGAATGGAATAAATTGGAATGGAACTGGAATAGAACAGAACAGAAAACTATTGTCACTTTAAATGTACACTAATCAGCATACATTAAAACAAAATTTCGTTGCATTCAGTTCTCAAAATATAACCATTACGCATATACCCGCATATACCCGCATATACCCACATACACATACATATATGACAAAGAAACATCACAGTCTATTTCAAATAATTACCCAATTATTTTTTCAAACCTTTTATGAAACTAAAAGGCCTATGCTATGTCTCATTGGTTTTCATAGTCAAGTTCCCTCACTGAAGAAAAATGTGTTTTTGTAATATGTGTCCTCATTTTTTTTCTTATGCCTATGGGTTAAAATGTATGTATGTATGTATATGTCCAAATCATGACTAAAGTATGCATCAGATTGCACCATTTAAAATGTAAAATTGTCAAAGCTTCCTACCGTGGAAGGGGGGATACCCCCCTTCCACACCATCCCCCCCTCGGTCGCTTCGCTCCCTCGGGCTTGGTCACTCCACTCCCTCGCAGTGTCTCACTCCGAACTATCACTCAAGGTTGGCAGCCCTGGCAATGGAATATGCATTTTCATATTCATATATTGGAATAGAGTGATCCATGTTTGTGACTCCATGAAGGGATTCTCTAAGCCCTTTACCCACCATTTTCCTACAGCATATTCCCAGGCTTCTGGAAAAGCTGATTAGGTTTTTATTATTTATTGTATTTCAGAGCAAATCTCTCTTTACCAGTTTACTTCTAGAGGAGCAGAATGGCAGATTTCTTCTTATTTTTCTTTCAGCTTAGTCCAAGAAAGAAGAAAATGTTAAAATTAATCATTTCTAATCTGTGGGTTGATTCAATGAAGAAATGCAAGATAAATATAATAATGTGTCTGTTACTTCTGAGAAGTTTTTGACATATGGCAATGTCATCCTTTTCATTGCCTGTGTTGGTTATTGTGATGTAGGGTTGAATGGTCAGGCACTTTTTTGATAAAGTTGCACGGGCATCCATTTTATTGGGAGAAGTTGTATAAAACCCTCAGTTCCCTTTTTCTGGTGTTCTGGCCTGTGGCAGTGCACTTGTATTTATACGAATAATGTTTTTACACAGTTTCTCTTGTGGGGCGTTGGGTTGTTATTTTGGTTAGCACTTGGCTAGTGTGGGCTGCTTTTAGATAGACTTGTGTTTCTAATTTGCTGTCATTTCCTCTGCTGATGAGGATATCCAGGAAGGGTAATGTGTTGTTGTTTTCTTCTTCCCTTGTGAGTTTTATTCCTTTGAAGATGATGTTAGTTGTTTCACATATCTTTCTCTAGAACTTAAAAATAAAATTAAAAAAATGGAATGCAAATACTGTTTGGACTGATTCTTTATATGGACTATCTGATGAAACAGGATTTACAAACATGATATGATGATCCATCTAAATGAAAGAGAGAGAGAGAAGAGGGTATGTGGAATCCAGTGAAATTTGCAATTGTAAATTCAATCACATCTGTTTGCAAAGTGATTAAATGTAAACATGTAACTACAGAATTAAAAGAAAATAATATGAAATGATTTATTAATAGAAAGTTACAAAATAGCAAATATTCAAAAACAGCAACTAGGCAATTGCCAACTCAACACTGATTCAAAGGCGCATGAATGCATGTGCACAAATAGCTATGTACTTCTTTACAATGGACATTATTCTTCATTGTATGCAGTTTGGACCTAAAGGCTCTACAGTATTACTGCCTATTAAATATAAACTAAAAGTATGATGCTAGCTTATTAGAAATTGTGCACATCATATGAAATAAGAAATCTTTTTTGCAAGTTTATCCATCTCTCTCTCTCTCTCTCAGTAATTTTTAACAAGCTGTCTTACAAAATGAAGAGTGACAACTAAGAAATTAAAGCAATATCTATTTCATTGATTGTCCAGTTGATCTATTATATTTCCTCTACAAATAAATATGCCAAAAGAATTGGAGACTGAGAACACTTGTGTGTGATCTCTAAGAAGAATTAATAGAGATTTTTTTAAAAAAATATTTCTATACAAAGTATTTCATCATGGAAATAATCTGCTTGCAGAATGGTGCTATGGACAAACATTTCAACATGATCAGAACTTAGAGTCAGTTTTAGTAAAACGTTTCAGTAAATTCAATGTGAACATGTATGCTCTACTTTAATAATGTCTATAACATGCTACATAACCAAAACCAATACCCATAATACATTGCCTGTGCTAAGAAATGCTTTGAACGCTTGTTAACATTACACAATAGTTTTATGCAAACAAACATGATAATAAATGTCATAAGATTGAAACCAGCATTAGTCAGAGAATGAATGGCTGCAGGGGATTTATGCTCTTTTTTCTTTGTGAGGGAGAATTGTCAGTTGTCCTGGAATAGAAATTGAAAGAAGAAAACTCAGGGCCCATTTTTCAATAGATGGGCTTCCCTCAGTACTATTCTTCATAGCAGTTTCTCAGAAAGGTTTTTGGGTAGGACAAAGCATAGAGAACTGTACAAAAATACATATAGGAATATATACTAATTGTGGGGAAGGTAAGGCTAGCAAGGAGTTAATGGCAAAAGTTGTTCTGTACCTTCATTAGCATTCTTGAAACCCCGTGCTTTGATTGGCCAAAGCCCGGGGCGATCTGATTGGTTTAGCGAGGCGTGCTGATTGGCCCGCTGAGAATATCCCGCAATTGGTGGATACGAATTGCAGGAGATTCAAAGTGGTGCCATTGGCCGCGGCCGCCATGGCTTGAGTATAAAAAGCCGCTGTTTTCTCCCTTGGAGCCAGATCGGTTCCGGGGACCAATAAAGAGCTGAAACCTAGTCACTGCCTCCTGGTCTCTTTACCGATGGACACGACACTGGCGACGAGGGTGGGATCCTGATTCTGAACCCCAGCAAGCACGTGTCCGATGGAAGCAAGACCGCCGAGATGGCCAGCATCGCTCTGCCCACGCCCTTCAACCCCACTAGCGAGGACTGGAAATCCTACACGGACAGATTCCGCATGTTCCTCGAATGCAGCGACATGAAGGACGCCACCGGGCCGAAGAAACAAGCCGTATTCCTGACACACTGCGGGCCCACAGTGTTCAAGATGGCAAAAGCCCTAGCGAAACCCGCTGACGTCACCGGAATGGACTGGGATGACCTCGAACCCTTACTCCAAAAACACTACGCTCCCGCCGTGCCCACCCTCATCAGATGGCACGAGTTTTATCAGCGGGACCAGTGGTCGGGCAAAAGCCTCAGTGACTTTGTTGTGGAGCTGCGGAACCTAGGAGGACTATGCAGGTTCTCCGACATGGATGAGGCCCTACGGGACTGAGTCGTGCTCGGGCTTCGGGACCCAGTCCTACAGAGTCGGCTGATGGCCAAAGGCGACATCGCCCTCACCGATGCCATCACTGAAGCCACCGCAGCCGAGGCCACCCGACAGTCAGCAAACCGCATGCAGAGACCAGACGCCGGGGACCACACCATGAACAACAACCCTGGACGGGCAACTGAAGCCCAACTGGAAGCAAGTCACCATGAAACTACCACCCCCCTGGTGAATTCCACTCCACCTCTGACACTTTGGATGAGGAGGAGGAAATCGACCGGCTCCAGGCAGGACGCGACCAGTGCAGTCGGTGGGGTTGTAAGTCAGGGACCGCGTGTGCCGGTTGCGGAGATGACCACCCTCGATCCGAGTTCCGGTTCTTTGATGCAGTCTGCTGGCACTGTGACAAAAAGGGTCACATCGCCCGCGTATGCCGACTGAAGAAAGCCTACAGCCCCAGACGGTGGGACCACAGCGAGCGGAGACGGGACAGCATACCCCCCAGAACCAGAGATCGCCCAGCCGACAGCTGTTGGAACTGGAGCGGATGAGCCTGACAAGGTGGCGAGACCCGGCAGAAGGAGGAAACACACCAGACGGTCATCATCAGCCATGCATCAACCACTGACGCCTGAAAATTCTATGTGCAGGTAGGCATCGAAGGCGAGCCATGCAAGATGGAGGTGGACTCTGGGTCCTACCTTTCCATGGTCACCTGGCAAGAAATCAAACACTTGGTGCCTACCATCCAAAAGAAGGGACTGGAGAACCAGAGACTAATCATTGAAGACTACCAGGGAAACTGCATCCCGGAAATCGGAACCAGACAATTCAGAGTAACTTTTAAGGGACACTCTGCAAAGCTTCCCCTAACAATCGTGGACCGAGACCAGCCCAGCCTTTTGGGACTTCAATGGTTCGCACTGCTCGGCATGGAAGTCACGGGCATCAACCACATCGCCGAGAACGACTGGGAGCAACAATTGGCACGGAACTTCCAAGAAGTGTTCGACGGCACCCTAGGCAAGTACCAAGGGCCCCCTATCTCCTTCAGCCTAGACCCGAACGTTCCCCTGAGACGCCTAAAACCAAGGCGGGTACCTTTCACACTCAGGCCAAAAATTGACGAGCAAATTGACAAGCTCGTCAAGCAAGGGGTCCTACAACCAATAGACCATGCCCAGTGGGAGACCCCAATAGTCACCCCAGTCAAGCCTGATGGGTCGGTGAGAATCTGCGGGGACTATAAGGCCACCCTAAACTGCGCCTTGCAACAAAGCGCTACCCCGTCCCAGTAGTGCAGCATCTTCTACACTCACTGGGGGAGGCAAGGCTTTTGCAAAACTCGACCTGGCCCAAGTATACCAGCAGCTGCCGGTCGATGAAGAAACCACGGAGGCGCAAACCATAGTCACCCACCGGGGAGCTTTCCGATGTAACCGACTTCAGTTCGGAGTCAGTGTGGTGCCTGGAATTTTCCAGAGCCTCATGGAGAGACTCTTACAAGGCACCAAGGGGGTGGTGCCCTATTTCGACGATGTGCTGGTATCGGCAGCCAACCAGCCAGAACTAGAGGGTCGACTAAGGGAGGTGCTAACCAAATTCAAGGAAACCGGGCTAAAGGTGAAGAGGGAAAAGTGCCAACTTTACACAGAGCGGGTGGAATTCCTGGGGTACCTCCTAGACCAGCATGGCATCCACCCAACCGACACCAAAATTAAAGCCATCAAAGAGGCCCCCACACCCAGGTCTAAAACAGAACTGCAGGTGTTTCTGGGACTACTTAATTTTTACAATGTTTTCCTGCCCCAAAAGGCGACCGCGGCGGAGCCTTTGCATAGGCTCTTGGACAAGGTGGCTACCTGGACTTGGGGAAAATGTGAGGAAGCCGCCTTCAGGAAAACCAAGGACCTGCTCACTTCGGATGCCGTCCTCATCCAATACAACGAGACCCTACCACTAGCCGTCACATGCGACGCATCACCTTTCGGCGTTGGCGCCATCCTCAGCCACACTCTTCCCGATGGAAAAGAAGCACCCATCGCCTTCTTTTCAAGGACCCTCACCAAACCGGAGAGAAACTACAGTCAGCTGGACAAAGAGGCCCTGGCTATCGTCGCCGCAGTGAAGAGGTTTCACGAGTACCTCTATGGCCAGACGTTCACCATTATCACCGATCACAAGCCGCTGCTGGGAATCCTCGCAGGGAACAGGGCCACCCTGAACATTCTATCTCCTAGAATGACAAGGTGGTCCGAATTCCTTGCCGCCTACAACTACCGGCTCACACACCGACCCTGTAAGACGATCACACATGCAGACGCTTTGAGCTGCTCACCGCTACCCAAGCTAGACACCGACCCAGCACCGATGACGACCACCCTCAGCATAGAGACTCTGCCCGATCTACCCATAACCACGTCAGACATTGCCCAAGAAACTAATAAAGACAAACGTCTGGCGCAGGTGTTATATTGGGTAGAGAAAGGGTGGCCGGAAAAGGATAACGACGAAACATTCAGAACATTCCGGAACCAGCAAACAGAACTCTCACTACAAAAAGGGTGTGTACTGTGGGGGGATAGGGTGGTCATTCTGGAAAAACTGCAAGGGAAGGTACTGGAGTTGTTACATGAGGGGCACCCGGGCACAGTTAGAAAAGCCCTGGCCAGAAGTTACGTTTGGTGGCCAGGGATGGACAAACAAATCGAGGCTTGGGTAGCAAGGTGTCAACGCTGCCAAGAAACCAGACCAAGCCCACCCACGGCACCGATCCTAGAATGGGAAACCCCCAGGGGACCTTGGTCCAGGATCCACATAGACTTCGCCGGGCCCACAAAGGGATACATATTCCTAATAACTGTAGACGCTTACTCCAACTGGTTGGAGGTAAGCAACATGAAAACCACCACCACAGAGGCCGTGACCAAGGAACTTTGCAAACTCTTCGCGACATACGGCCTCCCAGACGTCATCATGTCAGACAACAGGCCCCAATTCACCTCGCAGGAATTTGAAAAATTCCTAGCGGAACGGGGCATATGACACGCACTGACAGCTCCGGTGCATCCGGTGGCGAACGGAAGGGTGGAACGGATGGTTCAATTCATGAAAAAAACCATCCAGAAAATAGACCACGTGGAGATCCAAGACAAAATAAAATGCTTTTTATACAGCACATAACCCTGAACACTACAACAAATAAAAGCCCGGCAGAGCTACTAATGGGAAGGAAAATAAGATCCCCACTTGATAGATTGCACCCCACATACAACCCAGAGAAACCCCCAAACTCCTCCAGCAAGTAGTGATCCTTTGCACCAGGCAACGCCGTCTATGCAAAGAACCTAACTGGAGATCCACTATGGGTACCAGCAACCATAACCCAACTGACAGGTCCACACTCGTACCGGCTACAAACAACCGACGGAGGAGCATGGAAACGCCACATCGATCAATTAAGATCGAGGACAGCCACAAGAGACACAACCGACACAGAACCAAACAACCAATCCCCTTAACACAAACCAAGAGGGGAGGGAATACCCCGGAAACCAAATCCCAGAAGAAAGGAACCAGCCATACTCACCAGCAAGCAGCCAGCTCGGAACCTCACCAGGAAGAAGCAGCCAGGACAGCTCAACCAGCCCGGCAAGACCAGGCGGGAGCAGCGAAAACCGCAGCTCAACCAGCCTGGGTAGACCGGGAGGGAGCTGCGAAGAGCGGCCCGGCAAGACATACCAGGCGGTTCCCATTCCACGGGAGGGCTTGATCTGGTTTCTTGGCAGCGTTGACACTTTGCCACCCAGGCCTCGATTTCCTTCTTGTGGATGGTAGGCACCAAGCGTATGATTTCTTGCCAGGCGACCATGGAGAGGTAGGACCCAGAGTCCACCTCCATCTTGCATGGCTCACCTTCGATGCCTACCTCCACGTAGACTTTTCGGGCATCGGTGGTTGATGCATGGCCAATGATGACCATCTGGTGTGTTTCCTCCTTCCGCCAGGTCTCTCCGCCTCATCGGGTTCACCCGCTCCGGTCCCATCGGCTGTTGGCTGGGCGATCTCTGGCTCTGGGGGGTGTGCTGTCCCATCTCCGCTCACTGTGGTCCCTCCGTCTGGGGCTGTAGGCTTTCTTTAGTCAGCAGATGTGGGCAATGTGGCCCTTTTGGTCGCAATGCCGGCAGACTGTGTCAAAGAAACAGCACTCGGATCTCGGGTGGTTGCCTCCGCAACCGGCACATGCGGTCCCCGACTTACGACCCCGTCGATTGCGCTGGTCACGTCCCGCCTGGAGCTGGTGGATTTCCTCCTCCTCGTCCGAGGTGTCGGAGGCGGAGTGGAATTCGCCATGGTGGGTGGTGGTCTCGTGGTGACTTGCTTCCGGTTGTGCCTCGGTTGCCCATCCCGAGTCGGTGGTCGTGGTGTGGTCCCCGGCGTCCGATCTTCTGGGTAGCCTTGGCTGCGGTGGCTTCAGCAATGGCATCGGCGAGGGCAATGTCGCCTTTGGCCATCAGTCGGCTCTGGAGGACTGGATCCCAAAGTCCGAGCACGACTCGGTCCCGTAGGGCCTCGTCCATGTCGGAGAATCCACACATGCCTCCTAGGTTCCGCAACTCGGCAACAAAGTCACTGATGCTTTCGCCCAGTCTCTGGTCCTGCCGGTAGAAGTCATGCCGGCTGATTAGGGTGGGCATGGTGGGGGCATAGTGGTTGCGGAGCAAGGGCTCGAGGTCATCCCAGTCCATCGCTTTGACGTCGGTGGGTTTCGGGAGGGCTTTCACCATCTTGAACACTGCGGGCCCGCAGTGTGTCAGGAAAACAGCTCGTTTTTTCGGCCCGGTGGCATAATTCATGTTGCTGCACTCAAAGAACATGAGGAATCTGTCCGTGTAGGATTCCCAGTCCTCGCTAGCAGGGTTGAAGGGCGTGGGTGGCGCGATGCTGGTCATCTCATCAGTCTTGCTTCCGGCGGACATGTGCTCGATGGGGTTCAGCCTTGGGATCCCACCTTCGTCGCCAGTGTCGTGTCCGTTCAGCAAGGAGACCAGGAGGCAGTGACTGTGGTTTCAGCTCTTTATTAGGCCCCCGGAACCGATCTGGCTCCAAGGAAAAACTTGCGGCTTTTTATTCTCAAGCCGCAGCGGCCGCGGCCAATGGCACCGCTTTGAATCTCCCGCGATTCGTATCCGCCAATCACGGGAGATTCCCAGCGGGCCAATCAGCGCGGCTTGCTAAACCAATCAGATCACCCCGCGCTTTGACCAATCAAAACACGGGGTTTCAAGAATGCAAATGAAGGTACAGAACAGTTTGCAAGGAAAGAGATGCAGAAGTGTGAAGAACCGTGTTGGTGTAAACTATTTTTTTTTCATACTTCCTTTTCTTTTTCTCACCCATGCTTTGATTCCTTTGCTTACTATTTACAGTATTTGTTTTGCGTGATTTGCATAATATCACTTATCCCCCCAAAAACAAATAGTAGAAATATGCATTTAAGAAACTTTTATAAAAACCAAATCATAGAAGGGACCATAGTTGACCTGAGTCACAGAATGCTGTGTAAGTGGAAAAGAAATGGATTATTGTGGAACATAATATGGATGGTGGTCTGAAAAGAGGTAAATATGCATGTTTTATGGTAGGTAGGTATGCATATTAAAGGAATGCAAGAAGAAATGAATAACAGCAGTGATTAAATTTCAACAAATTTAATCAAATTTTTGTAAATATTGTGATTGATATGCAACCAATTTTATGACTGCCTATTAGTAACTATTGAGGAATACTTCTAAATGGGTTCTGTTACGCTACCTCAAGTATAATTAAACAATTAAACTAGAAAGCATGGAGTCAAAGGGAAATAAAACTGGGAACCACAATTCTGTTCCTTTCAAGGGCTTCCCAAGGGATTGCTGAGATTGTGAGATGGCTCTGCCATTGTTAACATCTCTTTATCTGGTTTTTATAGTTTTTGATATTTTTATTGTTAATAATTATAATGATTTTATGTATTTGATTGTTTTAACTTGGGAACCCTGGGTCACTTGTTCTGTGAGATGATCGACTATATAAGTTAGATAAATGAAATATTCTGAAAAAGTAATCTGAAAGATGGAGGAATAGTTGAATCCATGTATATAGGAATGCAACTTTAACCATCAGCACCACCAACCATCCCAAAGTCTCACTGTTCTGACTGTGCTTTCCAAAAGTTGATGATCAGGCCTACCTTTTGGTGGATCATATTAGAGATTACAGGGAATGATGCAAAGACAGCAGTTATCTCATCGAATTCTAGCTTCTAATGTATGAGGGAAATTGTTTTTATTGCTTTTCCAACAACAGTTATGCATACAATTATCTAAGGGAGAGTGTGCTTTATTTTTTCCTCTTCATGAACCACAGTATTTTAGGGTCACTGAGAGTAATATGCTTTATAAATTATTGACATTAGATAGATTAATTCTGTACAAATAATTTGCAACATTACAAAATTTGGAGTGTATTTTAAACGAAGTATGTCAGCTGGATATAAGGAGCTATGATTTGGCAACCTTCCTTAAGGAGGAAGCAATTACTTGAATAACCCCCTCTAGAAAATCTGCAGGGTTGCCCGGTTGACATCAGTGACACTTCCAGTAGAATATCACAGTTACTAAATTAGCTGTAATATCACATGACAGTTTGGAAATGATTATCTTTTCAGTGCTTACTCTGGCTGCCAGTTTCTATCACTGTGTCATTATCTCCACTGCAGACATAAATCCATAGACAAGACATATCTGGGTTTTAATTTAAAATCTATTTATAAAAACAACAGTTGCCCAGAAACCCTATATATCTTTAGGATTTGGATAAAGAGGAAACTTTTTAAGTCTCTGTTCCATATTTCGGTGTTTTCTTTTTTTGTGAAGCTGAAATTATGTTATGCTATTAAATGAAATTATACATTATAAAATTATGAAATGTCACATTAGGTCTATTTATAATGCTATAATCAATTATTTTCTTAGATTCTTATTACAGATTCCTTCCTTTTCTGAAGCTGAAATTATGTTATTGGACAATAATACATCAGAGTATGCTTAGTTGTAATAGAATTAATTATTTTTGCTTTTGGTTATTAGAGCATACTATATTGTACATGCAAACATACACGATGCTCTGGCCTATGGATTGGTAAAGCACATACAGATGCAATATATTGTATAATTAATTTCACAAAAAGAAGAATGTAGGACAAATGGAAACACATTGCCAATTAAAAAAAAAACATGATGAGGAAATAAGGTAACTCTGGTCTCCAAGGTGCTTTTTCAGAAAACAACTGAACTTTCTTGTTTTTTCTTTGAAGACATTTCGCTTCTCATTCAAGAAGTTTTTTCAACATTCCCCACTATCCTGTCAGAACTGAAGAAGGTTTTTGGATGAGAAGCGAAATGTCTTCAAATAAAAAAACAAGAAGTCCAGTTGCCTCCTAAAAAAACACCTTTGGAACAACCATGACCTGGATGACTGAGAATCTCTACAGACTTTTAGGTAACTCAGGGTTATTCAGGTATGTTAAATATTATTTTTGAGACCACCTCAAGTAGCATAGGCAGAACAACAAGATAAAATAAAACAAAACACTAATAATCATTATTTTATTATGATAAAAAAATCAAGGGCAACATTTGAATTGAAAATTATCAGGAACTATAACATAAAAAATAGACTATTTTTTTTCTTTGTTGTTAGTTTGAAGTCATGTGCGACCTATCGTGACCCCATGGACAATGTTCCTCCAGGCCTTCCTGTCCTCTACCATCTTCTGGAGTCCATTTAAGCTCATACTTACTGCTACAGTAACTCCAGCCAGCCACCTCATTCTCTGTCGTCCCATTCTTCTATTGCCCTCAATCTTTCCCAGCATTAGGCTCTTCTCCAGTGAGTCCTTCTTTCTCATTATGTGACCAAAGTATTTGAGTTTCATCTTCAGGATCTGGCCTTCTAAAGAGCAGTCAGGGTTGATCTCCTCTAGGACTGACCGGCTTGATTGCCTTGCAGTCCAAGGGACACGCAGGAGTCTTCTCCAGCACCATAGTTCAAAGACTTCAATTCTTTGGAGCTCAGCCTTTCTTATGGTCCAACTTTCACAGCCATACATTGCAACTATGAAAACCATAGCCTTGACTATACACACTTTTGTTGGCAGGGTAATGTCTCTGCTTTTTAGTGTACTGTTTAAATTTGCCACAGCTTTCCTGTCCAAGAGCAAGCGTCTTTTAATTTCTTGGCTGCAGTCCCCATCTGCAGTGATCTTGGAGCACAGGAAAATAAAATCTGTCACTACCTCCATTTCTTCTCCATCTATTTGCCAGGAATTGAGAAGGCTGGATGCCATAATCTTAGTTTTCTTAATGTTGAGTTTCAAGCCAACTTTTGCACTCTCTTTCTTCACCTGCATCATTCCTTTACCCAGGGACTATTTCCCCCATTTAAGTGCTTCTCTCCAATGCACAAGTTAAAACCAAAGGAGCTTAAAAATGTTTTAACATCTTCTGGTCAATAATTCAAGCTTTGGCTCAGTGCTTTTTGGCACATTAAAACTTCTACTATCAATTTAAATTAGATATGTTTTATAAAATAAAATAGATATTAAACGTCCATGATGACTCAAACATACTAAGATTGCTTTATTTTATGCTACTTTAGATTAGAGTTTCTTTATTTTGGAAGCTTTCAGATATATGATTGGAGAATTCTGGGAGTTGGAGTCCACACATCTGAAAGCTGCCAAGATTGAAAAAACACTGGAATATAAAGATGAATTCACTATACAACCTAATCTTATTTCCTGTTTCTTGATGTAGTCAGTTCAACTTGTTACTACAGCAACCTCTTCCTTGTGATTCATTTTCAAAGCTTTAATAAGTATTCTTTATAATTTCTTTTTGATGGAAGAATTTTGTGTCTTACACAGATATAATTGCTACATATGTTTAACAGGGTGTCCTACAGGCTTATCTGCATACATATTCTTTTTTATTGCTTTTAAAAAAAATAAAAACACATGGTCAGATTGCACTCTCTTCTGGTGAGAAACAGAAAGTGCAATTGATATTTTAAAACTCTTTTAGGTCTTAATTTGTTTCATTTAGCCATCAGGGGCAAAAAAAAGCAGTAAATTCGTTGTCCTCCTTTCAATCCCTATCCCTCCCCCTCCCAGCTTGTGTTCTGCTTTGCTCAGATTGTAATATTCCAATTTAAGATATAAGGAATATCTAGTAAAGAGCACTGCCCTTACCATTTCTCAATATCACCAGCCAGTGGGCAACAATAGTCTAAATATTTCTCTGTCTAGCAAACAGTTTTGATCAATGGTTAGACACACAGCTTTAGCCATTGGTCAAGAAGCAATCTTTCCTGCTTCACCAGCAGATCACTTCTCCATATTGTAACAGGTTTATAGCTAATCCATGAAATAGCAGGAGTGCAGGAGTGGTATCAGCATTTCCTCCATCCAAAGTGAAAATTATATAAGACTTTACTCAATTTTAGCATGAATTTATTTGTATTATTGTATACAAACTATATACCGTATATACTCGAGTATAAGTCGACCCGAATATAAGCCGAGGCACCCAATTTTACCACAAAAAACTGGGAAAACTTATTGACTCGAGTATAAGTCGAGGGTGGGAAATGCAGCAGCTACTGGTAAATTTCAAAAATAAAAATAGATACCAATAAAATTACATTAATTGAGGCATCAGTAGGTTAAATGTTTTTGAATATTTATTTCAAAGAAAAACAGTAAACTAGCTCTTTAAGTGGAAAAGAGAGCCAACAAAACCAATATGGTATCAACAATAACTTTAAAAGTACAAAAACCTTAGCTCAATCAGCAACCAAGCTAAAACACAAGAGTTAAAATCCTTCAAAACTGGATTCCTCCTCCTCATCTGTATGTCCAAACAGAGTCACTCTCTCCCTTGCAAGAAAAAAGCATATGTATGTGCTGCATGTACATCCTGTTTTGGAGAGCCACCATCTCTTTCACAGCTCTCCCTCATGCCTCTATTGCATGTGCACACATGCCATGGCTCAGTAGTAGGTCAACATACAGATGTCACACTAGGTTCCCTCCTCAAAAGGAACATCCAACCTTTCTTGAGAAGTACAAACTTCATCTGTTCAGGATTGTGGTGACAAAGGTGAAGGAGGATGGGGCTGAGAGAAGGGAAGGGAAGAAAAGATCATTGACAGGGAGAAAGACAGGGAGAAACACCTGGAAGTGTGAGCCCTCGAGTTTCCTTAGGGAAGACCAGACAACAAGGGGAGAGGGGAGGAGGAGGAGGAGGAAGAGGAGGAGGAGAGTTAAAAAAAAAGAGTGGGAAGCCAACTCACGCATGCCATCAAAGCCAGGGGGAAACGGGGCTTTCTCCGCCTGCTGCTGCTAGAAAAGTGCAGGGGGGGGAGTGCGGGGAAAGGGGGTTCATGCCGAGGCTGCGCAAGCGATTACCAGATTTGCAGTTTCGTTTCTTGGCGAAGCTGGAAGCGCGCCCGTTAATGGGGAAGGAGAGCCCGCAGCTCCGAAAGTCTTTTCACCATTGGGGACTGAACAGGAGAGCCACAAACGCCGTGCTCCCCAGGAAAGGGCAGCCCTCTTCCTCTCGGTGGCTCCCACCATGGCGCAGCCAGGCACTTTGTCTCGCTGCCCCCGGAGCAGCTCTTCGCTGCTTGGGTAGGGGGCGGAGGAGGCTGCCTGAGCCTGGCGACCCCAAGCGGCCTCTCCTTCCCCATTAACGGATGCCCGGGGGCCCCGTGAGCTCCTGCGTTGCGCGCTTCCAGCTTTGTCAACAAACCGCCAGGCTCAGGCAGCCTCCTCCGCCCCCTACCCTAGCAGTGAAGAGCTGCTCTGGGGGCAGCGAGACAAAGTGCCTGGCTGCGCCGTGGCGGGAGCCCCCGGAGCAGCTCTTTGCTGCTAGGGTAGGGGGCGGAGGAGGCAGCCTGAGCCTGGCGGTTTGTTGGCGAAGCTGGAAGCGTGCCCATTAATGGGGAAGGAGAGCCTGCAGCTCCGAAAGTCTTTTCACCATTGGGGACTGAACAGGAGAGCTGCAAATGCCGCGCTCCCCAGGAAAGGGCGTCCCTCTTCCTCTCGGCGGCGCCCGCCATGGCGCAGCCAGGCACTTTGTCTCGCTGCCCCCGGAGCAGCTCTTCGCTGCTAGGGTAGGGGGCGGAGGAGGCTGCCTGAGCCTGGCGACCCCAAGCGGCCTCTCCTTCCCCATTAACGGGCGCCTGGGGCCCCCGCGAGCTCCTGCTTTGCGCGCTTCCAGCTTCACCAACAAACTGCCAGGCTCAGGCAGCCTCCTCCGCCCCCTACCCTAGCAGCAAGACAAAGTGCCTGGCTGCGCCGTGGCGGGAGCCCCCGGAGCAGCTCTTCGCTGCTAGGGTAGGGGGCGGAGGAGGCTGCCTGAGCCTGGCGGTTTGTTGGCGAAGCTGGAAGCGCGCCCGTTAATGGGGAAGGGGAGCCCGCAGCTCTGAAAGTCTTTTCACCGTTGGGGACTGAACAGGAGAGCCGCAAACGCCGCGCTCCCCAGGAAAGGGTGGCCCTCTTCCTCTCGGCGGCTCCCGCCACGGCGCAGCCAGGCACTTTGTCTCGCTGCCCCCAGAGCAGCTCTTCACTGCTAGGGTAGGGGGTGGAGGAGGCTGCCTGAGCCTGGCGGTTTGTTGGCGAAGCTGGAAGCGCGCCCATTAATGGGGAAGGAGAGCCCGCAGCTCCAAAAGTCTTTTCACCATTGGGGACTGAACAGGAGAGCCGCAAACGCCGCGCTCCCCAGGAAAGGGCGGCCCTCTTCCTCTCGGCGGGTCCCGCCACGGCAGAGCCAGGCACTTTGTCTCGCTGCCCCCGGAGCAGCTCTTCGCTGCTAGGGTAGGGGGCGGAGGAGGCTGCCTGAGCCTGGTGGTTTGTTGGCGAAGCTGGAAGCGTGCAACGCAGGAGCTCGCGGGGGCCCCGGGCGCCCGTTAATGGGGAAGGAGAGGCCGCTTGTGGTCGCCTGTCTGGACCTCAGCGGGTAGACAGCCGCGGCGGCGATGCTGCCCGGTTGCAGCCACGCCAGCGCAGGCCAGGCATGTGCCGTAGCGGCTGACTCAAGTATAAGCCGAGGGCAGTTTTTTCAGCACAAAAAATGGGCTGAAAAACTCAGCTTATACTCAAGTATATATGGTAGATGGCTTGGGGTGAAGACACTCTTTCTATGTGGAATGTTGTGAGTTCAGTCCTAGGTAGTGGCAGATATTTGTCTCTTAGGGTGCAAAGCAAAAATATCTGCTGTAAATTCTGTTAGGGATAACATTGTTTACCCTAACTGGTTTAGGTAAAATAATAAATATGTTATCATGGTTGGTTAGTTAAAGTGTCTGTAACTTTAACTGTAAGAATGTAATTAAGGGAGTGGTTGTAAAAGCACCATAAAAGAAGCAAGGCACTGCAGCTTGTTCTCTCTGGCTTGATGATCCCTAATTACTGGATAGACTGAAGACTGCATTTTCCCCCTACTGGAACGGGAGAGAGAAAGGACTGTTGATTTATCAACTGTGAGAGGACTGATTTATAGTAAGTGAACTGACATTGGATATTCTACATGGACTTTGCTAATTGAATATCCTTGAATGGACTGACTAAAATGATACATGACTAATGGACTGTTATTTTGACTATGCTATAAACTCTAAATGGAATAAACTATATTTTTGATAGCACAAGCGTATCTGTTATTTTTACTGTATGTTAACAAACATACAAACTTATCTCACTCATTTATCTGTGTGCCTATCTGACTAACGCTGCACATTCTGTTTAGCTTGTCTCCTTAACCCTGGTTGGGGAACACAGGCTTAACACTGATTATGGGCCCAGAGGCTGCAAAGTCAGTTTCACTAGGATAAAACAGATTTATATAAAAAGTGAGAGTTTGTGTTGTTATACATTACAGTAAACAGACGCTGTGTTTTATTAATTATAGTTTTATATCCATAAAAAGAAAACATGGCACAAGTCAATCTATAAAGTTTGTCCCTTATATCCAAGTTGGATGGAACAAACTATATATCATGGTCTATGAAATGTAGTCTACTTCTACAAAGAGAAGGTCTGTGGAACATCATTGAAAATCCACCAAACGTAGAGGAATGGGATCCAGAGATTGAGGAAGATAGACAAAAGATAGAAGACTTTAAGCTGAAGAATGAACAAGCTCTTTGCATAATAGGACTAACACTGTCTGACCAGCAACTTGTTCATGTCCGCGGAGAGCAAATGGCTGTTGGGTGTTGGCAGAAGCTGAAAAGGATTTATGTCTGAGATAACGTTGGTGCTCACATAAATCTAACACGGAAGCTTTTCAGGACGCATCTCCAAATGAATGGTGATATGCTGAATCATTTGAATACTATAAAAAGCATTTTTCAAGAACTGCACGAGAAAGAGCTTATTTTCTCTGAACTACACCAAGTCTACATAATTCTATCATCACTTGACGTAAGTTATGATAATTACATCACTTCCCTTGAAATTTTGCCTAAGGAAAGTCTAACTTTAACTGATATAACTGGCAGATTGATTGAAGAGGCAAGAAGAAGACTTGAAAGAGATCAGTTAAGGAGGGAGCAACCTCAAAAAGAAGATAATGAATCTCCTACTGCATACACAATTAAAAAGTGTTTTAATTGTGGAGGAAGAGGACATTTGGCAAGATTTTGTAAAAAAGCAAAGCGCCAGAACGCTGGCCAAAATACTAAAAGTAACCAAAAAAAAAAATAAAAATTTAGAGTTAGCCATGTATATTAACGGAGCTGTAAAAAATAATTTATGGGTGGTTGACAGTGGAGCATCCCACTGTATAACAAATGATAACAGAAATTTTATTAAAATGTCCAAAAGTACACAGCAGATATCGTTAGCCAATGGCTGGATACTGAAAGCTAAAGGTCAAGGTATAGCATATTGTTCTTTCATAAAAGAGAATGTAAAAATGTTATATGTACCACAACTTAAGTTTAATTTAATTTCAGTTAGAATTTTGGTTAAACTAGGATATGTAGTTCCCTTTAGGGGAGATAACTGCATAATTGAAAAAGAAGATAAGAAAATTACTGCATCTTTAAGAGGTGAATTATATGTTTTAAAAGATAATGGTTTAGAGGTGGCTAACACGGTTTATGATAATAAGAAACCTCATGATGAATGTATTCACTTGTTACACCAATGGCTAGGGCATTTAAATTTTAAAATGCTTAAGAGAACTGTTCAACTATCCAAAGGAATTCGTTTGAAACCTTGTAATAAGTATTTGCAATGTTATGCTTGTAATCAAAGCAAGGTCATACCGGCTAATAGAGTTGATGGATTTACTACCAAAGAACCTTTATAAGTAGTATTTGCCGATTTAATAGGTCCGAAAAAACCAAGTGTAGGAGGTGCTCGATACATACTAAGTATAATGGACCACTATTCTAGATATGGGTTCTGCTATTTAATGAAGAGCAAAACTGAAACGTATCTAAATCTCTTTAATTGGATAAAATTTGCAGAAAGAAAAACTAAAAAGAAATTAGTAACTCTTATAACAGATAATGCTGCGGAATTTACAAATAATACATTCCAGAATAGACTTAGAATGTTAGGTATTCAACATAAAAAGTCTGCACCATATAGGCCACAACATAATGCCTTTATAGAGAGACGAGGCCAAACACTACAATCAATGGCACGTACTATGTTGTCTGATTCAGAATTACCTGACAATTTATGGGGAGAAGCAATAATGTGTGGTAATCATATATTAAATAATGTTGTTAATTCAACAACAGGTGAATTACCATTCACACTGTGGCATGGTACAAAACCTGATTTAAGTTACATGCACACATTTGGAGCACCAGCATGGGTGCATATCCCTTCACAACTCAGACACAAAGGGCAGCATAGAGCTAAAAGATTATTTTTTGTAGGATATAAATCAAATCACAGATCTTATAGATTCTGGGAACCAGGTACATCTGGAGTTTACACCAGTGCTAGTGCTAAATTCCTAGAACATGTAGGATGGAATAGATTAGAGCAAGATTTCAATAATGATGTAATTATTGAACCCTACAAAAGGCAAAAAGAACAGATTAGTTATAAGAAAAGTCCAATTAAAGAAGAAGTCCACGAAGAACAAACAGGACCAGAACAAGAGGAAACAGTTGATCAGGAAGAGTTAGATAATCAAGAACAGTTAATAAATGAAAGTCCACCTGTAAGTCCTGTAATACCTAGACGTACTACACGTGTAACTAGACCACCTGATAGGTATCAAGCAAGTATAGTTTGCCAAGTAACTAAAGTTCCAACTAGTGTAGATGAACTTAGGATGTATCCTGCTAAGGATCAGGAGAATTGGCAAAAGGCAATGGAAAAAGAACTAAATTCATTAAAGGTAATGAAAGTATATGAAGATGCTAAATTACCTCCAGGAGAAAAATCCATTGGGTGCAAATGGATATTTAAAGTAAAAACTGGAAATGATGGGACTGTTACCCATAAAGCTAGGTTGGTAGCTCAAGGATTTAATCAAACTGCATCTGATTACGATGAAGTTTTTGCATCAAGTCTTAAGGCAACATCTTTGAGAGCAGCTTTAGTGTGGGCAGCTAAGAAAAACTATGTCATTAACCATTTAGATGTAGAAACTGCTTATCTGCATGCACCATTGCAGCACACTATATATTTGAAAAAGCCAGTTATTATAAAAGACAATAAAGTAAATAGTAATGATTGTTGGAAACTCAAAAAGAGTCTTTACGGGTTGAAATAATCTGGCTTTGAGTGGAACCAATATATTGTGAAAGAATTAAACAATATAGGTTTTAAATCTGGTTTAGCAGATCCATGTGTGTTTAAAAAAGAAAATAATGGAACGGTGTCATATTGTTATTATTTACAGATGATATTGCTTTGATAACTAAGACTAATAATGAAGCTAATGAGATTATATCATTATTAGCTAAAAAGATAAAATTAAAGCATTTCGGTGAAATTAAAAGGTATCTTGGATTGACAATTAACAAAACAAAAAATGGATTTAAGATATCTCAAGAAGATAAAATTTGCCAATTAATTAAAACGTATAAAATGGAACTTTGTAAACCGGCAAAGACTCCAATGAGTCACAAAGTTTGCCAAACTGATGATCAAAGTCCCAAATTTGATAAGTCCATATATCAATCTTTGATTGGTAGCTTATCATATATAAGCAATTGGTCAAGGCCAGATATAGCTGGCACGTTTTAATTCAGATCCACATCAATGTCATTGGCAATCATTAAAGAGAATTTTAAGATATCTTAAAGGAACAATGAACCATGCATTGTATATAGAACCAAAGGGTGATTTGAGTCTTAGTGCCTATGCAGATGCAAGTTTTGCAACTGACATAAACACTAGAAAATCAACAACTGGGATGACTATATTATTTGGTAAGACACTAATAGGGTGGAGGTCAATCAGACAACAGCATATCAGCTTGTCCACGATGGAGGCAGAATTTTCATGTCTGTCATTACTATACACTAACTTAATTTTGTACAAACAGTTATTATTAGACACGGGTATAACTGTTAAAAATTCCATTATTGTGTACGAGGACAACCAAGCAGCCATAAAGTTAGCTACTAATATTGCTGTAAAAACTAGATCAAAGCATACTGATTTAAGATACTTAAATGTTAGAGAATCTGTAAAGAATGGGCTAATTAGATTGAAATACTGCATGACAGAAAAAAACATTGCAGACCAATTTACAAAAGCTCAAGGAGTAATTAAGTTTAAAGAGAGTTGTAACAAATATGATTTAAAGATGTAAATAGTTATAGTATTATTATTACCTAAAAGGGGAGAATGTTAGGGATAACATTGTTTACCCCTAACTGGTTTAGGTAAAATAATAAATATGTTATCATGGTTTGTTAGTTAAAGTGTCTGTAACTTTAACTGTAAGAATGTAATTATGGGAATGGTTGTAAAAGCACCATAAAAGAAGCAAGGAAGGTCAGCTTGTTCTCTCTGGCTTGATGATCCCTAATTACTGGATAGACTGAAGACTGCGTTTTTCCCCTACTGGAACGGGAGAGAGAAAGGACTGTTGATTTATCAACTGTGAGAGGACTGATTTATAGTAAGTGAACTGACATTGGATATTCTACATGGACTTTGCTAATTGAATGGACTGACTAAAATGATACATGACTAATGGACTGTTATTTTGACTATGCTATAAACTCTAAATGGAATAAACTATATTTTTGATAGCATAAGCGTATCTGTTATTTTTACTGTATGTTAATAAACATACAAGCTTAGCTCACTCATTTATCTGTGTGCCTATCTGACTAATGCTGCACATTCTGTTTAGCTTGTCTCCTTAACCCTGGTTGGGGAACACAGGCTTAACAAACTCCATGTAGCATCAGGAAGACCAGCAGTTCGTGCTCGATGATAGACCAGGAAATCCCAGTAGTGTAAATAAAACAGAGAACTGATTATTCTATTATATTATGGTAATTTAAACAATTGGTTGAATGCATTGTATTTGTTTATTTAAATAATAACCTAGCTGGGGGGGGGGGGGGAGAGCCCACGTTTTGTATATTGTATCTTGTATATGGTTGCCCAGTAAACACCGGCGTATCTATGGTGTCTCTGGGAATAGAGACCAGCTGGAAGGAAACTTGATCTTTGTGTCAAAATGGGTTTATTAGTAATTGCGGTGGAACATCAATTTCGCGTATCGTATCTTCTAATTCGATACCCATCCTCGTTCATCTCATAGTCCTGCCTTCGTTAAGCCTTCCTCGCTGAACCCTCATTCGATGCTCCACTTCCAAAGGCAGTGGACTTTTCTTTCCACACCCCTTTCTCCCCGCGCTTAATGGTTTCACCCTCCTTGAGTGGTCCATCATCATTTCCATTCTTTCCCCCCGCGTTTCGCTCGTTTTCTTTTGAGCGTAACAGTGAGCGCTTCCATCTCCCCTGTTCGGTCGGCGCGCGCGTCTTATAGCAACCTAGCGACGACTGGCGTCTTTTATTTCCAACGCCGGCTTGATTTCTCGCGAGATGTTGGACGGCTCACAATCCAAGATGGATGCGCCGGGCCCTGTGCCTTCGATGGGGGAGTCGTGGCTGCGTACCCGGGATGTCCTTCTCCAGGAAGGGCCTGAAGATTTCAGGTCGCTGCTTCTTTCAGCCCCGGTTCTGGAAGGGCTGAAAGCGGCCGGCTTCCTAAGGCCTTCTCCGGTGCAGCTCAAAGCTATTCCGCTGGGCCGTTGCGGTTTAGGTGAGGCGGGGGTGCTGCTGAAATAGGGCTGTAGCAAGGGGAGGCTCGGGCTACAGTGGTGCTGCGGTGTAAATCTGCCCGAGGTGGGTCTGTATTCCACCGTCCGTTGGCGTGATGGAAAATACTTCGGAAATGTGAAAAGTTTTGGAAGAAATCCACGCGTCTTTTTGCAGGCTGTATCAAGAAAGCCTCTCACTTTGAACCAAAGGTGCTTTTTTGAAGAGGCAGCTGGACTTTCTTGTTTTTCCTTAAAGACATTTCACTTCTCATCCAAGAAGCTTCTTCAGCTCTGACTGAATGGTGGGGAATGAAAGGATTTATAGATTTATATAAATTATATATTATAATGTAATTACAATTGATATCATCAATATATATATATAAATTATACAATAAATATACATTTATAAATCCTTCCATTCCCCACCATCCAGTCAGAGCTGAAGAAGCTTCTTGGATGAGAAGTTAAACATCTTCAAGGAAAAACAAAGTCTACTTGAAAAAAGCACCTTTGGGACAACCATGATCTGGATGACTGAGAATCTCCATAGACTTTTACCTATCATTTTTAGAATAACTGGTTGGAATTAAATGCAGTCTAATACGTTGGTGGAGGAGGTGCTGTTACTGTTTTCTTGTGTGCCCAAATGAATTCAAGAGAAAGTAATATCTCTGGTGGCCTCCAGAAATTCCAATGCAGTTGGTGATACAGGTAGGCCTTGGCTTACAACCACTTTGAGCAGAGTTTCCATTGTTATGCGAGATAGTTGTTAAGTGAGTTTTACCCCTTTTATGACCTTTCTTGCTACAGTTAAGTGAATCACTGCAGTTATTAAGTTAGTAATAACTTAAGTGCATCTGGCTTCCACATTGATTTTATTTGTCAAAAGGTTGCAAAATGTGATCACGTGACTCCTGGACACTGCAACCACTGTAAATACATGCCAATTGCCTACTGTCTGAATTTTGATCGCATGACTGGAGGATGCTGCAACAGTGTGAAAAACTCATAAAACACTTTTTCAGCGCTGTTTTACTCGAATGGTTATTAAACGAATGGTTGTAAGTTGAGGACTACTTGAATGTGACAAAAAGATTAGTAGGATTTTTTACTAAAGAAAACTGATACAGTTTAATCTTTCAAGGAATCTTAGTTGTAGTCCCAGCCTCAAAAACTGATGAAGGAGCACTGTCCTAATTTATATACAGTAACCTTTGTGTTCGGACTTTCAAAAGTTAATGCTTTCTGACATGTACTTTTCTTTTGTCTTTTAGATCTTATTGTGCAAGCAAAATCAGGCACAGGTAAAACCTGTGTGTTTTCTACTATCGCACTTGACTCCCTTATCTTGGAAAACTCAGTGACTCAGGTAAGGGCAGTAGTGTTTAAATTCAAACAGTGTTTCATCTCAAAAGCAAACACAGCAATCAGCTGTAGTGATATTGCTCTTGTACATGCTGCTGTTTAGAAGTATATTTGTAATATCTGTATTTGTGTGCAAAATTCTTGTCTGCTTCTAGTTGACTGTATAAGTGCAGTTAATTGAATCAGTCACTGATTATGTGATCTCTTATAATTTGAGAATTATTATTCTAGATTGTTTGTGTTCGGGGTAAGTTGTTCTTGGATGATCTCAAAAATCTAGTTGGACCAAAATTTTAGAATGGCTAGATTGAGAAGTAGAAGAAATGTTAAAAAGAAGACAAGTTGTTGTCTCTGTTGCCAAGAAAGCTATGTGGATAAATCAATGGAATCAGCAGAGGGTTGAACTTGATGTGATGTGGAGGATACTTTGCCTTTAGTTTTATTTTTTCTAAGTATTTAATTATATTTATTGGCTGGTCTGAGTAGATAATTTCAATTTCAGTTGGTTTTTCACTGTTAATTATAGAATTAATATTTGTTTCAGATTCTAGTCTTGGCACCTACCCGAGAGATTGCTGTGCAGATACATGCAGTAATTACAACTATTGGGATCAAAATGGAAGGTTTGGAATGTCATGTCTTCATTGGAGGAACTCCTGTAAATCAAGATAAAATGAGACTTAAAAAGTGTCATATAGCTGTAGGCTCCCCCGGTAAGGAAACATTCCATCTGAGATGTTTTAATCCCATTATTTCATGTGCTGGATAACTAGCAGATGCTATCTCTATGAAATAAAAAAAAACTTTTAATATTCACATATTATAGAAAACAATACTTAGATTAAAAAATAATTAGGGCAACCTAATATGTTTTCTTGGACTAGTACACACAAGTTCAACTCCATTCTTTAACAGTGGAAAGTTGTTATGCTACTTAGTTGCTATCATTTGTCGTATGACCCAAGATTATTATTTTGGGTGAAACTTGGAGAAGGAATGTAATATACTGTATGTTGTGTTGAATATCTGGAGAAAAGTTGATGTATGAGCCTAGTGAAGGAATGAATAAAAATATTGTAGACATTATTCTGGAGACAGTACAGCTAGCTCTTGTTTAGCAACTGACTTGTTTAGTGACATTCACCACTATAGTTGTGATGAAAATGTAACTTTGTGATTAATCCTTGCATTTACAACCTTCACATGTGTATAAAGAAAAGATCTGAAATAAGATTGAACACTTCAATTAATGATCAAGTTGCTAGTTCAAATTGTGGTTGTTAAACAAAAACTTTCTACCTATGTATTTAATTGATTTGTATAGATTTACATGGTAGTGCCTCTTCTTTATTGCTTCTGTTTTTCCTCAAGGTCGCATTAAACAACTTATAGATCTGGACTATTTGAATACATCCAGCATTCGTCTTTTCATCCTTGATGAAGCAGACAAGCTTCTGGAAGAAGGCAGCTTCCAGGAACAAGTAAAGTAAGTGTAGTTACCTATGATTACTTTTTTTAATGTGTAAGGTTTGCATAAATATAATGGTCTGAGAAATTCATGAATAGGCTTGGAACAAATGTGGGAATACAATCCTGGAAATGCAGAAGTTCTGTGGCCTAGGGATTTCTTCATTGATTTTTCAGTATTTGTAAACTGAATTTTTTTTTTAATAACGCCTAAAAATAATTTTGTGTAGTTAACAAAGAAACATAAAGAACTTTAGGATGTGAAAAGGATTAGAGCCATGTATCTTTTGGGTTAGTATATTCCACAATGTGGAAGCCATTATAAAATTAACTTGCCTTTTAGTTCACAGTCCTCTTTATCTCACATTGAGAGGTATTTTCTTAGTTCTTGGACATAATAGCACCCTGTCAATAAGGTAGCCAATGATATAAAAAAATGTTATATATGCTTGGGGTTATTGTCTTTTGGGGGAGCTGTTGCCAAAGTTTATGAATATGAATGACCACCTTTATCAATACTATCTCTAAACACGTTATTTTGGGAGTCTTTATTTTGCTTACCAGGATTGGTAAAATCTAGGTGCATTAGAGTCATTCCTCAATTTAAAAAAATTTTTTTTAGTACTAGCTGGTCTACATTAGTATATTGTTCTGAAGATCTTTACTTGAATCAGCAATCATAATAGCGTTTGGTGTGAAACTGTTTTATGTTTACTATTATCTCAATTTTTGTTTGTTGCACTGGCTATTCATATAATCATCCATATGAATGATCCATATTGTATCATCCATACAATATGGCTTATTGGTATTAGAAGTAATTGAAATTAATGTGTGTATGTATGCAGACCCGTCCCCATTAATTGGTCCAAAATATTTCTTATGAATGGTGTTTTTTTTTTCACATCTTAGTTGGATTTATTCTTCTCTACCAGCCAATAAGCAGATGTTGGCAGTTTCAGCCACCTATCCTGAATCCTTAGCTAATACTTTGGCTAAATACATGAGAGAACCCACATTTGTGAAGCTGAATTCTACTGATCCAAGTCTCCTTGGTAAATGAGGTTTTTTTTTTCATTTTTGCACAAATATTCAGTATTTATGGAATTTGTGATTAAATGTGCATTATATATGTTATATATTCTTGTAGCTGTTTTATGTAATAATACTACAACCACATATTGTGATGCAAATATATTAATTGTTAAATTTGAATTCTTCTCAAGACATTTTTTAATTTTCCCTATGATATGTAAGCCTATTCTGTTTTGGTTAGGATTGAAGCAGTACTACAAAGTAGTGAATTCTTACCCATTACCTCATAAGACCTTTGAGGAGAAAGCTGAGCATTTACAGGAGCTCTTCAGGAAAATACCGTTCAACCAGGCCTTGGTTTTCTCAAATCTACATAGCCGGTATTCTGAATTTTGTTTTGTTTTTAAATCTGGAAAAGTTCAAACAAAATTTTTTTGGGGGGAGCGGGGGTTGGTAGTCATGTGCATTAAGTGAATGTCAAATTCATATAATGTTGAGGTAAGAGAAAAGGATTAGGGAATTGTTTAAAAAATGTCCGGGATAAATATTTTGACCCTCAACTCTGCATAGTATCTCTCCTATTCAGTAAAGCAACCCACATTTTTTTCAGACCTGTTTCAATAAGTAGCATAGAGATTGTGTGGTGAAGGCATGCCTTCCAATCATTTTCAAAGCATCCACAGTCACAGCAAGTATGTAGTTAAGACCGCTGAGCCCATTAATTTATGGAACTGAGATGTTTGATCACTAAAATCTAAGCACAAGATTTTGCATAAGGCTTGATATTCTTTTCTAAAAAACTCTTAATTTTTTAAAAAATCCACCTCCTTTTAATGAATTTTAAAAATCAAGAGTTTATTATTAATAGAGCAGATTAAACTACAAGAGGAAAAATGTTCACAGTGTTATATCTTCAAAAAAAGCAAAACGGTTTTATGGAAGAAGCCATTTGTTTAACTGGCAAATAAAACTGTTACAACAGAAGAATCAATGCATACATGTATATATAGAAGTATCTGATGTTCTTATTTTTCTGTCTTAAAGAGCTCAACACTTGGCTGATATATTGTCATCCAAAGGTTTTCCTGCTGAGTGTATTTCAGGTAAGCTTGTAGATTTGTTATTTTGTTAAGTATTGTGTTCTCTAGTTGTAATCCCATTTGCTTTCTTGTGCTCCTCCCACTATTCCTGGAATGACTGTTCCTGAGATGGCTGAAGATTTGAGCATATGCAAAGTGTTGAACCCAGTGACTGGATATCCATTCTGAAATAGAAATCTACTGGTTAAGGAATCATTACTAGAAACTGGGAGTCCGTGAGCCCGAATCCCATCTAACAAATTTGTATATTCTTACTAAGTTCATTTCTAAGGCATACTTTAAATATTATAAATTAAATTCTGCTCTCGGCATTCTTGCCAAAAAGTTCTTGCTGACAGTTAAGTTTAAATTTATTTAAATTTGCTGATGAGTAACATGTTACTGCTTTCTTCAAGTTTGAGGTTAGCCAGTTTTCTTAAGAATTCAGTTCACGTATTTTCTTCACTTTGCTTTTTCATTATTTATTTATCTTTGTTTTTCTAGGCAGTATGAATCAGAATCAGCGACTTGATGCTATGGCTAAACTGAAGCAGTTTCATTGCAGAGTGTTAATTTCAACAGATTTGGTTAGTTCTCCTAATTAGTTTTATATAGGTAATAAAATTACTTAATACAAGACCAACTCAACTGAATTAAGGAAACTCTTTTTGAACTTGAGCACTTTCATTTAACTCAAGCCATTAAGAATCTGCAGTGTTTTTCCTTTATGACATTGTAACATGGGAAAAGAAGTCTAAGAAGATAACTTCTCTTATTTGCTTGGCTTAACTTCTATTCAACAAACACTACTATTTCTTTTCTTTCAGACTTCCCGTGGAATTGATGCTGAGAAGGTGAATCTGGTTGTTAACTTAGATGTGCCTTTGGATTGGGAAACATATATGCATCGGATTGGTAGAGCTGGACGCTTTGGTAAATACTCTTTACCATTCTATTTTGTAAAAGCAAAATGGACCAACGGTTTTGTCCAACTGATCTTAATCTCTGCTTTACTGTAGGAACTTTAGGATTAGCTGTGACATACTGTTGTCGTGGAGAGGAAGAAAATATGATGATGAAAATTGCACAAAAATGTAATCTTCAGCTTCTTTCCTTACCAGGTAAGAATGACTCTTGTAGATGATCATAATTTTATGAATTTAAATGCCTTTGAAAATGGTTTCCCAGAGATGATCACATTTAGACAGTAATTGTGTACTATTGTACTATTAATTATGTATTCATAGAATCCTAATATTTAATGAAAGGTGTTTTTTGAAAGGAGGAATTACTGGAGTTATACATTTCACATGAACTTCAGTGCATATTGCAAATAATTAAATGTGAATATCATTCCTTATCATGAACACTGAACATTTTGCCTTGGTTCACTTTACCTACTACAAGTATGTTTGAAAATGGTTTAAAACAAGTTAGAGAGAAGTTTTAAGTTACGTTTAAGCAGCTGGCTACACTTACTGAGAGATGGAGAATATTTTCCTATGGGTGTCAGAAGAAAAGATACCCAAATTCATTAGCCTGCACTTTGAGATTTCATTGTGTTTGTTCTAAAGCACTGTGTACAATCATTTAGTTTCGAGTAATGCTTTTGTTTATCTTTCTTCCTTTTAAAATGAATACTTGTAATAATTAAAAATATGTATGCTATGTCTTGTATTTAAAACGTTCTTCATTTTAAGTTTTGTGTTTCCAGATCCTGTTTTTTTGTAGTGGAGTCTGAAAAATAAAAACAGATTTTAAATAATTTAAACATTGAAGTTATGATATGTTGATTCAGTCACCTGATTCAGTTGCTGATTTTGTTTTTTTTTCCTTGAAGAAATTTTGCCACCAGAGCTATTGGAACATTTTGAAGGAGGGCATGTAGAAGTCACTGCTGTGCCATATCCCAATGCATCTCCTCATACATGTCTGTTGCCAGGTAAAAGGCCAGAAGGGACAAGCCAACCCCCAACAATAAGTGCTAGTACAGAGACTATTGTTTCTGATAATTCTCCAGTAGCCAAGCCAAAACAAGTTTCCAAACAAAAGAAGCTTCTTAAAAATAAAACAGAGCATGCTAAAAAAATAATGAATAGAAATAAACATGACAATATCTCATTGGAAAAATACCAATTGGAATCTGATTGTGAAACTGCTGTGCATAATAACGAACAGATAGACAAAGAAAGTTTAAAGAACATGCTTCCTAAAATCCCATGCCTGTCTTCTTTTAAGAATCAGGATTCTGTCTGCATATGGAGCATGGTTGATTTTATTGAGGATTATGAATATTTCATTAAGGAAGGATTGGAGAGAGATGTAGAGATTATAAGAACTTACCTAAATCCCAGAAATCAAGATAAACAGTTAGATTCTTTAGATTCAGTAGGAACGGAATCCAGTAAGTATGTGGAAGCAACAGTTGGGATATTGGCTGGGGAATCTGATGATGATAGTAGTTCTTGCAGTTCTGAATCATCCATATGTAGCCAAGAGAATCAATCCTGCATCAAGACCTCTTCAGATATGCAGCAAAAAGAGAATAATATACTGTCAACAGACCAGATACATCCTCAGCAGTTCAGTTCTGCCCTTAAACAAAAGCAAGAGACTATTTTGGTCCAAAAGAAGATGAAAGGGAACGTGAAACAGAGTAAACAGATCAAGCGTGACCAATATCACTCCATGCACTCCATCAAGACTGAACTTACAGAAGAGGCATCCCAAAGCAAAAATGCTCCTTTTCTTCACAATGAGAATTTAAGTCCTGATGAATACTGGAGAGGATATTACCGGGCATGGCGGAAGCATTATATTGAAGCTTCTCGTTTATACCACCAAAAATACCAGAGACCATTAAACGTGTTGACTGCATATCATGCCAATGCAATCTACCTGGAAGAACTGTTGAAGAAAGATAGGTAATATTAAAAGTAGTATCTGACTCGTCATACCTAAATGATACTTTATGTTTAGGTATCTTAAGTGTACTCTTAGTAATTTTCATTTGGTATGTCTTATTTTGTATACATTTCAATCAAACCATTTTGCTAATAAACTGGAGCAGAAATAATGTCATTTTGTTAGTAGCTATTGCCATATTGTCTTTATGTTTTCGAATCAATCTGTGGAATGGTATGTGGAGAAGACCTTGGAAGACTGAGCAAAAAGATGCTACCCATGGGAAAACTCAGATAAAAACAGCATAGTGTGCAACTAGGTAGTGGGGGAGAGAGGGCAAGAGACTCAGAAGAGAGCCTTCCTATTTTCTCAAGCTGTAAAGGAAAAGGGGGCAGGGGAAAATTGTACTTTCAGACTTGCAAGATTGACATTAGCCTGATGGGGCAGAGAAGAATCACAACCAGATGAGGTAATAGCAATAGCACTTAGACTTATATACTACTTCATAGTGCTTTACAGCCCCCTCAAAGCGTTTTTCAGAGTCAGCATATTGCCCCCAACAATTTGGGTCCTCATTTTACCCACCTCGGAAGGATGGAAGGCTGAGTCAACTTTGAGCCTAGTGGGATTCGATCTGCCAAATTGCAGTAGGAGTAGCTTGCAGTACTGCACTCTAACTACTGCGCCACCGAGGCTCCTTAATAGCACTTTATTGTAAAGCTACACTGACAGAATCTTACCAAGTCTGAAAATACAATTCTCGTAAGAATTAAGGAAGGACACCTCTACGTTAAGTTCAAGTTACTAATAACAGCCACTGATTTGGCATGTAATGTAGAACAGCATTTATATAGTTAGGAATTTGGCAAAGAACAAAATATAATTGTGTCCTATGGATAATTATGTAAATGCTTAGAAAGCAAAGGGAATATAAACTAAAGCACAAGAAGACATGATATCATACAACTCTTTGGCACTCTCCTCACTGCTATAGACTTTTTAAAAAAAACTTACAATCTTAAAAACAATAAAATCTAACTAGAACTAATATTTGGAATAAACCAAAAAAACAACAGTTAATGCAGAAATCAGATAAAGGATAATTAAATGAGTTCCCATTTTCTTTTCAACAGTTATCAGTATAAACAGAGTTAACTTCTTAATGGTTACAACATTGTTTACATTTTTCTATAATTATTTTCCTTGGAAGCATCAAAACTATATATCATACATTCATTTTTATTCTGTTTCTAAAGGTACAACATTGTTATGGAAGCTGATAAATGGGTAAAGATAACATCTTAGAAGCTAGAGTGTCCAGAGAGGAATTGGAGAACCATTGTAGTAGATTGTTTGCTCCTCATCCCACTCCAGTTAATTTTTCCAATTAATCCAAAACTTGTGTGATACTGTACTCTCACCCTTTATTTCTTTAAAAGAAATTGAGCCCCTGGAGAACATTATATTGCTGGTGATTTATTAAAAGCTAATGTCATCCAGTGGAAGTCTCTTTTGTCTAAAATCTTTAATAACATTAATTTCTATGGCTAACTTTCCTGGGTTGGAATACAAGCACAGTGATCCCAATGTACAAAAAAGGTGATCGTAACCACCCAGCAAACAATAATTGATTAATCCAATTTCACATTTTAGCTAAAATTTATGCAAAGCATCTGTCTAATAAACAGATTAGAGAAGTGGGTCATCAATAACAGCTTGCAGAGGAACAGGCAAGGCTTGGAGCAGGAATTCCAACAATTGATCATGGTTTTGGATTGTCTTATGTGATAAGTGTATAAAACAGTCCCACAGGAAAATAACTGCCTTTGTGGATTTTCATGAACCTTTTGATTATATCGATAGAAACAAGCTATTGATTAAGCTAGATCAGTAGAATTTGAATAAAATATTATTAATTTTGATCATGCTTTTATATAGAAATATTCAAATTCATGTTAGGTTCACCCTGGTAGGGTGCCTGACAGATATCAAGACTTTGAAAGGGACAAAATGAGGGTGTGTGTGTGTACCTTTGCTTTTTAGTGTATTTATTAATCTTGTACTTATAGTTACAGTTCAAGTATGAAATGCTTATTCTTGGCATAGCCTGCCTCTTAAACAGACCATTTTTGTAGCCCCCCCCCCCCAAACTTTTATATACAATCACTATAGTTTTCCAAAAAGTGTGAAAGATGGTTTGTCTTCTCAAAAGACATGTTCATATCCTGCAAAAATTTTCATTATTTGAAAAATATTTCGATTGGTCATAGTTCTATAGACCAGAGTACCATTTTTTTCTCCTTAGTTTCACCAATGTGCTATTATGAAATGTTTATAAGAAAATATCAGGGGTAACAGAACAAAGCCTAGTTGGCTAGGGTAAATATGAAGATTTAGTCTAGATTTTATAATGTTCTTAAATCATTTAAAGTATTTTAGAAAGCTTTTTTTTATCGATAAAACATGTAAGCTTCCTCTCATTACAATGTTCAATAGGTGGTGCTATTGACACTGCTTATATGTAGTCCTCTTCATTTTGTTGCTGGAAAACACATGAAATATCAATTTCTATATTTAAAAAATACCCGTTAACATATTTTCTCTTATCTACCAATACAACACTTGTATGGATATCTTCAATTTTACTTTTACTCATTGATTTAACCTGAGATAATGTGTGATTCAAGTTCATTCAGTGAACTTTCAGCAGATCTTGTCACTCTGCTACATGGACCCTAGTTTTCAAAATCCTATTAATGATGAAACTTTTTTTTTTCTGGTGTGTGTTATCTTACACATAAGTGTGTTTTGTAGTGTGTGATGTCCTACACATAAGCAAACACTTTAATCAGAAGTGAAATTACTGACTTTGTCTGGTGAGGGATGCAAAAACCTGGAAAAACATTTACCCATCATAAATATTAGAATGAAATAGTAGGTTTCATTATTGTGAACCCACAATGCTCAGTAAGTATGGTACTCCATGCACATAGATAATCATGACAGAAGTTATTTGTTTGAATGGCATGATTACTTCTGTACACATAAAACAACACAGCAGAAAATCGGGCCTGTGCACACTGGAAAACCATGCAAAAATATGAGTTCTAACATAACTAATTGTATTGTGAAAAGAACAAAGCAAAGGAATGAGAAGAATATAGCTTTGTTTCAGATTCTACACAGATTGATAAGCTATAAGGAGACAAGATTCTCTGGGTAATAGAATTTATTTTTTGCACCTTTGAGTCAGCAATCACTCCTAGCAACTTCCTGGACTGGTGCTTGCAATTTTCTTGGAAAGGTTTCAGAAATAGTTTGCCATTGTCTGTTTCCTAGGACTGAAAGGGAGTAATTGGCCCCAGGTCACCCAACTGGCTTTGGGTGACAAGGTGGCATTAAAACTCAGTCTCCTGGTTTCTAGCCTGTTGTTTTAACCACAACACCAAACTGGTTCTTATACTAGAACTTATACATCTACTCAATTCAGTTCAATTATGACTTGCTAAATAGGATATAAAACAACTGAAATGAAGTAGGGAAATTAGTTTTGGAGATAATTGGTAATTATCTGACCACTGCTTAAAGTTTCTTCAAAATCCTCTTAAAATGTGAAGAGTAAAATGAAGCACAGGTAAAGCTCTAGTCCTTCATTAGAAATTAGTGCAATCCTTGAAGCTTGCAACAAGTATGACCTGTTGAATTTCTATAATCTTCAGACTTGACTTTGACATACAGGACCAAATATATCTTGTTTTCATCTAGCATTACGGTATTTTCAAGAGCTGCTGTGCTGTTCAACTGGAGTGCCATTTCAACAGATCTTTAACCTGGAAGCATACTTTTATTCTATTAACCTATGGTTACTTTTACAAAATGATACTGTCTGGTTGTAAATATGACTTTCAGTGCACAAGAAGAATATATACCAGCCCTATTTTTCTGAGTAATTAGAAATAATTCAAACTGATTGATCAGCAGTGTGAGAATTGACACATTTCAAGTTTGCCTGTGTTAGGCTGTCCATTTTTTCACTCAGAATGTTGAAGTTTCTCTTTTAAGCCTTCTGTCGAATATTCTTGATAGATTATGTGCTATTGAGTCAGAGTTGACTCTTGAGTGTTGAGTTGACATCCATAGATACGGTTTTTTTTTCTGGACAATCTAATCCCAAGTTGGTCCTTTAGGTTTTCCAAAGATGCACTCATCATCTCTAATTGAGTCCATCCACCTTAGTGAATATTCCTAGGTTGTGAATTATTAGCATATGAATATATTTAAATTATTAAGATACAAAGTAAAAGCTACACATTGAACAATTGTTAATTATTAGATATGTACTCCCCAATATTTTAAAAACTCTAGTTTTAAATCTAAATTTAAAAACTGACTCCATAAAGTCATTTTGAATATAAGCTGCTGTTCTCAGAATTAAAAACAGCTAGATTAGCTTTTCTGTTTTGCAGTTAGGAATGTAAGGTTATGTGGAGAATAAGAATTTAAATAAATTGTACTGTTGTTCTGTTCCGGCAGCACTTGGAGTTTCAATACAGTATAGAAAACAAAGTAGAATATTTTCTACCAAAAGTGCAGACTTCATTTTTATTGTGTAACTATTGTAACCATGATATATTTCTCTTTATCAGCGTCTCTCTTCTAGATTCTAGAATGTAATTTTTTTGGAGGGGTGGGGAGACAAGACTGCAAGCTTATTTACAATCTTTGGGAACTGTTATACCACACTTATATTGGGAGTTAATGTTATTCTGATTTAAAAGTATTCCATATTGAAGTTCATACAATTTGTGAAGAAGCAGGCACAGGTTTGTACAATGTATAATCTTGATAAAAGATCAAGAGCTTTCTGTAATGTTCATAATACTAGGATTAAGTCACCCAAAACACCAAATAGCATTAAATGGGGGCATGTATTCCTGATAAATATATTTCATTATAAAATGTTTTGAGTCATTGCTAGAAGATGACTTTAGGATTGAGTTAAACAAGATTTATTTATCAAAATTTATCAGCAACTAAATGGTGCCTCTACCTACAAAATGCTATTTGAATACTGCTTACTGCTTTCACATAAAATCTGCTACAAATTTCTTGGAACAATGTAATTGTCTATATTGTAAGCAAGAAACTAAACTAGATGGATTTTTAGTCAAATCTGGCAAAGTTATGATTGTGATGTAACTTGGAGTACAATAGATGATTTAATCAAATGGATGACATGAGTTAAAAAAGTCTGCAGCAAGAGTTGAATATTTTGTGGTACGCAATCCATTTAATCCAGAATGGATACATCAGGTACAGCAGTGGCACAAGACACAGTACTGTAAATGATATACAAGTTTCAACATAAGCACTACAGTTCCAAAAAAAGACAACAAGAAACTAAGGATCCTTTAGAAAGTTTTGTCAAATGAATCTATCTGCAGTTTTGTACAGTATGTTTGTCTTGGATATGATGTTTTGTAGTAAGCAAAGTCCATTTAGAATATGAAAATAGAAAATAATACAATTGAGATAAAATTCTGCTAACAACATAAAACCTCTAATGTAAATATGATTGCATTGTAATGTCTCACTGGTTTATCAAAAATATGCCATCGCACACATTCTGTAGTGTATTTTATTGGCCTACAGAGCTGCTGGAACTCCAGCCATGGTTACAACAGTAATTTAGGAAAAGATATACAGATTATCTTTCACCTGCATTTCTATATAACGTAATGTGATTAGCACTGGTTTTGTAAAAAAGAAAAAGCAATGTGCACATACATGAATATGACCAAATTAAGAAATTATTGACTGCAAATGACCACTGAAGAAATGTTGAATATTCGGCCCCATAACAGATAATTAAAAGAATTCCTTGCCAAATTAGCATTAAAACTAACTCTGCTTCTTGAACTTTACATTTCACAATGTAAACACAATTTCATTGTCAATTCTCTAGACATGATGATAAAGTTCCTTTTTGATTTAGCAATGTTCATTTCTGAAAGTGCAGGGACTGTTGAAACATTCAACACCTCATGGACTTCAATGTAGCTTTATTGATACGCTCTGGCACCTTGATAGTATTTATTCATATCATTGTATTCAAATATTCCAAAGGATCAAGTGCAGACTTCTATAGTTCTTAGGTAAACAAATGTCAGATTTAAAGGTTAATGTTACTAAGCATCAACTGTTACCTGATTTTTTTTTGGGGGGGGGGACGGGGGACAGGGGACAGGACACAATCCATAACCAGCAATCATGTATGTCTCACATTTCTCTGAAAATGCTTTTATTATTTTTAAAATGATTGCTGAAGTAGAATACCAGTGATTTTTTTAAAAAAAGACACTAGAAGTAACTTGTAATGGGCTGCATGGTCAGGATTCAACATTTCTGATCCATACAATTACATACAGCATGATCCTAATCACATTTAATCTAAAAGAAGCTCCATAGTGTTCAATGAGTCTTAGATAGACATATAGAGGATTATTATATAGTCTTAATTAGCCAGTATAGAAGTTTCTCAGTTTTGACGTGGCATTTATGTATGGTTATTGCTATTAAAAAACTGGTTACAGAGTAATGGTTTGATTTGATGTGCCTGGCTTGTAAGATGGACATGAATAATTATTTAATTATGAACTAATTTAAAGCGTCTACCCAGGAGAAGCAAACCAATCACCATTTGAACACATTTAAAAGCATAGTTAAAGTGTTTCTATTTTATTGCTTTTTGCGATTCTTTTTTTTTTTGGGGTGTGTGTGTGTGTGGAATTCTAACAGTTATTTCCCTTAACTGTGGCAATATTAAATTCAGTGTTCTTATGTTCCAAACAGACATTTATATAATCAATTTGTAATTGTGAAGAGAAAAGTGGAATTTGGTTGGAAAAATGGAAACACAAGATAGAATGATATTCTTTAATGAAAAAGCCAAGTCTGCTTTACTATATTAGATCAACTTTGAATTGGTTACAAGAAGGAAAAATTGTCAGTGACAGTAACATGAACCACATAAAGAATTAGGTTTAGAGCCTTTGGTTAGATTAACATTTTGTCTGTGTATCTACTCGATTGGTGATAAAATAGCTGCAAAAATAATTTTAAAAATATCCTATTTCTTGAAAACATGATGCATTTCACATTCCCTAAATTGTAAAGTATGTGGGACAATCCTTTTTGTGTGGGGAAAAGCTTAGATCCATTAAAATCTAACTACCATTATGTACTTCATTATTCAATATGAAATTTGCACTTACAAGTACTTGTAGTATATCCTTTATTTCTTGTCATCAGTTCTTAAGGATAGAAATAAATGAGATCGTCTCCTCTTATTTTAAAAAGAAAGGAATGCTATCAGCATGCCAAAGGAAATTCCCATGTATATTTGTCCCAATTCAACTGAAGGAAAATTTTATATTAAATTTTGTTAGTATGTGAAAACTACAGGTAGTCTTTTATTGATAATTTATTTCGTGACAATTTGGAGTTGTGATGGCACTGAAAGAAAGTGACTTTTGACCCATCCTTGGAAGTTACAATTTTTGCACCACCCCCACAATAATGATTTGAGCACTTGGCCACCAGTTTGCATTTATAACTGGTCCCAGCATCCTACAATAACATGATTGTGATTTGTGATCTTCCCAACCAACTTCTGATGAGCAAAGTCAAAGGGGGGGGGGGCGAGAGAAATGACCCAGATTTGTTTAACAACCATATTAATCACTTAACAACTGTGGGGGGAAAGGTTGCAGAAATAGATCCAATTACCTGATGACTTGCTTAACTACCACATTGCTTAATGACCAAAATTCCAGACCCACTTCTATATCTTGTGGAAGTATGGCAGTAGAGCAAGATACCATATATACTAAGTGATGAAATGTAAAATCTCTACCTCTAGAATTTCAAAATATTGCTATATTTCTGTATTTTTGAAAACAGTTTAGAAAGCAATGATTTTGGGAGATAGAACATGACAAGTCATTAAATTATGTCAAATAAGATGAATGTTTTAGAAATATTTGACACATTAACAAAAAAGGTTTTCCATTCCCAGACAGAGGTGGGCAATAGATATTAATACTAGTTGGGTGAGGTGATGGAAAATAAGAAACCACTTTAACCATGATTAGATACATAATGGCCCTATTCTCAAAACAGCCAATCCAGTAATCTAATCCAGGCAATTCATTCTTCTGCATGCACAGACAGCATATGACCTGAGATTTTTGGGACAGCTGGCTGACAGCTATGTTTTATGTCATTTCAAGTTCCAAAGGAGACTGAAGTTTACCACTTCCCTCTGAAATTTCTTTCAATTTTTCATGCTGTTACTACTTTGGAAAAGGGTTGATATAGCCATGCAGCCTTTGGAGTGCATAATTATGATAATGCCCAAACATACTCCTTCCATTTTTTTTCTCTGTCCAAGTAGTTATAGATAAAGAAGTATGTGAACACTAAAATGAACACCAAAATGAAGTGACTTCCAGGGCCAGTTTTTGTGGGGTCTCTTCTAGAAATTAGTCTTGATCATGAATATAAAAAAGGACAATTTTAGTAAGTATAATGAATGGCATGGATATTAATAAACCAGCTCTGTTTGGGGCTAAATCAAATCCTCATAGGCTTAATTGCCTGGGTACTTTTGAGTTAGCATGACATGCTCATTATGCTTCAGTGACATGAATGTCAGGGAATCACTAGTCACCAAGTTTTATAAAAATCGTTATCTTGTCTGATAAAAGACTCCTGAAATTCTTAAATAATGGCCAATTTTCTTTTTTACAAAAAGAAACTGGCATTTATGAAAATGCAATAGAATTTAAAATTCTATTGAAGTCAATCTGCTCTCAAATTAACTGTACATGGGATTCCAATCTGGTTCAGATTTCTGAATTTTCTGAACATTCTGAACTTTTCAAAGCAGGAAAACATATCGGTACTTAGGCCTTTAGGATTTTGAAAATGATTTTGAGCTTGCCCAAGTGGACAAAATGCCAATTTGACAGTTAGACTAGATATCACTGTATTCTGATGCAATAAAAACTTTTTGAAACCAAGAACATCAATATTCAAAGGATCAGATGAAAAGCATACTCTGTTTTAAATAGCTGCCTGTGGGGAATTCCATGAAAAATATTTCCAATGCTGATAGGCAAAAGATATATGTCAGTTCCCTTCTAGGAATGGCTAGGCTTGCAGCTGCTTAGCTTCAGCCTTAAAATATGTTCTAGATGTATGGTAGGGCTTCTATTTTCCTTGTGTATAATCACCTAGATTGTAGAATTCAGTACCACTCTACCATAGTATGTTATCTATATAGCACTAGCACTTAGACCTATATATCACCCCAGAATACTTTGCAGTACTCTCTGGGTGCTTTACAAATATCAGCATATTGCCCCCAACAATCTGGGCCCTCATTTTACCAATCTTGGAAGGAAAGCTTGATCAACCTTGAGCTGGTCAGGATCAAACTCCTGGCAGAAGCCAAAGCTAGCCTCAATACTGCATTCTAATAACTGCACCACCACAGCACCTGGTATGATACATGGTACAATACATATCAACACATGTAAATAATGTTTTGTTGGCTAGACATGTAAGCTATCCTTTGGCTTGTTTTAATAGGATTGTTAAACAAGCCATGGTAGCTTAGTTTAGCCATCACTATGACATAAACCATGTTTAAAACCATGGTTTGCATATCATTGCTAGGCCAGAGGCAGCAAATGTATCTCTACTGCTATATTTTGTGTAGCTTCCCACTATACTTTTTGGGGAGACAACTGAAATTTGGAAGGTATGCTGTAATGGATGGGAGAGGTTTAAAGGTTCAAACATTTCCTATAGAAAGGTAAATTACACTGTGAGTAGATTAAAACTCAAAAAACTCAAACCCAATTTTACATAATTTGCTATTTCAATCAGATACATCTTATTTCGGCTAATGGGGTGAAATGAATTGGATATAGGGAAAAACTCAGATTTTTATAGCTATCTTTTGCATAGGAATAAAAATCAACATAGTATGTTAAAAAAAAACCAGAGGAATATATTTCAGATTGCCTAGGTAGGAACTGATTGTTAAGGTATAATGAGGTGTAATGAAGCTCAGTGAAGCAAAGGAGAGTTTCAATAAGGCATTTCTGTAAGTTGCATGATCAATTTCTTTATATTATGTACTAGTATCAGAAAAGAAAGATCAGAAGCTTGGCCAAAGGTGGAATTTAGCAGGTTCTGACCAGTTCTGGAGAACCGGTAGTGGAAATTTTGAGTAGTTCGGAGAACCGGCAAATACCACCTCTGACTGAAGATTTTACAGTATCCTTCCCCTGCCATGCCCACCAAGCCATGTCCACAGAACCGGTAGTAAAAAAATTTGAATTCCACCACTGAGCTTAGCCTATCTGCAAGTAATTCAATCAACATCAACATCATCAGTAAAATTATGAAAACAAGGCAACAGTCCCTTACCCAGTAATCCTTTCCCCCATCAAAGTGTATGATGAGATGAGTGGTAGTTACTAAGTAAGAGTTCAATAAATAGATATGAAGTGGACAACTCTGAAATTAAAAAAATTCTGTTCATAATTTCACAGGCTAAACTAGAAATATTTTCAGGAGTAATTAAAGCAAAAATGTCCAGATGGTGTATGTGATCCTGTGATTTCACAATTTTTTTTGCATCAGACATATGTAAAGGGATCTAGCTTAGATGGTATAGCCATAGTTGCCATCCTGAGTTCTTTCAGCCACCTGCAGATAGTCCTGGGTTTAACCCTGGTGCTGACATTTTGGATGGCAAATTAAGGCCTCCTTCAGATTACTAGAATAATGAGTTTTTCAGCGTATTGGGGACATACAGCATGTCCAACATGCTTTTTTAAATTACAATACACTATTTTAAGTTGCACAGTTAAGAGTATGGTTTCCATGCAGTATTAAGCAACAGATTAATACAATTTCCTGTTTAGCATAATGCATAGATCCAGCTATTTGTATAAGCCAATGGATAGAATTTAGAATTGCCGTAATTGAATCCTTCAGCTGATAAAACCTCTTATGATGCAATGTGCAGGAATTTTAACAACTCAAAATGGAAACATTTACAAAGGTGGGATTTTTAATAAGCTCTTTGAAATTTAGTTTTCAAAGAGCTGATCACATCCTATTCAAAAATTTGGTTCCAGACTCAGTTTAAGATGTATTAATATTGAATTCTACTGTTTATAATTGCTCATCTGATACCTTTCATGTTAATGTGAAAAAAGCAACCCAAAACAAAAGCTATACAGAAGATAACTTTTCAGCACAGGTTTTTTTCTTCTTCTTTTCCCCTGAACAATGCTTGAATCTGCAAAGTCTTTCTTCCTTCTGCAACACAAATTCTAGCTCAAAATGTCTTGGGCTGTATACTTTATGAAGATATATAAAAATGAAAACAAGGTATCAAAAGACAGCATGTTGTGGACATCAAATATGTCAAAGCTCAAACAAATCTAAGATGATTACTAAATTGTACAATTTAGTAAGAAAATAAGAATACAGTTCACAATGCTTTGCAGCAGTGTGTGTCTTCTTGGCATAAATGTGGTCACGCAAGTTTTCCTCCAGAGAAAGACATTAGGAGAATATCGGTATAAAGCTTCAGATGATTATACCTCACAGTCCTAAACTTTCTAAACAGTGTAACAACAGTTAACAATTGATGAACTATTCTGAAACATAGATATTTTTAAACCATCTATTAACAGTATTTTATAAATTGATTAGAAATGAAATTCTAATATAAAGTAGGCTCCCAAATCTAAAAGCAACATCTCCTTGTTGAAAAGAAATGATGCTTTATGTAGGGCTAGTAAATATTATATTGCTGTATCCATTAAGCCAATGCAACCCAGAAATTTTCACTAAGAGCCACAGGACTGTATTACAAAATGAGATTCACTTTCAGTCCATGCAAAAGTTTTGGCTCTTAAAATAGTCCTAACAAAGGACACATCCACTGACTATTGGCTATTATATACAATGGGAGACACTTCCATTACTATTAAAGAACACATAAAACATAAAAGAAAGCATGGGCATAGATTACATTTCAGCTATGAACATCTGCATCAGTGGCTTCAAATGATTTTGCCCTCTGAAACTTACTTGAATAATTAAAAAAAAAAAATTAAATTTCTCTGAGGCCATTTTCTGGACTTTAAAAATACAGAACTAGTTAATCTAATCACATTCTCTACCAGTTTGTGATAACCAAAGTAATACTTTGAAAAGCAAAGAATTGTGATGAACTATGAAAGACTGTTCTTTTGTTCCACAAATATATTTTTTTTTCACAGACAATAATTAGCAGACAAATACACTGTTTGCAACTGCAATTTTTGTTGAATTAAAGGCAATTACAGAATTGTGTTAAGAAAAAGTGCCATCTAAAATGAATGTTTCATTAGTGCTTGTGTGTGTGTGTGACTGCATGCAGGCATCTGTTTTGCTACTGCGCACTAAAGGCTGAAGCCTGCAAAGACACACTCATGCAGAAAGGGATGGACAGTATGTAGAACCGTTGAATCCACAGGCATTAGATAAAAGCATGTTCTTGACCATGCAAACAGTAAGTCTTTGCAGGATTGAGCCCAGAAACAGGAATGTGTGCTCAGATTTTTCATAGTTGGAAAATGCCAGTTTTGTGGTTCTCTTCTTTGTTCTTACACATGCATGCACACATGCACAAAAGAATGAAAATTAAATTTGTGTGACAAGATGAATTCTTTTTTTTTTTTTTAATGTTTGGGTTTAAAAGAAAATAAAGAAGTCATTAATAAAGAAGTCATCAATAAAGAAGTCAAAATAAAGAAGTCAGATCCTGCTGCATGAAGACAGAAAAAAAAATCACAAAATCCATTTTGGTCACCTTTTTCAGTCATTTCCTCATGAATAAATATTATCCATTAAAAGCCTTTAAAAAGGTGCTGAGATACACAGTGTTATAATTCTACTTCTTTACTGACCTTGTAGTTATGACAGGACTTATATATCACTATCCAAAAACTATTCTATGCCTCATATCTTAGAACAAGGCTTTAACTTGTCAAAGAGAGATCCTTTGGCCACTCTGTTCTTACATGCACACACACACGCATATACCCATACATACAAACACAGCTTCCTGATTCTTCTGAGCTCGCTCTGCAGCATGAATGTGAGTTTAAAGGAAGCTCCTTCGGCTCTCATCCTCAGTTCTTAGATGTTGGTCAGGTTGGTCCATTGTCCATCCAGCCATTCATCTAGGCACAATTTGCAGCAAAGAAGGAACATGGAAGTTGGGGAGAAAGGGAGAAAGATTGACCTTCCAAACTACTGCCATCATGTTTGACCAAGCCAGTCTTACAAAGCTGAAACCTTGACAATGTTGCTGCTAGCCATGATTGTGTTTGTTGAATGGCTGGGGCTGGAGGAGGAAGGCCTGTTTTCACCTTCTGGTGCCAGGGTCAGTGGTGTTGGGATGCTGATGATTGCTGTGGTTATTTGAGCAGCTTTGCAGTTTGGTCTTAGACCATCATCTGATTTCATATTTAGGCTGGAGCGACTATAAGATAAAAAGACATTTTCTGCTCAAAAGTAAGAACAGAGTTGTTGCAAACTTTGCATATGTTTGAACTCCCAATTTTAGGACTTTCCCCCCATGTATCTATTATTCTTGGGCAATGAGCAGGCAAGAACCACACTCTAACAACATTTGTATGACAGAGACTGACCAACGGATGTGGGTAATACTAATCAATTTCCCATGACGGACAGCCAGAGATACATCCTTGTACCTCACAAACCTTAATATTCCCTATCAGAGAAAGGTCTTTACTTTAGCCTGATGTAGTGCACTACCATTAGCACTCCTAGCTTGAAGATACAAAAAGGTACCATAACAATTTACAAGTATGACCTTGTGATTTAGGACAAATAGAAACCATTGAACATGTTCTTTTGTACTGCTGGTTTTACACAGCACCCTGAAATGCCCTAATTTCCCCAATCCTGATTAGTAAAACAGGATACAATCTTATTTTCTGATATTAACCCTGAAATAACACACAAGGTTCTATGAGGTGACGTACAAAATTAGACGAAGAATACTTAAGAGCAATTGAACTTGTTTATGTAGGACAGAGTTAGGAAACTATGGCCTTTTTATGACTTGTGGACTTCAACTTCTGGGAGTTGAAGTCAACAAGTCATAAAAGGGCCATAGTTCCTCACCCCTGATGTAGGGAATGGATTTTCCTAAGCATTACCCTCTGATCATTTTTATTGATGTCAGTTAGTATACTGTATATTCTTCAGATTTGTCAGGGGCTCTATAATTCTATATTTTAGGAGAGTGAACTAATAAGAATGAAGATTTTGGGCATATTTTTCTATGTATTGTTCCTGTTTATTTATTTTTGGATGACTATTTACTTTTCTGTTTTCTTCTTTCTGCTGGTTAATGACTGCAATAAAGTTATTTGATTTGGAACTGCTATGAACTTTGGATATGTTTGAAATATGGGGTGTGTGACAAAAAGTTAGTGGAAAAAGTTGACAGTAAAACTAATACTTTATTGAAGTTTGTCTTCTATTTTCCTGAATCTTCCTCCCTTATGAATCAGGCTTCTGTTTTTCTATCTCAAGTTCAGAATGCCTTCATAGCCATGCATTGAATTTTACTGTTGCAAAATGGAAGAGGGCAGGCACATATATGGCATTATTTGCTATCTTCTTCTTCATGACTCTTGCCTATCCTAACCCTGAAAAGTTCTCCAGTAGGATTTTCCTCCTGATCCTCTCTATTGTGATTTATTGAAATGTGGAGATTCAAAAATTAAACGAAATGCAAGGGTTCGGTTCTGTACCCAGACACAGTCTATTGAAAGCTATATGTCTGACAACAGGACTGACAGTTGTTCCATCTTTTGCATTTGTGTCCCAATGTAAAAACTCTTCCTTTAATTTGTCTGTGCCATAGCACTCGCTAAATATTTATCTGGAACTTGTTTTCCTCCTTCCTGTTATAAGAGGTATATCTTCATATCAAAGCATCACCTGGTGCTGAGTCATATATTCCTAATTAGAAAATATCCCCCCCAAAACCAAACCTTCCTACAATCAAAAGCAAAAGAACACCTACTCATTGTAGTTCCAAGCCTCCTTCAACTATTATGATTAGTCATCTATGTCAGCGCTTATATCTGAAGGCTTACTGTACTTTGCTTAAAGGAGAAAATTTGACACTAGCCCCTTGCAGTCTACAAATACTATTATCTGTACATACATATGTGAAATAAAAGAATTCATAAAGCATTATGACTGACAATGTTCCTAAATAAAGTTTATAAATGTAGCTCAAATCTAATTTGTATGGGAGTGATATGTTATCTAAAAGGGGTAGTTTTAAGTTTTTATAGAAAGAGAGGATTTTAAGCAGGATTCTCACTAGCCAGAACATAGTATAAATTCCAACTAGCAGAGAACTGTAATGCACACTGAATTTGTGTGGGTAATTGCATATATAGTTCAGGATGAGGAGAAAATCAATACTATTGAGGTAAAAGTGACATAGTGATCCAGGACAGAGATGGTATTCAGCAGGTTCTGACAGTTCTGGAGAACTGGTAGCAGAAATTTATAGAATCCTGCCCTGTCATGTCCACCAAGCCACGCCCACAGAACTGGTAATAAAAATTTTTGAATCCCACCACTGATCCAGGAGATGTCAGAATGCATCATTCATGAAATGCTGGAAGACTGAAAGCATTAATCAACCCAAAGAGCATGACTGTGTATTTAAAATGCTCATACTGGATGGGAAACACCATCTTTCATTCATCTTCTTTACTAATGTATGCTACATTATATGCTTTTCTTAGGGTCCAGCTTGGTAAATATCCAAGCCTTGTAGAACCATTCTAGAAGTTGTGAAATGAGTGACAAAGGATACGATTATGCGTGGTAATCTGGTTTAATTGCCAGCAATCATTTCAGATCCTAAGGTTTCCCAATTTCTTTTTTTTAATAAATAACTTCAATATAGGAACTGTTGAAGGAAAGGATGAGGATTGAATTAAAAAAGTATCAGTGAAGACTATCAGTTCAAGTCCTAAGATGGAGCTGAATTGCCTGACTGGGATCTTGGCCCCAGGCACCAGATCAACAGGGCATTCATGATCAATGAAGTGGTAACTGATCAATGTCAGCTT